>CM014732.1:45935081-47135081 GCA_004329165.1 Spatholobus suberectus
TTGTATTGGTACTCAAATTAAATGAGATTAGGGAAACCTCTACTTGAGAAGTTAGAAATTGATAGTTTGTAAGTAATGTAAAGCAAGTGGCATGCAATGACATGACACTTTGTTAGGGAAGTTACAGTTTGGTACGTTGAGGAATGAAATGCAGGGACCCATTTGTGGAGGTCTTAGAGGTAGGTATCAAGTGATAAAGGTTCCAATGGCCAGGGTAGCACCCATGAGCTGGGATATTTACCTAACCAAGCTCAATAACCTCGACAATTGCTCAGTATTCCAAGATTGACATGAGAGTATACTTCTATAAATAGACATCCTAACTGTTATTTGTTCCTCATTGATGATGAGGACTATACCATGTGATGATGTTGAAGAAGTATATGTACTCCCAATCATTTTTCGGTTCTGTTTAGAACTATTACTCACTAATGGGAGAATGAATCCATACCGAGTTAAGGGTAATTGATACAATTTAGAATGAACCCTAGGTTCCCATCTATTGTCAGTTATGTTTTATCTTTGTTTTATGGTAGACTTCCTACCATACATGTAAAAGTAATTTTAGAACAAAATACCTCACTCCATTATTCTTCTTGTATGTATGATTAGTTGTGATTATTAAAGACGACATTAACGCTCCGTGATATTGAGTACGAGTTAGAGGATACTTCAATAGGGGAGGATTTGAAGACCTATATTATAGTATTTTTCTTTTTGTATGAGAAATATGATAGATTGACACTACTTTGTATAGGATCTTTTTGATGTATTTTTGTTCTTTTTTTACTTTATGACTGCTATGTATCAACCAAATCATGATGTATAGTTTTATGACATATATATATATACACACAATCTTTATCTTTTACTTCTATTTCTAAATTCTATTAAATTTTGAATTCTTCTATTATAAAAGCAGGAAAAAAATTTACCCATATTTTCATCTACTTAAACTTAATAACTAAATTAATATGAATTATTTTTTTTAAAAAAAAAGAATGCGTGTTACACCGAATATGACCACTGGATAGAATAATGGTTGTTAGGATAGATGTACGTGGGTATGACTCACCATAACACAATGTTTGCAAGACCTTGGTCTGTCTTGAAATTACCCTCCACCTATTTTCAAGGTCTATCTTCAATTACCCCCACCATCTAATCCAACACTAGTTGGTGTCCTACAAACAACCACCGACTTACGTGCTATTCTTGACCACAATATGAAACTGTGTAATGCAGTAATCACTGCATACCTCTATGCATGAATGCACGTGATGCAACACACAAGCTAAGTGGATTCACAATACACCTATAACAGCAGAGGGCTCCACTAGCTCCACTAGCTTCAACATTAGCATATTTATTCATCATCTCTTACCCCTACCACATAGGTCGCACCAAGCAACTTCTACCGAGTAGGAATCCTAACAATCAATTCTTACTCCACGAATAGAGGTTCTCACTAAGCAACCATATCCCAAAGCGTATCTCATGCTCACTAGGTTCCTTAAGATTGACAAGCTATAGAGAAATCTATGTTCCACAGTTCTTAAGAAAACATATTTCAATACTTAAACAAACAAATTTTCTTTTCAACAAATCTCCGATACTTAGTTCTAAACCTATATCTAATTTTATTTTAATTTTGGAAAGGCATGAATTATAAATAAGAAGTCTTGGTTAATTTTCACAAAGCATAAGTTTTGAGTGATATAGGTAGGTGGCACTTAGCGAGAAAGGTTCTCGCTTAGCGAGCGACTCAACAGAAAGCTACTAACAAATAGGACACCTCGCACTCAGTGAGGGGTTGTCCTTGTTTAGTGAAACCAGAGGTTCCACTCGCTTAACGAGAATTCATCTCACTCAATTGATAGAGGCCTTGGAGGGACTTGGCAACTTTGGATTAGGACACTTGTTATTGGGCTTTGTTGGGCTTATCATCAAACTTTTGTATGCA
Organism: Spatholobus suberectus; assembly: GCA_004329165.1. Classification (NCBI taxonomy): domain Eukaryota; kingdom Viridiplantae; phylum Streptophyta; class Magnoliopsida; order Fabales; family Fabaceae; genus Spatholobus; species Spatholobus suberectus. The sequence goes on from CM014732.1 coordinate 45,937,045, forward strand.
CCTAAGTGTTGCTTAATTAGGAGCTATGTGGACCTTAGTTAATTTTAGTTTATAGCTTATGTTTTAGTTTGATTTTTATTGGGACTTTTACTTTGTTTGGGGCTTTTATTAGTTGTAGTATAAATAGGCCTCTAGGACCACTTGTAAAAAAAAACTTTTGGCATTATTGAACGTTGAGAGAGCATTGCTCCTCTTGGTTCTTACTTTGAACCTTTAGATTCTTATCAAAGAATTCTATTTTTTGTGGTGAATCCTCCTCGACTTATCAATCTTTGGATTGTAGGGTTGTTCTTACCATTTCTCATCTATTCTGCTTTTTCTTTCCTTCTAATTTTTGGTTCCGATTTTGTTACTCTTGGTGTTGAAATTATTGATCCCCTTTGGGGGGTTTCATCATTTGGTATCTAGAGCAAAATTTTCAGCACACATTCAAAGAATTTTTGCTAGAAGTGGTTCGTGCAAAGTTGATTTTGTGACTCCAATTCTAGATTCGTGACTCATCGGATGGCATACAAGACCAGCTGGGCGTGTGCGACCTTTGCTGCATCAGATTTACGTTCATGCTTGTTGGAATTTACATCTGATTTCAACATCCAATTACATCTTCAATCTACGTTGGATCTACACCAAGTTTGCGTCAGAATTTATACTACAATCTGCAGTGTTTTCTGTTCAAGTGCAAATCTGAATTTGTGAGTTCTTGCCTTCTAATTCATGTGTTTGTGTTAGTTTTGAGTGTCTCCAAATTTGTTTGAGTCAATCTTTTTTTTGTTCTCCTAAAATTGTGTCAATTCTACAGTATGCACCTTCATATGTTCCATTTTGTTCAAATTCAAATATGGAATTTTTGTATTTTGATCCATTTGATTTTCTAAGTTTTTGTGTTTTGATGTTAGTTGAGTGTTTAATTGTTAGTGATGGATGTCTAGTTGCTCAAATTGAGTTGGATTCAACTTGAATTGCATCTTTTGGAGGTGAATTGGAGTTTTGAAGTTTGAATTTGGGGAAGAACATTCAATGTGTTCTTGAGTTTTTTGGTCCTAGAATACTTGTCTGATCTTAAAAATTTTGTTTGGAGAGAGTTGGGGTGTTTTTGAAAATAAAAAAAGTTGAAGGTTCAAAAAGAAAATATTCAAGACTATTTAGCAATTATATAGGGACAAAAGTAAAAATACAAAAAAATTAGGGGCCCAAGTACAATTATAAAAAGTTTGGGGGGCAAATTGCAAAAAAAATTGCCCAAATTATAAAAGAAAACCTGTCTTTTTTGGTGAGCCAACTCTCATAGTGATAGCAATTTTCTTTTATATAGTTTTGACTTCATTTTGGTGGGGGGAATACACTAGTTCTTCATTTTTTCCTCTGTTGTTCTTTATCTATTTTCATTGAGTTTTTTTCTTGTCTTGCTTGGCATTCTTTTGAGTAAACTTTCATTTCTTTTCAGTTTTTTTATTGTTTGTCTTTTAAAATTTCCTTGGTTTTTGTTTAGAGTATTTCTATTCTTGGCATCTTAAATTGAGCTTGAAATTCATGACATAGTTCACATTGAATACTTTCTTTATTTGAACTTGGAGGTTCTTTGTAAGAGCTAAAGAGGAACAAGAGTGGAAAAAGGCAAGTGTGCACATTATAGAAAAATCCTCTAAAGTGAGAAACACGAGTGAACTTTGAGTGTAAACACTTCGTTGAGTGGTGAGGTCCATTTTTCTATTATTTGCACTAACCTTTTCTTGTAGGTATGGAGGGTGTAAAGGAGAAAATTCCTAGATTTCAAGGTAGTTGTAATCCGGAGGTGTATCTTGAATGGGAGATGAAAGTGGAGCAAGTCTTTGCATGCTATGATGCAAAGAAGATTCGACTAGTTTCATCGAAATTTGAAGGATATGCATTGGTAAGGTGGAATCAAATGAAAAAAGACATTGATTGGGGAAGAAGTCCAATGATCTATACTTGGCAAGACACGAAAAATTTGTTGAGAGGTAGATTTGTACCATCTCTTCATGAGAAAGACCTTCAAGACAAGCTACAAAGACTTAGTCAAGGAAGCAAGAGTGTTGATGAGTATTACAAAGAGATGAAAATGGCTATGATGAGAGCCAATGTGCTAGAGAAGGATGAAACCACCATGGCAAGGTTCTTATATGGGCTTAATAGAGACATCCAAGTGAAGTTGCAACACTATGAGTGCTTGGAGGACCTAGTGCACCATGCCAACATGGTGGAGAGATAACTTGAAAGGAATCATTCCTACAAGAAGACTTATCACTATAATTCTTCTAGTGGTAAGGACAAGTCCAAGAAGGAGGAATCTTCCTCGCCTAAGCAACAAGGTTTAAAGTCTCCAAGTGGTAAACATGTTCCTAACCCTAGTACTCTTTTTACTTCTAAAAGTAGTTCAACTAAATGTTTTAAATGTTTGGGTAAAGGACATATTGCATTACATTGTCCAAACAAGACAACCATGGTCTTGAGGGACAAAGGGGTTGTCATTAGTGAGTTATCTTCTACTAGCTTATCTAATACCTCTAGTGATAATTATAGTGGATGTGGTACTAAACTTTTAGATGGGGAATTGATGATGTGTAGGAGGTTGTTAGGTATTCAATGTAAGGATAATGATGGGGTTCAAGAGGAAAACATATTTCAAACTAGATGCATGGTCTTGGGAAATTTGTGCTCTTTGATTATTGATAGGGGTAGTTGTATTAATGTGGTTAGCACTAGGTTGGTTAGCAAACTAAGCCTTAAAATCACCCCACACCCTAAATCTTATTGTTTAAAATGGCTAGGAAGGAGAGTTGGTTATTGATCAACAAGTGTTGGTGAGTTTTATAATTGGAAAATATAAAGATGATGTGTTATGTGATGTAGTTTCCATGGATGTTGGTCATATTTTGTTAGGTAGACCTTAGCAAGTTGAAAGAGATGTAACTCACCATGGGAAGACTAATAAAATCTCTTTTGTACATGAAGGTCATAAGATCAAACTTGCATCACTTTCATATAAGGAAGCAAGTGAGGATCAAATTAAGTTGAGAAAGAATAGAACAAGAAAGAAAAGAGGTAAAAGAAAAAGAGATGAGAGAAAAAGAAAAGGAGTTGAAAGAAAAAGAGATGGAGGGAAGGGAAATGATTAAAAAAGAGAGTGAAAAGGAGAGAGCAAAAGATAAAGAAAGATATGATTGTTCTTGTTTTTACTTTAACTCTTTGTTTGTTTATGAAGATTCTCTTGTGAAAGGACTTGAAGAAAAGCTTCTTACGGAAGAATGCAAAGATTTATACTCTAACCCTTTGTTTGGAAGTGATGTTTCTATTGTGCAAGAAAGTGAAGAGGAGTCCTTAAAGGAGAAGTGCAAAATTCTTATTCTTTCCTCTAACTTGGATGTTGGACTTAATTCTTCGTAGAAATTTGATTGTGCATCTAAACATATTAATTCTTTTGTTTTGATGCCCAAGGAAGAATTGTACATAAAAAGATCAATGGGCAAGGCAATTGGAGAGGAGATGGATGCACATGATGAACAAGCTAGCCCTTGGGAGAAGAGAAATAGGATCCAAAATATTTCTAAACCTTGTGTTTTTCTTGATGTGTTAATTCAAGATGGTTTCAATTTGCATAATGTTTGTTTGTGGTTTATTTGATATGCATCATTTGAAATTGCATGGTCATAATGAAACTTCTTCTATCTGTGTTGTTGTTTGTGGAAAGATTGAGAATGATGAGTTCTATACGCATGGAGAGCATATGTTTAAAGATGTTACATTTTGTGTGCCCAAATCTTTCTTGCATGATTCATTGATTGGAGGAATTCATGATGAGAGTGTTATATTGCATGGGAGTTCCTTTGGAAATTACATGAAGCATAATACACTCAAGTTTAATGATAGATGGATTGTGAATTTTCTTCATTCTTTTTGGATGCATTTCATTTTAGTTTTGTTTGATGGTTTCCTTGTGCTTGTATTTAATTCGTGATAGAGGTCTTGAAGGGCTTAGCTATCTTGTTAATTGTCATTTAAGACTCTTTATTATTGGGCTTTGTTGTGCTGAATGTCAAACTTTTATATGCACCTAAGTGTTGTTTAATTAGGTGCTGTGTGGACTTTAGTTATTTTAGTTTGGTTTGTATTGGGCCTTTTAGTTTGTTTGGACCTTTTATTAGTTGTAGTATAAATAGGCCTCTAGGGCCACTTGTAAGAAAACTTTTGGCATTATTGAATGTGATTAGCTTTGTGCTAATTGAGTGAGCATTGCTCCTCTTGGTTTTTGCTTTGAACCTTTAGATTCCTATCAAAGAATTCTATTCTTTGTGGCGAATCCTCCTCGACTTATCAATCCTCGGATTGTGGCGTCGTTCTTACCATTTCTCATCTATTCTGCCTTTTATCTTTCCTTCAATTTTGGTTCTGTTCTTGAAATCCACGGTATTGAATTTTTAGATCCACAATTGAGGATTCATCATTTGGTATCAGAGCTAGAAATTCAGCATCAATTTGTGTGGCTTGGTATTCTATTTTGCTGAAACCGGATTTGTGTACGCCAGCAGCCCATATAACCAACCGGGCAAGTTTGCGTCAATTCATGGTTCCAATTTTGGTTTGTGTCCATTGGGCTGCCTCCATAACCTGCTGGGCAGGTGCGACAGCAATTTGTGAGTTTTTCATTACTTAATTCCTTGCGTTCTGCCTTAGTTGTTGTTCATCTCGCTTGTTTTGTTTTATTCTCATCTTGTTTCATCTGTGTCAAACTTTGCAGTTTTGTTCTTGTTGTTCTTCATTTGTTTTTTTTTAGATCTAGATTTTGATCCATCTAGATTCATGTTAGTTGGTGTTTTTGTATTAAATCCATACTTGATTTGTGTTGTTTCACATATAGACACTTAAATTTTGGTAAAAATTACTTGATTGGAGGTTTAAAGTTGATTTTGGGAGTTTTGAATTTTGAAATTGGGGAAGAACACTCATAGTGTTCTTGAGATTTTTGTAGTAGAACACTTGTTAGATCTTAAATATTTTGTTTGGAGAGAGTTAGGGCATTTTTTGCAAATAAAAAAAATTGATGGTCCAAAAAAAAGAAAATATTCAAGGACTAATTGGCAATTTTACAGGGCCAAAAGTGAAAATACAAAAAAATATAGGGGCCCAAGTGCAATTATAAAAGGTTTTGGGGCCAAATTGCAAAAAAAAAATTGTCCAAAGACAAATCAAAATTTGATGAATAGATTGCTAAATTCCCTTTTTATTCTTTTGATTTCTTAAATATATACTTAGCTTTTTATAAATCCCCATATATTATACTGTGATAAGACTCGACCTCTGCATTAAAAGGCAAAGATATTAACGAGAGACTGAGCTAGTGCTCTAGTGTACTGAGACCAGGGAAACGTCTATTCGAATTATGAGTGTTAGGATAGTGATTAGTAAATAGAGTAAAAGTGATGCGAGGGACATGCAGTGACATGATACCTACATGGAAAGCTACAATTGGTACGTTGAGGAATGAAAGGCAAGGGACCCACTTGTGGAGGTCTTGGGGGTAAGGTGTCGAGTAGTGAAGGTCCCAATGACCAAGGTACCGCTATTGAGTTGGGATATTTGCCTAACCAAGCTTGATAACCCTGACAACTGTTTAGCATTCCAGGATTAGTGTGAGAGTATACCTCTGTGTGGACGATAAATGTCTTGAGTTGTTGTTTTGTTCCTCGATGACAATGAGGATTGTACCATGTTGATGATATTGAGAGAGGTATATGTACTCTCAGCCGCTTCTCGGTTTTGTTGAGAACCATTACTTGTTGATGGGAAGTATGGATCCATACAGTGTTAAGGGTAGTTGTTATAACGTAGACAAACCCTAGGTTTCCTTTTTTGTACTGTTAGCTATGTTTTATCTATGAATGGCGATAGGATACCCTACCATCTATGTGAAAGTGATTTTAAGAATAACATCGCCTCTCTCCTCTGTTCATTTTCCTATGCATGACTATTCGTCGTTGGTACTTGAAAATGGTAGCGTTCTTGATTCTGCTTGTAACGCCTTGTTTTTCCTAATATGTGATTTAGTGATTTAATGACCAAAAGTGGAAATATAATACATTATCTTGGTGATTAAAACAAATAAATAAGTTGTTGTTGTGTCAATTGCTGTTTTGTGTTATTTGTCTTGGAATTCCTATCTGAATTTAGCGAACTTGTGGAAAAACATTCTTAAGCCAAAGTGAGAGCAATGGTTGTGTTTATTTAGGTTATTAAGGGAAACAATAGAGTTGAGCCAGTTGTGGGTCTTGGGGAGTGATTAGATGGATTGTGGACTTTAGTGGGTTCGAAGCCTTTGTGAGGCCCAGAGAGGTTTTAAGACACTAAACCCTTCCTTTCTCATTTTTCTCACTTTTGCAAAAACAAAACTCTCTCATTCTCTCAGACCCACCAAGAGTGTAGCGGGATTTTAGGCCTTGATTCCATGTCCTTGTGTTGAGGAGGGTGGATTTCTTCAAATATTTGGCTCAAGCGTCCATTTTCGCCACATTCTCCTCCTTTCCCAAATTCGGATTCGGAAGCTCCAATAGGTAAGGGAAGCTTACATTCGTTGGATACTTGTTGTATGAATGTGGTAGTGTGTGTGTGTGTGTGGTTGGGGTTTGAACTTGAAAGCATGATTTGGCTGAGTTGTAATGAAATATAGTTGAAAATGGGTTTCTTGATTTCATGGTTGATTTCTGTTGGAATGTTGTATGGATTGTTAAATGCGTTGAGTATGCTGTTGTGGATCGTTGTGTGGTTATATTCGACCTCTGTGGAGTCAATTTGGGGTGTGAGTGAGTAGAAAGTTTGGATTTTTTGGTTTTTCGACGAAAGTTGCTGACTCTATCATTCGATAGTTGCTGAGTGACTAGGGCTCTCGTTGAGCGAGAATGCCCTTAAGACTAAAGGGAAGTTGTTGGGTTGATGGTTTGCTGAGCGACCCATAGCATCGCTGAGCAAGTGTTCTTGAATCATGGTGATGGTTGTAGTGCAATAGAAATTCGCTGAGCGAAATCTAGTTCGATGAGTGGGTGTTCATGGAAATCTAGACTTTTCCAAAAGAGTGTTCGCTGAGGGAGTATGAGGTTCACTGAGCGAGTGTGGGCATCCAAGAATGCTTGGGGGCAATTCGCTAAGCGAGTACTAAGCTCGCTGAGTGAATTGGGGCCCTAGAGAGTTGTTGCTCTCTGTTGTAAGTGTGTCACTAGGCGAACACTATGTTCGCTAAGCGAGTGTGGGCATCCTAGAATGCTTGGGGGCAATTTGCTGAGTGAGTACTGAGCTCGCTGAGCGAATTAGAACCCTAGAGAGTTGTTGCTCTCTATTGCAAGTGTGTCGCTGGGCGAATGCTGTGTTCACTGAGTGATAAGTATGTGCAGTTTCTAACTGCTCTCCTGGAGTGGCTAGTTGCTGAGCGGGTAAATGACTCACTGAGCAAATTGTTGTTGGTAGAGATTCAAAAAAGGTACCTGAAACGAATTCGTCGAGCGACCCCAGTTGTTGCTGAGCGAGAGACTCTAGAGACAGGATGTTCGCTGAGCAATACTTATGGTTGCTAAGCAAGAGCCTTTATGGGGGAAAGTAGACCCTCTGTAAAGGAGATCCTTGCTGAGCAAGCATATGGATTGTTAAGCGAGAAGGGTAGTCTGATGTTGTTGAGATGTATTTTCTTGGTTGTTTAAAGACATGGTTGAGAAGGGCTCCTAGTGTAAGTCTAATGTGAGAATTGTTGAGAATGAAATAGGAGTGGTAGGTTGCTTGGATAGGAACCACTTGTTGTGAATAAAGTTGTAATGTGAGACTTCTCATGAGGTATGGGTTACTTGGATAGGGCCTTACCTATTGACCATGCTTGGGGTTGGATTTGGGCTTGCATGGGGTTGGTAGTAGTTGTTGGACCACGTGTGGTGTTGATTGGGCCTATGTGGTGTTGTGTTGCCTTATATATATATATATATATATATATATACGTTGACTTGTTGTTGTTGAGTTGATGTTGTGTTGTGATACATGCATTTCATGCACATATTGGCGGCTGAGGTAGCTGACGATGGACCTCATGTCGTGGAACGAGTAGGCATGTAAGTTGGTTGGCTGACTAGAGTTAACGGCTCAGACAGGGCCTCCAACCTAGTGCTTGGATAAGACATGGGGTCGTGAAGATGCGCCTTGGGAATGAGTGGATGGGTAATTCCACAAGGGGCCAAGGTAGTGCAAACCTTAAGTCGCGGTGAGCCACCACCCACATACACTTATCCTGATACACCACTAAGCTTGTCCATAGATCAGAGTTTGGCAATCCTTGAATAAGTGCTGGATCTTCATGGTAGGGGACAAGACTTGGTTGATCGCTCGAATTGTTGTGAATCTCTCGAGAGTCATGTCATCATGCATTGACATATCGGTGGTGGATTTTGTTGTAACATGGGGTTCTGAGTTGAGAACTCTTTACTATATGATTGTATGTCGTACACTTGTGTGTAAATATTGAGAATTGTGGATGACTTCTTTAATCCTATATGTTATATTGTTGTTTTAGTAAGCTTACCCTTGCCTTGTGTTTTTGTTGTGGTTGTTCTATTACTGTTGTGCTAGTGTGATTGTGATGGTCACGTCCTATGGCGTGGGAGTAGATGGCAATGCTTCAGTGGACCTGACTTCTCAGAGATGAAGGTGGAGCTGCGGGTTGGGGTAGCGTGATGCGAGGAGTCACGTTTTTACTTTTATTCTTTTGATGGGGGTGTATAGCGTGACCAGCCATAGGGAATGTGTTTTGTACCCCTATCCCCTGTTGATGTATATCTGATTCTGTTATATGGCTTTGGTGTTATCCCCTTGCTCTTTTGTTCTTTGAAAGTTGTAAAGACAGATATGTTTGCCATAGGGGAAAGGGATAGATCTCTCAAGTTGTATGTATTTCCTTTATATGCATGTGTTGATTATATTCATGCTAATATGAGAACATTGAGGATGGTAATGTTGTTGTTCAGTAGCGACAGTTGGGTCGTTACACTACTCAACATGCATGTTGACTATGCTGACAACGGAATATGGTTCCATAATGAGGCAACTGATTATTTGACTTTTTCAGGCCTCATTATGATCACCTTTTTATCCCTTATTCTGGGAGTACATGTGCCTCCCATGTTGTGGACCTTCCCTATCTTCGTTTCTTCTTCACTGTTGAGACCACCCGAGGACCCTTCAGTGTTGTTCATGGCCCCTTACTTGGACTTTGCTCCACCTGTCGAGTAGTCGCATCTGGATCTGTTGCCCACTGCATAGCCTATTCTAAAGGACCTTGAGGGATACCCGATGGAGGTTGTCTTAGCCAAGTTACCTGCGATTCATCAATGGTTGAATATCAGGTTGGCATGGCTAACAAATGGCATTCTTCACTGTCATATGCTCCTTCCAATGCTGGGTCATCTCTTGGGGTGCCCAATGGACATGTCCACTGATATGATCTGGGTTCGGATTCATATTGTTTTTACGGATCGTCCTTGAGTTGATTATCTTGTAACAAGAATTATAGGAATAAAAGAAAGAAAGAAAGACAGAAGATAAGACTTGTGCGAACAGATAAGAGAATTAAGGTAAATTGCACACACAAAAATAATAGCAAGAAAATTATCAAGACAAGATAGAAAGGACGAGAAAATTGGAATGAAAAATAAAATAAAGAAAATGGAATAGAAAGAAGATGGCAGAAGACGCCACAATCTATAGAGAGTGATAAGTCCAGCGAAGATTCGCCACAAAGGTATGGTAACCTTTGATAAGAACCAAGAAGGTTCTATCTAAGAACCCAAAAGAGACACAACTCTTAAACTCACAAAAAGGAGTGAAAATATAATCTTATTCAAAAGTGTCAAAACAAAGGAAACACATCCCTATTTATAGGGAAAAGTAGCACCTCCCATCATTTATTACAAATGGGCAGCTAGGTTTGCTTGGCCTAGTGTAATTTAGTCCAAGCCCAAGAAAAGGAGGTAGGACTTTAACCCTATATTTCTCTATGCACATAAATTAGCCCAAAACAATAGGCCCAATTACAAAATTATTCCAAAACAAGAAAATAAAAATAACAGAAAAAAACCAAACTAAATGCATAATGCCCCACATTGGGCCCTTCATAAACTTGGATTATTTGGACCATCTTGAGTGATTCTTCTTCTAGATTTGACTTAATTGAGTGAGGTTTATTTACTTCTTGTTTTAAAACTTCCTTGGCCTTCTTTACTTTTGACCTTGTCAAGGGCCCACCAAGTCCTTGTAATGCATCTTCAAGCTTTGCTCCATTTGGACCACCAATTGGGCCTCCTTGGTTTCCATCATCCACCACCTAGCTTTTGATGATTCTGAGGAGACATGGACAGATAAGGACTTATAGCTTAGGGGTAGTACTTTTTGTATACAGGGGTTAGGAGTAGATTTATAGACACTGTTCTAGTTAGGTTTTTTTTTTTTTTAATGTATTTAGGTGGGGTGGCTAGTGTCTCTGGATGTACCTTTTTTTTTATTTTCCTGTATTTCATGATTTTAGATGTATTTCAGTTCAGATTTCTATTGTATTCAATTTAGATGTATTTAGAAACCTATATATTATCAGTTTTGACTATGACTATATGATATGTTTTGTTTTCTTTATCTTTACTCCCATTTCCAAATTCTAGTTTATTTACTATTCATCTACTTTAAAAAGTTTCATAAGATGATCGCACGTAAAATAAAATGCGAAAAATTTTCTCATATTTTCATCAATCTAAAATTAAATAACAAAATAATTAATTAAACAAACCTGGGTTGTGTTCAATGTGAACGAGTGTCACAGAAGCTATTTGCCAAAAAGAAGGCACAACAATGTTGATAAATCCCGAATTAGAAAGAGGAGGAAGAAAATTGGTTGGAGGCGCCACAAACAAGGAAGTTTGATAAGCCTATGAGATCGCCACAAGAATGGGTGAATTCTTGATAAGCCTATGAGATTGCCCTAGGAGAGAAATCCTCACAGCTGAATAATTCTATTATTGTTTAATCCCCAATTTAGAATTGGTTTTATACATCATGAGTTTATAAAGAGACTAACTCTTAATAAAGATAAAAACTTAGAAACAAAGAGCATAACCCACAAAGTTGTCCAAGTGGTAAAATATTGTGAGAAACACCACTTGGTCCTAAGTTCTAGTCCGAGCAAGAGCAATTTATATTTATTAATATTTTTTTAAACTCGCTTACTAAGCCAAAAACTATAAGAAAAACTTAAGAATTACAAAACCCAAAACCTAAGCAAATATGTCTCAAACTAAACCTCATCACCTGCATAAAAAAGAGACAAATCAGCAACATTAAAGGTGGCACTGATATTATACTCACCTGGTAAATCAATTTTGTAAGCATTGTCATTAATCCTCTCCAACACTTGGAAAGGACCATCTCCTCTAGGTTGGAGTTTGGACTTCATTTGTTCAGGGAACCTCTCTTTCCTCATGTGCACCCAAACCCAATCTCCAGGTTCAAATACAACTTTCTTTCTTCCCTTTTTAGCTTGCTTGGCATAGCTTTCAATTTTCTTCTCAATCTGAGCTTTCACACGCTCATGCAGCTTTCTCACATAGTCAGCCTTAGCTTGTGCATCCTTATGCTTAAAAACAATAATATTAGGCATAGGCAACAAATCAAGTGGTGTCATAGGATTAAATCCATACACAATTTCAAATGGTGAACAATTAGTTGTGCTATGGACAACCCTATTATAAGCAAATTCTACATGAGGCAAACATTCTTCCCAAGACTTAAGATTCTTCTTTAAAACAGTCCTAAGTAAAGTGCTTAAAGTCCTATTCACTACCTCAGTTTGCCCATCAGTTTGTGGGTGACAAGTAGTAGAGAAAAGTAATTTAGTACCAAGCTTACCCCACAATGTTCTCCAAAAGTGACTTAAGAACTTAGTGTCCCTATCACTTACAATGCTCCTAGGCAGCCCATGGAGCCTCACCACTTCCTAAAAAATAAGTCAGCTACATGGCAAGCATCATCAACCTTTTTGCAAGGTATAAAATGTGCCATTTTTGAAAACCTATCCACAACCACAAAAATAGAATCCTTGCCATTCTTTGTTCTTGGCAGCCCCAAAACAAAGTCCATAGATAGATCAATCCAAGGAAAATAAGGAACAGGCAGAGGAGTATACAAACCATGTGGCATCACTTTTGATTTTGCCTTTTTACAAACAATGCAATGCTCACAATATTTATGCACATCATGTTTCATATGGGGCCAATAAAAATGCTCATGCAATATGTCCAAAGTTTTATGCACCCCAAAATGTCCCATTAATCCTCCCTCATGTGCCTCTTTCACAAGCAAATTTCTTATGGAACACTTAGGCACACACAATCTTTTTTCTTTAAACAAATATCCATTGTACCTATAGTAACCATTTTGAGACACATTTTCACAAGCAGCATATATCTCAGAAAATTCAGCATCATGCAAATACATTTCTCTCAAAGTTTCAAGTCCAAAAATTTTAGTTTCAAGAGTAGAAAGTAATGCATGCCTCCTAGATAAAGCATTAGCCACTATGTTCCGCTTCCCCTTTTTATGCTTAATGACATATGGAAATTGTTCCAAAAACTCAACCCATTTGGCATGCCTTTTATTCAGCTTCCCTTGTCCTTTTATGTATTTTAGGGACTCATGATCACTATAAATTACAAATTCTTTGGTGAACAAATAATGCTGCCAAGTTTTCAAAGCACGCACTAAGGCATACAATTCCTTATCATAGGTGGTATAGTTTAGGGCAGCCCCATTTAACTTCTCACTAAAATAAGCAATCGAATGGCCTTCTTGCATCAAAACAGCCCCAATGCCCACATTTGATGCATCACATTCAAGTTCAAAAGATTTAGCAAAATTGGGCAAAGCAAGAATGGGTGCATTAGTTAGCCTATGCTTAAGGGCAGCAAAGGCTTGCTCTTGTTTCTCTCCCCATTTGAAACCCACATGCTTTTTAACTATTTCATTAAGAGGTGCAGCCAAGGTGCTAAAGTCCCTAACAAACCTCCTATAGAAACTAGCTAAACCATGGAAATTTCTCACTTCACTCACATTCTTAGGCGTAGGCCACTCTTGAATGGCCTTAACCTTTTCCTCATCAACTTGCACTCCTTTTGCACTCACAACAAAGCCTAAGAACACTACATGATCAGTGCAAAAAGTGCATTTCTCAAGATTAGCATACAATTTTTCTGTTCTAAGCACAACCATAACAGCCCTCAAATGTTCAATATGCAAGTCAAAACTAGTGCTATAAATCAGAATGTCATCAAAGTAAACAACAACAAACTTGCCAATAAAATCTCTTAAGACATGGTTCATTAACCTCATAAAAGTGCTTGGGGCATTAGTTAGCTCGAAAGGCATAACCAACCACTCATACAAACCATACTTAGTCTTAAAGGCAGTTTTCCATTCATCCCCTTCCCTTATCCTAATCTGATGATACCCACTTTTTAAATCAATTTTAGAAAAATAACAGGCACCATATAGTTCATCAAGAAGGTCATCTAACCTGGGAATAGGCTGTCGGTACTTGACTGTGATGTTGTTGATTGCTCTACAGTCACTGCACATCCTCCAAGTCCCATCCTTTTAGGCACCAGAATCACTAGAACAGCACACGGACTCAAACTTTCTTGTACCCAACCTTTTGTCATTAACTCCTTAACTTGCTTTTGTATTTCTTTGGTCTCTTGAGGATTGCTCCTATAAGCTGGCCGATTGGGTAAAGATGCACCAGGGATAAGATCAATATAATGCTCAATCCCTCTTAAAGGTGGCAATCCACTTGGACCCTCCTTTGGAAACACGTCCTTATATTCCTACAAAAGAGACTCAATACTAGCAGGGGCAACATTTTTATTAGAGTTATCAGTAGTTAAAACATTTTTCTTGCAATAAAGTAAATAAAGTGGCTTGTTGGCAAGCAGTAGCTTCTTCACCTCACTTTCTTTTACTAAACAACTCTGTTTGCTCTCCAGTGTTTCACTCAATCCCACAAGTGTTTCACCCTTTTCCTTTCCACTCTTCTTTTTATCAAGTGTTTCACTCTTTTGTGTGTCACTCATCTCTTTTCTCTCTTGCACTCTCTTTTCTCTCAATTTTATTTGATCCTCACACACCTCTCTAGGAGATAAAGGTTTGAGTACAATTTTCCTCCCATTATGCATGAAAGAAATCTTGTTTGTGAACCCATCATGAACAACTTTGGTGTCATATTGCCATGGCCTCCCTAAGAGAATATGGCTTGCCTCCATTGGAACCACATCACATATCACTTTGTCATTGTATTGTCCCATGGAAATGTGCAGCTCCACTTGCTTGCTCACAATCATCTCTCCATCTTCACTAAGCCATTGGAGTTTGTATGGCCTAGGATGTGGCTTGGCCTCCAAATTTAATTTGGACACTAATCTAGAGCTGGCCACATTGGTGCAACTCCCTCCATCCACAATCAAAGAACATAGTTCCCCATTGATTGAACACCTAGAGTGAAAAATGTTCTCTCTTTGGGAATCATCAAGAGCTTGCATCTGAGTTCCAAGCAACCTCCTAATCATCAATAAATCTCCTTCTTTGGCCTCCACAATGATCTCCTCATCTACCTCTTCCTCTTCCTCGGCTTCACTAGCTAAAGACTCACTAGTAATTTCTCCATTCTCCTTAAGTAACATAGTCTTCTTGGTTGGACATGCTGAAGCTATGTGACCTCTCCCCAAACACTTGAAGCATTTTATCTCACTACTCCTTGTCTTTTTAGGAGCCTCATTGGACTTGAATTGAGACCTTTGAGGTGCAGCCTTGGTACTGTTTGAAAAAGTACCTCTCTCCTTCTTATTTCTTTCATTCCAATATGAAGAATTGAAATTAGAGGAACTCCTTCTTATGGCACCTTTTCTCTTAAGTTGCTGCTCCACTTTGGTAGGTTGATGTACCAAGTCTTCCAACTCCACATAATTTTGTAGCTCAACCACATCTCTAATGTCATTATTCAGCCCATTCAGAAAACGTGCCATAGTAGCCTCCCTATCTTCATTCACATTGGCTCTAATCAAAGACACCTCCACCTCCTTGTAATATTCATCAACACTCCTACTACCTTACGTGAGTCTTTGAAGCTTGTTATGAAGGTCTCTATGATAATAGGAAGGAACAAATCTCCTTCTCATCAACCTCTTCATTTCAATCCATGTATCCACCAAAGGTTCTTCATATCTAGGTCGCTCCTTTTGCAATTGGTTCCACTAAATAAGAGCATAGTCCGTGAAGTCCATGGCTGCCACCTTTACTTTCTTTTCTTCATTGTAATTGTGGCATGAGAACAACTGCTCAATCTTCATCTCCCACTCAAGATAAGCCTCTGGATCACTCTTCCCTTTGAAAGGTGGAATGTTAAGCTTCACTCCCTCAATTTTGTCTTCTCTAGCATCACCTTCATTATCTCTTCTTCTCCTTCCAACAATCCTCCTTCTACCTCCATCATCATCACGATGTTCTTGATTTTCTAACCGCTCAATTCTCTCATATAACTCCTCTGTATACTCCCTCATCATTCTTTGCATTTGAGCTGTAATAGCCTCAACTAACAATCTGTTATTTCCCTCATCACCACCTGTTCCTGCCATAATTCAAGTAAAAAAAAAAAAAAACAAAATTGAAAGGAATAGGACCTCACCACACTTCTCACATGTTTGCACTCTTAGAGATGTATCACTCGTGTTTGTTGCTCTCAATTAGGCTTTTTGTGTAAGGTTCTCTCTCTTGTCTTTTACCACTCAAGTGCTCTTGTAGGCTCTTAAATGGAATCACAGGTTTTTCAAACAGAATCCAATAACTCCAATATTAAATCACAAAACAACAAGAGGTCAAACAAAGAAAAACTCTAAGACAGTTTAAGATTCAAAAGAGACAAGCAAGAAAAGCTAAACAAGGATAAGCACACTCAAATCAGAGGCCAAACAAGACAAGAACAAACTAAAGGTTTTAAAGGACAAAATAAACAAGTCACTGTTCTGATTTTTTTTTGTGCTTTTGTTTTGTTTTTGTTTTTTAATATGTTTTTGATGATTATAGACGAATAGACCAACTGGAAACACCTCAAACAAGTACTTTTTTTAACAGCTCAACATGAAACTAACAAAGCCTAGAAGGATTAAAATGAAACAATTCTCAAGGACATCAAGAACACATGATGAATATTCTGCACCTTTTTTTTTTTTTTCACTAATCCAATTGTAGGATTAAACAAAGACAGAAATGGAAACTTAAACAAAAAAAAATGAATCAAACAAGGACTCAAAAATAAATTCGTAGGGTTACACCAGTCTGAACTCGTAAAAACAAATCACTGTATCTGAAGCTAGAAATTTCAGATTGCAATGTTTCCAAAATGAGATGAAAATTGAGACTCTGAAATTTAGAAATGACACAAGAAACATCGAAATATGATACGTAAAACTTGAGATATGAACTAAAGAAAACTGACCATCTGACAGAATTTGAACCGAGCTCTGAGATACCAAATGATAAATCCCGAATTAGAAAGAGGAGGAAGAAAATTGGTTGGAGGCGCCACAAACAAGGAAGTTTGATAAGCCTATGAGATCGCCACAAGAATGGGTGAATTCTTGATAAGATCAAATGGTTCAAGCAAGAACCTTAGGAGAGAAATCCTCACAGCTGAATAATTCTATTATTGTTTAATCCCCAATTTAGAATTGGTTTTATACATCATGAGTTTATAAAGAGACTAACTCTTAATAAAGATAAAAACTTAGAAATAAAGAGCATTACCCACAAAGTTGTCCAAGTGGTAAAATATTGTGAGAAACACCACTTGGTCCTAAGTTCTAGTCCGAGCAAGAGCAATTTATATTTATTAATATTTTTTAAACTCGCTTACTAAGCCAAAAACTATAAGAAAAACTTAAGAATTACAAAACCCAAAACCTAAGCAAATATGTCTCAAAACTAAGACCCATGTTATCATATGCAAGTATGGAATCCTCCTCCATTTGGGCCTCTAGACATAGGATTAAAGCATTGTCCTTATGTCCCACATCCATTAGTTGTCTTGGAATGTCTTCATGAAAGTTAGCAATTAGTTGCTTAAGAGCCTCTTGTCATAGGTCTCCCAAGTCCTCTAATTGCCTTGTTGTCCTTGCCACTAGCCGTGCCCTCATCAAATGTACTTTTCAGTACAAAAATAGTGAAACATGCTCACTGCCACAAGAGACATGATAAGCAAACTGCTTTATCTTTTCATAGTGACTAGTTGGTGAAAGATATTTAATGCTACATTTAATTCCCCAATAGACACTTTCTTCACAATGCTCCAATAGACGAAGGAAGTTCCTAAAGCTTTCTCAATGAACACTTTTCTTGGAGCTTTATAAATAACTGCGAAGACTTGTACATGGAAAAGGTTCCAAGTGTCGAAGCTTTCAAATTTTCTCTAAGTTGTCCTAAGCTTTCTCATTCTTAAATTCTTTCTAGTTCTTCCTGTACAAAGTGCCATAGTCACTAAACCATGGATTTAGATCTTCATTGTACATCCTTTTGATAACATGAAGCATAATCAGTGATTTTACCCTTAACCATTTATACTTGAAATCGGTGGAAGCTTGAAGAGCTTTGATACAAAGAATACTTAGGTTTTTGCTTAGAGAGGTAAGTGAAATACTACTTGAGTTTGAGCCTAAAGAGGCTTATGCAAAAGAATACTTGTAACTTGTGACAAGTTATAGTGAAACTTGGTGGTGTGCCAAGAACTGGATGTAGTCTCTAAGGTGAGACGAACTAGTATAAAAGCTATGTTTTTATCTTCCTCCTTCTCTCTCTAACGTGTTTATATTTATGTTAGAAAAGTTTTTACAAATCAACCCTACACATTTTAAATAAAGAGTTTTAAGTTTAAATATGTTGTTGAACGAGTTTCTATCATTTGTCTTACAAACAGATGAATACAAGTATTTGTTAAAAGATTTGCAAAAAAGTTTTAAAACACAATTCGACCCCCTTCTTGTTTATTTCTGTGCTTTGCAGTTTGGTATCAGAGAGCACCTTAACAAGTGTTAGAGGACAAAAGATCCATATGACAAATCTAGAAAGACAGTTCATTCCTAAAGGAACCTCTTTGTCAAGGCCTCTAACCTTCAATGGAGAGGACTATAATTATTGGAGAGAGAGGATGGAGATGTACGTTAAATCCACTCATTACAACATTTGGAGGATCATCACGCATGGAAACCTTATAGTCACCAAGCCTGAAAACGTGTACAATCAAGATGACTTTAACATGCTCCAGCTCAATGCTAAAGTGATAGAGATGATATGATCCTGATGGGAATCATATTGTTTTTACGGATCTTCCTTTGAGTTGATTATCTTGTTTAATGAAGTATAGACAAAATAAGAAGATGAAATAGCACAAAGAGTAAAGTTTGAAGTAATGACACTAAAATTGAAAAGAGAATGGAAAAGAAATGGCAAGTATATGAATTAAAAAATAAAAAGTTGGGAAAAGGAAAGGAGATGGCGAAAGACGCCACACTCTATAGAGAGTGATAAGTCCAGCGAAGATTCGCCACAAAGGTATGGAAACCATTGATAAGAACCAAGAAGGTTCTATCTAAGAACCCAAAGAGACACAGCTCTTAAACTCACAAAAGGAGTGAAAATATAATCTTATTCAAAAGTGACAAAACACAAGAAACACATCCCTATTTATAGGGAAAACTGGCACCTCCCCTTTTCAACTATAAGTTGCAGCTAGGTTAACAAGGAAGCAGTAGCTTATGCTTGACCTAGTGTAATTTGGCCCAAGCCTAAAAAGGAGGTAGCGCTTAACCCTATTTTCTCTATGTACTTAAATTAGCCCAAAAACAATAGGTCCAATTACAAAATTATTCCAAAACAAGAGAAGAAAACTAAATACATAATGAAATAAAAGTCATGTCCCCACATTGGGCCCTTCATTAACTTGGATTACTTGGACCATCTTGAGTGCTTCTCCTTCTAGATTTGACTTAAGTGAGAGAAGGTTATTCCCTACTTGATCTAAAACTTCCTTGGCCTTCTTTACTTTTGACCTTGTCATGGGCTCACCAAGTCCTTGTAGTGCATCTTCAAGCCTTTCTTCCTTTGGACTTCCAATTGGGCCTCCTTGGTCTCCATCATTCCCTCCCTCTTTGAAAGAATTCGTCCTCAAATTTGATCCTTCATTACCTACATCAAAATGACTTAAGTCAGCCACATTGAATGTTGCACTAACTCCATACTCACCTGGTAAGTCAATCTTGTAGGCATTGTCATTGCTCTTTTCTAAGACTTGGAAAGGTCCACCCCCTCTAGGTAAGAGCTTAGATTTCCTTTGCATTGGAACCTTTCCTTTCGCATGTGCACCCACACCCAATCTCCGGGTTCAAATGTAACATGCTTTCTTCCCTTATTGGCTTGTCTAGCATATTGGTCCATCTTTTTTTCAATTTGGACCTTGACTTGTTCATGGAGCTTCCTCACATATTCAGCTTTAGCTTTCCCATCCTTATGAACCAAAGAAGAGATGTTAGGTAGAGGTAATAAATTAAGAGGAGTTAGGGGATTAAAACCATACACAATTTCAAAAGGGGATAAATTAGTAGTAGCATGCACAGCCTTATTGTAAGCAAATTCAACAAGAGGTAAGCATTCTTCCCATGTTTTTATGTTCCTCTTGATGATTGTTCGAAGCAAGGTTGTAAAGGTCCTATTCACCACCTCAGTCTGCCCATCCATTTGTGGATGACAAGTGGTAGAGAAAAGAAGCTTGGTCCCAAGTTTCCCCCACAAGGTCCTCCAAAAGTGACTTAGAAACTTTGAGTCACGATCCGAGACTATGCTCTTAGGCATTCCATGAAGCCTTACCACTTCCTTGAAGAACAAGTCTGCCACATGAATGGCATCATCTACCTTGTGGCAAGGGATGAAGTGGGCCATTTTGGAGAATCTATCGACCACCACAAAAATGGAGTCACTTCCCTTCTTGGAACGAGGCAACCCTAGCACAAACTCCATAGACAAGTCAATCCAGGGGGAATTAGGAATGGGTAGGGGAGTATAAAGACCATGAGGCATTACCTTTGATTTTGCTCTTTTACATATAATGCACCTCTCACAAAGTTTATGCACATCATGCTTCATGCCAGGCCCATAAAAATGCTCATGCAACACATCTAAAGTCTTTTGTATCCCAAAATGCCCCATTAAACCCCCCTCATGACCTTCCTTAAGCAATAATTCACGTAAAGAGCTCTTAGGTACACACAAACATTTTTCTTTGAACAAGTAACCATCTTGCCTAAAGAACCCCTCATGCACTACTTTTTCACATGCAGCATACATTTTAGAGAAATCATCATCATGCATATACAATTCCTTGATGTGTTCAAAACCAAGCATCTTAGTTTCAAGAATAGCTAGTAAAGTATACCTTCTAGAAAGCACATCAGCCATGACATTTACCTTTCCTTGCTTGTGTTTGATCATGTAAGGAAATTGTTCAAGGTATTCAACCCACTTGGCATGCCTTTTGTTGAGCTTACCTTGCCCTTTAAGTACTTTAGTGACTCATGATCACTATGGATTACAAATTCTTTTGGCAAGAGGTAATGTTGCCAAGGGTGCAATGCTCTTATGAGTGCATACAATTCCTTATTGCTTCAGGAATAATTTAAGATTGAACCATGCAATTTTTCACTAAAGTATGCAATTGGATGACCCTCTTGCAATAAAACAGCCCCAATCCCCACATTTGATGCATCACATTCAAGTTCAAAGGACTTAGAAAAATTAGGTAATGCAAGTATGGGTGCATTAGTGAGCCTATCCTTAAGTGTATTAAAGCTTCTCTCTTGTGCTTCCCCCCACTTAAAACTCACATTTTTCTTTACTATTGCATTTAAGGGCGCGGCTATGGTGCTAAAGTCTTTTACAAACCTCCTATAAAAGCTAGCTAACCCATGAAAGCTTCTCACTTCACTTATTGACTAAGGTGTAGGCCACTCCTGAATAGCTTTTATCTTTTCCTCATCCACTTGCACTCCCTTAGCACTCACAACAAAGCCTAGGAAAACCACATGGTCGGTGCAAAAAACACACTTCTCTAAGTTAGCATACAATTTTTCCTTTCTAAGCACACTTAATACGACCCTAAGGTGTTCAAGGTGCTCTTCTAAGGTTATGCTATAGATTAATATGTCATCAAAGTATACCACTACAAACTTGCCTAGAAACTCTCTCAGCACATGGTTCATCAACCTCATAAAGGTGCTAGGCGCATTCGTAAGCCCAAAGGGCATCACCAACCACTCATACAATCCATATTTAGTTTTAAAGGCTGTTTTGCACTCATCCCCTTCTCTTATCCTAATTTGATGGTACCCACTTTTTAAATCAACTTTAGAAAAGTAACATGCACCATGCAATTCATCAAGTAAATCATCTAGCCTAGGGATGGGATGCCTATATTTGACAGTTATATTATTTACAGCCCTACAATCAGTACACATTCTCCAAGAACCGTCCTTTTTGGGGACAAGGATGACGGGCATAGCACAGGGACTTAAACTCTCCCTCACCCATCCTTTTTGCAATAGCTCCTCCACTTGTTTCTGAATCTCTTTAGTCTCTTGAGGATTTGTCCTATAGGCGGGCCTATTGGGCAAAGAGACTCCTGGAATGAAGTCCATGTGGTGCTCAATTCCTCTCAAAGGAGGCAGTCCAGGAGGAACACTTTTTGGAAAGACATCTTCAAATTCCTGCAAAAGAGAATCAATTTCACTAGGAAGGGGTTTAGAGTTAGAGTTTAAGTACAGGTCCTTGTACAAACAAAGATACATCTCTTCCTTTGCAAGGCAAGCTCTCTTAATCTCACTCTCCCTAGCAAATAAATTTTCTATTTTTCTCTTAGTTACAATTTCTTTGTCTTTATTCTTCTCTTGGCCCTTTGACTTTTCCTTCATGTCCTTCTTCTCTTGCTCCCTCTTTAGCTTTAGGGTTACTTGGTCTTCACAAACCTCCTTAGGAGTGAGGGGTACAAGTGTGATCTTCAAGGAATCATGAACAAAAGAGTACTTGTTAGAAAAACCATCATGAAGAGCATGTTTATCAAATTGCCAAGGCCTTCCAAGTAGAATATGACCGGCCTCCATAGGAACAACATCACACAAAACATCATCATTATATTTACCAATTGAAAAGCTTACCGATACTTGTTGATTCACTAACAACTCACCACTCTCACTTAGCTATTGGAGCTTGTAGGGTCGCGGGTGAGGTAGTTTTGAGGTTAAGTTTACTTACTAAACGAGTGCTTGCCACATTGGTACAACTTCCCCCATCAATAATCAACGAGCACACTTTGCCTTGAATGTTGCATCTTGTATGGAAGATGTTCTCCCTTTGGCTTTGGTCCTTTGCCATGACTTGATTACCTAAGAGTCTCCTTACCATTAATAAGTCCCCATCGGGAACATAAACTTCACATTCTTCTTCACCTTCGCTTGGGGTGGGGAATTTGGACACGAGTCACTAGAGAGGTGTCCATTCTCCCTTATCACCATTACCTTCTTGTTTGGGCATTGAGAAGCTATGTGTCCACTTCCCAAGCACTTGAAACACTTAATGTTCCTGCTTTTAGAAGAAGAAGAAGAAGAACCATTAGTGGAAGGAAAATTATTAGAGTGCTTAGAAACCATACCTTCCTTGAGATGTGTAGAGTGCCTTCCTTCAGTTGTTTGTCCTTCCAAGTAGAAGACTTAGGGTTATAAGAGGACTTCTTCCGTGCACCTTTTCTTTTGAGTTGTTGCTCCACCTTTATGGCTTGATGCACTAAGTCATCAAGTTCTTCATAGATTTGCAACTCAACAATGTCTCCTATCTCATGGTTTAGACTATGAAGGAAACGTGCCATGGTAGCCTCCCTTTCTTCAACAACATTGGCCCTTATCATGGCCACCTCCATCTCTTTAAAATACTCATCAACATTTTGACTTCCTTGGGTAAGCCTTTGGAGTTTATTGTGCAACTCCCTATGGTACCATGAAGGTACAAATCTCTTTCTCATTAAACTTTTCATCTCCTCCCAAGTATCTATGGGGTACTCCCTATTTCTTTCCCTCTCCTTTTGCACTTGGTCCCACCAAATTAAGGCATGGTCATAAAATTCAAGGGTAGCCACCTTTACCTTCCTTTCTTCATTATAATGGTGGTAGGAAAAAATCTGCTCAACCTTAGTTTCCCACTCTAAATAGGCCTCGGGATCATTCTTTCCTTGGAAAGAAGGGACTTGGGTCTTTACTCCTCCTAACTCTCCTATTCTTTCATCATTCCTATACCTTCTATGTCTCCTTTCATAACTTCTTTCACTCCTCCCATGTCTCCTTCTCCTTTCATGGCTTCTCTTATCTCTCCTCTCTCTACCTGAATAGTAGGAATCTTCATCCTTATGCGAGACCTCATGTTGAGAGTCACTCCTCCTTTCATTATCTAACCTTGTGTTAATCTCCACCCTAAACTTCTCTAACTCTCTTGTTAAGGTGTGCATTAAGGCTGCCGTCCTAGGGGACGGGGGTGTACTTCCTCCACTCATCTTGTTAGAAAAATGTGGTAAGATAGAATTTAGTTTAAGATTGAAGGACCTCACCACTCTTCTCATGTGTTTACACTCTTTGAGATGAGTCCACTTGTGTTTCTCTATAAAATTGGCTTTTGATTTTTTAATTGAAAATGCTCTTGCCTTTTACCACTCAAGTTCTCTTTTTAAGTTCTTAAATAAATCCCAAGCATGCATCAATTATCAAAAGCACATACAATTGTAACAAGTCTCACAAAAGTTATCACTCAAAAGTCGATAAAAGGAAAAACTCTAGACAAAACAAAAAAAAAGGAATTTAAAAGACAAACAAGAAAAGCTAATTACAAAAGGGTAAAACTCAAATGGAATTGCAAGAAAGACAAAAAAAGGAATAATGAAAGAGATAAAGAAGAAATGCGCAAGTTTGGATATTGAGAACAACACCACTCTTATGAATTCCTTAAGGCAACCACATTTAGATTATTTAAGTGCAAGGGGCAATTTTTTTTTTAATTCTTCATTTTTTTTCTCTTTTTTTTTCTACTATTCTTTTCTTTTTTTATTTTATTGTTCTGGGATATATTTGTTTTTTTCTCTTTTTTTTTTACCCCCTATTTGTTTTGCATTTGCAACAGATATTATACGCCTAATAAGGTATATAGTCTTTTAGATGCTATAACATGTGAACTGAATTGCGCACATTAAAAAGAAGTAAACTATGCAGAATTAAGGATAATTATGATAATTAAGCTCGATTAAGACACAATTAAGGACGGTTAATGATAATAAATGGAAATAATTGACAATTAATGGCATAATAAAGACAATAAACAAGGCAGTAAAGGACACAAAAACACAAGAACACTACCAACTCTAGGATCCGAGCTCTAGATACCACATGATATGATCCTGA
This sequence comes from Spatholobus suberectus, assembly GCA_004329165.1. Taxonomy (NCBI): domain Eukaryota; kingdom Viridiplantae; phylum Streptophyta; class Magnoliopsida; order Fabales; family Fabaceae; genus Spatholobus; species Spatholobus suberectus. The sequence goes on from CM014732.1 coordinate 45,961,659, forward strand.
TGGGAATCATATTGTTTTTACGGATCTTCCTTTGAGTTGATTATCTTGTTTAACGAAGTATAGACAAAATAAGAAGATGAAATAGCACAAAGAATAAAGTTTGAAGTAATGACACTAAAATTGAAAGAGAATGGAAAAGAAATGGCAAGTATATGAATTAAAAAATAAAAAGACGAGAAAAGAAAAGGAGATGGCGGAAGACGCCACACTCTATAGAGAGTGATAAGTCCAGTGAAGATTCGCCACAAAGGTATGGAAACCTTTGATAAGAACCAAGAAGGTTCTATCTAAGAACCCAAAGAGACACAGCTCTTAAACTCACAAAAGGAGTGAAAATATAATCTTATTCAAAAGTGACAAAACACAGGAAACACATCCCTATTTATAGGGAAAACTGGCACCTCCCCTTTTCAACTATAAGTTGCAGCTAGGTTAACAAGGAAGCAGTAGCTTATGCTTGACCTAGTGTAATTTGGCCCAAGCCTAAAAAGGAGGCAGCGCTTAACCCTATTTTCTCTATGTGCTTAAATTAGCCCAAAAACAATAGGCCCAATTACAAAATTATTTCAAAACAAGAGAAGAAAACTAAATACATAATGAAATAAAAGTCATGTCCCCACATTGGGCCCTTCATTAACTTGGATTACTTGGACCATCTTGAGTGCTTCTCCTTCTAGATTTGACTTAAGTGAGAGAAGGTTATTCCCTGCTTGATCTAAAACTTCCTTGGCCTTCTTTACTTTTGACCTTGTCATGGGCTCACCAAGTCCTTGTAGTGCATCTTCGAGCTTTTCTTCCTTTGGAGTTCCAATTGGGCCTCCTTGGTCTCCATCAAGAGATCTCGGAGGAGCTTAGCTATCTTGTTAATTGTCTTTTAGGACATTTTGTTATTAGGGCTTGTTGGGCTTCTTGTAGATCTTGTGTATGCACCTAAGTGTTGTTTAATTAGGTGCTATGTGGACTTTAGTTATTTTTAATTTCTAGCTTACGTTTTAGTTTGATTGGGTCTTTTATTAGTTGTAATATAAATAGGCCTCTAAGACCATTTGTAAAAATTTTTTTGGCATTATTGAATATGATTAGCTTTGTGCTAATTGAGTGAGCATTGCTCCTCTTGGTTCTTGTTTTGAACCTTTAGATTCTTATCAAAGAATTCTATTCTTTGTGATGAATCCTCCTCGACTTATCAATCTTCGGATTGTGGCATCGTTCTTACCATTTCTCATTTATTCTGCTTTTTCTTTGCTTCTAATTTTGGTTTTGATTTTGTTATTCTTGATGCGGAATTATTGATCCACTTTGGGGATTCATCATTTGGTATCAGAGCTAATTTGTCAGCATCCATTCAAGTTTGTTTGCGCATCAAAGGAAGTATTCTTCTCGTACGAATTTTGTTTGTTGGTTGTTGGTTATATATCCGAATTTGTGATCTAGCCAAGCGGCCTACACAACCCGCTGGGTGGGTGCGACCTTTGCTGCACCAATTCCAATCTACGATTTCACAATTAGATTTGTGTTTCCAGATTCGTGACTGCTGGGCGGCCAACATAACCTGCCGGTGGGTGCGCGTCGATGCTACTGCTTGTTGCAAATTCAGCAAATTTGTGAGTCTTCTTACATAATTCTTGTGTCTTACTTTTTTGGTTTATGTCCATCTAGTTTTTTTTTTTAGTCGATTTCTTCTTTTTTCTTTCAAATTTCATGTCAAATTCTGCAATTGTGTTCATCTTGTTCTTATTGTGTTCATGTGTAGATCTACATTTTGATCTAGTTGATTCATTGTTAGTTGATGTTAGATCTATACTTCTTGATGTTACATCTAGATGCTTGATTTGAGGTGAAATTTAGTGGATTGGGGATTTAGATTGAATTTTGGAGTTTTGAATTTTGAAATTGGGAAAGAACACTCAGTGTTCTTGAGATTTTTGTAGTAGAATACTTGTTAGATCTTAAAAATTTTGTTTGGAGAGAGTTGGGACGTTTTTACAAATAAAAAAAATTGAAGGTCCAAAAAAGAAAATATTCAAGGACCAATTGGCAATTATATAGGGGCAAAAGTGAAAATACAAAAAAATAGGGGCCCAAGTGCAATTATAAAAAGTTTGAGGGCCAAATTATAAAAAAATAGTAAAAAATAAATTTCCCAAATTATAAAGGAAAACCTACCATCTTTGGTGAGCCAACTTGATAAATCCCGAATTAGAAAGAGGAGGAAGAAAATTGGTTGGAGGCGCCACAAACAAGGAAGTTTGATAAGCCTATGAGATCGCTACAAGAATGGGTGAATTCTTGATAAGATCAAATGGTTCAAGCAAGAACCCTAGGAGAGAAATCCTCACAGCTGAATAATTCTATTATTGTTTAATCCCCAATTTAGAATTGGTTTTATACATCATGAGTTTATAAAGAGACTAACTCTTAATAAAGATAAAAACTTAGAAATAAAGAGCATAACCCACAAAGCTGTCCAAGTGGTAAAATATTGTGAGAAACACCACTTGGTCCTAAGTTCTAGTCCGAGCAAGAGCAAGTTATATTTATTAATATTTTTTAAACTCGCTTACTAAGCCAAAAACTATAAGAAAAACTTAAGAATTACAAAACCCAAAACCTAAGCAAATATGTCTCAAAACTAAGACCCATGTTATCATATGCAAGTATGGGAATCCTCCTCCATTTGGGCCTCTAGACATAGGATTAAAGCATTGTCCTTATGTCCCACATCCATTAGTTGTCTTGGAATGTCTTCATAAAAGTTAGCAATTAGTTGCTTAAGAGCCTCTTGAGCCTTCCTAGCTCTTCCTCTTGTCATAGGTCCCCCAAGTCCTCCAATTGCCTTGTTGTCCTTACCACTAGCCGTGCCCTCATCATCCCCTCCCTCTTGCAGAGGATTTGACCTCAAATCCAAAACCTCATCACCTGCATCAAAAAGAGACAAATCAGCAACATTAAAGGTGGCACTGATATTATACTCACCTGGTAAATCAATTTTGTAAGCATTGTCATTAATCCTCTCCAACACTTGGAAAGGACCATCTCCTCTAGGTTGGAGTTTGGACTTCCTTTGTTCAGGGAACTTCTCTTTCCTCATGTGCACCCAAACCCAATCTCCAGGTTCAAATACAACTTTCTTTCTTCCCTTTTTAGCACCAAACCCTTGATGCTTAGCTCCACTTATACAAGGAATTCACTGTCATACTCACGCTTACAACAGTTCATATTCATAATTAAACATAAAATTTTGATAAAAACACATCAATGATTTGGGGAAAGTTGCATTCTCCTTTACACACAATCATATAATATCAAACAATTGGGGTCTAGAGCCAACCCCTCTACCCACAACCAAAGTCATACCCATGAGCGAGATAACTCACTCCCTCCTAACCTTGAAAGAGACGATCTCTGGCAAGAGGATGCGAACGGCGTAGTAGTGTCTTCCTATAGTTCCTCACCCTTTGATGGAAACCTAGGAGGCCCAAGTTGATTGAGACCTTAGAGGCCCAAAAGGAGACCCAAACTAGAGCAAAGCTTAAAGAAATACATCTTTAGAGTCATAGGGGAGTCACGTTTAGCACCAAACCCTTGATGCTTAGCTCCACTTATACAAGGAATTCACTGTCATACTCACGCTTAGCACCAAACCTTCAGAGGATAAGGGGTTGCTCTCTGACTCCGCACACTCGGCACCAATCCTGGCGCTCAACACCAAACCTCTAGAGAACTTTCTATCTCTCTCATGCTCAATGCCAAATTCTAGCGCTTAGTGTCAACTGTGATTTCTGCAAATTGCGAGGGTTCATAGAAAGCGACTTTTCTTGGTTTCCAAACACTCCCAATAGGTTAATTAACTCCTAATTTCTCTTATTATATTTCTTAATGGTCAATCTATCCTATGAATTCCTGACTCACTCATAATCTCCTTAAAATCCATTAAATCCCTAACTTAGGCACAAGAAGAAAAGTAAAAACAATGCACAACAGTTCATATTCATAATTAAACATAAAATTTTGATAAAACACATCAATGATTTGGGGAAAGTTGCATTCTCCTTTACACACAATCATATAATATCAAACAATTGGGGTCTAGAGCCAACCCTTCTACCCACAACCAAAGTCATACCCATGAGCGAGATAACTCACTCCCTCCTAACCTTGAAAGAGACGATCTCTGGCAAGAGGATGCGAACGGCGTAGTAGTGTCTTCCTATAGTTCCTCACCCTTTGATGGAAACCTAGGAGGCCCAAGTTGATTGAGACCTTAGAGGCCCAAAAGGAGACCCAAACTAGAGCAAAGCTTAAAGAAGAACTACAAAGACTTGAGGAACCATGACAAGATTAAGAAATAAGAAGGCTAAGAAAGCTACTTTGGATAAAACAAAAATTTGAACAACTTATTCTCAATCAAGTTAAATTTAGAAGGAGAAGCACTTAAGTTGATCAAAGTAGTCTAAGTTTATGAAGAGCCCAATGTGGGGAAGACTTTGATTAGCTATCATTGTATAATTGGACCTTTAGTTTTCTGTTTCACTTATTTTTGTAATTGGGCCTATTCTTTGGGCTTAAGGGTTAGCCTCCTTGTGTGAGTAGCACCTTGGAATAAATTCTATAAATAAAGATGTAATCCCTCCCTTTTGAACAACAAATGATAAAGTTAAAGCAAATGACACATAAAAAAAGTAAGAAAACTAGAAAGACAAGAAAATGGAAGAAAATAGAGAAAATAGGAAAACGTGGAAAGGAAAGAAAATGGCAGAAGGCGCTACACTCTATAGAGAGTGATAAGCCAAGCGGAGATTCGCCACAAAGGTATGGAAACCTTTGATAAGAACCAAGAAGGTTCTAATCCAAGAACCAAAACGAGGAGCCAATGCTCAACTCACTCTCACAAATGAGCAAACTTCAATATTATTCGACCCTGTCCAAAAGAGAGGGATTACATCTCTATTTATAAAATTTATTCCACGGTGCTACTCACACAAGGAGGCTAACCCTAATTGTGAAGCAAAGAGGCTAACCCTTTAACCCAAAGAATAGGCCTAATTACAAAAATAAGTGAAACAGAAAACTAAAGGTCCAATTATACAGTGATAGCTAATCAAAGTCTTCCCCACATAGGGCTCTTCATCAACTTGGACTACTTGGATCAACTTAACTGCTTCTCCTTCTAAATTTAACTTGACTGAGAATAAGTTGTTCAATTTTTGTTTTGTCTAAAGTAGCTTTCTTAGCCTTCTTATTTCTTAATCTTGTCATGGTTCCACAAGTCCTTGTAGTTCTTCTTTAAGCTTTTGCTCTACTTTGGGTCTCCGTTTGGGCCTCTAAGGTCTCAATCATCTTGGGCCTCCTAGGTTTCCATCACTTTGTCAAAGGATGCTTCATTGGGAAGGTTAAGCCTTCGCTTAATCTTATTCCTAGTGGCCCGTTGTACCATAGTCCACCTTGGAAAATGAATGTCTTTGATCATGAAGAAGCCTACAAAGATGACATACTAGGTAATGGAGGCTTAAATTCGAGGATGAATTTCCCTAAAGAAGGAGGGAATGATGAAGATCAAGAAAGGTATTCAAGAAGAGAAGGGAGGGCTAAGAGGAAAGAACCTTCAATTGGGCTAAAAGGGCCTCAAAAGGGAAAAGCTAAAGGGGAAGATCATATGATTAGGCTAGGAATGCCTACAAGAGGAAAAGGAAAGAGACCTAAGGAGCATTTAGAGGTGATCAACACACTACATGATAAAGCCCAAAGTAGAAGAAGATAGCCCAAGATGGCCCAACCCAAGGGATTTAATAATGCACCAACCATGGGCTTGCAATATGAATTTTATTGTATTTTATTTAAATGTTTTTGGACCTATTTTAATTGTAATAAATGGGCTATTTTGATTCTAATTAGAAACCCAATTTCTAGTCTTAGCTTAGGTTTCTTTTAAGTTTAAAAATAAGTTATAATTTGGGCCTTAAGTTTTCTTAGGCCTTTACTTATGTTTTTTTTAGAATTAGGGTTAGACTCTTTAGAATAAACTCTATAAATAGAGATGTAATCCTTCTCATTTGACAAGTTGAATGATATTGAGGTTTACTCATTTGTAAGTATGAGTAGAGCATTGGCTCCTCTTTGGGGTTCTTAGATTGAACCTTTCTTGGTTCTTATCAAAGACTTCCATAGAGTGTGGCGCCTTCTTCCATCTTCTTTCTTTTTCCGTTTTCTTTATTTTATATTGTTTCCATTTTCTTGTCTTTTTCTATTTTCTATTGTTAATTCTCTTGCTACTATTTTTCTACGCCATTTACATTAATTCTCTTATCTATTTGTGCAAGTCTTATCTTCTGCCTTTCTTCATTTTCTTTTTATTCCAATAATTCTTGTTACAAGATAGTACTCAAGGACAATTCGTAAAAACAATATGAATCCAATCAGGATCATATCATGATTAATGATGGAAACCTAGGAGGCCCAAGTTAATTGAGACCTCGAAGGTCCAAGAAAACTTAAGGCCCAAATTACAACTTATTTTTAAACTTAAAAGAAACATAAACTAAGACTAGAAATTGGGATTCTAATTAGAATCAAATCATCCCATTTATTACAATTAAAATAGGTCCAAAAACATTTAAATAAAACACAATAAAATTCAGATTGCAAGCCCATGGTTGGTGCATTATTAAATCCCTTGGGTTGGGCCTTCTACTTGATTCAAGTGCACCATCTTGGGCTATCTTCTTCCACTCTGGGCTTGATCTTGTAGTGTGTTGATCACCTCTAAATGCTCCTTAGGTCTCTTTACTTTTCTTCTTGTAGGCATTCTTAGCCCAATGATATGATCTTCCCCTTTAGCTTTTTCTTTCTTAGGCCCTTTTAGCCCAATTGAAGGTTCTTTCCTCTTAGCCCTCCCTTCTCTTCTTGAATACCCTTCTTGATCTTCATCACTTCCCTCCTTCTTTAGGGAAATTCGTCCTTGAATTTAAGCCTCCATTACCTACACCAAAAACTCCTAGGTTAGTCACTCCAAATGTTTCATTAAGTCTATACTTACCTAGTATGTTATCTTTGTAGGCTTCTTCATGATCAAAGATATTCATTTTCCAGGGTGGACTACAATACAACGGGCCACTAGGAATAAGATCAACCGAAGGCTTAACCCTTCCCAATGAAGCATTCTTTGACAAGGTGCCTTGGTCGTGCGACCTTCTTAAGTAAGTATCTCTAATGTCTTGCAAAGAGAGTTATCAACACTAGATAAATTTTAGAGTTAGTATCCAAACAAGTTTCCTTGTTCAAGTAACTATCTTTCTCTTGTTTTTCCCAATGAGAATGCATTTGCTAAAAAATCTGTTAACTCTATCTTAAATTCTAATTCTTTGTTTAGTTGTGATGATTCTCTTTTAAAGGAATTGAAGAAGTGCTTCCAAAGGAAGAATGTGAGGCATCAAATGAAACTGAAGTTGAGCTTTCAAAGACACAAATGCCTTACGACTGAAAGGAACTTAATGGACATTTCAAGACTTCAAATCTGAATTTGACCACTTGCATTACTAATCCAAGTTCAAAAAAATTGCAAGAGGGAAAGGAGGAGTTGAAGACCACTAAAGAATGGCTAACACCTAAAGTTGAGACTAAGTCCTTCAATTCACCTAGGAATTCATTGCATTCTGCTACTATAATTCCTTCTTTCAAGTTGGCTTGTGAATTCAATTCTTGTAATTCTTCTAATTTTATTCCTTTGTCTAGCATTTCTTTTGTCTTGAAGCCTAAGGCCAAATTGCACATAAAGACTCAATGTGATGAAGTGATGGATCAATGCAGAACAAGGCAACAATAAGAAGAAATCCTTGACACACACTACTAGATTTTATGATTTAGTGGATGTGCAAGAACATGTGTTAAGTCATGATGTGTTGGGTTTGCATGATGTTTTGAATAATAATGCAAAATCGTTAAGACTTGGGGTGTTGCCTTACCCCTTAATAGCCTTGGCCAAGTTGAAGAGCTATCCATAAAAAATAAAAAATTCTCTAATCTAGAAGTTACATATGATGGGTTCTTTAGACTTCTTTTTGACCTGAGAGGTTGGGTGTGTAGGCACATGATGAATAAGAGACTTTCCATTCAAAGGAAATCAAGTCTCCATAGAGTTAGGCCTTTTCTTAATGCCACATTCAATAAAACTAATGCATGTCCTTTCATGTAGGTGATGACGGTGCAAATTCGAGGACGAATTCTTTTGAAAAAGGAGGGAATTATGGAAACCTAGAAGGCCCAAAAGGAGACCCAAAGTAGAGCAAAGCTTAAAGAAGAACTACAAAGACTTGGGGAACCCTGACAAGATTAAGAAATAAGAAGGCTAAGAAAGCTACTTTGGATAAAACAAAAATTTGAACAACTTATTCTCAGTCAAGTTAAATTTAGAAGGAGAAGCACTTAAGTTGATCTAAGTAGTTCAAGTTGATGAAGAGCCCAATGTAGGGAAGACTTTGATTAGCTATCATTGTATAATTGGACCTTTAGTTTTCTGTTTCACTTATTTTTGTAATTGGGCCTATTCTTTGGGCTTAAGGGTTAGTCTCATAATTAGGGTTAGCCTCCTTGTGTGAGTAGCACCTTGGAATAAATTCTATAAATAGAGATGTAATCCCTCCCATTTGGACAGAGTTGAATAATATTGAAGTTTGCTCATTTGTGAGTGTGAGTTGAGCATTGGCTCCTCTTTTTGGTTCTTGGATTAGAACCTTTTGATTCTTATCAAAGGTTTCCATACCTTTGTGGCGAATCCTCACTTGGCTTATTACTCACCTAGAGTGTGGCGCCTTCTTTTCCATTTCTTTTCTATTCCACATTATTCAATTTTATTTATCTTCTTCAATTTTCTTGTCTTTTCTATTTTGTCATTTTAATTCTCTTGCTTACTTGTTATGCGCCATTTATTTAATTCTCTTATTTGTTTCCACAAGCTTTATCTTCTACCTTTCTTCATTTTCTTTTATTCCTATAATTCTTGTTACAAGATAACCAATTGAAGGACGATCCGTAAAAACAGTATGACTCTGAATCAGGATCATATCACTCCTTGATTGCAGCGGCTCTAACAGCACTGTATCTCCACAAAGGCAAAAAAAAAAGAGAATGAGGAAAAGGGTTAGGTTTTCAAGAAACCTAAGAGACTCTTGAAGCTAACTTTAGGCTCATGAAAACTAAGCCCAACACAAGGGTCTTAAAACTTTTAAAAACATTCTAATTATAAAATTCCATTTTAAAGGCCTAATATCTCTTTTTCCCCAAAATATCATTTCATTAAAAACAAAGCAAAACAGAAAATAATAATAATACTAATAATAATACATATTAATTAAAAGGAAAACATTGAGGTGTTAAATGCACCCATCATATGGTGTAGCTACTCAGGGACCCTAGGTTCGGTAATAATGGTATGATTATAGTAGGTCTTATTAAAGTTGATATCATTCCAAAATTTCATTAGGAAATCTACATTTCCCTCGATACAAATTTTCAATTTGTCAATAGTCTCAACAAATCCTTTTAACCAAAGGTAACCATCCAATATCTTTATTCGATATCAACTCTAATATAAAAGACTAACTGTTGTGCATATGACAGTATGAACAACTCATCAAGTGTAATCAACTCATAACGAATCAATCACAACAACAATAAAGAATTAATTATCATAGATAAATTCTATGTGTACTCCTATCTCCTCATTTTCATTCATTTCTTAAGAATTTACAATTCATAATTTTATTCTCAATTTTATTAAATTATATGAGAGAAATGATTTTTAAATTTTAATCTTTCTTTAAATTTTATGGAACACCTCACCTTACCCTCATTTCCACTTATATCTATCATTATTAATTCATTTAATTGTTAAAATTTATTATTATTATTATTATTTTTAAAATAATAATAATAATAATTCTTTTATTTATCTAAGTTCAAGAATTATTGAATATCACACTTGTTAAAATTCTATCACCCCTAATACTCTTTTATTCACTACACTTGTTAAATCATATTGGATTGCTTAATAGCCTTACGACTTGAACCTCAAATAACTTTTGATTTCTAGACTAAAAATGTGTCTAGTGTAACTTAAATGGTTTAAGTTCAATTTATCATCATCATCATTATGTATAAATGATATTTTTTATACTACAATTATCATGAATAATGATTATTATACTACCATTCCTTTTCTAATGTGTTTTAAATTAAGATTTAATAATTTGCTTTCGAGCCTAAAATTGCAAACGGGCCATTACTTATTTTATAGTTAATTTTTTTTTCTAAAATGTTTATGAAAGTGTTTCAGCCCAATAAGTTGGGCTGTTATTCTCCTATCCAGAGGAAGAAAGAAAAACAAATTTGCCCCTTCTTCCACACGTTGCTGATTGCGTAAATAGACAGCTCCTTACACGTTCATGAACAACTTTAATTCGGGGATAAAGATCAATAAATCAATTTTTTTTAGAACACTATCCTATCTTTCGCTTTCAGTTCAAAGTATTAAGTGCAGGGAAAATAACCCACTAAGATCAGCCTAATGGTCAGTTTTGGGTAGTATGACAAGGTCCTACGTTCTAACATTGTTACTACCATTGTACAACAACAAAAAAGTGTAGGGAAAAGAAAATTTTCACATGTTCACTTCAATTTGCTATACCATACTCAAATTTTCAATCAAAAGAAAATATTTCATCCAAAAAGTTTCATGATAAATGTAACATCCTCAAAATATTACTTAAATAATTATCTAATAATTATCATTTGTTTAATTGTCTTATGATATTAATGAAAAGTCTAGATATAGATTTATAAATTTTGAAAGCTTTAATTTAGTTTCAATGAATAAATAATATCTAGACTTAATAATAATAATAATAACAATTGAGATTATATAGAACAGCATAAATAATTAGCAAATACCCTTTTAAATTTGAGAAAAATTATGTTTTATACTTAAAACAATATTAGAAAGGTATCTAAGAAATAAAAATAATTTTTCGTAATTTTATAAATACAATTAAATTTATTGCAATTAATAAATTAGAATAAAGAAAGATAATTAAGAGATAAATCATAGAATAGTCAAAAAAAATTAAGAAAAATAATTTTTAAGCTTAGAAAAATGATTAGAAATTTATCATGAATTTTTAGAAATTTTTTGAGAATTTTTATAATTTAGCATATATGAGTAAAAAGTATGCACAGGCTATAGAGCACAATTAGAAACACTAAATGAGCTTTAAAAATTACAGAAAAATTACAAGAGGTTTTTTAGTGTGTCTAGACCTTATCTGAATAAGGAGAACTCAAACTGAGATCTCTATAATAGTTTTCTAAAAATAAGTTCGTAAATAGCTCATAAAATGACTTATAAAATAAATTAGTTATTTTTAGTTCTATTGCAGAGATACCTCAATGTGTGACCAGAGAGAGACTAGATTAAGTCTAATGCCACTAACTCCAACTGCCTGTAAGCCCGTTGAGTCGAAATTAAAACGAACACCAGACATTTTAGTGACACATGTCGACACTTAGTGGTTCAAGAATTATATTTTTCTCCTCCTTAGCTAATAAAAACCGTGACCACCACTTCTCTCCCACAAGGTCCCATTCTTTTCTTTTCTTCCTCAATAAACCCTTTCCATTTCTCTCAAAATCTCTCAAGTTTCTCTACCATTCAAGCTTTCTCTCTTCCTTTCAGGATTAAGGAGACTCCATGGGTGGTGCAAGAAGCTCAATCTCTCCCCCTTCTCCTTACAATCACAAGCCACTCTCTCTTTGAACCCTAGCCCTCTTTATCAAATTGTGCAATTCATACCAATCCAAGCCTGCAATTTCCAATCCAATCAAGGATTAAGCACTTCTTCCTCATGGGATTTAAAAGCCCTATGGTAATTTTCCTCTTCTCCACCTAATTCAAATTTTGGTTAATATTCATTCTCTTATTCAATGTTGTTTTGTAAAATTAATTGGTGAATTCTTTGACTTTGCGGGTAGAAATCATAGGAAAGGTGATGTTAGACCTGTTGGAGCTTGATTAGAGCATGGATGGGCAAAGCTCTCTCTTCCCCCCTTATAGACAGTCACAGTCATCAATGGGTAACGGGTAGAGACTAGATTAATTTGATTTCATGAATGATAATGGCCTAGATGGTGGTTTTGTTTTATTGTGTGTTGTCAATTTTATTTGTATGACTCTTGAGGATTCTAATTGAGATGTGCTTATATGATTGGCCACATAGAGCTTAGTTGGGCCTTGTATGATATTCTTGATAATGGAATTACTTGAAATATATGTCAATTGCTTGGTTACAATGCTTAAATATTAAATTACAAATTACTGAATTTTTACTGCAATAGAACAACTTTTGTTTTTCATGTACAACTTCCTGCCCGGCTAGAATATTTGCATGGTTTTGGGTAGAGAGATGCCCTTGTATATCTAGAATATCTCTGTAAAATTTCGTAATTTAATTCCATGTGATGAATATTTAGCGAATTTTTGATTAACCGTTGTTCTGTCAAATCCTAACAGCAACCAGCCACGAAAAAAGTGCTCAATTGAACCATTAAATGATTTTATAAAAATTAGAAAAAAATTATATTTAGAAACTAGACATATTGAAGGTTAAGATTGCAAAAGATGGCTGGAAGAAAAATTCATTTGCTATGCCAAAACGATCAACAAAAACAGGATATCACAATATGATAGAAAATAGAAAATTGCCTATGATGTAATTGATATTCCTAAAGCTTAGCTTTGTGTTTTATAGTATGGGTAGATAATTAGAATCATCAAATTGGTAATAAAAAGATAATTTGGGATAGAGCAAATGTAGATTATTTAGTGTCTTTAATTATAATAAGCATGGGTTTGTTAATGAGATATGAGTTCTTAAACCAAGAAATGAGATCCTTTGTTAATTGGCAATTAATAGCATGAATGGTTAATGATCAACAAAAATATGTTTGAGTGAATCGAATTGACCGAATGATTGATTTAGCCTGTGATAGTGGCATTAAAAATGAAATGCAATTGAATTGATGAAAGATGTGTGATGTGAATGATACCTATAAATGGCCAATTGATTGTGATGACAATTTTAATGAAATGAATGAAATTTGTGAAATGGATATGTTAGTCATGGTTTCCTTCTATTGATTTATTGTCCATGCCTAATGAGAGGTGTGGTGGAATATATCAAAACAGAGGAGGTTTTGCTAAATTTTATAGAAAAGTATGAATGTTTATAATTAAATATATTGTTCTTGTGGATGTTCATATATCATATGCATATGTATTGATGTTGTAAACCACGCACTGATGGCATGTGTTATGGATGGGGAAGCCACAGTTGGGTACGCTGAGGAATGAAAGGCAAGGAACCACTTGTGGAGGTCTTGGGGGTAAGGTATAAAGCGGTAAAGGTCCCAATGGCCAAGGTCATTAAATGCCCTTGAGCTGGGATATTCACTTAACCAAGCTTGATAACCCCTGACAACTGCTCAGCATTCTAGGATTGGTATGAGAGTATACCTCTGTTTGGACTGTGAATGTCTTGAGCTGAAAGATTGCTCGTTTCCTCCATGATGAAGAAGATTGCAACTCAGTGTGAGAGAGGTATATGTACTCCCAATCACTTCCCATGGATATTGATGAACACTTAGTAGATTATGGGCCCACATGCATTGCATTAACGAGTGTCTCAATAAAACCCTGAATTGGTGTGGTATGGGACGCAGCAATTGCGAATGGTAGTAGCACAAACGGACTTGTAGTGCTACCATTTGGATTTATTGAGTAACTCGATAGAAATGATTGATGGATTGAAAAGAAAGACGATAGATCATGCATCAAATCTTTGTTTGTGTGTAGCATGGAAATGTGATGCATTATTTGTGCGTAGTGACTATGATATTTACATATGCTATGATAATGTGTTATGAATTGTGAATGTGCTCTCTACTGAATGCTGTAATGTTTAATATATGATTTTATAGTTTATTGTATGATATGGCTCTGCTAATGTTTGTCATATTAATTACATGATATGAACTATGGTTTGGGCGGGTTTCTAGGTTTATTTGATTTCTTGGTTTCAAATTGTCTAGGTTCTTGCCCCTAATTAATCCATTCCTTCCTTCATCTGCGGATGTTTGGAACAGAAATAAGGAGTGAATTGCTTTTTGGTTTGTTCGTGAATAGGTACATGAGTTAGTAATGCATGGTTACAATCCCTAACCAAGATGGTATTAGAGTGGCGCTACGGAAGCGTGCGTGGTTGAAGATGTAAAAGACCCGTTCATGTGGAATGATGAGTTCATGGTTTGATTTTATAATACCAGATGTTAAAATAATCTGGTGTGGTGTTAGAACTGGTATTCCCTTGGGATTAGAATGGTAATGCTCTAATCTGAAGGAGTATCCAATTGTGTAGTAAATTGTGCTATAGTGTCACTAGAATGTAATGTAAACCCTTTTCGTGTCAAGAATATGTAGCTGCATATTTGTAGAGTTTTAAATTGTATTTCATTTTCATTAATATTCATTATCATGCTGTTTTACTAATAATTTAACAGTAAAAACCCTTGTTTTCACTTTACAAAGGAAAACATTTTATGTCCTATATTATGTTACACTTTCATTTTAAAAGATTTTAAAAAAATATATCATAAGTTCTACTACTAAGCTATTAGAGCTCGAATTTAAGTTACAGAAAGGTTGACAGTTAAGGGTGTTACAATAAAAAGCAAAAAAGATTCCACAAATATATATCCATTGCACATATAACAATCCCATAACCAGAGAGTAGCCAAGAAATATCAATATATGTTATTCACAAATTTTCAAGCAAGAAGCAACAACAATTTAAGTTAGTGTTACCACTTGAAGCCCAAACTTCCTCCCCACCTTGAATCAATTTTCGAAACTAAAATTGCTCCTCCTTCTTCATGCACTAACGTTCAATCCATTGCACTTGCCCTCAATTTCTTCATCACTTTTAGCTACTACACCAGTCATAATGGAGCTCGGGAATGATTTAAATTCTTGGAGTGTAAAAAGAAAAGAAGAAAAGAATGTTTGAGGAGAAGAAAACATGGAAGCAAACCCTACAACTTGATGGTTAATGAGAATGAAAAGTCCTCCTTACCTGCGTGATAGAGGTTTTAAAGGGGCTTAGCTATCTTGTTAAATGTCTTTAGGACATTTTGTTGTTAGACCTTGTTGGGCTTCTTGTAGATTGTGTGTATGCACCTAAGTGTTGTTTAATTAGGTGCTATGTGGACTTTAATTATTTTAGTTTCTAGCTTATGTTTTAGTTTGATTTGTATTGGGCCTTTTATTAGTAATAGTATAAATAGGCCCTTAGGACCTCATGTAAAAAAACTTTTGGCACTTGTGAATGTGAATTAGCCTTGGCTAATTGAGTGCGCAATGCTCCTCTTGGTTCTTACTTAGAACCCTTGGTTCTTATCAAAGAATTCTATTCTTTGTGGCGAATCCTCCTCAACTTATCAATCTTCAAATTGTGGCGTCGTTCTTACCATTTCTCATCTAATCCACTTTTTATTTTCTTCACTTTTTGGTTCTAATTTGTTACTTATTGATGCTAAAATTTTGTGATCCATTTTGGGGATTTATCATTTGGTATTAGAGCTAATTTCAGCACCAAATATGTGGTAGAACTGTATCAAGTTCACATTTATATTGAGGTGCAGATCTGAATTGCGTCCAAATCCATTATTTTTGTGTGCTCCAATTCTGGATTCGTGATCCGTCGGGCAGCCTACAAGACCCACACGAGCAGGTACAACATCGCTGCGAAGTCTATTGGATCCCACTTGCATCACCAATTCCTATCCTAAAAGAAATTTGTGCGTCTACTACAGGTTCCAAATCCAGGAAATTTGTGAGTCTTGCATAATTCTTGTGTCTTACTGTTTTGTTGGTGTCCATTTAGTCTTATTTGAGTTGTTCACTTCTTGATTCATCCAAATTAATGTCAATTTCTACAGTGTGTTCATCTTGTTATTGTGTAGTTCATTCCTAGATCTAAACTTTGATCCATCTAGGTTCATGTGGTTGGTGGTTTTGTTGTTAGATTCATACTTGATTTGTGTTGTTTCACAGCTAGACACTTAAATTTTGTTGAAAATTAGTTGATTGGAGGTTTAAAGTTGATTTTGGGAATTTTGAATTTTTGAATTTGGGGAAGAACAAAACATTCAAAATGTTCTTCATATGTTCTTGAGCTTTTTTGTGGTAGAACTCTTGCTAGATCCATAAAAATCAGTTTGGACAGAGTTAGGACGTTTTTGCAAATAAAAAAGTTGAAGGTCCAAAAAGAAAATAATCAAGGACTAATTAGCAATTATACGGGGAAAAAGTGAAAATACAAAAAAAATTAGGGGTCCAAGTGCAATTATAAAAAGTTTGGGGGCCAATTGCAAAAAAATTCTAAAAAAAAAGTTGTCCATTTATAAAAAAAAAATGCACTCTTTGGTGAGCCAACTCTCATAGTCATAGCAATTTTATTTTATATAGTTTTTACTTAATTTTGGTGGGGGGAATGTACTTGTTCTTCATCTATCCTTAGATGTTTGTTAAATATTTGTCCTTAAGTCTTTTTCTTGTCTTGCTTGGCATTCTTTTTAGTAAACTTTCATTTCTTTTTAGCTTTTATTGCTTCTTGGTTGTCTAAAGTAATTCTATTCTTGGCCTCTTAAGTTGAGCTTGACATTCATGACATATTTCACATTGAATACTTTCTTTATTTGAACTTGGAGGTGTAAGAGCAAAAGAGGAACAAGAGTGAAAAAAGGCAAGTGTGCACATCATAGAAAAAGCCTCTAAAGAGTGAAACACGAGTAAACTTTGAGTAAAAACACTTAGTTGTGTGGTGAGGTCCATATTTCTATTATTTGTGAGCTAACTTTTCGTGTAGGTATGGCTTCATCAAATGGAGATTACCTAATGGCGGAATTGTTGAGACTTGGGGAGCAAATGAAAATGATGAATCATGAGTTTGGTGAAGGAATAGAGGTTAAGAAAGAAGGATAATAGAGGGTTTGAAAGAATACAAAGAAGTTATAAGGATATATGTGAGAGGATGGAGAGACTAGGAAGAAGGAGAGATAAAAGAGGGCAAGAGAGAAAAGAAGAAAAAGAAAAAGAAAAGGAAGAAGAGAAAAACAAAAAGAGTAAAGGGAGAGAAAAAATGAAAAGGAAGAAAAGGAAAACTCATACTTAGGTATTGATATGAGTTTCATGAGTGATCCATATTATAGGAAATTAGCAAAGGAATTAAATAAGATAAAAAAATAGATAAAAGAGAAAAGGAAATGAGATAAAAAGAGTTGAGGAAAAAGGAAAAGGAGTTAGAAAAAAAAAAGATGAGAAAAGGAAATGATTGAAAAAGAGGTTGAAAAAGAGAGCAAAAGATAAAGAAAAATATGAGTATTCTTCTTTTTATTCTAACACGTTGTTTGAATGTGAAGGCTCTCTTGTGAAAGGAGTTAAAGAAATGCCTCCTCAAGGCCGTATATCCTAAACCTTTGTTTAATAGTGATGGTTCTCTTGTGCAAGAAATTGAAGTGGAGCCCTCAAAGGAAAAGTGCAAAAATCTTATTCGTTCTTCTAACTTGGATGTTGGGCTTAATTTTTCTTGTAAATTTGATTGTGCATCTAACCATATAAATTCTTTTGTTTTGATGCCTAGGAAAGAATTATACATAAAAGATCAATGGATAAGGCAATTTGGAGAAGAGGTGGATGCACATGGGCAACAAGGCAACCATTGGGAGAATAAAATTTTGACTTACACCATCTTTAGAACCTATGTTTTATTTGATGTGCAACAACATGTGTTAATTCTTGAGGTTTATGATTTACATGTTGCTTGTGATTTGCATGAAAATTATGAAATGCATGATGTTCATGGTTTGCATGAACTATCTTTAGGTGGTGGTGCAAAGTCCTTAAGATTTGAGATTAATGTACATCATTTGGACTTGCGTGATCATGATGAGACTTCCTCTATATGTGATATGATCCTGAGTGGATTCATATTGTTTTTACGGATCATCCTTGAGTTGGCTATCTTGTTTAACAAAGTATAGACAAGATAAGAAGATGAAATAGCACAAAGAGTAAAGTTTGAAGTAATGACACTAAAATTGAAAAGAGAATGGAAAAGAAATGACAAGTATATGAATTAAAAATAAAAAGACGGGAAAAGGAAAGGAGATGGCAGAAGGCGCCACACTCTATAGAGAGTGATAAGCCAAGCGAAGATTCGCCACAAAGGTATAGAAACCTTTGATAAGAACCAAGAAAGGTTCAAGCTAAGAACCCCAAAGAGGAGCCAATGCTCTACTCACACTCACAAATGAGTAAACCTCAATATTATTCAACTCTCCCAAATGAGAGGGATTACATCTCTATTTATAGAGTTTATTCTAAGGAAGCTAACCCTAATTCTAAAGAAACATAAGCAAAGGCCCAATAAAGATTAAGGCCCAAATTACAACTTATTTTTAAACTTAAAAGAAACCTAAACTAGAAATAGAAAATGGGCTTCTAATTAGAATCAAATCAGCCCATTTATTACAATTAAAATAGGTCCAAAAACATTGAAATAAAATGCAATAAAATTCAGATTGCAAGCCCATGGTCGGTGCATTATTAAATCCCTTGGGTTGGGCCTTCTACTTGATTCAAGTACACCATCTTGGGCTATCTTCTTCTACTCTGGGCTTGATCTTGTAATATGTTGATCACCTCTAAATGCTTTGTAGGCCTCTTTACTTTTCCTCTTGTAGGCATTCCTAGCCCAATCATATGATCTTTCCCTTTAGCTTTTTCCTTCTTAGGTCTTTTTTGCCCAATTGAGGGGCTTTTCCCCTTAGGTTTTCCTTCTCTTCTTGGAGGCCTTCCTTGATCCTCATCAATATGTGTTGTTGTTTGTTGAAAGATTAGGAATGATGAATTCTATAAGCATGATACGCTCAAGCTTAATGATAGATGGATGGTGCATATTCTTCATTCTTTTTGGATGGCTTTCATTTTATTGATGATTGATGGTTTCTTTAAGCTTGTATTTGATCTGGGAGGATGGATATATAAGCACAAAAATAATAAGGGATTTACCTTTTCAAGGGATTCAAGTCTCCATAATTGTAGGATTTTTTTTATTCCATTGAAAACTAATATTTTCTTTGTTTTTCATGCAGGAATAAAGGAGCTAAATTCGTGGACGTTTTTCTTCCAAGAAGGAGCGGATGATAGAGGTCTTGGAGGGGCTTAGATATCTTGTTAAATTTCTTTTAGGACATTTTGTTATTGGGTCTTTTTGTAGATCTTGTGTATGCACCTAAGTGTTATTTAATTAGGTGCTATGTGGACTTTAGTTATTTTAGTTTCTAGCTTATGTTTTAGTTTGATTTGTATTGGGCCTTTCAAAAAAAATTATAAAAAAAATTGCCCATTTATAAAAAAAAAGCTTACTCTCTTTGGGGAGCCAACTCTCATGTGATATTGTTTTTGGTGTTATTTATAAAAAAAAGCTTGCCCATTTTCCTTACTTGTTCTTTCCTTTCTTATAACTCTTATTGCTTGTCTTTTAAATTCCTTCGTTTTGTCTAAGTTTTCATCTTCTTTGGCTTTTTGAGTTGATCTTGGAATTCGTGGCATCTTTCACATAGAAAACTCTTTGTTATTGAAATTTGGTGGTTCTTTCCCAAAACTTAAGAGGAACAAGAGTAAAGAAGATGTGACTGTGAGGTTGGAAGATAAAGGAGAAAGGAGGCATAGGAGACATAGGAGTGGGAGATTTGGAGGAGGACATAGAGAGGGAGAAAATAATAGAGAGGATAACATAGATGGAGTGAAGGTTAAAATTCCTAGTTTTCAAGGGACTTGTGACCCGAAAGTGTACCTTGAATGGGAGATGAAAGTGGAGCAAACTTTTTCATGCTATGACTATAGTGAAGAAAAGAAAATTAGATTAGCTTCATTGGAGCTTGAAGGATATGCTTTGGTGTGGTGGAACCAAGTGAAACATGACATTATGAAGATTTATGGTGAACACTTGGTTAGAAATGAATAGAACTATGAGGGATAGATTTATGCCTTCTTACTATGGGAGAGATCTTCATAATAAACCCCAAAGGCTTACACAAGGAGGGAGGAGTGTGGATGAATACTATAAGGAGATGGAGATGGCAATGATAAGAGCTCAAGTGGAGGAGAGCCAAGAGGCAACCATGGCTAGATTTTTGCATGGCCTTAATAGGGAATTCAAGACATTGTGGAGTTGCATCATTATGCCACTATGGAGGAGCTCATTCACCAAGCCATCAAAGTGGAGCAACAATTGAAGAGGAAGCAACCATTCAAGAAGCCTTCCTCCTATGCTTCTTCATCTTGGAAGGATAAGGACAAATTCAAGGAGGGTTCTTCATCCAAACTTCAAGAGAAGAGTTCTTCAAGTGGTAAAACCCCACCTAACTCTACTTCTAATCCTTCTAAATCTAGTTCCATTAAGTGCTTTAAATGTTTAGGGAAAGGTCACATTGCTTCCCAATGTCCTAATAAGAGGACTATGATTGTTTTTGATGAATACCAAGAGTGGATCAATAATTTCAGCACCAAGAGTAACAAAATCAAAACCAAAATTAGAAGGAAAGAAAAAGCGGAATAGATTAAAAAAAGGAAAGAATGACGCCACAATCCGAAGATTGATAAGTCGAGGAAGATTCGCCACAAAGAATAGAATTCTTTGATAAGAATCTAAATGTTCAAAGCCAGAACCAAGAGGAGCAATGTTCTCTCAATTAGCAAAAGCTAGTCACATTCAATAATGTCAAAAGTTTCTTACAAGTGGTCCTAGAGGCCTAAGTATACTACAATTAATAAAAAGGCCCAATACAATTTATAGTAGGCCCAAACAAAGCAAACTAAAACAAAGCTAAAACTAAAAATAACTAAAGTCCACATAGCACCTAATTAAACAACACTTAGGTGCATACACAAGTTCTACACAAAGCCTAACAAGGCCCAATAACAAAACGTCCTAAAAGACAATTAACAAGATAACTAAGCCCCTCCGAGACCTCTATCAGTTTTGGATAATGGTGGTGTGGTTAGTGCATCCTCATTTAGGGAGTCTAGCTCATTCAGTGAGGGTGAGAGTGATGGTGACCTCCCACCCCATGAGGGGGACCTTTTGATGGTTAGGAGGCTTATAGGGAATGTTTGTAAGGATAGGGATGAAACACAAAGAGAGAGCATTTTTCATACTAGGTGCTTAGTTATGGGAAAATTATGTTCTTTGATTATTGATGGGGAGAGTTGTACTACTGTTGCTAGTGTTAGGTTAGTGGAGAAACTTGGCCTAAATACCACCCCTCACCCTAGGCCTTATAAACTCCAATAGTTGAGTGAGAATGGAGAAATAGTTGTAGATAAGCAAGTTTTGGTGTGTTTCTCCATAGGTAAATATTTTGATGAAATTCTTTGTGATGTACCTATGGAGGCTAGCCATCTTTTGCTTGGTAGGCCTTGGCAATATGATAGGGATGTTGTGCATAATGGCTTAACTAACAAATTCTCTTTTGTACATAAAGGAACAAAGGTTACCCTCACAGCCTTGTCTCCAAGTGAGGTTTGTGAGGACCAAATAAAAATGAGATTGAAAAGAGAATAAGAGAGAAAATAAGAGAAAGAAAAACAAAATGATGGAGAGAAAAACAAAAAGAATAAAAAAAGAGAAAAGAGAAAAGAGTGAAAAGAAAGAGAAAAAAAAAAGATAGTTGAGAGAAAAGTGGAGACCTTGTTTATGAGAGCTAAAGAGGTGAAGAGAGTGATACTTGCAAGGCAACCTATGTTTATGCTAATGCCTCATGATTTGTGTTTATCTTCCGTTGCTATGACTTTGCCTCTAGGTATTGAAGCCTTGTTGAAGGAGTTTAAGGATGTCTTTCCTAAAGACATTCCTCATGGCTTGCCTCCACTAAGAGGAATTGAGCACCAAATTCACTTCATTCTGGGAGCTTCACTTCCTAATAGACCCGTATATAGGAGCAATCCGGAAGAGACTAATGAGACTCAAAAGCAAGTGGAAGGATTGATGCAAAAAGGATGGGTGAGAGAGAGCTTGAACCCTTGTGCCATACCCATTATCTTGGTGGCAAAGAAGGATGGATCATGGAGAATGTGCATAGATTGTAGAGCCATCAACAACATAACCGTGAGGTATAAACATCTGATACCTAGACTTGATGATTTGTTGGATGAGTTGCATGGTTCTTGTTATTTCTCCAAAATAGATTTGAAAAGTGATTACCACCAAATTAGAATGAAAGAAGATGATGAGTGGAAAATCACTTTCAAAACTAAGTTTGGATTGTATGAGTGGTTGGTCATGCCTTTTGGCCTAACTAATGCACCTAGCACTTTCATGAGACTTATGAATCATTGGTTGAGACATTTCATTGGAAAGTTTATAGTTGTCTGTTTTGATGATATTTTGATATATAGCTTGACTTTGGATGATCATTTAGGACATATTAGAAGTGTCTTAGAAGCGCTTAGGAAAAAGAGTTTGTATGCCGATAAGGACAAGTGCACATATTGCACTAAACAAGTAGTGTTCCTTAGCTTTGTTGTGAGTTCTAAAGGTGTGCAAGTTGATAAGGAAAAGGTAAAAGCTATTAGAGATTGGCCTACACCTAAAAATGTGAGTGAGGTGAGGAGTTTCCATAGGTTGGCTAGTTTCTATAGGCGATTTATGAAAGACTTTAGCATACTAGCTTCCCCCTTAAATGAAATTGCAAAGAAAAATGTGGGATTTAAGTGGGGGAATGAACCAGAGGAGGCTTTTAATAGCTTGAAAGATAAATTAACGCATGCACCTATTCTTGCTTTGCCTAATTTTGCTAAATCTTTTGAGATTGAATGTGATGCATCTAATGTGGGGATAGGGGGTGTGTTGTTGCAAGAAGGGTATCCCATTGCTTATTTTAGTGAAAAATTGAAGGGTGCTCATTTGAATTACTCCACATATGATAAATAATTGTATGCACTTATGAGAGTTTTGCAAACTTGGCAACATTATCTTTTACCTAGTGAATTTGTGATACATAATGATCATGAATCCCTTAAGCATTTAAAGGGCCAAGGCAAGCTCAACAAGAGACATACCAAGTGGGTGGAGTTTTTGGAACAATTTCCTTATGTGATCAAGCATAAGCAAGGCAAGGCTAATGTGGTAGCCGATGCACTTTCTAGGAGGTATTCTTTACTCTCCATGCTTGAGAGTAAGATGCTTGGGTTTGATCATAAAAAGGAGTTGTATGCTTGTGATGATGACTTTTCTAATTTGTATGCTTTGTGTGATTGTGTGTGCCTAAGAGTTCCTTGTGTGATTTGTTAGTTAGAAAAGCTCATGATGGTGGTTTGATGGGACATTTTAGGGTTGCTAGGACTTTGGACATTTTGCATGAACATTTCTTTTGGCCACATATGAAGTATGATGTGCATAAAATTTGTGATAGGTGCTTAGTGTGTAAAAAGGATAAATCTAGGGTCATGCATCATGGATTATATACTCCATTACCTATTCCTAACTCCCCTTGGATCAACTTATCCAAGGATTTTGTGCTTAGTCTCCCAACATCCAAGAGGGGGAAGGATTCCATTTTGTTTGTAGTTGATAGGTTCTCCAAGATAGCTCATTTCATACCATGCCACAAAGTGGATGATGCTTGTGTGGTGGCAGATTTGTTCTTTAAAGAAGTTGTGCACCTACATAGATTGCCTAGGAGCATTGTGTCGGATAGGGATTCCAAGTTCTTAAGCCACTTTTGGAAGACTTCATGGGGAAAGCTTGGTACTAAGTTTCTCTTTTCTACTATTTGTCATCCTCAAACGGATGGGAAAACAGAGGTGGTCAATAGAATTTTGTCTCAACTCCTTAGGTGTTTTTGTTAAGAAAAATTAGAGAACTTGGGAGGATTGTTTGCCGCATGTTGAGTTTCCTTATAATAGGGTTGTTAATTCTACTACTTCTTATTCTCCTTTTGAGGTTGTTTATGGCTTTAATCCTTTTTCTCCTCTTGATTTGTTGCCATTACCTAATATATCTTCTATGATGAATAGAGATGGGCTTTCTAAAGCCACTTTTGTTAGGAACTTGCATGAGAAGGTGAAGGCTCAAATTGAGAAGAAGATGGAACAATATGTAAAACAAGCAAACAAAGGGAGGAAGAAGATGATGTTTGAACTCGGTGATTGGGTTTGGGTAAACTTGAGGAAGGAAAGGTTTCCTTCTAAGAGGAAATCCAAACTTTAAGAAACGGGAGATGTTCCTTTCCAAATGTTGGAGCGCATTAATGACAATGCCTACAAAATTGACTTGCCTCTTAATTTGGTGGGAGTAATACTTTCAATGTTAGTAACTTGTCTTTTTGTGATGTAGGTACCCATGCTCCAAATTTGAGGACAAATTGTCTTCAAGAAGGAGGGGACAATAAAGGACTATCCAAGGACTTCAAGGAAGAAGAGATAGACATGGAAGGTCCTATGACTAGAGGAAGGAGAAGGAAGATTCAAGAGGAACTTGGCAAGAGGCTTAACACATTCATGGAGAAGGAAGAAGAGGGCCTTGGAAGCTTAAATATAATAAATTGAAGCCAAGTTTTAGATTAGGATTTTCCTTACATTTTTTAGCACTTTTATATTGAGCCTTTGTTGGCCTTTTGTGGAGTTGTTAGCCTTTATTTTTTTAGTTGACTATGATTGGACCTATTATGACTTGTTTTGGGCTTGTTAGTATTTGAGCCTTATTTTTAGTATTAGTGTAAATAGGTCCATATGGTAACTTTGTAAACACTTTTGATGAATTAAGGAATTGATAGCATTTTTGCTAAGAGAGTGTTCTCTCTAGGTTCTTGGATTGAACTATTAGATTCTTATCAAATAACAATTTCTTTGTGGCAAGTCCTCATTGACTCATCAATCATGAATTGATTGTGGCGTCTCCTCCATTCCCTTTTCTTTTCCATTTTCTCTTTTCTTCAAATTCTATTTTTGTGGATTCAATTTGGGAAAAATTGAGTTGCTGAAATATGGATCCTACTTGGGGTTTATCACTGCTGCACGACGTTAAAATGGGGAGCGGATTGTTTCTCCACTCACTTAATACATGGTTCTAAATTGCGATTGCGATCGCGATTGCAGTTGCAAGCATCACAATTACATGCATTGCGGTTACTGCAATGCGGATTACGGCCGTTGCAGGGTGAAATTTTTATATGTTTGCACTTCACCTTTTCCCTTGCCCCCACCACCTTACCTTTCCCCCTACTGGCCTACCCCTACCACCTCACCCTTTTTCCTTACCTTGAATGCATCATGCAGCCTATCAGCACATAAACCAACCACCATCAAATGCCTCCCTCCCTTCCCTAACATTCCACATGACCATACCCGTTAGAATAGAAGATTTAAGTCTAAATTTTTGTTTATTTTTTCACCAAAAAATGGAACAGGATGGTGTTGTGGCTCTGTTACGGTTGCAGTTGCGTTACAGCAATTCTTGTGATTTTAGTTCACACCGCAATTGTGGGCCCTTGTAGTTGCAGGTAGCTCCGCAATTGCAATATTGCGGCCGCAACATGTGTTGCGGTCCACAATTTAGAACTATGACTTGATATAACAGCTTGCATGCAATCACTCTCCCAGTTGTACAATCTCCACCTACCCCTTACAGGTGTTGGCCATATGGCCTTCCAACCTAGCGAGCGAGAAAAATAGTTGGCAAGTAATTATGGGCTTAAAATAACACCTAGCCCGTGAAAAACAAAGCAGGGAAGAAGGAAAATTTTTGGTTACACTCTCTTTATTATTTGGGTCATGCGATTGTGGGTCAAAGGAAAAAGAAAATTCACAACACCTAACCCAATTAATTCCTTAGTAACTTATACCTAATCTAACAATAACATTAACTCACTTAATTAACTTAATTTAACCTTTATCTAGTTATTTGATTTAACTTACAACTAATATTTTTTGTAGAGACCACAGGTATCCTCCACAAAAAAGAATCTTGCTCGAGTCAGGTAGGACCATTACGAGTGACAAAGCTCTCCCTTCGAGTATTTAACGCAACTACATACCCAAAACTCAAACTCAAGACCCTCGTTAAACTTGAACAATCCCACGCAAGTTGATCCATGGGCTCGATGATAACTTACAATGAACTAATGTCACACACAATAATTCTTCACTTTTATTAAACAACATTTTAATATTTAAACTTTCAAATTTTACTTTAATTTACACACAAATTTTTAATTTATTTAAATCCATAATATTTTTTCAAAACTAATTAATATAATTTCTTCTAATTATCTTAACTTGATTCAAACATAATTTCAAACAAATTATGAAAACTATTAATTAAAATAGTAATGAGCAAAAATAAAATAAATTGAAGTTTAAATAAAGAAAATTATATCGGGAATGTAATTCCCTAATTTAGAGACATCGAATATGTTATGAATATTAACAAGTTATGAGAGTATGACTATTTATTATTATAGGACCTACTTGATGAAGAGTTTAATAAGGTTTTAAGAATGTTAAACAATTTGGCCTCTTGGAGATGATTATGAACTTATCTATCCAATGGGAACTAAACAAATTCTACTCAATTTAGATTCTCCGTACCAACTACAGATCCCCCCATTAACCAACTAACATTCATCCTTAAAAGAAACTTTTGTAAATTTCTTATGGAATATTACTACTACTACCAGAGTTGATGTATCAATTTCAAGTAAAGGTTGCAAGCTTATGTCGTTGCCTTCTATACTTATTCCCTGTATTATTGTTATTGCTTGGATGCCTTGTTGGATCTGTATCTTGTGATTGTTACTTGCCTTAAGAAGTGCGTATGGTGTTGACTTGTGTTAAATAATCCGTGATAAGAACCTATGAATTCCTATGACATGAACCACCTAAAGTGCTTATGTATGATCCCATGTCATGGTATGTGTAAAGTAACGAGTACTCCATAGTGAAAGGGAACCCAAACTATGAGAGGTGAGACCTTTAGCGTGAAATGTTTAAGTGGAGCCATGTGCATTGTTATGTAATCATGCATCATAACATTTAAACTATATGATGAAGGAAAGTGTGTAGGAATTTGGCTGGTGGAGGTCATGATGGGTTGTCTAACCCTAACCTTACGGGTGGTATCCAGTTAGGAAACTCCAATGGCCCATGCTGACCCCACGAAACCGAAGCGTAGTAGCAAAACTAAGTAACGCTAACTAATCACCGGGAAATATCATTCTAGTTGAGAGTGCAAAAGCCGAAGGCATCGATACCAATGATGCTTCTTATGGTCGTGCATGTACTCCTAAACTACTTTCCAAGATTTTAAGTTGGTAACACATGTGTATGAGTAGAGATTTAGGAGCACGACATGTATATGCATCATGTTGTAGTGTGATATGTTGAAGTATGCTATGTTGTAATTATGTGCAATCTATATGCCCTTATCCACAAGTGATTGATGTAATGTGTATATATGTGAAAAATGTAATTGTGTCTTGTGATGTAAATTGATGAAGTGTCAATGTTATGGGTATGTGATCATATTATGCGTGTGTATTATTCCTATTTGATAAAGAACGAGATGTATATCTAGTTACTAGGCAAAGGATGTGAAATAAGTACTTACGTTTGTAGTTAAGAATGTCTTTTGCTACCTTAAAGATATGTGAAGGGCTTAACCCTAGGATAATGTTATAAGGGCTTTAGTTGGGCAATAATACTTGTGAATAAGAAAGAGAACAGATGAGTTCCCACCTGGCATAATAGAAATGTATGAGACAAGTAAGAAAGAATAAATTGGGGGCACTAAGGTTAGTGTTAAGAGTATCTATAGTGGACAACTTTAAATATCAAAAGGAAGAAGGGTAGAATCTAAATATGAATGGTTTAAATACTAGAGGGTTGTGGTAAGAAAGTATTAGTAATGAAGATGAATTCTTAGGTTGAGAATAAGAGTAAACTAGTATAACAATTGTGAGAATGAGAGAGGAGTTAACAAGAGGTATTGATAGTTGAAAGGTATGGAGAGTTTTTAGAGACTGGTGAAGGCAAAGCCATGTGAGATAAGTGATAAAGGTGTTATAAGAGTCTAATCTAGTTGTAGAGTCCTTTGAGCACTCATTGAGATATTATATCTCACTCCTTTAAGTTCCCTTTTTTTTTCAAGATACAGGTGAAGACGTGTGCAAATAGAGCTTAGGGTCACATGCAAGAAGACTTAGCCTAGTTTAAATTGTTTTCTTGTATATCCCATTTATGTTTTGTATGACACCTTCGAGTGATATATGAATTGTATAAGGCATATCTGGTATTTTGCTGTATTATTCTTGTATAAAACCTAATTATATTTGAGTTACTTCTGCATGTTGTTTCTATGTTTTAAAGTTTTCTTGTTCTTAGAAATCTAGATATAGTTACGGTAATACCCCCCCTAGGGTATTACATGATCAAGAACTTGTTGAGGTCAAATTCCTTATATGATGATGTTTCAATGATAACAAACTATTAAAAAACAAATTCTAAGTCTTCTAGACTTGAGATTGCTAATGGTTTGCTTTAAGTTGTGATATCTAGAACAAGAATTGATTAAGAAGCATGAGACAACCTTAAGAAGCATCAACCTGAGGTATGTTAGCCTCCAAAAATAGGATCTACCCATGTCCCTCATTTTTACTTAATTAATTATTTTTCTATTTATTCTATATTTAATTCTGAAAAATTAGGAAGGAATCTAAAAATTTTGATCCATACAATTAAAATCAAAATATCTAAAACTATCTAATCGTGATTTTTAATAATTTTTTCAAGTCGAAGCCCGAAAAAATTAGAAAATAATGATTTTGTCCTTATTTCTCAACATTAAGGACTAACATGAGAAAAATATTAAATTGACATTAAAATGTCAATTTGAGTTTAAAATCATGTCATATGTATTAAAGTAAAATTTTAGGAATTTTCTAAGAATTTCTAAATTCCTATGCAAGGTGACCAAAATACTCCTAACGGTTAGATAAACCAAATTAGTATTGGCTTGATGTCTAGAAATGATGAAAATAATATTTTTAATACATTTCTAGGTAAAATATGTAATTTTAGAATTTCCATAAAAATTTCAGCACTTATTGAATTAAAATGGATTTAATATGAATTTTCTAAGCTTAAAAATACAAAATATACATATTTAATTCGAAATAATTAATAAAAAATTAAAATTTATTTTTAGAAATTTATTTTTGATGAAAAATAATACATTTGTATAGATTTATATTTAAATGAGTTATTTTGATATTAAAAGTTAATTTAATCAAGTTTAGGCAATTTTATCGGTACCGACTAACCCAATTACAGGTAAAATTTACACTGGAAATCTTTGGGACAACTAGTAGCCCACGTTCCAGCTCTATAAATAGGTGATTCACCACCTAAATGAAATATGTGTCCCTAAACTCAACTTACTGAAAAAATTAAAATTTGAAATAATGCATCATACATGATCTCACACATGGACACCTAGACTCATCTTTTCTCCTATAAATAGCCATCACTTAAAGCTGAAATCTTCATCCCCTTCCTCTCTGATGTGAATAAAGGACTGGAACAAGCACACTCAAGCACCTTAGGGGATCCTTTGCAAATTCCAAGTGGGCCTATTACAAGAGCAAAGGCTAAGAGATTCAAGGAAGCATTAATTGGACTTGTTCAAGACATTTGGGCCAAACATAACTCTCACCAATCTGAATTGGAGCTTAATCACGTTTTCACTCTTATTTGGGCTAAAGATGGAGCTGTAGAAGGAGTTTTGGGCCAAAACCACTCAAATTAAGAAGCTAGGGCCATCTACTATACGTGGGCTAATTGTATTTAAGCTCAATTATGTTATTTTGGGCTGAAAAGAATGTTTTGTGATCAACTGATGTACTTGAGTGAATTTTACAGTTTTATTTGTTTTTTCGTTTGACTCAAGATCAATAATGTATTTAGTTGTTACATAAATTAAAGAGGCAGGCTAGTGTAATTTAAATAGCAATTAATGTGCTATTACATAGATGATTTAATGTCTAGTTAATAGCCTAGGTCAGCACTTAGCCTATAACTAGGCAAAACTCATTGTATCAAGCACTTAAGCATGAATGAAAGAGTTTTCTGAAAAAAATCAGAATATTGAGAGCCCTCTCTTTGGTTCTTTATAGAACTTTTCTGACTTATCAAGGCTTGATCATCCTTGTGGCGTCTCTAAACATTTTGGGTCCTTGTTTCTTATACATCAAGGGTTCATGTGGATCTTTAAACCTAAATTTTGCTCTCTTGGGGTGAGTATAATATCAAGTGTCTTGTGGGTTCATAGGTTCTAAACCTTCTTGGGTTCACACCACTCTCTAAGCTGAACGGCCACTTCTCCATAGCCACCTTCCTCCATAAAAAAATTTTCTTACACCAAATTTTACTGGTTTTCATCAAATTTCCATTATTAGAGTTGTGCACCAACAATTCTCTCCTCTTCAACAACTATCCTAGAAGTAATGGGGGGAGTGGGGTTAGTTCTAAATTTCAATTACTTTGCATGTTGGTAGGAAAGGTTTTCTCCTAAACCTTTCAATGTTTAAGTTTTATAATGTTTAGCATTAGATTTAAAATTTTACTAAATTGTTATACTGTTCAATTTTAGATAATTATAATACACTTATTAAGTAGTTATGCTGCTCAAAATTAGATAACTATAGTATAATTATTAAGTTGTTATACTACTCAAATTCAAACAATTATAATGGAATTACTAAGCCGTTATACTGCCCATATTTAGATAAAAAAAAAATTAGCTATTATACTAGATAATTAAATTGTCATACTGCCAAATTTTAGTAAAACTTAAATAATCTAGCAAAAATAGTAAAAGAAATAAGTGAGTTAGTTCATAACATAAAACTAAACGAAAATTTTATTTAATGAGCTATTTATGAATTTATTTTTAAAAAACTACTGTAAAAATTTCAGTTTAAGTTCTCATCGTTCAAGTAAGGTCTAGACACTTTTAGTGACCATCTGTAAAAATTTCATAATTTTTCTCTATAAGTGTCTACAAACACATTTTTCTTAAAAATACTAAATTTCAAAAATTTTCAAAAAAATTCTAAAAATTCATAATAAAATTCTAATTACTTTTTTAAGCTTAAAAATTATTTTTATGAAAAATTTTAACTATTATATGATTTATTTTTTATTTTAGTCTTTATTTTAAATTGTATGTCTTTATCTTTATTGAAAAATTTATTATCTGTTTTAATATGAATTATGAATTATGTGGATAATATGTATAGATTTAATCTCTGCAATATAAGGCAGAATAATAGTAGAAATTGTACTGGAGCTCAAATTTTTGAGACCAAGTGAATCTTTAGAAATTAATAAATTAGTGGGTAATGTAAAACAAGGGATATGCAGTGACATGACACCCTGTTAGGGAAGCTACAGTTTGGTACGTTGAGGAATGCAAGGCAAGGACCCATCTGAAAAGGTCTTGAGGGTAGACATCAAGTGGTGAAAGTTCCAATGGCTAGGGTAGTGCCCTCGAGCTGGGATATTCGCCTGGCCAAGCTCAATAACCCCGATAACTGCTCAGCATTCCAAGATTGGTTTGAGAGTGTAGCTCTATAAATGGATATCCTGACTGTTATTTTCCTCAATGATGATGAGGATTGTACCATGTAATGATGTTGATGAGGTATATGCACTCTCAATCACTTCCCAAGTTCTATTGAGAACTATTACTTACTAATGGGAAGTATGGATCCATACCAAGTCAAGGGTAGTGTAGTATAACTTAGAATAAACCCTAGGTTCCCTTCGTTAATTGTGTTTTAATTCCTACCATACATGTGAAAGTGATTTTAGAACAAATCACCTCACTCCATTGTTTTTCTTTCTTGTATGATTGATCACAATTATTGAAGATGACAGCAATGCCTGATGATGTTGAGGACGAGTCAAAGGATACTCATCTAGATTTGTAAACCTAGTTTATAATATTTTCCTTGAGGGATAGGGTAGATAAATACTACTCTGTATAGAATCTTTTTGATGTATATATTGGGCTAGGTAGCATATGTCTTTTGATATACTTTTTTTTTTTACTGTTATGTATTACTCAAACCATGATGTATAGTTTGATATATATATATATATATATATACACACACACACACACAAGTAGTTTTATCATTTCACTTCTATCTCCAAATTTTGTTAAATTTATAATTTTTCTATTATAAAATCGAAAATAATTTATTCACATTTTCATCAACTCGACTTAATAGTTAAATTAATATGAATTATATTTAAAACTAAATGAGTGTTACAGCCCATCAGAAGTAGTCTTACAAAAAAAAAGCTGATTAAAAGCATATAAGGCTAATCATACTGTTAAAAGATCAAAGTGCAACCAAATTAGAAGCTATATATGATTAGAAACATGTTTAGAAGATGAATCAGGCCAAGGGATAGTGTGATTAGAGGCAACACAAAGATTCATCAAAAGATGCAAGTCTAAACAAAGAATAGGATATTGACATCTACATTATTTAAAAGCTACAATAGAAATGGAATCATGCTCAAAATCAAATCAGCAGGTGCTCAAAAGTAAGAACATGCATAGATCATTAAGTTATGATAAAAACAAAGCAACCAGAAGTAGAGAAGACTAAAGCACAAGCACTACAATTACTAGAAGTAGGTTTGAGAAGTATCCTGTAGAAATTAGTTTGTAGAAGCAGCATTCTTGACAAGATTCAAAAGTTATCAAGGAATGAATCACTAGAGAGCCAACCAACACCAAGTATCACAAATTCAAATTTGAATTTGTGCTAACTGTCCTTGAAAGAAGGAAGCATAAATCAGTTAAATTGGACTTCAGAAGTTGCAGAACAGACAGATATGGCTGTCAAGTGAACAATTATATGAAAGAGATAGCTCGTACAGTGTTTGACTGAGTTTGAATTCTCTTCAATAGCTATAAACGGCTACTTTGAATCCTATATAAGGACCCTCATTCAAAGGATCTCATTACGAGGAAGGAAAGCAATCAAGAGTGTTGGAACCAAAGATGTATGAAGCATCCAATCCCTCAAAGTTTTGAAGATAACAAAAGTTATTCAATTTTAGAGTCCTTATATACTTACTCTCGCTTTTTAGTAAAAAGCTTTTGAAAGCATCCAACATTGTTTTACAAAAACAGGCATCCAACGCACCACTTTATACCGAGCGTCCCATTGCTTTATTTATACATATGCTCTTTGTGAAAAAACGTCCAACATCTTATCTGAGGTGCCTTAAAAATTCAACTAAGTTTTAAGCGATTTATTCTTGTACGTTTTGAAACTTATGCCTTATTCTTTTGTATGAGAACCAACGCTAAAATATCTCACATAAATGAAAAGCATATATGTTTTTGTGTATAAGTACAGCGTTGCAAGAAAGTAAGTCAACCTATCAAGTTGCCAAATCGGAATAAGGAATGTTCAGAAAAAGTAACTCTAAAACGCAAATTTGCACCTTCCTTTTTAGTGCAAAAAACAAGTCATTTTTTGTCTCATCTACAAGCTTGAAACACGCGCAACCATACACAACAAAGTTTTAGTACGTGTCTCTGAATATTGAAGCTCGTATATCTCAATGGCTATCTTCTCAAGGGCTATATATATCAAGTCTGAAGACTCAAGCACGAGAGGAGGAACTAAGCAACAAACGAAAAAGAAATCTTTTTGGACGATCTACAAACTCTCTCATTTTCATACTCTTTGCTTAGCAAAGTTTCATATCCTTCGTTTAGCAATGTAAATGCTCTTAAACTTTCATATCCTCATATTGTGAGTTCTATTCAGTAAAACACTTTATTCGTGCTGTGAAAGCCTGGAGAGGCTTGGTGACTAAAGAATACTTGGGTTGTTAAGTGATCATGGGTTGATCACTTTGTAAGGCTTGAAGAGGCTGATAAAGTACTTGTTTGTAAAGAGGTTGGTTAGTAAAAATCCTTCTAGACGAAGGTATTGGACATAGCTCAAGTTGAGTGAACCAAAATAATTTCCTTATCCTTTTATTCGCATCTTTTTGCTTGCTGATAAAGTTTTGCGAAAAAGTGTTTTTAACACACAATTCATCCTCCCTTCTTCTATGTTCCTATTTCCTTCAAAGAGGGGTAAAGTTCAGAATCTGAGAGAAAAGTTAGCTTCTGATAAAAGAGTCCTCCGTAGCCAAAATACTCTACTCTTTGTGTCAACCATTGTGTCAATCTTGAAGAGTGTGTGTAAGTCCATTCCATTGTAAATCTCATGTGTTGAGAAGATGATCAATAGAGTATGTCCAAACAAAACCTGTGAGGGGAACTTAAAAGATCAACAGGGGAATGGTGCTTCTGAAGTGAGTTGTAAGCACAATTGAGTTAGTTGTGTGTGTTTGCAGCAAGGTTGCTATGCGTTGTAGCCTTGAGAGGCTTATGAAAGAATAGTTGGGTTAAGTAGACCTACAAAGGTTAGAATATTGGTTCAAAACCTACAGAGGTTAGAATACTGGCCTTGAAAGGTGAGAATACTCAAGTGCAGACCTAAAGAGGTGAGAATGTTTGGAGTAGACTTGCAAACGTGAGAATACTGGCCTAGAAAGGTGAGAATACTCAGTGTAGATTTGTAAAAGTGAGAATACTAGTGTTGTGTAGCCTGTAGAGGCTTGAGAAGAATAATGTGTGAAAGCTTGTGGAGGCTCAAGGACAATGAATACCTACTGTAGTTGGTTGTGTTTCTCTAGTGAAAATTGTAACACCCCTATTTTTGCCTATCAAGTTATTTTCCTAATTATTTTGTATTTATTTCTAGAGAACTAGATGGGAATCTCAAAAATTTGATTCCTACAATTATGTTCGTACTAGTGAATAATATTTAACTTAGATTTTTAATAATTTTTGGAGAACAAAGCCTAGAAATGGTAAAATGACTATTTCGTCCCTAAAAAGCCAGATAACAGAATTAATAAACATAGTTAGAAGTGTTTAAAATTTATTTTTAAACCATCAATATACTTAGAATAATTAATAATAATTTTAGAATTTATTGAGATATTTTTGTGAAATGACAAAAATACCACTCGATGACTACGAGAACCAACCAGAGCATTTTGATTTCAAAATATTTTAAAAATTTTATACCTATTATATTTCATTATAAAAATTTTATCTTAAAAGAAAAATAGTGAAAAATATAATAACCCTATTTCAATTTTTTCAACTATTTTTCTAATATTTGACAATTTAATTCTAAAAAATCGGGGAAGGAATTTCAAAATTTTGTTCCCACCATTACGCTTAGAATTTCAAGAGCTATCTAATTATGAATTTTAATAATTTTTCTTAGCCGAAACCCAGATAAATTAAAAAATGATGATTTTATCCTTATTTCTTAGCATTAAAGGATGACATGAGAAAAAGATTCAATTGACATTAATTGACATTAAAATGTCAATTTGAGCTTGAAATCATGTCATATATATTAAAATATAATTTTGAAAATTTTTTGGAATTTCTGTGTAAAATGACTAAAATGTCCCTAGGTGTCTATAAGTCTAACCAGTATTGGTTTGACATCCAGAAATGGTGAAAATGGTAATCACAATTCAATTATGAGTAAAATATTTAATTTTATAATTTTCATAAAAATTTTGGTATTTATTGAATTAAAATGGATTTATTATGAATTTTTTTGCTTAAAAATACAAAATAAATAGATAAAATTTGAAATAAATTAATAAAATTAAAATTAATTATTATAAACCTATTTTTGATTAAAAAAATGATGTATTTTTCTAGTTTTTCATTTAATTTCATTTTTTTGATATCAAAAGTTAATTTTTTAAAATTTAGGTGATTTTATCAGTACCAATTAATTTACCTACAAATAAGAATTGACACATGAAAGCTTGGACAGCTGGTGGAGCATGTCCCCAAACCTAAAAGAGGTGATTCACCACCTATTTGGGTTATGTGTCCATAAATTGGATTAAAAATAAATTAAAAAGATTAGATTTATGAC
The DNA here is from genome assembly GCA_004329165.1 of Spatholobus suberectus. Classification (NCBI taxonomy): domain Eukaryota; kingdom Viridiplantae; phylum Streptophyta; class Magnoliopsida; order Fabales; family Fabaceae; genus Spatholobus; species Spatholobus suberectus. Next base: position 45,997,875 of record CM014732.1, read on the forward strand.
ATAATGGCTTATGTAAGCACATGGACACCTAAGCTTCCATCTTCCTCTTTAAAGCCCACTCTTGGTTTCATCACTTCTCCCTCTCTCTAGTTCGCCGAAAATTAGAGAGCTACTTTCTCGAGAAAAAATTTCTTTTACTTTGTTTTTATGCTAAAATTTTACTAGTTTTTCCAACAACTAGTAAAGTTCTCTTCCTAGGAACCAACAATTCCGTCCTTTTCATCAACTATCTTTGAGGTAATGGGAGGAGTGGGGTTGGTTCTAAATTATTGTCACTTTGCATGTTGGAAGAAAAGGTTTTTCCCTAAACCCATTTAGGCTTAAGTTTTATTATTATTATTATTGTTGTTGTTGTTGTTATATTGTTTGATGTTAAACTTTAATTTTTGCTACGTTGTTACTCTGTCCAAATTTAGATCATTGAATTATAATTGCTAAATTATTACTCTGCTTAAATTTAAATTATTAAATCATAATTACTAAGTTGTTACTCTACTCAAATTTAAATTATTAAATTATATTTACTAAGCTGTTACTCTGCTCAAATTTAGAAAGTTAAAATATGTTGTTTATTTTAGTTGTTATTTTGCCAAAATTTTAGTAATTAAATTATAATTAATACGTCATTATTCTACTAAAATTTAGTAATTACGAAGTTATTATTCTACTAAAATTTTATGTGATTACTAAATTGTTATTCTGTTAAAATATTGGTATTGTGCAATTTTTGCAATATAAGACAAAAATGTTGATTATACTGGTGCTCAAATTAAATGAGACTAAGGGAACCTCTATTTGAGAAGTCAAGAAGTGATAAATTCGTGAGTTATGTAAAGCGAGTGATATGCTATGGCATGACACCCTATTAGGGAAGTTATAGTTTGGTACACTGAGGAATAAAAGGTAGGGATCCACTTGCGGAGCGCTTAGTGGTAGGCATCAAGTGGTGAAAGTTCCAATGGTCAAGGTAGCACCCTCAAGCGGGATATTCGTCTGACCAAACTCGATAACCCTAACAACTGCTCAGCATTCCAGAATTGGTTTAAGAGTATACCTCTATAAATGGATATCTTGACTATTATTTTCCTCAATAATCATAAGGATTGTACCATGTGATGATGTTGATGAGATATATGTACTCCCAATCACTTCCCAGGTTCTATTGAGAACTATTACCCATTAATGGGAAGTATGAACTATGAATCCATATTGAATCAAGGATAGTATAACATAGAATAAACTTTAGGTTTTCCTCTATTGTCAATTGTGTTTTACCTATATTTCATGGTAGATTTCCTACCATACATATAAAAGTGATTTTAGAACAAACACCTCACTCCATTACTTTTCTTTTATGCATGATTGATTGTGGTTAATGAAGACCTAGCTATTGATGAGGACCTATAGGCCTAGTTCGATGGCTTGTTATTTTATGGGATATGATAGATGGACACTACTCTAACTAGGATCTTTTTGACGTACTATGAATAAATAGTAGCTATTTTGATGTATATCTTGATCTCCCTGTATTTCATTTTTTTTTTCTAATTAAGCTTATCCTCTACTTTAAGTATATCCTTTCTCAATTGATCTCAATCCTGCATTTAATTCTCACTGATTACATAGCGTACCTTGAACTAATTTAAACCTTGAAACGAGATACTTCTACAATCTAAAACAATCAAATCTCTATTAAAACAACCATCTATTGACATTATTCATGCTCATCCTAAGTCAAGCTAATGGTTTCTACAAGTGAAACCAATGAAAGTTTACTAATATTACTTACACACAAAGTTTTAATTTATTTAAATCCATAATATTTATTAAAAACTAATTAACATAATTTCTTTTAATTATCTTAATTTGATTCAATTATAGTTGTAAACAAATTATTAAAACTATTAATTAAAATAATGGTGACCAAAAATAAAATAAATTAAAGTACTAATTTATTTTTTGAAAATAAAGGAAATTATGAAAAAGAGAATGTTGTATAGTATATAGTAATAAACTAATCAATATTTATTAATATTGAATATATTAATTTATATTTATTATTTTGTAGAAGTAAATATATATGTAATTTTGATCCTCGATTTAAGTTATATATAGTATAGTTTTTATTTATATATCAAACAAACACATTAACTTGGTAGTTTTAATGGTGTTGTTAGAGTATAATAAGACACATAATACGAAGCTAAATAGGACAACTTTATGTTTTAGGATTTCGTCGAAGCATCTATTGTATTGCACCCTTAATTAAAGGGATTAGCATACAAAAAATATTTCTTATGTATTTAATGTTTGTTTATTATGATTAAAACTACGAGTTTAATTGTTTTAAACTTAACAAATTATAATTTATATAGACAATAATAAAATGTTTTCTATTTTTAATAATAATAGTAATAATAAAAACATTAATAGCAATATATATATATATATATATATATATATATATATATATATATATATATATATATGGGTGGATATCAAGTTACTCCAAGAGTAACTCTTGATAGAGTTATTTCACTTAATAACTCTTGGTATATATTAAATTTCAATGATATCCAACCATTGAATTAAAAGATTTTATTGAGTAGATCAAGTATACCAATTTTTAAAAAATTTGAAAACTATTTAATACTTCATTAAATAAATTCAAATTGACGTATTATATAATTTTCTAAATTATAAGTAAATATCGACTATAAGATGAGCTAGCTATAAATGTATGATTTACCTAAATTTTGATGTGCATGATCATTAACATAATATCAAAATATCCAACCCAACCGTTGAATTAAAAGATTGTATTGAGTAGATCAAGTATACCAATTTTTATAAACTTTGAAATCTATTTGATCTTTCATTAAATAAATTTAAATTAACGTATTATATACTTTTCTAAATTATAAGTAAATATCGACTATAAGATGAACTAGCTACACATGTTTGATTTACCTAAAATTTGATGTGCATGATCATTAACATAATATCAAAATATCCAACCCAACCTTTGAATTAAAAGATTTTATTAAGTAGATCAAGTATACCAATTTTTACAAACTTTGAAAACTATTTGATACTTCATTAAATAAATTTAAATACATATTATATACTTTTCTAAATTATAAGTAAATATCGACTATAAGATGAACTAGCTACAAATGTCCGATTTACCTAAAATTTGATGTGCATGATCATTAACATAATATCAAAATATCCAACGCAACCATTGAATTAAAAGATTTTATTGAGTAGATCAAGTATACCAATTTTTATAAACTTTGAAAACTATTTGATACTTCATTAAATAAATTTAAATTAACGTATTATATACTTTTCTAAATTATGAGTAAATATTGACTAGAAGATGAACTAGCTACAAGTGTCCGATTTACCTAAAATTTGATGTGCATGATCATTAACATAATATCAAAATATCCAACGGTTGGATCCTTGAAATTTAACATATATCAAGAGTTATTGAGTGGAGTAACTCTACTAAGAGTTACTCTTGAAGTAACTTGATCCGCACCCTATATATATATGAATCATGATCTATTGACACCAGGTATTAAAGTTAATCAAATTACACTTTCAATAACTTTTTATAGAATGCAAATTTAACCAATCCAACTGTTGAATTGTGTGATATTATCTTCATCATCATGTATATCAAATTTCACATAATTTGGACTTTTCTAGATATGTTATGTAACATTGAATATTTACATATATTTTAATATCTTATTGTATGTTAAAATAAAGTGATGTGATGAACTACTAGATAATTTTAGAATTGTATGAAATTTTGTATATTTAATCCAATTATAAAAACATCAAATTCAATGTAAATCGATTAAATTTACATTCTATAAAAAGTTATTGAGTGTAATTTGACCAACTTTAACACTTGGTGTCAATAGATCTTGACTCATATATATATATAGGAAGCAACTCCTTTGAGAACACTTAGTTAGGTGAGAACATGAGAACAACTAATGACAACTGTTGGATCAAGATTAAAAAAAATAGACCGCTGAGATTAAAACCCAATTATAAATAACCCTAAACCATAAATCTTAAACCATAAACTCATTTAAAACCACAACCACCACCGTCATTGCCACCACCACCACCAATGTCCTTGCCACCCCCACTGCCACCATCATTGCTTGACACCGTCGGCAACAGTAGAATGGTGGGGGTGACGGCAGTAGTTGTGGTTTTAAGTGTGATAGAGGACTTGGAGGGGTTTGACAATCTTATTATTTTTCATTCAGATTTTTGTAACTAGGCCTTGTTGGGTCTTAGGTTGGCTTTGTATTAATTAGTTTAGCCTATTTGTTTTGTGTGTTAGTGATACATTTTAGTAATTAGGCCTATTTTTATTTTAATTATTGGGCCTTGAGATTAGGCCTTTTATTAGTAGAGGTATAACTAGGCTTGTATCACAACTTGTAAAAAACTTGAGAGAGCATTGCTCCTCTTGGCTCTTGCTTATCAATCTTCTTGACTTATCAATCTTCGAATTGTGGTGTCATTCTTCCATTTCTTAGCTAATCCGCTTTTTATTTTCTTCACTTTTTTGGTTCCAATTTGTTACTCCTTGATGTTGAAAAATTATTGATCCACTTTGAGGTTTCATCAAAGTGAGACCACTACTATCATCATCATCGCCACCACCCCCACCACCATCGCCGTTGGTGATGGTCATGGGGCGGCAACAACCATGGCAATGATGACGATAGTGATGGTCTCACTTAAAACCACCACCAATCCTGCCGTCGTTGTCGTTATTACTGTTGCCACCACTGTCACCGTCGTCGCCCCTACCACCACCTCTGTTGGTTGTGATGTTGGGGGTGGTGGCAACAACGACAATAAGGGTGCTTTCACTTAAAACCACAACCACAACCACCGCCATCACCCCCACCTCCATCGCTGTTGGTGGCGGTGGTAGCGTTGGCGACTTTGGTGGCAGGAGACAATGGTGACGATGGGGTAGTAATGATAGTGGTGGTGGTGGCAATGATAGTGGTGGTTATAGTTTTAAATGAGTTTAGGGTTTAGGATTTAAGGTTCAAGGTTGTTTATAATTAGGTTTTAATCTCGGTAGTCTATTTTTTTTAATCTTGATCCAACGATTGTTATTAGTTGTTCTCATATTTTTACATAAGCAAGTGGTCTCACAGGAGTTGCTCCTTATATATATACATATATATATATGTATATATATAAGGAGCAACTCCTGTGAGACCACTTGCTTATGTAAAAAGTATGAGAATATTTCAAATGAGAAACTTTTATAATGAAAAAATATGAACTTTCAATGATAGTCCTTGGATCATAATTAAAACAAATTTGAGACCACCATTGTTACTGCCTCCACCACCACCACCATGTAGTGGCGGTGGTATTAGCGGTGGTGGCGACAGTGGTGATGGTAACAGCAATAGCAATGATGGTGGCAACAGTGATACAACGGTAGTGGTGGTGGCAGTGGTGACAATGGCGGTGGTGATGGTGGTAGCGGTGACGGTGGTGATAGTGATAGCAGCAATGGTAGTGGTAGTGGTGATAGCGGTGGAGGCGATGATAATGGTGGTCTCATAAGAGATATTTAATTGAATTTTAATCTCAGTCGTTCATTGTTTTTAATTGTAATTTAATGAATATTATTAATAGTTCTCATTTCTCATTTTAAGAAGTTTCTTATTTGAAATGCCCCCTATATGGAAGAAGAAACTTAAATTATAGTAGATACATATTATCATATTATCTAATAAGATTAACATATCATGTGTAATATATCTTTTTCTAGTGACATCAATAATTATCAATATATTATAAAATCAATATATAAAAAATGATGTGTAAATATCATTTATCCTTTCAAAATTTTAGAGAAATTTGTCTCGCTTACTTTATTCTTTGCTTAAGGAGTAAAGAGTGGTACCTACAACCTACTGGTTGAAAAGTTATTATTTAAATTCTTGAGTATATGATTGAATGACAATGTGTGTAGAAGCACGCATATGTGATTTTGAATTAAAGTATGGAAAGTTTGCTAGTCACTAAAGTGGCCTAGCTTGAAAAGACATAAACATTCATTTGCGTATTTAACAATTGTTCACATGATGCTATTAACTAATATAAAAGATTGAAATGAACAATTGACATCATTAGTTATAATGATTAGGAGATCACCCAAAGGTATATCATATGATTAATGACATTAAAGAAACTTGTTAACTTATACTAGTTAATTTTTAAGTTTATATAAATTTTTTAAAAAAGTCATTATAATAAAGTAATTATAAAATTATGTATTTTAAGGAAAAAAAATAAAAAATTATAAAAGATAACTATATTGTTAATAATGAATATTTTATTTCATTAAATAAAAATAAATTAATGAAATGTGACTTTCAAAATTGAAGAAGAAATACTGAAAATAAATTTTCTTAATATTTTGATATATAGTAATGATATTCAAATTTTAAAAATCTTAACTAATTTATCTTTAAAAAAAAAATCTTTTTAATTTGATGTCTTAAAATTTAAAATCCAAAATTCAGTTGATGAAAATTAACTAAATTTAAACAATAGTATTTGAGAAAAAAAGTAAATAAAAGGTATAATATAACACTTAGTATAAAATTGTTATGTAGCTTAATTAAAAAAAAATTCTTAACAACACTCTTGTTTAAGAATGGATACTTAAATTTATAACATAAGGATAAATAAGGTCATAAAATAGTTGTATTTCCTTTTGTTATTTTGCTTATTAAGTATCTGACCAAATATAATAAAAAATAGAGCAGAAAGAGCAAGAGACACAAGTATCCAACGAACAATTTTTATTTATTTATTTCAACTTTTTGGGACAAGCTAAGAATTGATGCGCCTCGCATACAAAGCAATACGAACACTATCATCCAGGCAAAATGTGAAACTTTCAAACCAATGGTACCAAGTATTTTACACAATTTTGCTTCCTGATTTTCTTTTTGGTGCTTTTATGATAAAAGTTAATAATGTTCTACTTCGACGCACTAATAAATTATAACACTCTGACGTATAAAATCATAAATACAAAGGCAATGCCTGTTAAGTTATAATGTTTGTCCTACAGAAACCTTCACTATTACCGTCATAGCCAATAGGTAACATTACATATTTTAATACTTAAATTACTGGATCAAGAGAAAAAAATTAAGACTAATACATGAACCAGTAAATGCTGCAATATAACAGGGCCACATCCAATGCTTTCACAGAAGGCAGCCTAGATGCTGTGCCAAAGTTGTCAATACATGGATGGCAAAATGTGAACACAACGCCCTGAAATTTTAATGAAACTATGACCCATTCAGTGAAGCAAAGAAATTATATTATACTGTTTTATTTCACTAGCTTATAATTTGACCAAAATAAAGATGTTTCATTAATGAGCTTATCTCATTACGTCATAACATATTTTCTAGCACTTTCAAGATGCGTTTGAACTTGTAACTTGTAGCTTTTTTTTTTTTTTATCCTCAATTTAAAAATGTTTCTTCCTTTACCCCTTCTTAATTTTAAGAAAACCCCTCATCCTCACCTTCACAATATTCACATCCTTACTACCACCACAACTGTTTTGAAGCCGCTATGATGTCAATTATTGGATCTTTAAAACAAAAAAAGTTTTTTTTTAAACACTATTTACATTTATTTTAATTTTTAATAAAATATTTGATATTTAAACAAAAAAATGATAAGAATTCAAAATTAAGTAAAAAACTTCAAACTATAATTATTAAAAATATATTGTCTACGAAACAAAATAAAATTTAAACAAAAAAAGAAAACATACATATAAATATGTTTTTTTATATCATTTTATATTTATCAACAAATTTAATTAATTTTATGAAACACTTCTAGTTCAATACTCTGCCTTAACATCTTTTAGTTAACTTTTAACTAAAAATTATTTTTTCAACTTTTATTTTTGCCAAACAAACCCTGTGATGCATTGCCATCAAAATAACACATGAAATGCATTCAAATATTAGTTAACCAGTTTACCTGTATAACAGTTGACCTTTCTCAATCAGACCTCTCTAGCTCCCGAAATTTCTTATCCCATTCGCTAGCTTCATACTCTTGCTCAAGTAAGTCCTTGTCAGTACTATACACAATTTGATCCTGTCCTATGACTGTCTTTTGGGCCATGTCCCGAGCACTGAAAAGCTGAAAGCCAGAACAAAGAATTGTATCAGGGAGATTATGCTTAGTAAAAGCAATCTCCTATCCAACCTTCCTTCCCTACCCTCAAACCAGAAAAGGCAGAGCCAGAGAAAGCACATAAAAGTTCCATACTGAACTGAGCATATGATAGTGGTATACACTTGTTGGATGTGTTTGAGTAAGCAGCAACTATCCAAAACAATATAGAAACGAGATTGAATGCACTAATATTGTTGAAAAATCTGATTAGGATCTTTATAATTATTGTATAGTTTATTTTATAGGCATATCATATCATGTATATAGGAATAGAATCTCCTATATTTATTTGTATTTATTGCATTTAGGCTATATAAAACGGCCTCTGTTTTGTAATTGAGACACGGATTCACTCATATATTACACTTATATATTCTTTCGTTTTCTCTCATTCAACATGATATCTAGGGCCTAACAAGAGGCAACCCTAATCCGTGCATACCTGGTGGACCCACTATCCATTGATGCAAAAATTTTTAGGAAACTATTTTTTCTTTCTAGTTTCCGCTTCCTGTCTTTGGGTCTTTTTCGGTGTGTTCATGTCGCCGTCTTCACCTACCACCATTGGAAAATTTTTCCAGCAAGACCAGCACCATCAAGATCAAAATCTTCTGATCTACCCAACTTCGGAGTGTCAGCCCCAACCCTCCCTGCCACACGCCTTCACATGCCATTTCTTCCTACCCCAACTGGACCAAGATCAGGTCTTACTAGGTCATTTACAACCACGTTTTGCCATCTTTCCCTTTGGACTGTCTTTGTCATTGTTCAACGCATTTTTCAGGGTGTTTTTCTCTCTCCTCTCAGTTCACACATGGCTTTCAGGGCTTCTTCCCCATCTCACAATGCAACATGAGCCACCTATGTTGACTTTTTGCAATGGTTTGGTGAGTGCTAGCCCTCCGGTCTTAGTACTCCATTGAACGCCTATTTTGATTTTTTGAAGTGGTTTAAGGAGCGTTTGGTCTCATGTTCCATTGCCTCTGTTGTGCAAACTAGTAATTTCACTAATTTTGTTGCGTGTCTCTCTAAACCACCTTCAATTAGTCCTTGGATTCTTGATTATGATGCCACTGATCACCTCTCACTCTCAATTAACAAATCATTATTCTCCACCTTTTATACTTCTGGTTATTTACTAACAATTACCTCAGCAAATGGCTCCCAAACACAATCCAGAGGAGTAGGTACTGCCCATCCTCTTCCCTCCTCGTCAGTTGATTTTGTACTATATGTTCTAGGTTGCCAATTTAATATGCTTTCCATTAGTTGCTTAACCCGCTCTCTTGACTATTTTATCTCTTTCACTAAAGATTTTGTTTTTCTACAGGACCGGAGTTTAGGTCGGATGATTGGCATATGTGAGTCTAATGGCCTCTACCATCTTCCTGCCCAACCATGTATTAGCACTGTCACCGAATCCCCTCTTCTGATACATGCTCAATTAGACCACCCTAGCCTTGCAAAATTACAAACACTGGTTTCCACTGTGTTAGGAATCATGTTAGCTTAGGAAACATACATGTACCTTTTTTCCTAATCGAGTTCATGGTCGAGCAAAGTCACCATTTGCCTTAATCCGCTTTGACATCTGGGGTCCTAGTCACACCAAGTCAACTTCGGGGTTCAGATACTTTGTTATATTCATGAATGACTATCACGTTGTACTTGGTTATTCTTGATGAAAAATAGGTCTAAATTGTTCTCCTTTTTTCAACAATTCTACCAAGAGATAAAAATACAATTTGGTATTCTTATTTGTACTCTGCATAGTGATAATTCTCGTGAATACTTATCTTAGTCATTTCAAACCTTTATGGCATTGCATGGCATTCTTCACCAAACACTTTGTGCTCATACACCCCAACAAAATGGAGTTGCTAAACGAAAAAATCATTATCTTATTGAGACAACTCTAACACTGTTGATCCATGGCAATGTTCCTCTTTGTTTTGGGGGAGATGTTGTTCTTACTGCTTGTTATCTCATAAATCGGATGCCTTCCTCCGTCCTTGATAACCAAATACCTCATTTTGTGTTATATCCTTATCAAACTCGACATTCCTTGCCACTCCTCGTCTTTGGGTCTACTTGTTTTGTCCATAATGTTGCTCTTGGTCTTGATAAATTGTCTACTCAGTTTCTCAAATGTGTCTTTCTAGGTTACACTTGATCCAAAAAAGGCATTGCTATTCACCTACTCTACGTCAGTACCTAGTCTCAACTAATGTTACCTTCTGAGTCTGTACCTTTCTTTGGACCTTCTTCCACACCTACCTCTATCTCAGACACTTGAACTCTTCCTCCGGTCACAGTTGAGTATACTCCACCAATGATACCTCAAGCTCCACACAATCCTCCCTCTCCACATCCTCTCCAAGTCTATCATCGTCAACAACCTCCACTTCTAGCACATGATGTGCCTCCACCTATAGCACCTGTGCCTCCTGCTCCACTTCCAACTACTGTGGACTCTCCACCTCCTCCACTTGTTCTAGGCCAACCCCTTACCCTTGATCTTCCTATAGCTCTCTGAAAAGGTATCCACCTGTAATCCTTCTCCTCATTATGTTACTTTGAGTTATAATCAACTGTCACCTTTGCATTTTGCCTGTCCTTCCTCCTTGTCTTCTATGTCTATTCCTAAGATTGTAGGTGATGCCCTATCTCATCCTGGATGGAGACAAGCTATGGTTGATGAGATGTGTGCCCTTCAGAGTAGTGGTAATTGGGACCTCATTCCTCTCCCACCAAATAAGACGGTTGCGGGTTGCCGTTGGATTTTCACAGTTAAAGTTGATCCTGATGGTCAAGTTGATAAACTCGAGCCTCGTTTGGTTGCCAAAGGCTACACCTAGATCTATGGCCTATACGATGGTGACACTTTCTCCCCTGTGCCCAAAATGGCATCTGTCAGGTTATTTTTCTCCATGGCTGCTATTCGTCACTGGCCTCTTGATAGAGCCCAACTAGTAAGGCAAAATAGCAGGCCCAAGGTTTGGAGAGTCTACACTAGGAGGAATAAGAAATAACAGATAGGAATTTGTTATCTATTAAGGAAGTTGATACCTGTTACCATTTTTTTTTTTAATTTAAAATTAGGATTATCTAGGAAGTTGATAACAGATAGGATTATCTAGGAAGTTCGTTAGGGAGAATATTAAATAAGGATGGGGGAGTTTGTTAGGGATCATCTTGGGTTATTCTCTAAGGAAATTGTTGAGAGCTTATGCTATAGGAAAGGGAGGTAGCAGATCATTGTCTGTAACTCTCTTTGTTGGTGATAACTTGATCTTTTGGAAGAGTAAGAAATAGAATGTTGTGGCAAGATCAAGTGCAGAAGCAAAATATTGAGCCATGGCTACAACCACTTGTTAAGTTATATGGCTCAAACAGTTGCTTAGAATTGAGATTTAGGGATGTTTCACAGACGATGCTCATTTGTGATAATCAGGCTGCCTTGCATATTGCCTCAAATCCAATATTCCATGAGAACCAAACACATTGAGGTTGATTGTCCTTTTATTACAGAGGAGATCGTATTGAGAGACATTACGATGAGCTTTGTGAACTCAAATGACCAATTAGCATATGTATTCACCGAGTCATTAAGAGGTCCTCAAATTGAGAATATATGTAACAAGCTTGGTACATATGATTTATATGCTCCAGCTTGAGAGAAAGTGTTGAATCTGATTAGAACTTTACAACTATTGAATAGTTTATTTTATAGGCATATCATATCATGTATATAGGAATAGAATCTCCTATATTTATTTGTATTTATTGCATTTAGCCTATATAAAACAGTCTCTGTTGTGTAATTGAGACACTAATTCACTCATATGTTCTCTCCTTTTCTCTCTTTCAACAAATATAATGCTGGAAATTCATTCAAGGAATCATTTCCAAAATTCATTCACATGTTTACATGGTCATTCAATTTATAAGGAATACTTATAAATTATAAAAAAATGGTAAAGATTTTATAAAAACAATAGCCAAGAGTTATAGAATTATATAAAGCAAGAAATGAGAGAAATTAATATCTACAACAGGTCCAACATTTCCTTGCTCCTTATTTATTTTTCCATACACAAGGCCAAGGTTGCCTTCATAAACTTTAAAGAAACATTCTCTTGAATTTTATAGTAAATAAAAATCTATGGAGACAATGCTATCCATACTATATGGTCAAGATGACTGTTTCATAAATCATACCTTCTGCCTTAGTGAAGTGTCAGGCAATTCAAGAACTTGTGCACACTGCTGCCTAGCTTTGTTTCTCTTTTCAATGTCAGCATTCTTTTTCCGAATAAAAAACCACCGAACAAGAGGAATTGCAAAGAAGGAACCGGCATAAATCTACAAATATTACCATACAATGTATGTGACTGTGATGCTAAACCAATGCTAATAACTAGGAGTGCGTTTGTTTCACGGATCAAAAGTTGATTCTCGGAAATGTAAACATGGAAATGTAATATACCCATATTTGTTACAAGTTTTGAAAAATTATTTCCTGGTATTGTTGATTCTTGGGAAAGTTGTAACTTCCCTTTTTGCCATATTTTCCTACATTTCTATTCCCATAAGGAGGGGTGGGAAAGTGACATTCCTATGGGAATATGGGTAGTTATTTTTAACACACTTATAACTTTTATTTTTATTTATTTTTTATTTAAATTATTTTAAATTTTCTATAATATTCCTAGGAATATTAAAATGTAACCAAACACGTTTTTAAATATACACATGAATAACATTCCTGATTATAACATTCGTAGGAATGTGATACCTGGGAATATAATATGATACCTCAAAACAAACGCCTCCTATGACTACAAGATTTACCTTCCTCATCCAGGAAATACCGACGTATTTAACATTAAAGTGTAAAACAGTTGCCAAAGTATAAACATATTTTGATCAATAATTTTTATATTTCTCAATGCTTTTATTTTATCTCAAATTTAATTTAATGGCCATGACTCAAGGCAAGGCAAGGCAAGAGATGCTCAATAAAATGATATGTTGATCAACCCTTTTTATTTACTCACTTTTTTCTCATCCTTTAGGATCATCTCATCTGTTCAACTTAAATATTGATCAAACCCACTTTATCAGGTTCATGGAGTGAAGCTTTGTCACAAACAATTACTATGATGCTGTATATGATTGAGGCCCTAGCCTTTCTATTATACAGAGGTTGAGTTATGGCTGGAATGTATATACCTTATCGGCTTATCTAAGGGGTTAAGGTTGTTACATAGGAACAAGGTTTGAATTTGATATAATTCAAGTAATGCATTTTATTGGTCGCTTTATTTATATCGTGTCCTCATACAGTTTTCTCCATCTTTCTATTTTTTCTTCCTTCATAATTACATAGATATCAAGAAAGTGACACCACCCATGCACATACGAAGTATATCATTGGAGAAAACTTCAGTTTAACCCAAATAAGAACTGCCTACCTAATCCTGAACTTATCATCTTAAATTTGCAGCAACATATTGCAATCAAATTCTCAAAATTAGCAAATGATCCTTCAAAAAGATAATTTGCAACTCCTTTTCCAATATTAATTGAACAACTTAGTTTTTCGAAAATAGAAATACTGGTCATTACCTGAAGAAGAGGAAATATGTCAGCTACAAATTTAATGAAGCTACTGGGCGCAACTGCCATATCTCTTTGGATCAATGAAAAACAAAAGTGAGGGCACTGAAACAACATAAGAGAAAAACTAACAAATGGTCTAATGCATCATATGAAGAGCATACTTCAACATGGTTCCAAGAATAATAACTCCAAACAGATTAAGGCCGCCCAGGCCAATGACCATTGCTCTCTCTGATGTGCCAGTTTTACTGCAATAGAACAAGCACTAATGTTATGGTTTAATAAACATAGATGGATAACTACCGACTAGGTCAGAAAAAAATACAATAAAGAACCTGAATTGCCATTTTTTCTCCTTGAAGAACTTCTCAACTCCAACCCAGTCTGCCCATCTCCTTCCAACATATTCTTTCCTCTTACTCTTTTGAGAAGCTGTCCTCTGCAGAGATGGAAACCTATACAGAATATTTCCCTGCATAACAAGCAATCTGCAAGTATATATAAAAAGAGGGGAAATAAGGGAAAAAAAAAATTCTTAGCAGAAACCAAGAAATACATGGCAGAAGGTATTATTATGTATGAGCAAGAAATTAATGCCTTCTGTAGAAATAAAATGACTAGTAACAATTGTATGTATCCTTAAAGAAATTAGATAAGTTATGTATGCCAACTATTGAGTGGCAAGAAAGAATTCTAAGGACTAATATACAGGATCATCTCAAAAACAACATTTGAGAGGAAAATGAGGAAGTAAAGGCTGAAGTTATTGTGTCGGTATACCTCCTCGTCAACTTCAGGCTGACCATCAAATCGTAAAAGCACAGGTAAGATATAGGATTCATCATCCTGTAACCATCCAAGGATACAAGGTTAAATAGTAAGAGTCAAAATGGAGAATAACATTATATCAAAAAAGATGGGGTTAAATATGTTTAGTCCATGTAAAATGAGCAAATTTTGGTTTTGGTTCTTGTACAATTTTTATTTTATTTTTTTAGATTTTCACCCCTCTAAAGTCTAAATCCAAAACTTTTGGTCCTTGCCGTCATATGACATAGATTAATTGCTTGCGTCTTAACAGAAGGTCATGTGACTATCCCAAGTAGCACCCAATAATGCGTATGTGGTGCCATGCCAACATGTGACACCCAAAAAAATTGAGTCCTGAAATAAATGCTATTTATCTGTCCAAAATGAATGGTAGAATTAAAAACAATTATTTCAAACTTTGGAGAGATGAAAACCAAAGGAAAAAATTTACAAGGACCAAAACCAAAGTTCTCTCATTTTAGAGGGACTAAGAATAATGATTTCAAATTTTAGAGGGATGAAAATCAAAGAAAAAATGTTTTAGGAACCAAAACCAAAATAGGTTATTTTACAGAGACCAAAAACATATTTAACCCAAAAGAGGAGAGAAGCATTCTGTAAACAATATAGGAAAACATCAAACAATGAATAAGAAAATACAGTAGATCACCAAGGTCAACAATTTATACCTTCATTTAAATTAATTTAACCAAACACAACAGAGAATCTTGCCACCCTCATGCAAGATTCATTATGAGCAGTTTTCAAATAAAATTAGCTAATTTAAAAATAAAATAACAGGGCTTACAGTTTAAAAGTATCAACAAGGACATGAAATTTGATTCTAATTCATAAACTAAAGGGTAACTTCCAGTTGCCCCCTCTTAAGGTATTCTAATATAACGTTCTACCCAATTCTTTTCTAGATACTACACTCGGAAGATTGTGCTAGTTAGCAGCAACTCTAATATAACAGAATATTCTCTTTGATATCTCTTTCTGGTTCTGCTTCTCTGTTTAAGTTTGACTGCCTCTGGGTGTTTTCTTCTGTTTCAGTGTTCTGGTTTGACTGCTCTGTTAAAAAAAAAAAAAAAAAACTCCTATATTTTGGTTTGCAGAGTTGTGTTGGTTCAAAATGTCTGCAAATGGGGCTGATGATGCTAAGGGTAATGGGGATGCATTTTCATATTTGGAATTGCTAAGTTGTGACTTGTAAGTTTATAAGTTGTATTGACCTTCATATGCATTTTCACTTTAAGTTTACATAAATTCAGTAGCGATTTTAAGGTTATGTGCCTTACTTATGTTATTTTTTATGCATACATGTTTAAATATAATTTTGTAGTTTAGGAAGGATCTTAGAATCCATGTTACAACCTCACTATTTACAATTTTCAAACCACCCTCAGACAGGTGTTGTCAATGTGTTTGATATGTGACCTACACACAAATAGACACAGCACCAAAATGATGTGTCCATGCTTTATGGGACTGATGGAATCATCCTTGAGTTGGTTTTGGTTTGTGAGTGTAAAGGGGTAAGAGAGGAGTTTGCAATGGTTAGTTACAGTTAGGGTTTAGGAGTGGAATAATGCAATACTTTAAGGGAGATTAATGTAATTTACCATAAATTAAATTTACCAATGAAAACAGAGGAATTTTCATGAATTACTTTAAAATAAACTTACAAACTATTACTCTATAAAGGTAGCATTTACATAAGAATCCGAGAATTATTTCAAGTCAACATCAGTTCAAAAAGCAGCAATTTGATATTAAGCTGCTAATTTCAGTATCCACGAGCTAAAAAATAGATAAATTGTTTCTTCATTTATATTATTGACAGTTGACAATGCAGCAAGGATCCGGAGAAATAAAGATTATAGAATAAAAGCCAAAGAAAATATACATAAAAGATGTCGTGAAAGTTCATTCATCATGTTCAATTCCTATTGAAATGTGCTACAAATAAGTAGGTTGAACAAATCCATCAGCAGAACAACAAACTTATTTATGCCAATGCAAAATACAATTTTTTTTATTCAATAAATATCCTTGTTAAACAAATAAATTACCTTGAGTCCCTCCATAGAATCTATATCAAGATATGGAGCAAGTTCTTCAGCTGTAACAACCCCACCATTAGATGATATGTATTGCCCAATCTGTACATAAGACGAGTAAAGTAGATCAGAGGAAATAAACATGTAAAGATAATGGAAAGTTTAAAAAAAGAAAAATGCTCAGCATTTTAACAAGTAATGTGAAAAATGGTACCAAATATGAAACAAAATAAAAAATCGTCAAAGGTAACGGACCACTGAATTCAGTCCTCAATTATTACCAACTTCCATCTCTCTTCTTCAATTCCTTGATTGGGATCACCATCTCCAAATACAAAGGAGAAGACCTACCAAAAAGACAAAATCCTTATCTTGTTTAGAAAGAGAAAAAAGGGGGGGAAAAGGAATGACATGTTATTTCATTTGCATCACAGACCGATTCAATGAAGTTCATCTTGTCATCATCAGCTTGTAGCCTTCGCCTCCTATAATAATATGGATCCCAGTACCTTCCATGGTAGAAAAAGTAAATGATATTGCAAACATTTCTCTCAAAAAGAAATGTGTTTTTTTTTTTTCAGTTACATGAAACTAGATACATATGATACAAACTGAGAATATAACTAGAGGAATCAAAATATATTTAATTCAATATAATGTTTAAACAGAAGCAATTCAACTTCCCCTATACTTCCACATCAATCCATATAGGCTCAGAAAAATGTTAGGCCTTTACAGTATACAACAGTGTTACATGGTTTGTTGGTAATATTTCTCCCATACCACATTTTGGAACATTCATTCCCAATTGTGGGTTGTTTGTGACCCAACATGCTCTTAGTAGCGTACTAGCATTCCAATTTTTACATCATATTACAGCAAAGGAAGAACCAAAGAAAGCTTAATAGAAGGAACAGCCAACTTAACCCTGCTTCTGCATATGTGACGCTAGTGCCTTTTGTCTGCTCAGCGTTTAGAGGAGGCAATCACAGGGACAAGGGAGGTAGAGAAGGACGGCATGAATATTTTAAAAAACAAAACTTTTATTTGGGAATATTCACTGATTGGCTCTGATGAAGAGAAGATTATTAGTTGGAGCATGGTTGATGATGACGATGATGCGGGAGGACCCATTAGGTCAAAGAACAAACTTCAGGTGTTCTTTTTTGTTTTTTTAATTTTTAATTCATAAATTAAATATTTGCTAATTTGATTGTGTAGTGCTTCATTGGAAATTAGCAGTTTAAAAAAAAAGTAAAAAAAAGTCAAGTTGCCAACTCTGTGGATGTATATACTCTTGCATATTATGCTTTTTTTTACGGTAATTGATACACACAGATATGAATGTGGTGGGTTTGGATCCTTTCATTTCAGTCCCAAGATGTTCATTTGAGTTCAGTTTGTTCAGGGGGAGAATATTTTGTGCCAGTTATTGTCTCACAAGTTAAAGTCTAGACTTTGACTAGTTTGACCTTTTAGTTTGAAGCTTTATTAGGAATTTTGAATTGAAGGAAGCTAGAATATAAAAAATTTTGAAAAACCTCTTGGTGTTTGAAACAATACACATAGGGTGAAGAAAGTTAATAACCGGAACTAATCTGAGTAACTAGAGGGCCTGGATCTGTGCTATTATGCAATTTTATTTTGCTTTTGGTTATTCTTTTGAACGGTGTGAACTATGCAGAATTTGCCTCCTCCTCCTGTCAATGCAACTTTAGAACCACACCATCAAATGCTGCCTCTGGGAATTGTTACATCAGTAAGCTTATGGAAACCTCGACTCTAATAAAAGTAGGTATTCCATTATTGATTGCAAATTTAGTTTCTTTAGTTGCTTAATTAAGTGCTTGTGTGGATAATAATATAACTACCAGAATAGAATAGAAAGGGTACTGATTAGTGTTGGAATCAACTTAATCAAGTTTCTCATTTTATAGATTATTGGTGCTCAAGTCATCGTGGAAGGAGTATAGAAGCATGACCCTCTTAATGAAGGTTCTATTCTTTGGTTGACTGAAAGCTGAAAACTACTAGGTTTAGTTGATGAAATCTTTGGACCAGTCAAAAACCCTTATTATGTTGTGAGATACAATTCTGAAAGTGATGTCTGCGGGGATCCATGGGGGAACCTTGATCTCATTTGTTCCAGAATTAGCTGATCGGTGCTTAATAACAAGGATCTTTATAAGAAAGGGTATGATGAAGAGTTGTCTGCTGAAATATTTTTCAGATGACAAGAAAGAGGCTGAATACAAGAGAATGCAAAGAATGACAAGGACAGGCATAAATGATCAAAACCATGGCAAGAAAAAAAAAACAATAGAAAGAAAGTTTCACCTAAAGAGCATGTGGCACCTTGATGCACCTGCAGCACCATTGCTTGATCATGGATATTGTCCTCCTTTTTCAGGCATTGGACAAGGTCTTTTCGGGGGAACTACCACAGTTCCATCATTTCCACCCTTAAACACAGCTCCTAACTTTGCTACAAATGGAGTTTGGATAAATGTATGGTTTCAGCTATTCTCTACAAATGGAGTTGGAAGCATAAACCTTGTACAAATTGTGGCCCAAACCCTAGTCATCGAGTGGAATATTTACCAGACTAGATTTCATGCTTACTTCTCCCTTTTTTCACAAAGATAAATGTAGAGTTGTTTCTATAGCCATTGAGAATTCCTTAATGATTAAGCTTTGTCATTTTCTTCACCTTCAAGTTCCTAAATGTTGGTGGTGGTCAAGCCTATAGCTTTGGAGCAAAAACCACATACAAATTGTGGCCAAATGCTTAAAAATCGAGCTAAATATTCACCAGTCTAATTTTCAATTTTATTTCTCCTTATCTCACAAAGATAGATGTAGAATTTTTAAAGTACCCATTACTTCTTCCTAAATCATTAAGCTTTGTCATTTTCTTCCTCCTTAAATTCCTAAATGATCTTGGTGTTCAAGTCTGTTGAAAATCATAACAGAATATTCTACATTTATTGTTTATAGGCAAGAAATCTTTGATTTAGAGGAAACAATATATCCTCTAATTATTTGTAATTAATGTAATAAGCTATATAAACTAATCACCGTCGTGTATTCTAACACACGGTATTCAGCTAATTATATCTCTGTTTTTCTCTCTCTTTTAACATGGTATCAAGAGCTTGGTAGAGGCAACCTAGAACAGTGGCTACCCGGTGGACCCACTTTCCCTGGTGACAATTTCTTTTAGGCGACCATGTCTCATTCCGATTCGCCTTTTTGACTTGACCACTCGCCACCCTTTCATTTTTTGGCAAGTTTCTCCAATCACCGCCCCCTGTCACTAGCCTCTCGGCCACCCTTTTTTTTTTCGACGACCTTTCCGACTAGCGAGATCACCATTGGGTGCGCCGTCAGCCGATCTACACACCCAAGAAGCCGTGCACTTCTGACGGATCCGCACGTGCATCTTTGCTTTGGCACTCATTTTTTTTTATTTTGACTACTGCTTTGGTCCCTGGGTCCTTGATTCTGGTGCTTCGAACCACATTTCTGGTAATCGTTCTCTTTTCTCTTCTCTTTCTACATCTAGCTATCTATCTAGTATTATGTCTACCAATGGCTCCCAAACACAATCCCAGGGGATCGACACTGCCCACCTCCTTCCTTCCTTGACTGTAGAGTCTGTTCTTTATGTACCTGGTTGTCCCTTTAATCTTCTTTCTGTCCATCATCTTATCCATTCTCATGATTGTTTAACTACCTTTACTAAAGAAATTGTTACCTTGCAGGACCAGAGTTCAGGACAGACGATTGGCATCGGCTATGAGTCTCATGGTCTCTACTATCTCTCCGCTCCACCACAAGCGTTCCCTACCACAGCCTCTTCGCTCACCATTCATGCTCAGTTGGGACATCCTGGTCTTCCTCACCTTCAAAAGTTGGTGCCTAACCTCTCAAAGTTGTCTAGCTTACCTTGTGACAGCTTGGGAAACACATTCGTACCACATTTCCTGATCATGTCACTAAACAGGCTACGTCCCCATTTGCTTTAGTCCATTCAAATGTTTGGGGTCCTTCACAAACTGTTACCCCTTCTGGTTTTAAGTATTTTGTCACTTTTATTGATGACTTTACACGTTGCACATGGTTGTGTTTGATGAAAAACAGGTCTGAATTGTTCTCTTTATTTGAGTAGTATTACCATGAAATAAAAACTCAGTTTGGCGTCCGTATCCGTTGTCTACGTAGCGACAATGCTTGGGAATATTTATCCCATCCGTTTTAGCAATTTATGGCGTCTAAAGGCATTCTTCATCAAACATCATGTGCACATACCCCTCAACAAAACGGGGTTGCCAAGCGCAAAAATCGGCATCTCATCGAGACAACTCGAACTCTCCTCATCCACGACAATGTTCCATCTCACTTCTAGGGTGATGCTGTCTTAACTGCCTGCTATCTTATCAATCGCATGCCGTCCTCTGTGCTCAACAATCAAGTTCCTCACTCTGTTTTGTTTCCTAATACACCTCTCCATTTACTTCCTTCCTGTGTCTTTGGCTCCACCTGCTTTGTCCACAATCTCTCTCCAAGACTTGACAAACTATCCGCTAGGTCTATCAAGTGTGTTTTCTTAGGTTATTATCAATCCCATAAAGGTTATCGTTGCTTCTCTCCAACTCTTAACCGGTACTTTATTTCTGTTGATGTTACTTTCTTTGAGTTTATTCCATACTTTGAGTCTGCTACCTCCATTCCCGAGTTGGTTACTACTGTCACCCTTCCTCTTGTTCCACTACCACTTGTCTCACAGGATGTTCCCTTAGCAAATCCACCGGCGGTGCGACCTCTTTAGACATATCAACATCGTCAACGCCTTGCTGTGGTACCTACTCCTACTGCTGCGGCCCCACCAGACTCTCCTCCGACGCCACCTCCTTCACCAACTCTGGGCCTGCCCTCAAACATTGATTTGCCCATTATCCTACGAAAAGGTATTCGTTCTACTCGTAATCCATCTCCCCATTATGTTACCTTAAGTAATCACTGTCTTTCCCCTTTGCACTATACCTGCCTATCTTTTCTGTCCTGTGTCTATTCCTAACTCTCCAGGTGAAACATTATTCCACCTTGAATGGTGGCAAGCAATGATTGACGAGATGTGCGCTCTCCAAAGCAGTGGTACCTGGAAATTAGTTCCTTTACCCCCTGGGAAATCCGTCGTTGGGTGTCAATGGCTTTACACCCTAAAAGTCAGCCCTGATGGCAAGATTGACCGTTTTAAAGCCCATTTGGTGGCAAACGGTTACACTCAGGTGTTTAGACAAGACTACACTGACACTTTCTCCCCTGTGACCAAGATGGCATCAATCAGACTCTTACTCTCCATTGCAGCCATTCGACATTGGACTCTCTTTCAACTCAATATTAAAAATGCTTTCCTGCATGGCGATCTTGAGGAGGTATACATGGAGCAACCACCTGGTTTTGTTGCTTAGAGGGAGTCTTCCACCATGGTCTGCCGACTTCACAGGTCCCTAAATGGACTTAAGCAGTCTCTCCGAGCCTAGTTTGGCAGATTTCATACTGTTGTCCAGCAGTTTGGTATGATACGCAATGAAGTCGACCACTCTATATTCTATCACCATTCACCACAAGGATGCATCTACTTCATTGTGTATGTGGATGACATCATCATAACAGGAAGTGATCAACATGGCATACTCCAACTAAAGCAATCTCTCTCACGCTAATTCCAGGCTAAAGAACTTGGCAAGCTTCGGTAATTTTTAGGCATAGAGGTAGCCCAATCCAAGGATGGTCTAGTGATCTCTCAGAGAAAATATGCCCTTGACATCCTTGAAAAAATTGGTCTATTGAATGCTAAACCTATGGACACTCCTATGGATCCTAGTATCAAACTGCTACCCAATCAAGGGGAGCCCTTATCGGATCCAGGGAGATAAAAAACGTTGGTTGGAAAACTAAACTACATCACAGTCCCTCATTCGGGCATTGCTTTTGCAGTAAGTGTGGTGAGCTAGTTCTTGAACTCTCCCTACCAGGATCATTGGGATGTAGTAATACGAATCCTAAAGTACATCAAAAGTGCTCCAGGCAAAGGACTCATTTTCGAAGACAGAGAACATGCTCAAATAGTTGGGTACTCAAACGCCAATTGGGCTGGTTCTCCCCGTGATAGGCAGTCCACTTCTGGGTATTGTGTAATGGTTGGAGGAAACTTGATATCCTAGAAAAGCAAAAAGCAAAATGTTGTAGCAAGATCTAGTGCTGAAGCTGAATACAGAGCCATGGCGTTGGTAACATGCGAGCTTATATGGTTGAAGTAACTTCTTAAAGAGCTCCAGTTTGAAGAGATTACGCAAATGACACTAATTTGTGATAATCAGGCAGCTTTACATATTGCATCTAATCCTGTCTTTCATGAGAGGACCAAACACATGATAGATCGAGTCAGGAGATATAACCACTAGCTTTGTCAACTCTAGTGATCAATTGGCAGATGTTTTCACCAAATCTCTGAAAGACCCGAGAATTAGCCATATATGTAACAAGCTTGGTGCATATGATCTATATGCTCCAGCTTAAAGGGGAGTGTTGAAAATCATAACAGAATATTCTACATTTATTGTTTATAGGCAAGAAATCTTTGATTTAGAGGAAACAATATATTTTCTAATTATTTGTAATTAATGTAATAAGCTATATAAACTAATCACCGTCGCGTATTCTAACACATGGTATTAAGCTAATTATGTCTCTGTTTTTCTCTCTCTTTTAACAAAGGCTATGGCTTTGGAGCATAAATCAGGTATGAATTGCCATCCAATTCCTAGAGATTGAGTGGAATATTCACCAGTCTAAGCCTGTATCATCCATCCAATCACTATCATACAATCAAAAGCACACTGTTACACTTCTGAACAATGCACACTGCTCGGTGTTAATTTTGAAATTTCAACAATGTTTGTACTTGAAATTGTTCGGTGTTAATTTGTTATCCAAATTCAACTTTATAGCACGCAAGCTCTAAGGTGTGTGAGAAAATTTTTATTGTTTCAAATATAAAATGTTCTGCCAACAAGATTCAAACCCACTAGCCCAAACTTTCTAAAAGAGAATATGGCACTTCGGTAAGGTTTTTTTTTGTAGAATGATAATATATAATATATTATATATTTATATATGTATATCTTTATTATAAAATTTATATACTTCTACATTTAATATATACCTGTTCCCGTGGTTCAGTGTTATCGATAGCGGATGACAGATTATGGCGGCAAGCCAAAAATCTGCCATATAAATATGGCGGATGGCGTTGCAAAATATGGCAGAAGCATGGCAATCAAAATAAAATTACAATATACATATATAGATAAATATAAAAAAATGTAGAAATAAAACTGCAATGCAAAAATAATAAAACACAGCCACAAAACTAACAATAACAGCAAGTTTTAAACATTCAATAATAGTAAAATGATACCAAAACACCAAGTTCAGGAATTCAAACAACTCAAATAAAAAAACAGCAAGTTCTAGACTTAAAATGACAGCCATAAAACTAACAAAACAGTGAAAACAGCAAGCAAAATTGTCTTAAATGTCTAATATTCATCTTCTGGCTCTTCCTTAACCCCCAACATAGTCATTTTCCTTGTCATCTAGTGAGGCATATCCCTCTTCCTCTTCTCCTTCAGATTTGTCAAAGTTAAACAATTCTTCTTTAGTATCCTCGGAGTCAGAGTTCTCAAGTTCCAATTCTTCATCAACTTGAACTGCTTTTTCTTTCCCTTTTTCTCTTGAGCTTGAAGTTGCACTTGGACCCTTCTTAGAAGCTTGGGTAGCTCCAATAACAATTCCACCACTCGACGGCTCCTTTCTTTTTTTGCTTGCTTTCCTCCTTGTATAGATTCTATGCTCTCCCACTCCTGAAGCTTCATAAATGGTTGCCCAATTTAGTGTGGTATCATCAGCAAAAACCAACTCATTCCCCGCTACATCTTCATTGTCATCATCCACCTCTCCCACTAACCACTCATTACACTTATCAATGTCATTGAGTGCAATAGGGTCAATTTCATCTTTAAGATTATATCTCTGCTTGAGTTGTTGGTTGTATTTGATGTAAACCAAATCAGGCAACTTTTTATGGTCTAGCCTATTTCTCTTTTTTGAATGAATCTACATTATAAATATAAACAAAAGGTTAATTAGTTGGTTCCTATCCTGGGCTTGACCATCAAAATAAATCAAAGATAATGAGTCATGAATTGTGATTATTACTTGCTCAAACACACTCCAATTGCGTTCACACCCCGATGCATTATATGTCAAGCTCAAAATCTTGATAGCTAGCTACTGCAAGTTTGGAGCCGAGTGGCCAAACAATCGCCACCATTGAGCTACAAAACCAAAGAGTGCAACTTACAATTAAAATTTAAACATTAAAACTTAATTACTTAAAACACTTCGAATACTAGGAGTAGGAGATTAGGAGTTTCTCACCAGGAGATGTGGTCTTCCTTGATGATTTTGCAAAGTCAGAACCAAATAGACCACTAGCACTCTTATAAATTGGCAACTCAATTAGAATCTTTTGTTGCACATCTTTACTCGGACCAACCTCTTGATGCAATCATACAACCCATTAGTAACCTCCAAATCAAACTACAACTGTGGGTTGGCATAATAGAACTCAGGGTTTAAAAAGTGACCAGTTGCATACAGTGGTCGATGAAGCTGACAATTCCATCTAGTATCAATGATTGCAAATACATCTTTGTATTTACTTTCATTGTTGTTGAAAGACTTCATAATTGCTTCTTTGGCCTTCTCCATCGCTTCATAAATATAGCCCATAGCTGGTTTTCTTTCCCCATCAACAAGACGAAGTACTCGAACAAGAGGGGCCATGACTTTGAGAGTAAAAACCACATGGTTCCAAAATGAAGGCATAAGGACAACTTTTGTTGCTTGCCTCCCCTTAACTTCCTTAGACAACTTGTTTTTGCTCCATTCATCAAAAGTAAACATCTTTCTCAAATTTCCTTTCTCTTGATGAAGCCTTTCCAATGATAGAAAGGAAGTAACAAATCTTGTCACAGCATGTCTTACCAATTCCCTCTTGTTTGTGAAATGTCTCAACAAACTCAAGGTACTAGAGTGGCTATAGATAAACCCAACAAGACTAACTCCCCTTTGAATTGTCTTCTTTATTAAAGGAAGCTTTCCAATGTCTTCAAGCATCAGGTCTATGCAGTGGATTGCACAAGGGGTCCAATAAAGATGTGGTCTTTTATCTTCCAACATCTTACCAGCTAAAACATAATTGCTTCCATTATCTGTAATAACCTGAACAACATTATGTTCCCCAATCTCCTCCACGAGGGAATCAAGCAACTCAAACATCTTTTCACCCGTCTTCACAAATTTAGAGCCATCAATAGACTTCACAAACATTGTCCCTATGGGAGAGTTCACCAAAAAATTAATCAAGCACCGTTGCTTTCGGTCAATCCATGCATCTGACATAATAGAACAGCCAAGTTTGCTCCACTGCTCCTTATGATCCTTCAACAAATCTTCAGTGTATTCCAACTCCTTGTTGAGTAGTGGAACTCTAATATCATGATAAGATGGAGCTGGCAGATTTGGACCATAAGCACCAATGGCTGAAATCATATCTTGAAAGCTCTTCATTTTAATAAGGTTGAATGATAAGCCAGCTTGGTACCAAAAACGAGCTATATATTGATGGACCCTGGCCTTTGCTTCTTTGTCACATACCTCTCGGATGTTAGCTTGTCTTAATTTCTCCTTCTTTCTCTTCCCAATAACTATCTCTGGATTTTTACAAAATAGGTCCATTGGCCCTTTTTTAGCAATATTCTTTCTCCCCCCTTAGGATTACTAGTTGCTGATGCAGAAAGTATGTCCTCATCTTCATTGTCATCATAGGCCATATTTGAGATTTCAGTGTTGTCTTCCTTCTGTTTCTCTCTAAAAAGTGCCCAGAGCTCTACTCTAACTTCCTTTGGACACTTGGTGCAAGCTGCAACATTGCCCTTCTTCCCCATAAGAAACTGTTTGGCCCTGGTGATTCCTCCTTTTGTAATTTTTCCACAATAATTACAAACAATAGTATTGGTGTCTGCTTCATCCAAGGAATGGCAATGCTTCCATCCTGGATCTGCTGCTTCCTCTTGAAGAACCTTGCTCGGTGGCCATGGTGACGGTGTGGAACAGGTCGTCGGAGATCGTCTTCAAAGTGGAGTCAACATCGGAGTTGGGCACCGGTGTAGTGTAGTCGTCGAAGATGGCAGTGGTCTGGTGCGGAGGCGCCACACGAACAGAGTGCGTCTCCACTGGTGGCCGACGTAGTGCGAGCGAAGGCGATGGTCTAGTCGCTGGTCGCCAATTGCTAGAGAAGACTAACAGCAGCCTTGCACTATGCGAACTGCAAAGAGAAGCCGACGAGTGGTTTTCGATTTTTACCCTAGGGACCCTAAGCCGACGCAAAGAAGAAAAGCTCCACAATAACATTTTGGGTTTGGGTCGAGTCACACAACCCAGCCCATTTCTTTCTTTTTTAAACTTATTCAAATACCTATTGGGTTGGGATCAGGTCAAGGCCCATTTTAATTTTGAAATTAAATTTTAGGGTTTCATAACCCATTTTCGTGGTGGACTGGGGTCGGGTCACACGACCCAACACTTCTTTGTCCCTTTGACAAACAGCAACAGCATTTCTGCCATAGCCGCCTGCGACACCATAACTGCGTCGCCCATTGCGACCACTATGGCCCGCCACACGAAATCTGCCATGCCACCGCCATGGCCGTTTTTCGATAACACTGCCATGGTTCAACTAATGACTCACTAGTTCGACCATTGACCCAGTATCTCAAATGAGTTGATGACCAGTCTGACTATCTGAGTCTGATAGCACTGCTTTTTCCCATTCAAATTAAAAATTAGGAACATCTAATTCCAATTGGCTTGGACAATGTTGAGCGAAGCAAGTCAATTGATGCCCAAGACAAATTGGCACCCCCAATGGAAAAGGGATAGAAATCCTACATGATCAATCCCAATAACTGAACAACAACGTTGCGAATATTTGGTCAAACCGAATTACATTCCCATTCTCGATTTGTACACCAAAAGGGTAAATGGATTGGTTGAACAATTGAGTTATTCTACCATCTGCTTAGAAACAAAATGCCTAGATTTTGTGGTATGGTTCTCTCAAGGTTCTTATCAATTGATATCAAAGATTTCCACCGTGTCTCCTAGCAGCAAACGAGTGACGAAGGTGGTGACAACAGTGTTATCGATAGCGGATGGCGGATTATGGCGGCAAGCCAAAAGTTCGCCATATAAATATGGCAAATGGCGTTGCGGGATATGGCAGAAGCATGGCGGTCAAAATAAAAATACATTATATATATATATATATATATATATATATATATGTAGAAATAAAACTGCAATACAAAAATAATAAAACACAGCTGCAAAAGTAACAATAACAGCAAGTTTTAAACATCCAATAACAGCAAAATGATACCAAAACACCAAGTTCAAGACTTCAAACAATTAAGATAACAAAACTTTAGGTTCTAGACTTAAAATAACAGCCATAAAACTAACAAAACACAGGATCAAGTCTGCTGCTTGCTCTTGAAGAGCCTTGCTCAGTGGCCATGGTGCGGTGCAGGTACGGTGCGGTGGGTGCAGGTGCGGTGGGTTCAAGTTGGAGGGTTTGATGACCTTCGAACTGGTGCGGTTGAAGGACGAAGTGACTCAAAGAAGAAAGAAGGAAGAAGGGAACGAAGGATGAAGGACGAAGGTTGAAGACGAAGTTCAAGTCGATGACGAATATCTGGACGCGCGGGTTCTCCTTGTTCAAGGGTGTTCTTTCTTTTCTTTTTTTTTTACCCTAATAGTAACCCATTCACATTTGATTTGGGACTTGGGCTAACATCAACGCATTCTATCCCCTTTTTTTAAATTCTTTTGTTGTTTTTTTTCTCGTTTTGTTTGGGTTCGGGTCGGGTCATACGACCCAACCCATTTTTAAAGCTTTCCAAACTGTTTTTGGGCTGGGTTTGGGTCGGGTCAAATAACCCATTTCATGTTTTAAAAATTTTTAGGGTTTCAGACCCTATTTTTCGTGTTGGGCTTGGGTCAAGTCAAATGACCCAACGCCTTCTTCTTTTTCGCATCGACGGCTCTACAGCCGTTTCTGCCAGTGGCCGTTTGGAACGCCATTGCCGCTACACAACTAGAGGCCGCCATAGCCCTGCCACGCAAAATCCGCCACACCATTGCCTTCCTATGGCGGTCCGATGACATTCCACCACCGCATCCCACCATGGCCGCTATTCGATAACACTGGGTGACAACAGCATTGCAGTGCTCGCCCTGGACTAATCAAAGGGCTAGGGCACAGCCAACCTGAGCGTCATGGTTGAAATGCATAATGGGTTGTTAGGATCCAATTGCAAGGCATGGGACTAGAGTCCCACATTGAAAGTATGAGATTCTAGTGTGCGGTTGGTAAGGTCTTGCTGGACTCTCCAACTATAACAACTAGCTTTTGTAGTGTGATTCTCCTAAGGTTCTTATCAAAATAAGGAGGAAAAAGTAACCTAATTTAACTACATTGCATCACCATCACCAATATTAAATATGTACATGTTAAGTGACGACCCTAATTTCTACAAACCTATCTTCCTCTTTTCCGTCTTCTTTATCTGCCTGTCTCTTGTCTTCCTTATCTTTTCTTTTCTTGTCTTTTTCTCAAGCACACAAACACTTATCAAAACTTCATTAGCAAGCGAAAACACATAACTATTCAAATTCTTAGAAAACCACAAGAACCAAGAAGAAAAATATTCAAGAAATTTTATATAAAATGCAACTCCTACACAGCAAAAGAGAATTACCAGAATAAATCAACAGGATTAAAGTAGAAAGTGACTCCTGAATCATATGATCTGCCTCCACGCCTTCCACGATTGTCCTCATCACTGTAATTAAACAACACTATTATTCTGTCGTTCATATCACTAAATTTTTCAGGATAAATTATAATTTGAGACATCAAAGTTATGAAGTACCTTCTACTGCTAGTCACAAGAGCAATTATTGTAGTGTAAACAATAACAATGGATGCAATAAGCGCTGTGCCAAAAGAAACCCTTATCAAGTATTCTCCTGCAGCCTGTGAAAGCCAAAGCCAAAGCCAGACAAGAAGCACACTGAAGTGACAAAACAAAACATCATCAACAAGTGTTAGCAGAGAAGATGATAATGTTCATACCTTAGCCTTTTCAAAAAAGGGTTCCGCTTTAATCTTAAATGACTTGGCACCAAGCCTTGATCGATAATCTTTTGGAAATACATAGAGAACGTCACCTTCCTCAGAAACCTCTAAGAAGCCATCTGCATCAGCAGCAAGAGCTTGGAGAGCCTTTTGAGCCTGATTCAAGTTGAGGCCAGCCCTGCTAGCCACATCCCCAATGGTCACTCTACCTCCACAACCATCCACCGCATCCATTGTTCGCTTTCTCACATCCGACGGCAATTTGTCGCTTTCCACTATGCCCCCCGGCCTCGCCACCAAAACCCTAGAACTAGAATCCCATGCCCTTTTAATTTTCGAGACTCCCCCGGCCCAAGGGAATGCTATTGTCTGCTTCGGGGGCTTCCCCAAACTCGAACAAGTGAAGGAAAGTAACCGCGGGGTTACAGTGACGCATGTGGAGATGGAAGCCATTTCAGTGTTTCGACTTGGACATGGAAGATGCTTTGGAATTGGTTGTGCTGTTGCTTTGTGGGTGTGACCCCTAAAATTCCAAGGAAGCAAAGGGATTGGGAATCTGTGAGATATTATTATTATTATTATTATTTAGGATCGCATTTTGAGGAAATTAAATTAAATGAATAAATAAATAAATAAAAGAGGTCTTACTTATATGGTTGACAATCATCACATTCGTATGCTGCCGGTGAAAAGAAGCGGGAGCGGGAGGATGAGATGAGGCATTATCGCACTTGTAAATTGTAATTTTAAAATCAAACTTAATTCAAAATTAACCAAACAATATTTATTCTTTGGTCTAGCTTTTTTTAAGTTTTTCTTTAATTGTGTCAAGCATATATTTTAAAAAAAAAATCTTTTTTTTAAATATTATAATATAATAATAGGAGTAAAGATTTTTTACGATCAATATTGAGTTATGATATCATTAAAAATTATTGACTTTTATAATAGCTAGTGTAATAATCCAGGTCACACATGATTATTAAATTTACAATTTGCAAATTTTTTAAGGTTAAGTATTATTTTGTTCGTTAAAATAACACAAAATTTTGTTTTAGTCCCAATAAAAAATTTTATTTACCTTTAGTTTTTATTATGGACTAAAAACACATGTTTTTGTTAAAATATAAGGATTAAAAATAAATAAAATTTTTATAAAATGTAAAATCAAAATTCATAATATCTATAAATGATATGTATTCAAAGAATTTTATATTTATAAATGTCTTATATCATTATAATTTATAAATGTCTTATAAATGTGTTTTTTAAAAAAATAATATTTTCATAAATATATCCACACTTGTATACGATTAGATATATACATAATTTTAATAAGAGATATTAGTAATTAGTAATGAAAAATATTTTAAATTACATTTTGTAATTATTGGTTTTTATTTAAAAAAGTATATTTTCATCATAAAGGAAGGAAGAAAATAACATTAATTAAAAAGTAGAATTGTGAGTATTTCAACTTATAAATTACAATAAAAAATAGTAAATAAAAGATAAGATAGTGTTTGCTTAGTAATTTTGCTAATCTTATGTTGTCTCTTGACTAATAACAAGTGAGAGACTCCTAAATTTCTCTCTAATGAAATAATATTTGATTTCACCTAATTCTTTACAATATAATTGTCTTGGTTTGGGGTTAAGTCACTCACGCCTCCATCTTACCAAGTTTCCATGCACATGGTCTTTTAAGATTGATGTAAACTTCAACTAATGCAATCTATCAATATGCTAGTTTGCTCATTTGGTTGTACAGTTATTTTACTCTTACATGTTTAAACAATTGTATTATGTCATGTTGTAATAATTATTCATCAAATATAACATACTAATCAATTAATTAAAAAATAAATTTTGAAATCATATTTTACTATAGGAAAAATTAAAATTTATCAATGAGTTAATTTTATATAGAAAGAAAATTATTAATATTAAAATTATTTTATTGTAATATTATTTAGTCTAATGATTTAACATACTTTTTAAAAATATAATTTATTAAGTTAATTATGTTCAAATAAACATACATTTGAATGTAATATTTTAGATGTAAATCAATCTAATTTTCAGTATAAATTTGAATGTATTGAGTACAACATTATGTGAGTATACATCATCTCCAATTCAATGTAATTTTATTTTATTTTTGAAGTGGTATAATTTAATGTAATTGATACTATATAAAAAGGTTATTTATATCTTATACTTTGAAAAAAAAAAGTGATATATATTATTTCAATGAATTAGTTCTAATTTAATATTATTTTTGTATTATTTAATTTAATTTAAATTTAAATTTGATTAAAATTATTAAATATTGATTGAAATTTTTTATATATGTTCATAATTTATGTTATTTTAGTTTATTAATTGATTTTTTTTCTTTATTTATATGAGATTTATAATTTGAGGGTGATATTTTGAGTATGAATTAACATGATTAAAATTTAATTGGATTCAAATCAATATATTGTTATTCTTCAACAAGAGTATTTTTAGAAGTTTTTCTTCAACAAGAACATTTTTATAAATTTTTCTTAACATTTTATATCTTTCAATCTATCCTTTTCATCTTTATTTCTAAATTAAATTTAATATTTTTTAAAATAAATTATCAATAGTTAAAAATAATCTTGTTTCACAATATAAATAGTTTGCCATAAATCTAAAATATAATTTATATGTTCAAAAATATTTACTTGTTACAAATTTTAATTAGAATATAATTTATAAATTTAAAAATATTCATTTATTATAAATTATAGTCATATAAAATAAGCATTTATCTTGTGCATTGCATAGACTAAAATACTAGTTTGATACAAATCAACATAGGAGATTATTTATTCATTAGCATTGTATTTAACTAACTCTCCTTTAGCTATAAACACTCTAATGAGATATACAAACAAATTATTATAATATGTATAGAGTATAAATAATTAACATAAGTTAATTGTAGAAATATATATTGCAAAGAGTAAAAGTTAGGGAAAAAATTGTAAAGAACAAGAGGGGTGTATAAGTAAAAGAAAGACAAAAAATAAAATCCATCCATTTATCATGTGAATTGGGTCGGTCCAACCCATTAAAAATGCAAGTCAATGCAAATAGTCCATGGGAGTTGATTTTTGCACCCCCTCCTCTTTTTCTAACCACACCCCTTCTAATTTTTTTTGTAAATGATTTTTTCAATAATGCCCTAGTTTTTTATACATTTCAGAAATAACTTTTGTAACACAAGCTTTCCTCCATTCTCTCTCCAAAAATAACTTTCGTAACAAAAGCTTTTCCTCCATTCTCTCTCCAAAAATAATTTTCTTAAAACAAGTTTTTGCTCAACAAAGTTTTTGACATTCATATGGCCTCTGACAACAAGAAGAATGGACAAGAAAAAGAAGAAACACACAATTAAGAGAAAAAGGAGGCAAAATTCCTTGTCTTGTGAACTCCATTGTCTTCATGCTTCAGATGCCAACACCATCTCTACTTTGTTACTCTCATCTTTCTCCAACCTCTGCTAACCCCACTCTTTTCGCTTCATTAAACAAATGCTTATTCAAAACTCTTTGTTCTCTTTTCTCTTGCAACCCTCGATGATGCCCATTTTGGCTTTACTTCCAACCTTACTATACTCCATGCATATTGAAATCATCTGCCATGGGGCAAAAATCATCGACATTGTCACACTCGTTTCCTACAATGTGAACGAGGACATTGCTTTTGATTCTGAAACCATCAAGGGAATAATCTCACTATTGTAGAATCCCAAGAGAAAAGTTTTGTTATCTGCTTGCAATGTTGTCTTAGACTTGTCCACTACCACCTTTGCCCAATAACAACTACTCAAGAGTTTTTCCTTGAACAAACTTATGTAAGCATTTACAGTAAATCATTTTAGGTCTTGAAATTTATTATCTTGGTCTTTTGATGGTGAATTGAGTATAGAATGACTAAACAATTGAATTGACATTCTGTAGGTTTGTGTTTTTTTAATTTTTAAGGGAGAGTCAACTTTTTAGGTTTGTGACAGAATAGGATGTTTGTTTATGGTGAAGTTAATGAAAATCTTCACTCTCATAAGATTAGGATCAAGGAAGAGGAACTCTTGGTGGCTTTTCTCACTACAATTGTTATTTTTATCAATGTCGATTGTGAAGTTTAGTAGCTATAAAATATATCGCCAAAGTTTCCTATCAATTCTTATCAAGGTTTGTTGAGGAAAGGTTTGCATTTTGGAAATTTATATATGGAGAGAGGGTCAACTTGTCTTTGTTTTTTGGAAACACTTGTTGATAAAGGTATTATTGGAAAAAAAAATTGGAGGGTGTGGATAAAAAAAAGGAAGGGGTGTAAAAAGTAACTCCTATAGACCATAAATGAGTCGAATTAAACTATTTATCCAACTTTAAATGCAATTCTATTTGAAGGAAAATGTAATTGTACCTATCAATTGAAAGCGTTAACATGAAAGAGAGAAAAGCTCTCTTAAAGTAAGAATTGGACCAAGTAACAAAAAGCAAGAAGAAGATCAAAGGAAGGGAGCACACGTTCACAGGTGAATCTTTTCACCTTATTTCTTATGAAGACTTGGAAGATTTGGCAGGGGAACGCTTGGAGGAGAAAAGAAGAAGACGTACATGAAGTGCATGCTAGGGGCAAGAGTAGGGTAAGAGGGAGTGGTTCCTTCAAATGCTGACGAGGATGAAGATTCTATGTTTAGCAATGGAGAAAGCTTGGGGTCTAAGTAAGATGAATGGGTTGAGAAAGGGTTAAAGGTGGAAGAAAGGAAGCTTGGGCAATATGAATGCCTGGCCTTCCAATTATCATCTGAAGAAGAAGCAAGAATTCAACATTCGTTGTGAGATGCAGTGATTATGAAACTTCTTAGAAGAAAGATAGGATAAAAGGCAGTGATTATGAAACTTCTTGAAGGTGTTGGCCACTCTTTTATTGCCTTCACCTTTTCCTCATTAACTTCTATCCCTAGTGCATTAACAACAAAACCAAGGAAAACAATCTTTTCCGTGCAAAAACAACACTTTTTCAAGTTAGCATACAATTTTTCCTTTTTCAACACATCAAGGACACGACGCAAATGACCCACATGCTCATCTAGATTCTTGTTGTATATCAAAATATCATCAAAATAAACCACAACAAATTTTCCAATTAATGCACACAATACATGATTCATTAATCTCATGAAAATGCTTGGTGCATTTGTTAGTCCAAAAGGCATTACTAACCATTCATAAAGCCCATGCTTTGTTTTAAATGTAGTTTTCCATTCATCCCCTTCCCTCATCCTAATTTGATGGTATCCATATTTCAAATCAACTTTAGAAAAGATGCAAGAGCCATGTAATTCATCCAGCATGTCATCTAATCTAGGAATAGGATGACAATACTTTACCGTGATATTGTTCACAGCTCTACAATCACTACACATTCTCCATGATCCATCTTTCTTAGGAACAAGAAGAGCTAGAACTGCACAAGGACTCAAACTTTCTCTTACATATCCTTTTGCCATGAGCTTTTCAACTTGCCTTTGAATTTCTTTGGTCTCTTCTGGATTGCATCTATCAGCTGGACAATTTAGAATGGTTGCTCTAGGAATGAAATCAATTTGATGATCTATTCCCCTAATAGGTGGCAACCCACTAGGAATTTCTTTTGGAAATATATCTTCAAATTCCTGCAACAAAGAACAAACAACACTTGGAAGAGAAGAATCAAGAAAGTTAGTGTTTAAACAGTCCTCCTTGTAAAGAAATACAAGCATAGGCTGCTTGTTGAGATAAGCAACTCTCACTTCACTTTCTTTTGCATAAAAGCTCTCTTTTCTTTTTATTTTCTCTTCTTTTTTCTGAATTTCTTGTTTTGATCCTTCATTTTTTTCACACTTCTTTTTTTCTATTTTCTCTCTCTCTCTTTTTATCCCACTCTTTTTCTTAGGATCCTTATTTTTCAACTTATTCTCTTTTTTCTCTCTATCTTTCTTCATTTTGAATTGATCTTCATACACTTGCTTAGGAGAAAGTGGTGCAAAAGTGATGGGCCTATTATTCATAACGAATGAATATCTATTGGTGTACCCATCTTTAGTTGCCCTTCGATCTTCCCAAAAGTATATGCCCCACATGCATAGGAACAACATCACAAAGTACTTCATCACTATATCTACCAACTGAGAAAGAAATAAGAACTTGGTCTTTAACCCTAATCTCCCCACAATCATTCAACCATTGCAATTTATAAGGCCTAGGGTGTTTAATGGTAGACAAGTTCAACTTCTCAACTACTGTAGTACTTGCAACATTTGCACAACTCTCCCCATCTATAATCATGCTACATACCTTATAAGACAGCGAGTATGGAATATATTTTCCCTTTGTTGCTCCACATCATCCTCCTTAGCTTGGGAATGCAGAACACGTCTAGAAACAAGTGCTTCTCCTTCAGCTGCATACTCAATCTCATCATCACTTGCATCTTCAAGTGAGAGCATGGACTCACCGCCATCACTTTCTTTTTCAGTCATGACCTCATTGTCAAATATAATCATGGCTTTCTTGTTAGGGCATTGTGATGCAATATGACCTGTTCCAAACACTTGAAACATTTAATATCTCTATTTCTAGATGGTTGGGAATTAGGTTTACCTTTGTAGTTGGCAAATTCATCTCTTCCTTTAGAGGCATCTTTTGGAGCAACCTTTTGGTCCTTCTTCCAATTTGGTTTGAAAGAAGAACTAAAGCCCACATTGTACTTTGTTGCTCTTTTTTGCTTGAATTATCTCTCCACCTTTATTGCCATGTGCACCATATCTTCTAATTCCACATAATGCTGCAACTCCACTATGTTGGCTATTTCTCTATTTAGCCCATTCAAGAACCTTGCCATTGTGGCCTCCCTATCTGCATTCACATTAGCCCTTATCATAGTTACCTCCATTTCTTGATAATACTCCTCAACATTCCTTGACCCCTGTGTAAGGCTTTGCAATTTTTTATAGAGGTCTTTGTAATAATGACTAGGAACAAATCTCTTCCTCATTAGGGCCTTCATTTCCCTCCATGTTTCTATAGGTCTTTCACCATCTCCCCTCCTATTTAAAACCAATTTATCCCACCAAACAGTGGCATAATCAGTAAACTCAACCACAGCCAATTTCACCTTCTTTGCTTCAAAATCAACACCACTTTCTTCTCCCATTCTAAATATGCTTCCAGGTCATTTCTACCTTGGAAAGAAGGGATTTTCATTTTAATATTACCAAGGTTTCCATCTCTTCTATTTCTATCTTTAGGAGGACCTCTTCTATCATCCCTTCTCTGCCTATCCCTTCTACACCTACTTCTACCCACTTCAGTTTCAACAAATTCATATTCATCCTCAATTTCCCTTCCATCTTCATTTCAGACTCATACTCATTCTCGCCTTCTTGGTTTCTCCTTCCCTGCCTCCTAAAGTTAGGATCTCTATTTGATTGCTTCTTTTGCAAATTAGCAATCATATCTTCTTGCCTATCCATCTTGTCCCTTATTTCTCCAAAAACCATATTGAAGCATGCAAATTGTTGCTGCATGGCTTTTAGAGTAAACTCCAAATTTTGTGGAGTTTCACCACTTCATGTGTTATCCTTACTCGCCATTTGAGAGCTACAAGAAAACTTGTTAGAAAAAAAATCCTCACTCACTTTCTCACGAGTCTACACTCAAAAATAATGTCACTCTGCCTCGTGTTTCACTCTTTGATTTGCCTTTTTTTTTTAGATGAACACTCTTTTGCCTTTTTCCACTCTTAGTCTCCTCTAGAGGTTCTTTAGAGGACTTAACTAAACTCAATCAAAGGCTATCACAATTCTTGTGAAATTGTTTAGTGAGAAGGAAAAAAAACAAAGGTGATTCAATTTGGGTGGTAGAAAGAACTCAAGAAAATAAGAACTAGAACTTGAAACAATTGAGAATGCTATATACCAACACAATTTTGTTTTCGTACTTTTTTTTTGCTTTTTTTATGTTTTTTTTGCATGTCTTTTGTTACTTAATTTCTTTCTTTTTTTGTTTAGCTAGTTTTTTCACTTTTTTTTTTCTGATTTCAAGATGAACAACTAAATTTGGAAATAAAGATGAACAAACAAACGAATTAGAAGAGAGAGAAAAAAGGAAACAAAATTGCAAGAAGCCAACTAAAAGGGATATAACCTGATTTTAGGACCGAAGCTTTAATAGCCAAATGGTGTGAACCTAGGAAGGTTTAGAACCTATGAACCCATAAGACACTTGATATTATACTCACCCCAAGAAAGCAAAATTCAGGTTAAAGGTCCACTTGAACCCTTGAAGTATAAGAAACAAGGACCCAAAGTGTTTAGAGACGCCACAAGGATGATCAAGCCTTGATAAGTCAGAAAAGTTCTATAAAGAACCAAAGAGAGGACTCTCAATATTCTGATTGTTTTTAGAAAACTCTTTCATTCATGCTTAACTGCTTGATACAATGAGTTTTGCCTAGTTATAGGCTAAGTGCTGACCTAGGTTATTAACTATACATTAAATCATCTATGTAACAGCACATTAATTGCTATTTAAACTACACTAGGCTGCCTCTTTAACTTATGTAATAGCTAAATACATTATTGATCCTGTGTCAAATGAAAAGACAAATAAAATTGTAAAATTCACTCAAGTACATCAACTGATCATAAAACACTCTTTTCAGCCCAAAATAACATAATTGAGCTTAAAT
The DNA here is from genome assembly GCA_004329165.1 of Spatholobus suberectus. Taxonomy (NCBI): domain Eukaryota; kingdom Viridiplantae; phylum Streptophyta; class Magnoliopsida; order Fabales; family Fabaceae; genus Spatholobus; species Spatholobus suberectus. Next base: position 46,036,767 of record CM014732.1, read on the forward strand.
ACAATCAGCCCATGTATAGTAGATGGCCCAAGCTTCTTAATTTTAGTGGTTTTGGCCCAAAACTCCTACAGCTCCATCTTTAGCCCAAATAAGAGTGTAAACGTAATTAAGTTCCAATTTAGATTGGTGAGAGTTATGTTTGGCCCAAATGTCTTGAATAAGTCCATTTAATGCTTCCTTGAATCTTTTAGCCCTTGCTCTTGTAATAGGCCCACTTGGAATTTGCAAAGGATCCACTAAGGTGCTTGAGTGTGCTTGTTCCAGCCCTTTATTCACATCAAAGTCGATCCAAGGGGAGTGAGGTATAGGTAATGGGGTATATAATCCATGATGCATATCACAAATTTTATGCACATCATGCTTCATACGTGGCCAAAAGAAATGTTCATGCAAAATGTCCAAAGTCTTAACAACCCCAAAATGTCCCATCAAACCACCATCATGAGCTTCTTTAACTAACAACTCACGCAAGGAACTCTTGGGCACACACAATCTTTTATCTTTAAAGAGAAATCCATCATGCCTAAAGAATCCATTATGAGCAACTATTTCACACAAAGCATACAAATTAGAGAAGTCATCATCACAAGCATACAACTCCCTTATGTGATCAAACCCAAGCATCTTTGATAGAGGACTATCCAAGGACTCCAAGGAAGAAGAGATACGTGGAAGGTCCTATGACTAGAGGAAGAAGAAGGAAGATTCAAGAGGAACTTAGCAAGAGGCTGAACCCATTCATGGCGAAGGATGAAAAGGGCTTTGGAAGCTTGAAGATAATAAATTGGAGCCAAGTTTTAGATTGTGATAGAGAAAGGAAGGCCTTCAAGAGAAAAAGGAAGAGCTAAGGAGAGGAAGAGTCTCATTAGGCTAGGAGGCCCAATAGCTAGGGCAAGAGCTAGGAAAATAAAGGACATCTTACTTGAAAAAGAGATTAACACATACAAGCTCAAGCCTAAAAGTAGGAAAGAAGAGCTTACAATGGTGCATTTGATTTAAATGGAAGAAGGCCCAACCTAATGCACCAACTATGAGCTTGCAACTTGATTTTTTATTAGTCTTTATTTAAGTGTTTGTGTATATTTTTATAATAAATGGGCTAGTTTGATACTAAATTAGAACCCCCACTTCTAGTCCTAGATTAAGTTTCTTTTAAGTTTAAAAATAAGTTGTAATTTGGGCTTTAATCTTTATTGGGCCTTTGCTTATGTTTCTGTAGAATTAGGGTTAGCCTCCTTAGAATAAACTATATAAATAGAGATGTAATCCCTCTCATTTGAAAGAGTTGAATAATATTGAGGTTTACTCATTTGTGAGTGTGAGTAGAGCATTGGCTCCTCTTTTTGGTTCTTAGATTAGAACCTTTCTTAGTTCTTATCAAAGGCTTCCATACCTTTGTGGCGAATCTTCGCTTGGCTTATCACTCTCTATAAAGTGTGGCGCCTTTTGCCATTTTCTTTTCTTCCCGTTTTCTTTATTTTATATCGTTTCCATTTTCTTGTCTTTTTCTATTTTGTATTATCTCTTACTACTATTTTTCTGCGCCATTTACATTAATTCTCTTATCTGTTTGCGCAAGTCTTATCTTTTGCCTTTCTTCATTTTCTTTTTATTCCAATAATTCTTGTTACAAGATAGCCAACTCAAGGATGATCCATAAAAACAATATGAATCCGAATCGGGATCATATCAAATTGGGAATTTCTTTTTTTATATTGGGCCTTTGTTGGGCTTTTGTAGAGCTCTTATTTTTTTAGTTGGCTATGTTTGGATCTTTTAAGACTTGTTTTGGGCATGTTAGTATTTGGGTCTTATTTTTTTTTTAGTGTTAGTGTAAATAGGGTCATGGGCACATTGTAGACACTTTGGATGAATTAAGAAATTGTTAGCATTTTTGCTAAGGGAGTGTTCTCTTTAGGTTCTTGAATTGAACCATTAGATTCTTATCAAAGAACAATTTCTTTGTAGTGGATCCTCATTGACTCATCAATCATGAATTGATTGTGGCATCTCATCCATTCCTTTCCATTCCATTTTTCTCTTGTCTTCAATTCTATTTTCAGCATCTATTCAAGTGAATTTGTGCAACAATTTAGAGCTACAGTACTTTTGCAATTAAGCCAAATTTGATTTTAAATTTCAATTGGAGCTTCTTGGTGCGTCAACGTGGCTCAAATTTTAGATTCGTGACGCATTGACCCTTCGGGCAGGTGCGACCATCGCTGCTTCTGAATCTTTTTTTTGCACCAACTTGCATCATCAATTCCTATCCTAAAAGGTGTGTCTAAATCTAGTGTAAGGTGTAGATCCCGAGTGATTAATTGGTACATCTAGTGGTACCTTATTTCATTCTTGTGTTGTTCATTTAATTTGTGTCAATTTCTGTAGTTTATGTTCTTATATTCTTCCTTTGTTCTTTTTAGATCTAGATTTTGATCAATCTAAATTCTTGTAGTTGGTGGTTTGTGTTCAATACATACTTGATTTGTGTTGTTGTACATATAGACACTTAAATTTTGGTGGAAATTACTTGATTGGAGGATTAATTTGGTTTTTGTGAAATTTGAATTTTGAATTGGAGAAGAACATTCATAAGTGTTCTTCATATGTTCTTGAGTTTTTTGGTGATAGAACACTTGTTTGGTCTTAAAAATTTTGTTTGGAGAGAGCTGGGCCATTTTTGCAAATAAAAAAAGTTGACAGTCCAAAAAGAAAATATTCAAAGGCCATTTAGCAATTATATAGGGGCAAAAGTGAAAATACAAAACATTTAAGGGCCCAAGTGCAATTATAAAAGTTTGGGGGTTAAATAGAAAAAAAATTATAAAAAATTGCCCATTCATAAAAAAAAAAGTATGTCCTCTTTGGTAAGCCAACTCTCATAGTGATATTATTTTTCTTTCATATATTTTTGACTTGTTTTTGGTGGTGGATATACACATGCTCTTCATTTTCCTTACTTTTTCTTATCTTTTTGTCTTTGAGTTTTCTTGTTGTCTTCCTTTGGCTTTCTTTTGAGTGTTCCTTTCATTTCTTATAACTTTTATTGCTTGTCTTTTAAATTCCTTGGTTTTGTCTTTGAGTTTTCCTCTTCTTTGGCTTCTTGAGTTGATCTTGGATCTCATGGCGTATTTCACATAGAAACTTCTTTGTTATTGACATTTGGTGGTTCTTTTCAAGAACTTAAGAGGAGCAAGAGTGGTAAAAAGCAAGAGAGCAAATTATAGAAAAAGCTTGAAATAGTGAAACATGAGTGTAAACACTTAGAAAGTGGAGAGGATTCTTTGATTTCTATTATTTGTGATAACCATTTTGTGTAGGTATGGTGATATGATCCTGATTGGATTCATGTTGTTTTTTAATGGATCGTCCTTGAGTTAGCTATCTTGTAACAAGAGTTACAGACACAAAAGAAAAAAAGAAAGGTAGAAGATGAGATTTGAGCAACAAATGATAGAGTTAAAGCGCATAAAAAAAAGTAAGCAAGAAAACTAGAAAGACAAGAAAATGGATAAAATAGGAAAACATGGAAAGGAAAGAAAATGACAGTGAGAGACAGAGTTGAATAATATTGAGGTTTACTCATTTGTGAGTGTGAGTAAAGCATTGGCTCCTCTTTTTGGTTCTTAGATTAGAACCTTCTTGGTTCTTATCAAAGGTTTTCATACCTTTGTGGCGAATCTTCGCTTGGCTTATCACTCTCTATAGAGTGTGGCGCCTTCTGCCATTTTCTTTCCTTCCTGTTTTCTTTATTTTATATCGTTTCCATTTTCTTGTTTTTTTTTTCTATTTTGTATTATCTCTTACTACTATTTTTTTGCGCCATTTACATTAATTCTCTTATCTGTTTGCGCAAGTCTTACCTTCTGCCTTTCTTCATTTTCTTTTTATTCCAATAATTCTTGTTACAAGATAGCCAACTCAAGGATGATCTGTAAAAACAATATGAATCCGAATCTGGATCATATCATATGGCTTCATCAATAGCGAGTATTGATCCACCATCTCCTAAATCTGCAAAGTTAATGGTGGAGATGATTAAAATTGGGGAGGAGATAAGGAGGTTGAGAATGGAAAATGATGCAAAGTTAGAAGCAATTCAAAGGGAGAATGAGACAAGGTGGGAGATGATGCAAAAGAGTAATGAAGATGTGAGTGTGAGGTGAGAAAATGTGGAGAGAAAGAGGTATACTTCATCTTCTCATGGGAGTGATGGAGGTTATGGGCAAGATGAGGGAGAAAGGAGACATAGGAGAGAGAGATTTGGGGGAGGACATAAAGAGGGAGAAAATAATAGAGAGGATAGCATGGATGGAGTGAAGGTTAAAATTCCTAGTTTTCAAGGGAGTTGTGACTCGGAAGTGTACATTGAGTGAGAGATGAAAGTGGAGCAAATATTTTCATACTATGAGTATAGTGAAGAAAAGAAAATTAGATTGGCTTCATTGGAGTTTGAAGGATATGCTTTGGTGTGGTGGAACCAAGTGAAACATGACATTATGAGGATGAAGAGTCCTGTGGTGAACACTTGGTTAGAAATGAAGAGAACACTATGGGATAGATCTTCACAATAAACTCCAAAGGCTTACACAAGGAGGGAGGAGTGTGGATGAATATTATAAGGTGATATGATCCTGATTGGATTCATATTGTTTTTACGGATCATCCTTGAGTTGGTTATCTTGTAACAAGAATTATAGGAATAAAAAAAATGAAGAAAGGTAGAAGATAAGACTTGCGCAAACAGATAAGAGAATTAATGTAAATGGCGCAAAAAAAATAGTAGCAAGAGAATTAACAAGACAAAAATATAAAAGACAAGAAAATGGAAGAAGATAGATAAAATAATAAAAAACATGGAAAGGAAAGAAAATGGCAAAAGACGCCATACTCTATGGAGAGTGATAAGTCCAGCGAAGATTCACCACAAAGGTATAGAAACCTTTGATAAGAACCAAGAAAGGTTTAATCGAAGAACCCTAAAGAGGAGCCAATGCTCTACTCACACTCACAAATGAGTAAACCTTAATATTATTCAACTCGTCAAATGAAATGGATTACATCTTTATTTATAGAGTTTATTCCAAGGAGGCTAACCCTAATTCTAAAGAACATAAGCAAAGGCCCAAGAAAACTCAGGGCCCAAATTACAACTTAAATTGAATTCAAAAGAAACCTAATCCAGGTTAAACTTGGGCTCTTAATTAGAATCAAATCAGCCCATTTATTACAATTAAGATAGGTCCAAGAACATTCAAATAAAATGCAATAAAATTCAGGTTGCAAGCCCATGGTTGGTGATATGATCCGGATTCAGATTCATATTGTTTTTACAGATCATCCTTAAGTTGGCTATCTTGTAACAAGAATTATTGGAATAAAAAGAAAATGAAGAAAGGCAAAAGATAAGACTTGCGCAAACAGATAAGAGAATTAATGTAAATGGCACAGAAAAATAGTAGTAAGAGAATTAATAATACAAAATAGAAAAAGACAAGAAAATGGAAACAATATAAAATAAAGAAAACGGAAAGGAAAGAAAATGGCAGAAGGCGCCACATTCTATAGAGAGTGATAAGCCTAGCGAAGATTTGCCACAAAGGTATGGAAACCTTTGATAAGAACCAAGAAGGTTCTAATCTAAGAACCAAAAAGAGGAGCCAATGCTTTACTCACACTCACAAATGAGTAAACCTCAATATTATTCAACTCTCTCAAATGAAAGGAATTATATCTCTATTTATAGAGTTTATTCCAAGGAGGCTAACCCTAATTCTAAAGAACATAAACAAGGGCCCAAGAAAGCTTAAGGCACAAATTGCAATTTTAAATTCAATTCAAAAGCAACTTAATCTAGGATTTAAACTTGGGCTCCTAATTAGCATTAAACCAGCCCATTTATTACAATTAAAATATGATCTAAAAACATTTAAATTGAATAAAATTCAAGTTGCAGGCCCATGGTTGGTGCATTATTAAGTCCGCTAAGTTGGGCCTTCTTCAACTTGAATTAAGTGCACCATCTTAGGCTATCTTCTCCCTTTTTAGGCTTGATCTTGTAGTGTGTTGATCACCTCTAAATGTTCCTTGGGTCTCTTTACTCTTCTCCTTGTAGGTGTTCCTAGCCAAATCATATGATTGTCTCCTTTAGTTTTTTTCTTCTTGGGCCTTTTTAACCCAATTGAGGGTTCTTTCCTCTTTGCTATTTCCTTTCCTCTTGAATGCCCTTCTTGATCCTCATCATTCTCCCCTTCTTTAGGGAAATTCGTCCTCAAATTTAATCCTTCATTACCTACATCAAAAAGTCTTAGATTAGTCACTTTAAATGTTTCATTAAGTTTGTACTTACCTAGTATTTCATCTTTGTAGGCTTCTTCATAATCAAGGCCATTCATTTTCCAAGGTGGGCTACAGTACAACGGGCCACTAAGAATGAGATCAATTAAAGGCTTAACCCTTTCCAATGATGCATCCTGTGACAAGGTGCCTTGGTCGTGCAACCTTCTTGAGTAAATACCTCTAATGTCCTGCAAAAGAGAGTTATCAAAACTAGATATAATTTGAGTTAGTATCCAAACAAGTTTCCTTGCTCAAGTAACTATGACTCTCTTGTTTTGCCCAACAAGCTCTCTTATTCTCTTTTTTTCTTGTCTCAAGTCATTTTCCTCTTTCTTTTTTTCTTCCGCTTTTAAATTTTCCATTTCTTTTTCCCCTTCTTCTTCTTTCTCTTTTTCACTTTCTTTTTCTCTCAATTCTTTCATCTCTTTCTCTTGGTCTTTCATATCTTTTCCCTCTTGGTCTTTCTTTATTTGCATATTCTCTTGTTTCTTATCAACTACAAGTGGCACTATTGTTAACCAATTTGGACATTGATAATTTGTGTGCCCTCTTCCCAAACACATGATGCATCTAACGTCTCTACTTTTAAGTGAAAGAGTAGAGGCAGAAGGATTATCACTAAAGATAGTAGTACTCAAGGTTGATTTAGACTTTAACGAGGAACCCTCCTTCTTTTGCTTGGTCTTCAAACTTGATTTTTCATGTCTCTCATTATCATTGTCTTTTCTATCTTTTTCTTTACTTCTTCTTTTTCTTTCCAAGTTGTCAAACATCTTGTGAAAATTTTCCTTTTCTTTTAGAAAGATCCTCTCTAAATGCCTTGATAGGCCTTTAAGTTGGAGATCCGCTTCCATAGCCACACTTCAAAGAAAAGAAGTTAGTAGACAGAAAAATGAAGGGCCTCAACACTTTTCTCACGTGTTTACACCCTTAAAATGATTTCACTCATGTTTCACACAATTTGGCTTTTGATTAATAAAAAATGTTGTTGCCTTTTACCACTCGTCCTCTTTTACAAATTCTTAAATAGAACCCCTAATGCTTATCAATTATCAAAAGCACATACAATTTGTAAACGATTTCACAAGTGTTATCACTAAGAAGTCCAAGAAAGAGAAATACTCTAGACAAAACTAAAAGGAATTTAAAAGACAAACAAGAAAGCTAATTAGAAAAGGGTAAAACTCAAATGGAATTGCAAGAAAGACAAAAAAAAAAGAAGAAGAAATAATAAGAGAGATGAAGAAGAAATGCGCACGTTTGGATATTGAGAATAGCACCACTTCTTATGAATTCCTTAAGGCAACCAAATTTAGATTATTTAAGTGCAAGGAGCATTTTTTTTTAATTCTTCATTTTTTATTTTATTTTATTTTATTGTTCCAGAATATATTTGTTTTTTTTTTACCCCCTATTTGTTTTGCACTAGCAACAGATAATATACACCTAATAAGGTATATAGTCTTTCAGGTGCTATAACATGTGAACTGAATTGCGCAAAATTAAAGAGAAATAAATTATATACAATTAATGACAATTAAAACTCGATTATGACACAATTAAGGACAGTTAATGATGATAAATAGAAATAATTGACAATTAATGGCATAATAAAGACTATTAACTAGGCAGTAAAGGACACAAAACACAAGAACACTACCAACTCTAGGATCCGGGCTCTAGATACCACATGATATGATCCTGAGTTCGGATTCATACTGTTTTTACAGATCATCCTTGCGTTGGCTATCTTGTAACAAGAATTATTGGAATAAAAAGAAAATGAAGAAAGGCAAAAGATAAGACTTGCGCAAACAGATAAGAGAATTAATGTAAATGGCGCAGAAAAATATGATTGGGCTAGGAATGCCTACAAGAGAAAAAGTAAAGAGACCTAGGGAGCATTTAGAGGTGATCAACACACTACAGGATCAAGCCTAGAGTGGAAGAAGATAGCCTAAGATGGTGCACTTGAATCAAGTAGAAGGCCAACCTAAGGGATTTAATAATGCACCAACCATGGGCTTGCAATCTGAATTTTATTGCATTATATTTAAATGTTTTTGGACCTATTTTAATTGTAATAAATGGGCTGATTTGATTCTAATTAGAAGCCCAATTTCTAGTCTTAGTTTAAGTTTCTTTTAAGTTTAAAAATAAGTTGTAATTTGGGCCTTAAGTTTTCTTGGGCCTTTGCTTATGTTTTTTAGAATTAGGGTTAGACTCTTTAGAATAAACTCTATAAATAGAGATGTAATCCCTCTCATTTGAGAAAGTTGAATAATATTGAGGTTTACCCATTTGTGAGTGTGAGTAGAGCATTGACTCCTCTTTTTGGTTCTTAGACTAGAACCTTCTTCGTTCTTATCAAAGGTTTCCATACCTTTGTAGCAAATTTTTGCTAGGCTTATCACTCTCTATAGAATGTGGCGCCTTCTACCATTTTCTTTCCTTTCCACGTTTTCCTATTTTCTTATCTTTCTAGTTTTCTTGCTTACTTTTTTTATGTGCCATTTGCTTTAACTCTATCATTTGTTGCTCAAATCTCATCTTCAACCTTTCTTCTTTTCTTTTATTTCTATAACTCTTGTTACAAGATAGCCAACTCAAGGACGATCTGTAAAAACAGTATGACTCCGAATCAGGATAATATCAATAATGGTACTGATACACTTTAGGATCCACCACTCAAAGGGATTATTAGGTTACCAAAGATGTGAGTTTTACAATTTTTGCTGGGTTTAGGAGTCATGAATTGGTTAAAGGTATATATGGATAGATTGCACATAGATTATACATATCTAATAATTTCACCAATTCTATAATTGAAACCTCATCATGTCTATCAAGAATATTCTTTTATATATTATGATAATTCCCAAAAAGTAATATTATGATAATATGGTGAGAGTTTATCAAACTTAGTCAATAATTTTTAATTAAACCGTAACAAAGTTAAATGTGGTGAACCATAGCAAAGTAATATTATTTACCAATTCCGTAATTTAACCCCTATCGTGCTTAAGACCACGCGTGAAGATACATCATCTAGGCTTAACACCTCTTTTATTATACTATGATAATGATAATTCCAAATAAGGTAATAAAAGCAATTGATTAACTATTAATACTATTACTGGCAGTAACTGATCCTTTCTAATTTAGAGGTTAGTTTAACCTTGAATTTTACATGCTTTGTGAATCCATAAATTAAAATGATAGATACTTACAAATCTGCCAATAATTATGATTCAATATTTAGTTATATTATTTGAAACAATTATTTTTATAGTACATAATAAAATTAAAAAATATAAAGAATTAAAAAATAATCCTGTTGTTTGTGAATATAAGTAGATTTCTCCTATATTGTTCTAAAGTTTGGTTTTGTCTCACTAACCTACTTGAACAATATTTTTATTACTAAACTTCATTCCTATTTTCTAAGCATCAATTTGCGGACATTGTTAATGTATTATTCAATTTCATGTTATTGCAAAGTTGAAATGCATTGCATGATAATGCTATGGAAACATGATTAATACTAACCGACTTGACCAAAATCTTCAAGTTGTTGTATCAATCTTCAAGGTACCAAACTTTTCGATTTTGGAAAATACACCGAAAATACAAATATCCACGACAAAGTGCAATACAGAGAAGTTTTATGAATTTCAAGGCTTGGACATATTTTTACTTGAGAATATTGTTTCACTATTGTTACAACTATAAACACAAGGGGGCTTTAAACTTAGAAAGTTATTGTTCATGTGTAATTAATAATATATTGAGTAAATTACACTGACACTCCCTAAAAATTTTTAGATTGCACACGATACCTGTCATTTTTATCCCTACACTAACCCTCTTAATTATTTAAAAAATATTATATTGACATTCCTTATACATTATACTAACCTCACTTAATTGTTTGAAAACATTACATCCCTTATCCTATAAGAGAGGTTGTTGTAAACATTAAAAAGAAGAAAAATTATGTGCAATTTAAAAAAACTTCAAGGAATGTCAATATAAATTACTCTAATATATTTGGTTTATTTTGAATCATGATGGTCTCTTCTTTTTCATTTCTTATTGTCATTAAAACTTAATTTTTTACTCTATTATTTATTTTTAGGTAAATAATTATATATAAAAATTATTTTAAAATATACATAAAAATCAATGCAATCCGTGCAAATGCATGGGTAACTTACTAGTTTTATAATAAAAGTCTACCCCTACCTGCTATGTGTCAGCTGCAAGAGTAAAGACTATTTTTGCTCATCTCTCGCATATTTGTACAGAATTACATGTTTTATACTGAAAACTGAGAAATTATACTATATAAATTTAAAATTAACCTACTCATAAATAAATAAATAAAAGAACGCTGGCCCAATTTGTTTGATAAAAGAGCGCTCACAGGTTCTTAAAAATATTATATATATATATATATATATATATATATATATATATATATATATATATATATATATATATATATATATATTATCAGCCGTTAAGAATATCATATAATAAAAGATTACTTGATGTTTAAATTTTGCTCAAAATATTTAATTTAATATATTAACATGCATAGTATTGCATACAAATATGTTATTGTTTATATTATATTAAAAATAAAAATAATTTAATTAACTAAATCTATTTTCACTGTGAAATTGTATAAAATTATTTTTAAATTTTCATAAATAAAAATTCTGCTAATTGATATTTAAGATATGACTTGTGAAATTGAAATTTTATATGAAAAATTAATTTAAATCTAATTAGTTAATATATTTATTACAAAATATTATCTTGACTCTATCTATAATAATTTCATATTTTGATTAATATTTACATGTATATATAATTATAAACATATATATAAATATAATCATAAAACTAAAGATTACGTGACGTTTCAATTTTGCTCAAGATATTTAATATATTGACATGCATAGCATTGCATAAAAATATGTTATTGTTTATATTAAATGAATGATAATTTATATAAAAAATATATTAAAATTAATTATAATTTAATTAACTAAATTTATTTCTACTGTAAAATTGTATAAAAATATTTTTAAAAATTTAATGGATAAAAATTCTGTTAATTGATACATAAAATTTGACTTATGAGATTGAATTTTTTAGATGAAAAATCAATTTAAAATATTGTTTTGAGTTTTTGACTATCTTTAATAACTACTTATATAAAAATTAATATAAATGATTTAAGTATATGTTTTATAAGATAAAAAACAATAATAATAGATAAAATATTTATACTTATACATAAAATTTAAATATGTATTTTTATTTATTTTAAAAATATTTTAGATTAAATTTAAAAAAGATTAAAATAAAAAATATTTTTTAAAATATTGGTTTAAACTAGTTTCTACATCGGTTCAATCAGTTCTTTATTAGTTCTTAATGATTTTGAAATGGAACCATTTTTTGGAGTTTTTACTTTGAAAATTAAATTACAAAGATAATTCACTCAATAAAGCCTAATTGACGTAAATATAAAATATTATTATTCAGATTTGAAACTGAGATAATTTTATATTATATCATTTTTTTTTCTTAAAATATAATTTTTTATGATTTAAAATATTTTACTTTGAAATTTTATTTTATTTTGTATCATGTTAAACCCCTGTATCAAGAAGAGGAGAAATCAAATTACATGAAAGATATTTAAACATAAAAGTAATACCAATTAAATAAAAAATATCTTATCCTTTCCTAAGGAAGTAATATGAACAAAAAAAATGTACACATAAAAGAGAGGCTATCCTGTGATAAATAAATAAAAATGAATTTGTTCAATAGATAAAAAAGGAAAAAAAATGTACATATAAAAGATAGGCTATCCCACAATAAATAAAAATGAATTTGTTCAATAGATAAAAAAGAAAAAAAAAACTATGTGTATTTACTTGCATACAATTGGGCAATATGTTATGAAATTACCACATATTTTAAGGATCGACTATTAATATTTTACTCCCTTTGGTACTTTTTATAAGAACCAAATTAGAAGTTTGGCTTAGTTCTTTTTATAAGAACCAATATAGAATGTCTCATACATTAATTACTTTTTTTACAAAAATACCGTTAATTATGCGTCTTTTTCTCTATGTTCAATAAATAGTAAGTATGACGATACATTAGTGTCTTAGACTCTTTGTGACTCTAACTCTGTCTTGTATGGAGAGAATTTTAACAATCTACTTTTTCTCTTCACATTCATAGCCAATAAAATCAAGACATTAAATATAGTATTGATGAGAGAAATTAAAAGAATTAAATATTTAAAAAAATAAAAATATGTCTAATTAATGATAAAGGGAAATTTTGGAAGGAACATGTAAATTTAAACAAATTTAATGCTTCTAACTTATTAACTAATTTCCTTAGTCCTAGGGAATTTGTTAATTGGGTCTTATAATAAGGACCGGAGGAGTATTATTTAGATGTCAAATTGAGATAATTTTATATTATATCATCTTTTTCTTTAAAATATGTACTTTTCTGTTAATTAAAATATTCTACTTTGAAATTTAATTTCATATATTATCATATTAATTTTTCCACATTTTAAAAACAAAGCCAAAAAGGAACTAGGCATCGCGAGGTAAAAAATAAACTTACTATCTTATTATCAATATTATTGTATGAGTCATCTTAAGTCAAGAAAATAGTCTTATTGAATTAACATCGGGTTATGCATATTTTGAGCGTGCTAAGCCAAAATGTAGTTTTTCATTGTTTTCATTTTCTCATATCTAATATTGAAAGTATCAGTTTGAAAAGCTTTTTTTTAAGATAAATAAATAAATAAATATATATATATATATATATTTCCTATTTTCTATTTTATTGATAATGTTTTCATAATTTCTAATTTTATAATATTATTTATTTTTTGATTTGTTATGTCATCAATTATATTTCTAATAATATTAAAATGATTATTTTTAATATTTTTTAAATTCAACTTCAAGTTCTACGATTGATAATTTAGGATTTAGATGAATTTATGATAGATCATATAAATTTATGATACATTTTTGTAATATAACATACTTAAAAAATATGTTTTCATTATAGAAGAAAAAACGAGTAACATTAGCAATGAATTTTAATAAAATATAATTTATATTCAAAAGTTTGAATTGTAGTTTAAAAAGTAATACATATATAGTTATTAATTAAAAAAATAATGATTAAAATTATAATATATGCATACGTGTATAAAATAAATGATAAAATTGTTTAAATTTTAATCGTTAAGTTTTTAATTAACAACTATTATATATTATGAAAAACTAAAATTCAAAACAAAAATTACTTAAAAGTTGACATTTGATGGTCGGTGTTTGAATATTTATAATTCATTTTTAAAGACCAATGATATTTGGAATAAACCATCAATTTTGTCCTTAAAGTATCACCCTCTCGCCTAAATAATTCTTAAACTAATGAAATTATATAAGTAGTCTCTAAAGTATTAGAAATCATGCTATATGGTCCCTCAAGTATTGAAAAATTCTTTAAATTAGTCCCTCACTAGGGACTAAATTAATGGATAATTAATACTTTAGGGACTACTTCTGTAATTTCATTAGTTCAAGAACTATTTAGGAGAGAGAGTGATAATTTAGGGACTAAATTAATGGTTTATTTCACACATAATTAATTTAAATCAAATTATATATGCAAGACAATAATATGAGATTTTTTCCACGTTTTTAATGCATTTGTTTTTGTAACAACTTAAATTTAAGACATCTAATTAAATATACTAGCCATCATTAGCTCATTTATGTTCTCAACAGGAAATACTAAGGTAAGAGTGAAGTGAGCCACATAGTGAATGAAAGGTAAAGATAGCATATTTTAGATTGAATCATGGATTGGAAGGCAAGTTTTTTGTATGATAGCCTTATATTTTGTATAGTGTGACTCCTTACCTTGTAACACCTTCAATTTTAAGAAATATTATTATTAGTATTTTATTTTCAATAAACACTTATATTATTATTTTCTATTATTGCTATTGTCTTGATATACAAAAACATTGCATGAAAGTTTAAATATCAATTCTTTACCCAAAATTTTTTCAGAATAAGAAATTGTATTTAGACTTATACAAGTTAGAGATTCATAGAATTAACTGGAAATTCTAACAGTTAGAAACATAAATATAGGAGGGAAGATAAATGTTAAAAACATGACAAAATGATATTCTGAACATGAAAATATGCTTAGAATGTTATTTTACAATTGTAGAATTTTTTTGTAATTTTTAGAGATTCCTCAATTTTGACTCAAAATACTCACAGGTAACTTTGCGAGCTTAACTATATATACTTAGAAGGCTCCAAAAATTATGAAAAAATTACAGAAGCTAATTCAATGTGTCTAGAATGACTCTGTAAGAAAAGATTAAGGTTTTCATTATTAAAAATTTAAAAACATGATTTAACAAATAAATGGTTTAAGAGAACTAAGTGAGTGATGAAAATGAAATTCTCGGCATGTACACACACTCAAAATTGTGACATGTTAGGGCGAGACATGGGCTGAATTTAACATATTAGAATGGGATTATATTAAGATAAGTAATTAAGCAATTAAGGACTAAAAACTTCATTAATGGAACCCTTACAAAAACAAAACGTTGGTTTCCCTTTTTCCCAAAGTAGATCTGGCACCCCAGCCCAAACCCTACGCACCCAAAATTTTCTCTTCAACTGTGGGAAGCACACACAAAGCTCAAAGATCCACCTTTGATCTAACTGTTGGAGGCTCTAGGGACCACCAAAGCTTAGGAATCTCACCCTCTTTTCTCTCCTGCCTCACGTGCTCAAAACCTAAGGTAAGGGGAGGAGGGATTCTTCACTTTTATATGGTGAAAATTTCATGTGTGAAGAGATTCCCTAAATCTCTTTGATTTTGGATGTATATGGAAGTCATATTGTGAATGTTATGTTGTTTGTGCCATGTAAAATTCTGCTGAAATAAAACAGTGGCTGCACCTCTGATTTTTGTGAATTAAAACTGATTTAGAGTTTTAAATTACTCACATTTTATGCCCTAAGTGATGGGCAATGGAAACCCTAGCTTATTTGTATGTTATGGTAGGGTAATTGTTTGACTTTGACACTTAAAGAGCCATAATTCTGTCAAATTCGAGTTTACTGTTTTAGACCTGTAATCATGTATAAATTCATGAAATTAACTTGCTTTTGATCATGATTTTAAGTTACAAAAGGTTCCACGCCACAACAAAACTTGAAGGCAATGAAACTATGCACATATCAAGTGTTAGGAACATGTAAACCATGAATTTTGCGGCATAATTTAATGTTCTGATCTGCTATATTTTAAGTCAATAAATTCACGTTTTTAGTGAACTAAAAGTTGTTTATTAAGTGTATTATGGTTTGTATATGATCCCTCTAAAATTTGGTAAGTATTAGAGGTTATTTGAACATGTTTTGCTACTTGAATTTACCCAATGAATAGTAAAATTGAGCTATTGTCCTGCCCCTATGCATAAGTGATTTTGGCACTATTTTTATGTTTAAATTATGTCTAATGAGTTGATAATGGATGCCACAACATTAAAGAACATATAGGAACAAGATTGGGTGAACTTGAATGCAATTTGAGTCATAAAGAACATGTTTTTGTGCATGATGTATGTGCTTTTCTGTATTGATCAGTGATGAAAAACCATGTATTTAACATGTTACAAATCATGATTTAATGTCACAAGTGGTGCTATATGATTCCTGAACCCAACAAAGTTCAAACTATGCCTAAACACTATGTTGGAAGCATAAAACCATAATATTTTTGCATAATTTACCCTACTATCCTGGTGCTAGAAACAATGAATAAATCATGTTTGAAGTGCATCAATTGTTCAAAATTAAGTGTCTTATGGTTGGTATATGATACCTCTAAGGTTTGGTGAGCAAAGGAAGCTAAAAGACATGTATTGGTGTATGAAAATGTGAGTTAAGCAGAAAAAACGTGGTTGCTGTCCTGACTGGATTTTTGATTAAAAATTATGAATTTCACATGCATTAGGCCATGATTTTATGTTATTAATGGTGCCATACAATTTCTAGACTCTATGGGAACCTAACTATGCATAGCAACATGTTAGGAGCAAGGAAAGACAATCTTTTCTGAATAGTTTTACTCTACTGGTCTGACACATTTTAAGTCAGTAAAATCACATTTAAAGTGAGCTAAATATTGCATATTAAGTGTATTTTGATTAGTATATGATACCTCTAAATTTTAGTAAGCATCGGGAGTCAATTGGACATGTTTTAATACTTGAAAGTGCCACAAGAATAGTAGAAACGAGCTGCTGCCCTACTGTTGTATAATCATGATTTGGTTCATATTTTTATGTTTAAATGATGTTTGATGGATTACTATTGGATGCTACAGTATTGAGGAGCACCTAGGAAAAAGAATGGATGAATTTGAATGTGTTTAGAGCCTTGGAAGCATACTTTTGTATTCGAATTGAGTGTTGTCCTATTTATGTTTTTGACAACAAAATTTATAACTAGAAAGAAGTTCTATCATGTTGGAAGGCATAAGAACTAGTTATAAAGATCATAAGTGGTTGAAAATAATTGCATTGAATGATTTAATGTTAGTAAATAGATTTGAGACAAGATTCATGGATAGAAGCAATTATGATCTTGCTAGTCTATGTATGTGCTAGTTGGCCAATGATGGCAAAGGCGTGTGAATTTGCCTTGTTCTAATTACTTTACTTGAATTAAAGTGTTGAAATATTATGTCATGAGATATGGAAATGTGGTTAAGATATGTTTGAAATGTGCTATATGTATGGTAATCTTGAGAATTATCGAGAGATTTGGCCATGAGTGCCTATATAAATTGAATGGGTTCAAGAATGGTATTGATGTGTAAATTGTTTGTCCAATCAATATGCTTGGATCAAAGTGTTATGGTATGATATTAAATGGTATTTGCAGATATGTATGTAATGTGATATGTGAATGGGAAGCTTGAGAGCTACCAAAAGATGTGACCATGGGAGCCTATGAGAAATGATTAAAATTGAGAATGATAAGGGATGAGAATGGTGATTATTGTTGTCTAGCAGGTTGTGTCTTTGTTTGTTTATTGACCATACCCATGTAGAGGTATGAGGAAAAGCACCAAAAACAGACAAAACTCTGCCAAAATTTCATGAGAATGATAAGTCTCTAACTTAAGTATTAATACTAAGTTGGAACATGCATCGTGTGCATTGTATAAAAGTGAAGTGTGTATGAAGGGTTGACCATAGTATGGTACCTGAGGGATGTAGGCAAGACTCGCGGCGTCTAGGGGGTGAGAGGATTTAGGTTGTGATATCCTAAGAGTTAGGACTTGCAATCCTGAATCGAGAAACTCACGTTATCCAGTCCAACAACCCCGACAATTGCTGAACTTCAATGAGATTGTTGGAGAGTATTCTTTTAAAAGTGGTTAAAGAGTCGTGTTTGTCTATAAAATAAAGTACCAGGAAGGAATATGTGCTCCCAATTGTCACCGAAAAGAAATGTTAAGACCTCTGATCATGGGAATCAGGAGGCATTGGGCCCACATGCATGAGTGTATCAAATTAAATGGAAACTTTAGTTTCCCTTGCATTGCATAATCATATAATCACTCACAGTGATTATTCTGTTTGATTGGAACTGTAAAGGTTTGTTATTTCTGACCTTAAATATAAGAGTGATGTGACCTCACTCTTTTCTTTTCTTTCTTGAATGTATGTTTGCGTGACTTGTCGGAGGACAGCTAGCTCAAATGGTAGAAATCTCAGCACTAATGAGGCCCACACTTCGAGGCTCTGAGGAAGTCCATTGTGATTACACTCTGAAGGCTTTAGTACTAGGGAATTGGAATGGTATAATACTCAACTTATAGATTAACTGCTCTAATTCTAGGTTATTCTATGTTGATGTATTATATGAATGAGGCTAGATTTTAGTTATGTGGCTATATATATGTAGTCAGTCAATTAACTTTTATTTTAGATACTTTGATTTACTACAAATTATTTGTATGACTTTATCATGTACCTTAGATTTTGGGTATGGCGTATGATTTATCCAATATGTGATTATCATCCTATGGATATAATTACAGTTTCTATTTTTATTAAGATCAATAATATCTGCTATAAAAAAAATTCCTCACAAAATAATCACTAAATATAATAAATAAATAAAATAATCATAGAAATAAATGTCGTGACAAAGGGTGTTACAACCTCTTTTGTTTCCTTTGAACCCTTATCTTGTTATGTTTCGTATGACCCCTTACCCCCTCATGTTTTGTTCTATTGTATGACCCTTTAGCCTTTTATGTTTCTTATCTTTTGTATTGTTTGATCCCTATTTTTGTGTTATTTGACCCTTTATCTGGCTTTCTTACTCTATAGCACCCTCTTTTATTTATTTACTTATTTTTACAAACTCTTATTTATTTTGCACTATTTTTTACCTATTTCATCATATCTTCTGCTATAAGTTCCATTTATAGAACTAAAAATCGCTCAACCAGATCAACCCCAAATAATTGAGGATGATGAACCAAAAGTTGTCCTTAGTTACTTGGGTTGAGTTGCCATGAGAAGACAATGAAGTTGCATTACCTGATCTTTAAGCTTAAATCCAACCATTGCACAAGAGTAAAAAATAGTAGTAATGTGCTTAACTTACTTGAGTCAATGTTTATTGAAACTTAGGAAGATATGGAATTTCTTATCCCTATACATATATGGAAAGTGAGTGCAACTATGCTTTTATTCCCTAACTCCTCTTATATGTAGGTTCACTCATAAATATTTCAATAATCTAAAAAATTTGATTATTAACTAAAACACGTAACAGAAATGACGCAATATGCAAATATGAAAAATACTCAATAATATAGGATATAAGTACAATAAAAAAATGTCAAATAAAAATATTAAGAATGTATTTATATACATAAAAAATCACCATAAAATATTCAAAAAGTACTAAATTACTCAGTTACCAACTCTTATTATATGTTTTTCTTCCACCATTATCTTCTAAATAACATATATAATATTAATATAATCATATAAAATAATAATAATAATTTCATAGAAGGTAATTTTTTTTTTTGAAAGATATTAAAAATCCCTTGGACGGGTGGCCAACTAGTTATTTTCAAAAGTCAGTCTGGAATTCTGGATATCATTCATTCAGAAGCTTCCTCCCCAAAAGTTTTTCGAATCGGCACCATTCGCATTTGACGTTTGACCGAAACCCAAACTAAAATCTGATTTTTCCCCTCCCCGTTCGTTCTTGGATCGAAATTTGGTCATAGATACAGAGAGCCGATTGATTCAATGGGACTCCTTTCCTTTGCGTTGGGAGGCGTTGGGTTCATTCTCATCGGTGCTCACGAAGCCCTTCTCCACGCTTCTCAATCCTCCGATCCGAAACCATCCCCCATCTCTTCTTCTTCTCCACCAAATTCCCAAACCAAGAAACCCTCCTCATCCCTGTTTTCGATCTCTCTGGTCATCTTCTCCTCCTTCTTCGTCCTCAACTCCACGATATCCCTGTTGGACGCCCACAACTCAAACGACGCCGTTGGCAGCGCCCTTCAGGTGCAGGTCATACCCATCGCTTTGATTTTCCTCTTCTACTCCCTTCTGCCTCTCCTACTTACTCTCCCCTCACCCTTGCTGGACCTCGTTGGCGCCTTCGCTTTCGTGGAAGAGTTTCTCTTGTTCTACCTTCAGCGGAAAGACCCCAGCGGGGTCGAAAACCGTTACTACGACCACTTGCTGGTGCCCATCGCCCTCTGTGTTTTCTGCACGCTCCTCGAGTTGAGATCTCCACACTCCAATATTCCCAAATTGGGCCGCGGCGTTGGGCTCATTCTCCAGGGAACATGGTTCCTCCAAATGGGCCTCTCTCTGTTCTCGGGCTGGGTGGCCCAGGGGTGTTCTTTGCACCGAGTGAGTAGAGGCAACTACACTTTGAGGTGCAAGGGGCACCCTGCGTATCACAGGGCTAGGGCTATTGCCACGCTTCAGTTCAATTGCCACCTCGCTCTCTTGGTGCTGCTCGCCGTTGCCTTCTTCTCCCTTATTTGCGGCAGAAATGGAGTACCCCTTGGCTCTATTTCTACGCGGTACGCGCCACTCAGAGCTGAATTGCAGCCTTTCGAGAACTCAGCAAACTTCACTTTGGATTCTGATGATGACACACAAGAGGATGGCAATGTGGCCAGCCAGAAGCTAGTTGTTATGGGGCATGCTATCAATGGTAATACCTCTCACCACTGAGTCAATTTCTCCATTATCTTATGTTAGGAGAACAAAAATTCACTTTGTATAAAGGGGTTGCTTTATATTGATTTGTTCCTGTTTTCTGTGTCTTATGTTTGACATAATAATAGTACAACGTGCCTTTAAATTACTTCAGATTGAATTATGCAATTCAGTGTACTTGTAATTCAAAGTTCTTTATAGAGCCTGTACGTTCATATTTCGATTTGAATTTGTTTGGAATTTGGCACTTGGTTGCCATCATTATAAACTTGTTTAGAAATAAAGTAGTACCCTATTTATATGTTCTGGAGAGAGTATAATGAATTTCTGTGTGGGAGACCTACCATATTCCGTGTGCTAACTTCCAAGTTGTATATAGTGGTCATTGGAATTGCTCTACTGATAATTGTTTTGGGTAGTTTGATTCATTATAGTGATCTTTTTATGTTTACCTCCGTGCCTCCAATTGCTTCCCATCAAACTTTCTCAGTCTGATTCCAGAATGCTTGGCATTGTAAAATGTTCAAGTAGAATGCTTGTCAAGTTTTTAGTTGAACAGTCATTTTTTACCTCTTCTCTCATAAGGAGATCAATATACAAGGAATGTGTTAGGGACTTGGGTATTATGGAGTGCCTTAGTTCCCCATCGAGTAGTATGGGATGCTCAGTAGAGTACTTTTGATAAGTACCCAAGCACTTGGGAAACCTTCCCTTCAAAGCTAGCTTTTAAGGAGGGAAGAACCAAGCCACTTAAGTACTTCACCGAACATCTCATAGTCATACTACTCAATGTGGGACTTACGCACCCCATAATATCCAAGTCTCTATCAACTGGCTAAGAAGGAAACAATTTTTGGGTATCTGGTTTATCCTTGGTAAAACCAATAATGAACACAAAGTAGTCTAAGTTATGCACCATTGTGCAATGCTGCTAAGGAAGCATAGTCACCACCCTCGTTGATCAATGTTTCATGATTTCCTTTCTCTACAATGATTCCATTCTTAACTATTGCAATTAAATCTGCACCCTTAATAGTGGACAACCTATGCACTACTATAATTGTGGTTCTATCCACCATAACTTGATTCAAAGCATCTGTAACTACTTTTTCAAATTTAGCATCAAGGCCACTGGTGGCTTCATCTAGTAGTTGGACTCTTCACTGTTGCTCTTGCAATTGCCACACATTGCTTTTGCCCACCAGATAATTTAGATCCTCGTTCCCTTGCAATGGTGCCGTAACCCTGCACATATTGTTTTCCAAGAATTCAGACTCATGTGGTGTTATTAAAAAATTTGCAATGTTAATTAGTTACATTAGAGACTAGTATTTTTTATGAGATTAAGCTTATTCCCTATGAAATTTACCTACTGCAAACTATTAACGAACTAATGAGCATTTGCCATTTCTGTAGCTGCTAAGATTTTTGCCTTTGTTGCATTTCCTTCCTTTCCATATGCAATATTAGCTCGTAGAGTGTCATTGAACAACACAGGCTCTTGGCTTTCGAGGCCCATTTACTGCCTTAACCATTTAACTAGAAGCTTTTGGATTTCAATTTCGTCAAGTGTAATGTGACCCGAATCAGGGTCAAAATCTTTGCAATAATGAGATTACAGTTGATTTCCCACTTTCACTTTCTCTTATCAGTGCAACTGTCTAATTTTCATCAGTGTATACATATTGTTAGTATCCTTCTGAATGGACAATTTAAAGTTATTCATTTGCTAGAGGATACTACTTGTGCATTGTCTAATACAAAGTAGAAAGAAACATACCTTTCACGAATGAATGGTCAAGCAAAGATCTCTGAATACTTGAACATCAAGTTTGGTGGGGTCCATGAAACTGACATGATGAAACTCAACTTCTCCCTTCACGTCTTCTAGTGTCAATCCAGAGTCATCACTAGGATCTATCTTTGATTTTCGATCAATAATTGCTAATATGGATGCAACAACATTTTTTGCTCTAGTTGAATCAGGGGCCAAGGAGCTAGATTGAGAGATCCCTACAGTTGTCATATTTAGTCCAAAAATGACCTACAATCAGCAATCGATATCACTAATGCTAAATGATAGATAGAATAACACTAGTACATGTCTCTGACATTTGATTTAATAACTCAGTGTATGTCATTAAGAATAAGCGACAAAGCATTACAAATTTGACAAGGTGTAAAATTTAGGAGAATGACCCGCACGAAAAACACCCGAGAATGATGTTTTACCATCCCATACGAGTTTAGCTCCAGCATAGAAACTGCATGCATAGACTGAAAACAAGAAGAAGAAGGATAGCCTAAAACTAATTCCATTTATTATCTGATGCAACAGCCATGTATTAATGCAGAGAAATATTATTAAAGAAATGAAAGGGGTGAGCCTAAGCTCTTACAGTGGAATATCCAGAGCCTCGGCTCCTCAGAGAAAGAGTATTTCTTTGCCCAAGAAAACAATACCAAAATGACTAGCTGCCTTCTATAGCCTTCCTCCCCATTATCTTAGCTGCCTTGCATACCAACCTAACAACCTTACCAACTCAGTAAAGGTCCCCCTTACAACATTCTTTTTCTTATGCATATAGCAAGTCTCTCTCATTATCCCTTGCCTTATGCCTTCCTTAATTGGTGCTTCACATTTTTTTGGTACAACTCCATCACCTTCTCTTCAACACAAAAGGAAGCAACTGTTCTAATGCCATGTACAACATCATTTGTCGTACAATTTCTGTTAAACAAATAGAATATTGCTATTATAATATCAGTGTCAAGAACAACAAACTCAACTGTATATAGCAAATGATTATAGCCTTTGAAAATGCTTCTAAAGTAATTCTCCATGTCCTCTTACAAAAATTTAAAAAGCTACATATAAATGCATTTGATAACTTTCAGTATATCCAAAGTTTACAGGTTTAGAAGTTAGGAGCAAACCTTTCCATCTGCACTGAATCCTTGTATGAACTTCAATTGGAGATATCCATTTAGTGCTAACAGAGGTAGCAAAACAAGAATTATAAGAGCAAGAGACCAACTTACATGAAATGCAATTACCAGGCCAACAATTACAGTAGCTACATTTTGAACCAGTAAACTAAGTGCATCTCAAACCAAAGCTCGAATAGAAGTTGCATCAGTGGACAACCGTGCTCCAAGTGCAGCACTTGAATGCTCAGCTTCATCAAACCAACTTACTTCCATATGAATTATTTTCTCAAAATAGATTAGTCACATCCTTTTTATTAACTTTTCACCAGCAACAACAAAGAAGTAGTACCTTGAAGTAGAAGGATGACACACCAAGGACAATAAATATTAATGCCCAAAATTTTGAGTCCATGTAGTTCAATTGATGGCTCATAGAAAGTGTTTACCATTTTTGAGAGTATATACCCAAACTTGGGTAATATTGCTCCATTTGCTACGGTATCCATTGTTCCTAAAAGTAAGACTGGAATCTCAGGCTTGTTTAGACAAGCTAAGCGATGAAGTGGTACTCTTGGAGGTTGTAATGATTTTGCTGATGTAGGAATTTCATGTTCTCCACCACCTGCTTCAAAGAGACCAGTTGTTGTAGGAAGTCTATATGAGTGATGGTCGTTGTTTCCAACTCCAGAAACTTGGCTTATAGATTATAAGAAAGAAAATCACCGGGTTTAATGTTTAGAAGAATTTGTAGTACTTTCTTGTCTGTCTGTATCAACAGAACATTTTGTTCTGCCTCAGTCTCTTGAAAATTAATCAACTAGCTATAAGCTCCATTAGGACCCTTAGTGAGTTCAGCATGTGAACCTGATTATCATGAGCAAGATATAATAATGAGGCAAGGGCTAATCCTATCATAAGTATTTTTCTTTGTTGGTTTGAACCTTCTAAGCTTATGAAGAGCGGAGAAATGAATAAAAAATATGAAAATCAAGGAAAAGGAAATAAAGAAGCCACATGTTAATGCATACTAGCTTCTGTAAAAGAAACTATATTTACCTTTCTCTACTATTTTTCCTCGGTGAATAACGACGATAATGGGGGCATTTCTTACGGTACTTAAGCAGTGGGCTACAATAACAGTAGTGTTGTTTATCATAATTTTGTCTAGTGCTTCCTATACTGTTTTCTCAGATTTAGCATCTAGGGCACTTGTAAGGGTGGAAATAGGCCAGGTTAGGCTAGGCTTTAGTAGGTTTGAGCCTAATCTTGGCTTGTAAGCCTACTTAAAAGTCTATTTTTTTATAAGGTCTATAAAAAAGCTAGTAGGCCTATTGGCCTAAGTAGGTCCATTAGCCTAAAAAGGCCTATTGACCTAGAAAGGCTTATTAGTAATTATATATGATTTTATATTACTATATGTACTATATGTATTATATATAATTATGTATATATAACATAACATAATATATAATATAATTATATTTTATTATATATGTATATAAATAGGTCGGCCTATTAGGCTTAATAAGCTTTTTTTAAGGCCTGATGTCTAGCCTTTTTACCTAAATAGGCTTTTTAAAAAGTCTAAGCCTAACCTTTATAATAAACGAGTCAGGTTAGGCTAGGCTTTATGTAGGTTAGGCTGTAGGTCCTTGACAAGCTGCCTGACCTATTTTCACCCCCAGGCACTTGTAGCTTCTTCCACAAGTAGAATTCTTGGGTCTTTCAAAATTGCTCTTGCTATAGCCACTCTTTACTTTTGACCTCTTGAGAGCTATGTTCCATCTTCACCTATCATTGTGTCCAGCCGTAAATATTGTTTTGCAAAACTATTAACGTAAAAGGGCCATCCAGTATAAGCAGGTGTCTAAGAAACTAAGAAGTGGTTTTGAATCTTGTAGAATATGCAGCTAAACAAAATGTTAAAGAACATCCCAATTGCCAAATGTAATTTCAATGATTAAATGAATAATTGGGAATTTACTTGGGGAAGTTTATCTATGAACTTAGAAGCATTGGCAAGATCTACTGCATCTTAGATTTCTTCTTCAGTTGCACCATCCTTACCATAGCCAATATTTTCTTTAAGTTTGAAGTCTTTGATATTGATCGATGAGAACTTCCCCAGCTTGTGGATCATAAAATGTCTCTATCAAGCTAATAACTGTTGATTTCCCGCTCCCACTTTGACCTACCAAAGCTGTAATAGGTTCATCTGGCCTTGCAGGATAACTAAAGCAAACTTGTCTCAGTTTTATATCTCCACAAATATTAAGTTGTTAACCACTAATGTCATAAGCATCAATATCTGGCGTCCTATTAATGGTTTCAAACATCTTAAAGGCTGCAGCTTCTCCTACAACAAAAGCACTTAGGCAAGGAGATGCCTACCCAAGAGAACTGAAAAATACAATCAGACTTACTATATGCTCTTATTAAAGATTGATTATACTTGGCTATTGCTTGCATCTCTCAGGTGAATGATGCAGCCTGTATTGGAGTTATGGAAATTATTTATGTATTCCTCAGTTACACAATCAGAAATTATTTCTACCGGTCTGCATATTGTTTGGATAGAACCAGTTGTTTGCTCTACTACACTTGCTGCTTTGGTGTATGCCACTTGCCCAAGGGATGTCACTTTCGCAATAACACAGCACCGGCAAATACAATGCGTGGAATAGAGGATAGCAAGCCAAGGGTGAGAAGCCATCCCTTAATGAATGCTATCACAAAACCTCCAATGAAAGATGCCACTAACTGCATGAACTGTCCTTCCTAAAATGAAATTATCATAAATTTTGATGCCTAGAAGAAATGATAACGATGTAAAACTTCTTTTCTATGATGGTCCTCTAATATAATACCTTCTCGTCCATAGCATCTCCAATAAGAATAGTGTCACTTGACATCCTTCCTACAACCTCACCGGCATTACTTTCCATGTCAAAGAAGCTCACATCTTGCCCCAAAATTGCTCTAAGGTATAAACTTCTAATTCTTGCTGCCTATTTCTCCCTAGTGACTATCCAACAAGACACCTCTAACGTATATATTATACATACAAGACATTTTTATAGGCTGAATTAAGTTACAGTTAAGGAAAGAATTACCAATGCAAAATTTGAATTACTTATGAAAAATGATCCTACAAAGGAAGCCATAGCCAAGTATACAAATTTCAGAGCCACCTAAGCACAAAATTAATTATCACATGAAAAAAAATTGAAGTTAATAAAATGGGAACATTATCAAGTTGAAAATACTTTACTTTAGATATGTTTTTTGGCATAGATTAGCAGTGAAGGAAGTACCTTAGAAACTTCATGAACCATTTCCTTGGGGTTTGTGGTTCCCCCAAATACATCAATTAAATTTCTAAAAACTATAGTCGTTAAGGGAGTGGCAAGTTCATTTCCAATGGCACCAATTGTCCCCATAAATATCAATCCATGATCTAAAGAGTCTGCAAAAGAGAAAAGTTTGTAAAAAGGGACTGCGTTGGTGGTTTCACCTTTGGCCTTTGAACCTAGCTGCTTATCAGTCTCTCTTTGTATAGTTTCAGGAATTACAACTCATGCATGGCTTGATGATACAGTGGTCTCGCATGTTATAATATCTCTATCTAAATTAGTTTCCCCTTCCATTTGTCCGATGGAAGACTTATGGTAAACCAAAAACGGATGTAGTAAAATAATACTAGCTCTTGTCAGCGTGTTCTTCAAGCAGATAAAAAAGGTTGAAATGAAAACCATTTATTTTATCCTTTTTGTGTTTCTTAAAATCATTGCTATACTTGGTCATGAACTCTTTGAATTTTATATGAATGTACATAAGATGAATGCAATTGCATACAAAGAAACAATTACTAGAGAAAGCGAGAGCTGTAGTTTGAGATGAGTTGTACATGTACAAAAAGCAATGTAAACCAAATGATGAAATGAGCCTTAAGCAATAAGCAAATTTCGGGTACAGGAAGCTATTTTTTCTGCATTCATGGATGGAACAGTGAATTCATTTCCACTTCATTGGGTGTGGAGCATGAAAGCTAGTGAAATAGCTGCACTTTATGCTAAGTTTCTTTGTTTATATAAAATTCAATATACATAAGACAAACTCAATGTAGAATTTAATTCAAATCCAAATCATTTGATTCTCTTGGCTTCAAGGTTATAGTAATCCAAATAATAATAACAACCTACCACCAAGTTTCCTTATCTTTCACCTTCAAGATAACTCAGTGGGACAAAATGATGAAGATCAAGAAAGACCTTCAAGAGGAGAAGGAAGAGCTAAGAGGAAAGAGCCCTCAATTGGGCCAAGAGGACCTACGAAGGGAAAGGCTAGAAAGGGGAAGTTGATGATTGGGTTAGGAATACCTATGAGGGGAAGAGTAAAGAGACCTAAGGAGCATCTAGAGGTGATCAATACATTACAACCTCAAGCCCAAAGTTTGAAAAGAAAAGCCCAAGATGGTGCACTTGATAATGCACAAACTATGGGCTTGCAATTTGATTTTTTATTTTATTTAAATGTCTTTTTTTTAACTATTTTAATTGTAATAAATGGGCTAGCTCGATGATAATTAGGAGCCCAACTTTTAATCCTAGATATTTGAATTCAATTTAAGTTGTAATTTGGGCCTTAAGCTTTCTTGGGCCTTTGCTTATGTTTCTTTAGAATTAGAGTTAGACTTTTTGGAATAAACTCTATAAATAGAGATGTAATTCCTCTCATTGGCCAAGTTGAATAAGATTGAAATTTTGACTCCATTGTGAGTGTGAGTTGAGCATTGGCTCCTCTTTTTGGTTCTTGGATTCGAATCTTTTGATTCTTATCAAAGGTTTCCATATCTTTGTGGCGAATCCTCATTTGGCTTATCACTCTCCTAGAGTTTAACGCTTTCTTTTCCATTTCTTTTCTATTCCACATTATTCTATTTTATCTATCTTCTTCAATTTTTTTGTCTTTTCTATTTTGTCATTTTAATTCTCTTGCTTACTTGTTATGTGCCATTTACTTAATTCTCTTAACTCTTTGCGCTAGTCTTATCTTCTACCTTCATATATTTAACTCTTTTATTCTTGATTCAAGATAACCAACTCAAGGACAATCCGTAAAAGCAGCATGACTCTGAATTAGGATCATATCATGTGGTATCTAAAGCCCGGATCCTAAAGTTGGTGGTGTTCTTGTGTTTTGTGTCTTTCATTGCCTAATTTGTTGTCTTAATTTTCTCATTAATTATCGTTTATTGTCATTTACTATCATTAACTGTCATTGAATGTCATAATTGTGCCATAATTGAGTCTTAATTGTCATAATCATTCTTAATTATGCACAATTTAATTGTCGTTAATTCCGCGCAATTCTTTCTGCATGTATTGTAGCACCTTATTTTGAAGGTTATAAGGCATATAATATTTGTTGCAAGTGCAAAACAAATAAGGGTAAAAAAAATAAATTCTGGAATGATAAAATAATAAAAAAAGAGAAAAGAATAATAGAATAAAAAGAAAGAAAAAAAGAAAAAAGTAATCTTGAAGAATAGAAAAAGAAAAGAGGATTGCCCCTACGCTTAAATAATTTAAATTTGGTTGCCTTGAGAAATTCATAAAAAATGGTGTTATTCTCAATATCCCAACTTGCGCATTTCTTCTTCATCTTTTTTATTATTTCTTTTTGTCTTTCTTTTGAATTCCATTTGAGTTTTACTTTTTTCTAAATTAGCTTTTCTTCCTTTTTGTCTTTTAAATTTCCTTTCAAGTTTTTGTCTAGAGTATTTCTCTTTCTTGGACTTCTGAGTGATAACTTTTGCAAGGCTTTTTTACAATTGTATGTGTTTTTGATAGTTTATTCACGCTTGTGTTCTACTTAAGAACTTGTAAAAGAGGAGTTGACTGGTAAAAGGCAAGATTTTTTTTTATTAATCAAGTGCAAATTGTTTGAAACACAGGTAGAATCATCTTAAGAGTGTAAACACGTGAGAAGAGTGATGAGGTCCTTCATTTTTATGTCTACTAACTTCTTTTCTTGGAAGCATGGCTATGGAAGCGCAACTCCAACTTCAAGGCCTATCAAGGCATTTGGAGAGGATCTTTCAAAGAGAAAAGGAAGAATTTCACAAGATGTTTGACAACTTGGAGAGAAAAAGAGGAAGTCATGAGAGAAGAAGTAAAGAAAAAGATAGAAAAAAAAATGACAATAAAAGATATGAAAGGTCAAGTTGGAAGACCAAGCCAAGGAAGAAGGATTCCCCTTCAAAATCTAAAATGATCATGAGCATTCACGGTCAAATCTTTAGTCATAATCCTTCCACTTCTATTCTTCCTCTTAAAAGTAGAGATATTAGATGCACCATGTGTTTGAAAAGAGGGCATACAAATTATCAATGTCCTAATTGGTTAACACTAGTGCCACAAGTAGTTAGTAAGGAACAAAATATGCAAATAAAGAAAGACCAAAAGAGAAAAGAAATGAAAGAAAAAGAGAAAGAGATAAAAGAATTGAAAGAAAAAGAAAGCGAAAAAGAGAAAGAAAAAGAAAGGGAAAATCCAAAAGTAGAAGAAAAAAGGAAAGAGGGAAATGACTTGAGACAAGAAGAAAAAGATAACAAGAGAGCTTGTTAGGCAAAACAAGAAAGTCATAGTTACTCGAACAAGGAAACTTGTTTGGATACTAATTGTAAAATTTTATCAAGTGTTGATAACTCTCTTTTGTAGGACATTAGATGTACTTATTCAAGAAGGCCGCATGACCAAGGCACCTTGTCAAAGGATGCTTCATTGGGAAGGGTTAAACCTTTAGTTGATCTCATTCCTAGATGGCCATTATACTGTAGTCCACCTTAGAAAATGAATGTCCTTGATCATGAAGAAGCCTACAAAGATGAAAAACTAGGTAAGTATAAACTTAATGAAACATTGAAAGTGACTAACCTAGGACTTTTTGATGTAGTTAATGAAGGATTAAATTTGAGGGTGAATTTCCTTAAAGAAGGAGGGAATGATGAAGACAAAGAAAGACCTAAGAGGAAAGAACCCTTAGTTGGGCCAAGAGGACCTAAGAAGGGAAAGGCTAGAAAGGGGAAGTCGATGATTGGGTGGTGTGAACCCAGGAAGGTTTAGAACTTATGAACCCACAAGACACTTGATATTATACTCACCCCAAGAAAGCAAAATTCAGGTTTAAAGATCCATTTGAACCCTTGATATATAAGAAACAAGGACCCAAAGTGTTTAGAGACGCCACAAGGATGATCAAGCCTTGATAAGTCAAAAAAGTTCTATAAAGAACCAAAGATAGGACTCTTAATATTCTGATTGTTTTCAGAAAACTCTTTCATTCATGCTTAAGTGCTTGATACAATGACTTTTACCTAGTTATAGGCTAAGTGTTGACCTAGGTTATTAACTAGACATTAAATCATCTATGTAACAGCACATTAATTGCTATTTAAACTACACTAGCCTGCCTCTTTAAGTTATGTAATAGCTAAATACATTATTGATCTTGAGTCAAATGAAAAGACAAATAAAACTGTAAAATTCGCTCAAGTACATTAGCTGATCATAAAACACTCTTTTCAGCCCAAAATAACATAATTGAGCTTAAATACAATTAGCCCACGTATAGTAGATGGCCCAAGCTTCTTAATTTGAGTGGTTTTGGCCCAAAACTCCTTCTACAACTCCATCTTTAGCCCAAATAAGAGTGAAAACGTGATTAAGCTCCAATTCAGATTGGTGAGAGTTATGTTTGGCCCAAATGTCTTGAACGAGTCCAATTAATGCTTCCTTGAATCTCTTAGCCTTTGCTCTTGTAATAGGCCCACTTGGAATTTGTAAAGGATCCCCTAAGGTGCTTGAGTGTGCTTGTTCCAGCCCTTTATTCACATCATCCCCTCTCTCCTCAAAAGGATTTGTCCCCAAATCTTCACCTGCATCATGAGGAGATAAATCAGCAACATTGAATGTAGGACTAGTATTGTACTTACTAGGTAGATTGATCTTGTATGCATTATCATTTATCCTCTCAAGGACTTGAAATGGTCCTTCTCCCCTTGGTGCCAATTTAGATTTCCATTGAATTGGAAACCTCTCTTTCCTCATATGCACCCATACCCAATCACTTGGTTTAAAGATAACACGCCTTCTTCCTTTGTTGGCATTGGATGCATATTGCTCATTTTTCTTTTCAATTTGCTGCTTAACACGTTCATGAAGCTTCTTCACCATTTCAGCCTTCTTTTTTCCATCAAGGCTAGCTCTTTCATCTACAGGTAATGATATTAAATCCAAAGGAGTTAAATGATTAAAACCATAAACTACTTCAAAAGGAGAGTAAGAGGTAGATGAATGAACACTCCTATTATATGCAAACTCAACAAATGGCAAACATTCTTCCCAATTCTTCAAATTCTTTCGAATAACAACTTTAAGCAACTGAGTTAAAGTTCTATTGACTACTTTAATTTGGCCATCTGTTTGGGGATGATGAGCTGTAGAAAACAATAATTTAGTATCAAGTTTTCTCCACAAAACCTTCCAAAATGACTAAGAAATTTTGTATCTCTATCAGACATAATACTTCTTGGCACACCATGAAGTCTCACAATTTCTTTGAAGAATAGATCTACAATATGAACAGCATCATCAGTTTTATGACAAGGAATAAAATGTGCCATTTTAGAAAATCTATCAACTACCACAAAGATTGAATCTTGTCCTCCCCTTGACCGAGGAAGTCCCAAAATAAAGTCCATGGATATTTCTACCCAAGGTTCACTAGGTACTAGTAAAGGTACAAACCATGTGGTAAGACTTTAGATTTGGCCTTTTTACAAGTAATACACCTACCACAGATTCCTTGTACATCACGCTTCATTTTAGGCCAAAAGAAATGCTCATACAAAACATCTAAAGTCTTCTTCACACCAAAGTGTCCCATTAGTCCTCTCCTGTGAGCTTCCCTTACAAGCAATTCACGCATAGAACATTGAGGAACACATAACTTATTTTTTCTAAACAAGTATCCCTCAACTCTATGAAACTTCCCAAATGCTCCCTTTTCACATGCAACAAATATTTCAGCAAAGTATTCATCATTTTCATACAAATCTTTAACATATTCAAAACCAATTAATCTTGCTTCAAGAGAAGTAAGTAGTACATACCTTCTAGATAAGGCATCTACAACTATATTCTCCTTACCTTGCTTGTATTTGATGACATATAGAAAAGGTTCAATGAACTCCAACCACTTTGCATGCCTTTTATTCAACTTACCTTGACCTTTCAAATGCATCAAAGATTGATGATCTGTATGAATCACAAATTGCTTTGGCCAGAGGTAGTGTTGCCATGACTCCAATGCTCTCACAAGTGCATAAAGCTCCTTGTCATATGTTGGATAGTTCAAAGCTGCTCCGCTTAATTTTTCACTAAAATAAGTAATAGGCCTTCCCTTCTGCATCAAAACAGCTCCTATTCCAATTCTTGATGCATCACACTCAATCTCAAATGTTTTGTTAAAGTTAGGAAGTGATAACACAGGTGCAAAACATAACTTTTCTTTAAGAACTTGGAATGCATTTTCTTGTGCTTTTTTCCATTTAAACCTAATAGATTTCTTAATGATTTTAGTGAGTGGTGTAGCAATTGTGCTAAAATCTTTCACAAAACGCCTATAAAAACTGGCTAGGCCATGAAAACTTCTCACCTCAGTAATGCTTGAAGGTGTTGGCCACTCTTTTATTGCTCTCACCTTTTCCACATCAACTTCTATCCCTAGTGCACTAACAACAAAACTAAGGAAAACAATCTTTTCCATGCAAAAATAACACTTTTTCAGGTTAGCATACAATTTTTCCTTTTTCAACACATCAAGGACACAACGCAAATGACTTACATGCTCATCTAGATTCTTACTGTATATCAAAATGTCATAAAAAATAAACCACAACAAATTTTCCAATGAATGCATGCAATACATGATTCATTAATCTCATGAAAGTGCTTGGTGCATTTGTGAGTCCAAAAGGCATTACTAACCATTCATAAAGCCCATGCTTTGTTTTAAATGCACTTTTCCATTCATCCCTTTCCCTCATCCTAATTTGATGGTATCCATATTTCAAATCAACTTTAGAAAAGATGCAAGAGCCATGTAATTCATCTAGCATGTCATCTAATTTAGGAATAGGATGACGATATTTTACCGTGATATTGTTCACAGCTCTACAATCACTACACATTCTCCATGATCCATCTTTCTTAGGAACAAGAAGAACTGGAACTGCACAAGGACTCAAACTTTCTCTTACATATCCTTTTTGATGAGGATCAAGGAAGGCCTCCAAGAAGAGAAGGAAAACCTAAGGGGAAAAGCCCCTTAATTGGGCAAAAAAGACCTAAGAAGGAAAAAGCTAAAGGGAAAGATCATATGATTGGGCTAGGAATGCCTACAAGAGGAAAAGTAAAGAGACCTAAGGAGCATTTTAAGGTGATCAACATACTACAAGATCAAGCCCAGAGTGGAAGAAGATAGCCCAAGATGGTGTACTTGAATCAAGTAGAAGGCCTAACCCAAGGGATTTAATAATGCACCAACCATAGGCTTGCAATATGAATTTTATTGCATTTTATTTAAATGTTTTTGGACCTATTTTAATTGTAATAAATGGGCTGATTTGATTCTAATTAGAAGCCCATTTTCTATTCCTAGTTTAGGTTTCTTTTAAGTTTAAAAAATAAATTGTAATTTGGGCCTTAAGCTTTCTTGGGCCTTTGCTTATGTTTTCTAGAATTAGGGTTAGACTCTTTAGAATAAACTCTATAAATAGATATGTAATCCCTCTCATTGGGGAGAGTTGAATAATATTTGAGGTTTACTCATTTGTGAGTGTGAGTAGAGCATTGACTTCTCTTTTTGGTTCTTAGATTAGAACCTTCTTGGTTCTTATCAAAGGTTTCCATACCTTTGTGGCGAATCTTCGCTGGACTTATCACTCTCTATAGAGTATGGCGTCTTCTGCCATCTTCTGTCTATTCCATTTTCTTTATTTTATTTATCATTCCAATTTTCTCGTCCTTTCTATCTTGTCTTGTTAATTTTCTTGCTATTATTTTTTTGTGTGTGCAATTTACCTTAATTCTCTTATCTATTCGCACAAGTCTTATCTTCTGTCTTTCTTCCTTTCTTTTATTCCTGTAATTCTTGTTACAAGATAATCAACTCAAGGATGATTCGTAAAAACAATATGAATCCGAACCCAAATCATATCACTTTTGCCATGAGCTTTTCAACTTGCCTTTGAATTTCTTTGGTCTCTTCTAGATTGCATCTATAAGCTGGACGATTTGGAATGGTTGCTCCAGGAATGAAATCAATTTGATGCTCTATTCCCCTAATAGGTGGCAACCCACTAGGAATTTCTTCTGGAAATATATCTTCAAATTCTTGCAACAATGAACAAACAACACTTGGAAGAGAAGAATCAAGAAAGTTAGTGTTTAAATAGTCCTCCTTGTAAATAAATACAAGCATAGGCTGCTTGTTGAGATAAGCAACTCTCACTTCACTTTCTTTTGCATAAAAGTTCTCTTTTCTTTTTCTTTTGTCTTTTTTCTGAATTTCTTGTTTTAATCCTTCATTTTTTTCACACTTTTTTTTTTCTATTTTCTCTCTCTCTCTCTTTTTATCCCACTCTTTTTCTTAGGATCCTCATTTTTCAACTCATTCTCTTTTTTCTCTCTATCTTTCTTCATTTTGAGTTGATCTTCATACACTTGCTTAGGAGAAAGTGGTGCAAGAGTGACGGGCCTATTATTCATAACAAATGAATATCTGTTGGTGTACCCATCCTTAGTTGCCCTACAATCAAACTCCCTTGGTCTTCCCAAAAGTATATGCCCCACATGCATAGGAACAATATCACAAAGTACTTCATCACTATATCTACCAATTGAGAAAGAAATAAGAACTTGATCTTTAACCCTAATCTCCCCACAATCATTCAACCATTGCAATTTATAAGGCCTAGGGTGTTTAATGGTAGACAAGTTCAACTTCTCAACTAATGTAGTACTTGCAACATTTGCACAACTCCCCCCATCTATAATCATGCTACATACCTTATTATTTATAAGGCAGCGAGTATGGAATATATTTTCCCTTTATTGCTCCACATCATCCTCCTTAGCTTGGGAATTTAAAACACGCCTAGAAACAAGTGCTTCTCCTTTAGTTGCATACTCAATCTCATCATCACTTGCATCTTGCATGGACTCACCATCATCACTTTCTTTTTCAATAATGACCTCATTGTCATATATAATCACGGCTCTCTTGTTAGGGATATGACCTGTTCCCAAACACTTGAAACATTTAATATCTCTATTTCTAGATGGTTGGGAATTAGGTTTACCTTTGTAGTTGGCAGATTCATCTCTTCCTTTAGAGGCTTCTTTTAGAGCAACCTTTTGTTCCTTCTTCCAATTCTGTTTGAATGAAGAACTAGAACCCACATTGTACTTTGTTACTCTTTTTTGCTTGAATTGTCTCTCCACCTTTATTGCCATGTGCACCATATCTTCTAATTCTACATAATGCTGCAATTCCACTATGTTGGCTATTTCTCTATTTAGCCCATTCAAGAACCTTGCCATTGTGGCCTCCCTATCTTCATTCACATCAGCCCTTATCATAGCTACCTCTATTTCTTGAAAATACTCCTCCACACTCCTTGACCCCTGTGTATGGCTTTGCAATTTTTGATAGAGGTCTTTGTAATAATGACTAGGAACAAACCTCTTCCTCATTAGGGCCTTCATTTCCTTCCATGTTTCTACAGGTCTTTCACCATCTCTCCTCCTATTTAAAACCAATTTATCCCACCAAACAATGGCATAATCAGTAAACTCAACCATAGCTAATTTCACCTTCTTTGCTTCAGAATAGTTATAGCAATAAAAAATTAACACCACTTTTTTCTCCCATTCTAAATATGCTTATGGGTCATTTCTACTTTGGAAAGAAGGGATTTTCATTTTAATATAACTAAGGTTTCCATCTCTCCTATTTCTATCTCTAGGAGGACCTCTTCTATCATCCCTTCTCTGCGTATCCCTTCTACGCCTACTCCTACCCACTTCAGTTTTAGCAGATTCATATTCATCCTTAGTTTCCCTTCCATCTTCATTTTCAGACTCATACTCATTCCCACCTTCTTGGTTTCTCCTTCCCTGCCTCCTAAAGTTAGGATCTCTATTTGATTGCTCCTTTTGCAGATTAGCAATCATATCTTGCCTATCCATCCTGTCCCTTATTTCTCCAAAAACCACATTGAAGCGTGCAAATTGTTGCTGCATGGCTTTTAGAGTAAACTCCAAATTCTATGGAGTTTCACCACTTGATGTGCTATCCTTACTCGCCATTTGAAAACTGCAAGAAAACTTGTTAGAAAAAAAAAACGCTCACTCACTTTCTCATGTGTCTATGCTAAAAAATAATGTCACTCCCTTGTGTTTGACTCTTTGATTTGGCTTTTCTTTTTCTTTTTTTTTAGATGAACACTCTTTTGCTTTTTTCCACTCTTAGTCTCCTCTAGAGGTTCTTTAGAGGACTTAACCAAACTCAATCAAAGGCTATCACAATTCTTGTGAAATTGTTTAGTGAGAAGGAAAAAAAAGCAAAGGTGATTCAATTTGGGTGGTAGAAAGAACTCAAGAAAATAAGAACTAGAACTTGAAACAATTGAGAGTACTATAAACCAACACAATTTTTCTTCCTTTTTTTTTTAATTTTTCATACTTTTTTTTCTGCTTTTTTTTTCACGTCTTTTTTGTTACTAAATTCTTTTTTTTTTTTGCTAGTTTTTTTCACTTTTTTTTTTGCTGATTTCAAGATGAACAACTAAATTTGGAAATGAAGATGAACAAACAAAAAAATTAGAAGAGCGAGAAAAAAAAGGAAACAAAATTGCAAGAAGCCAACTAAAAGGGATATAACCTGATTTTAGAACCGAAGCTCTGATAACCAAATGGTGTGAACCCAGGAAGGTTTAGAACCTATGAACCCACAAGACACTTGATATTATACTCACCCCAAGAAAGCAAAATTCAGGTTTAAAGACCCACTTGAACCCTTGATGTATAAGAAACAAGGACCCAAAGTGTTTAGAGATGCCACAAGGATGATCAAGCCTTGATAAGTCAGAAAAGTTCTATAAAGAACCAAAGAGAGGACTCTTAATATTCTGATTGTTTTCAGAAAACTCTTTCATTCATGCTTAAGTGCTTGATACAATGACTTTTACCTAGTTATAGGCTAACTGTTGACCTAGGTTATTAACTAGACATTAAATCATCTATGTAACAACACATTAATTACTATTTAAACTACACTAGCCTACCTCTTTAACTTATGTAACAAGCTAAATACATTATTGATCTTGACTCAAATGAAAAGACAAATAAAACTATAAAATTCGCTCAAGTACATTAGCTGATCATAAAACACTCTTTTCAGCCCAAAATAACACAATTGAGCTTAAATACAATTAGCCCATGTATAGTAGATGGCCCAAGCTTCTTAATTTGAGTGGTTTTGGCCCAAAACTCCTTCTACAACTCCATCTTTAGCCCAAATAAGAGTGAAAACGTGATTAAGCTCCAATTCAAATTGGTGAGAGTTATGTTTGGCCCAAATGTCTTGAACGAGTCCAATTAATGCTTCCTTGAATCTCTTAGCTCTTGCTCTTGTAATAGGCCCACTTGGAATTTGCAAAGGATCCCCTAAGGTGCTTGAGTGTGCTTGTTTTAGCCCTTTATTCACATCATTGGGTTAGGAATAACTATGAGGGGAAGAGTAAAGAAACCTAAGGAGCATCTAGAGGTGATCAATACATTACAACCTCAAGCCCCAAGTTTGAAAAGAAAAGCCCAAGATGGTGCACTTGATCAAATGGAAGAAAGTCCAACCTAGGGAACTTAATAATGCACAAAGTATGGGCTTGCAATTTGATTTTTTATTTTATTTAAATGTCTTTTTTTTAACTATTTTAATTGTAATAAATGGGCTAGCCTGATAATAATTAGGAGCCTAAGTTTTAATCTTAGATATTTGAATTCAATTTAAGTTGTAATTTGGGCTTTAAGCTTTCTTGGGCCTTTGCTTATGTTTCTTTAGAATTAGGGTTAGACTCGGAATAAATTCCATAAATAGAGATGTAATCCTCTCATTGCACAAGTTGAATAAGATTGAAATTTTGACTCCATTGTGAATCTGAGTTGAGCATTGGCTCCTCTTTTTGGTTCTTGGATTAGAACCTTTTGATTCTTGTCAAAGGTTTCCATACCTTTGTGGCGAATCCTCACTTGGCTTATCACTCTCCTAGAGTCTGGCACCTTCTTTTCCATTTCTTTTCTATTCTACATTATTCTATTTTAGCTACTTCAATTTTCTTGTCTTTTCTATTTTGTCATTTTAATTCTCTTGCTTACTTGTTATGCACCATTTATTTAATTTTCTTATCTGATTGTGCAAGTCTTATCTTCTACCTTCTTATATTTATCTCTTTTATTCTTGATTCAAGATAACCAACTCAAGGACGATCCGTAAAAGCAGCATGATTCCGAATCAGGATCATATCATGTGGTATCTAAAACTCGGATCCTAAAGTTGGTGGTGTTCTTGTGTTTTGTGTCTTTCATTGCCTAATTAGTTGTTTTAATTTTCTCATTAATTATCATTTATCGTCATTTACTATCATTAATTGTCATTAAATGTCATAATTGTGCCATAATTGAGTCTTAAGTGTCATAATCATTCTTAATTATGCACAATTTAACTCTCTTTAGTTCCGCGCAATTCTTTCTACATGTATTGTAGTACCTTATTCTGAAGGTTATATGCCTTATTAGGTTAGGCATATAATATCTGTTACAAGTGCAAAACAAACAAGGGTTAAAAAAAAATATGCTGGAACGATAAAATAATAAAAAAGAGAGAAAAGAACAATAGAATAAAAAGAAAGAAAAAGATAGTCTTGAAGAATAGAAAAAAAAAAGAGGATTGCTCCTTGCACTTAAATAATTTAAATTCGGTTGCCTTGAAAAATTCATAAAAAATGGTGCTATTCTCAATATCCAAACTTGCGCATTTCTTCTTCCTCTTTTTCATTATTCCTTTTTGTCTTTCTTTTGAATTCCATTTGAGTTTTACCTTTTTCTAAATTAGCTTTTTGATAGAGGTCTCAGAGGAACTTAGCTACCTTGTTATTGTCTTTTGGGTTGATTTTGTATTGGGCATTGTTGGGCTTTTTGTAGACCTTTTTATGCACCTAAGTGTTGCTTAATTAGGTGTCAAGTGGACCTTAGTTAATTTTAGTTTCTAGCTTATGTTTTAATTTTATTTGTATTGGACCTTTATTAGTTTGATTGGGTCTTTTGTTAGTGATAGTATAAATAGGCCTATAGGATATCTTGTAAGAAACTTTTGACATTATTGAATGTGATTAACTTTTGCTAATTGAGAGAGCATTGCTCCTCTTGGTTCTTGCTTTGAACCTTTGATTCTTATCAAAGAATTCTATTTCTTGTGGCGAATCCTCCTCGACTTATCAATCTTCGGATTATGGCGTCGTTCTTACCATTTCTCATCTTTTCTGCTTTTTCTTTCTGTCAATTTTGGTTTCGATCTTCATACTTTTGGTGCTGAATTTTGTGATCCTCTTTGGGAATTCATCATTTGGTATCTAGAGCCAAATTCAACACCAATTCTGATTCGTATCCGCTGGGCGGGTACGCTGATTTCGTAGTTCCAATTCTGGTTCGTGTTCGTGTGCGCTGGGCGGCTTCCCTAACTGCTGGGCGGGTGCGACGTCGAAGTTGCGAATCCAGCAAATTTGTGAGTTTTCTTGTATAATTCTTGTGTCTTATTTTTTTGTTTGTGTTCATTTAGTCTTGTTTCAGTTGATCTCTTCTTAATTCATCCAATTTTGTGCCAATTCTATATAGTTTTGTTCTTGGTGTTCTTCTTTTGTTCTAGTTAGATCTAGATTTTGATTCATTTAGATTTATGTTTGTTCATGTTTTTGTGTTAAATCCATACTTGATTTGTGTTGTTTCACATATAGACACTTAAATTTTGGTGAAAATTATTTGATTAGAGGTTTAAAGTTGAATTTTGGAGTTTTGAATTTTGAAATTAGGGAAGAATAGTATTCTTCGTTATTTTTGTGGTAGAAACACTTGTTTGATTCATTAGAATTTTGTTTGGAGAGAATTGGGACGTTTTTGCAAATAAAAAAAATTGAAGGTCCAAAAAAATATATTCAAGGACCAATTGTAAAAATACAAAAAAATATAGGGACCGAAGTGCAATTATAAAAAGTTTGGGGGCCAAATTGCAAAAAAAAATTGTAAAAATAAAATAAAATTGCCCCAATTATAAAAAAAACCATGCCTTCTTTAGTGAGCCAACTCTCATAGTGATAACAATTTTCTTTCATATACTTTTGTCTTTATTTTGGTGGGGGGAATGTACTTGTTCTTCATCTATCTTTAGTTGTTTGTTAAATCTTTGTCCTTGAGTCTTGTTCTTGTCTTACTTGGCATTCCTTTGAGTAAACTTTCATTTCTTTTGAGCTTTTATTGCTTATCTTTAAAATTTCCTTGGTTTTGTCTAGAGTATTTCTATTCTTGGCCTCTTAAGTCGAGCTTGAAATTTGTGACATATTTTACATTGAATACTTTCTTTATTTGTACTTGGAGATTCTTTGTAAGAGCTAAAGAGGAACAAGAGTGGAAAAAGGCAAGTGTGCACATTATAGAAAAAGTCTCTAAAGAGTGAAACACGAGTGAACCTTGAGTGAATACACATAGTTGAGTGGTGATGTCCATATTTTTATTATTTGTGAACTAACTTTTCTTGTAGGTATGGCTTCATCAAATGGAGATTACCTAATGGCGGAATTGTTGAAACTTGGGGAGCAAATTAGAATAGCAAATCATGAGTTTGGAGAAGGAATAGAGAGCATGAGAAGGGTGGATAATAAAGGATTCAAAGAAGTTATAAGGATATAAGTGAGAGGATGGAGGAGAGATAAAAGAGGACAAGAGAGAAAATAAGAAAAAGAAAAACAAAAGGAAGAAGAGAAAAACAAAAAGAGTAAAGGGAGAGAAAATTATGAAAAGAAAGACCTATACTTAGATATTGATATGAGTTTCATGAGTGATCCATATTATAGGAATTTAGCAAATGAATTAAATGAGATAAAAAAAAATAGAGAAAAGAGAAAAGGAAAAGGAGTTAGAAGAAAAAGAGATGAGAGAAAAGGAAATGATTAAAAAAGAGAATGAAAATGAGAGAGCAAAAGATAAAGAAAGATATGATTGTTCTTGTTTTTACTCTAACTCTTTGTTTGTTAACAAAGATTCTCTTGTGAAAGGACTTGAAGAAAAGCTTCCGAAGGAAGAATGCAAAGATTTATACTCTAACCCCGTATTTGGAAGTGATGTTTCTCTTGTGCAAGAAAGTGAAGAGGAGTCCTTAAAGGAGGAATGCAAAACTCTTATTCTTTCCTCTAACTTGGATGTTGGACTTAATTCTTCTTGTAAATTTGATTGTGCATCTAACCATATTAATTCTTTTGTTTTGATGCCCAAGGAAGAATTGTACATAAAAGATCAATGGGCAAGGCAATTTGGAGAGGAGGTGGATGCACATGACAAACAAGCCAACCCTTGGGAGAAGAGAAATTGGATCCAAAGTGTTTCTAAACCTTGTGTTTTCCTTGATGTGTTAATTCAAGATGGTTTCAATTTGCATAATGTTTGTGATTTACTTGATATACATCATTTGAAATTGCATGGTTATAACAAAACTTCTTTCATATGTGTTGTTATTTGTGGAAAGATTGAGAATGATGAGTTCTATAGGCATGGAGAGTATATGTTCAAAGATGTTACATTTTGTGTGCCTAAATCTTTCTTGCATGATTCATTGATTGGAGGAATTCATGATGAGAGTTTTATGTTGCATGGGAGTTCCTTTGGAAATTACATGAAGCATAATACATTCAAGTTTAATAATAGATGGATTGTGCATATTCTTCATTCTTTTTGGATGACTTTAATTTTATTGATAATTGATGGTTTCTTTAGGCTTGTATTTGATCCGGGAGGATGGATATATAAACACATAAATAATAAGAGATTTTCCCTTTCAAGGGATTCAAGTTTCCATAATTGTAGGATTTTTCTTATTCATTGAAAACTAATGTTTGCTTTGTTTTTTTTTTATGTAGGAATAAAGGAGCTAAATTCGTGGACAAATTTCTTCTAAGAAAGAGGGAATGATAGAGGTTTCGGAGGTGCTTAGCTACCTTGTTATTTGTCTTTTGGGTTGATTTTGTATTGGGCATTGTTGGGCTTTTTGTAGACCTTTTTATGCACCTAAGTGTTGCTTAATTAGGTGCCAAGTGGACCTTAGTTAATTTTAGTTTTTAGCTTATGTTTTAATTTTATTTGTATTGGGCCTTTATTAGTTTGATTGGACCTTTTGTTAGTGATAGTATAAATAGGCCTATAGGACATCTTGTAAGAAACTTTTGGCATTTGTGAATGTGATTAGCTTTGTGCTAATTCAGTGAGCATTGCTCTTCTTGGTTCTTGTCTTGAACCTTTAGATTCTTATCAAAGAATTCTATTCTTTGTGGCGAATCCTCCTCGACTTATTAATCTTCGGATTGTGGTGTTCTTCTTATCCATTTCTTATCTTTTCCGCTTTTTCTTTCTTCACTTTTTGGTTTTGAATTATTACTCATTGGTGCTGAATTTTTAGATCCACATATTGGGGTTCGTATCACTCGTGTTTGTTGCTCTCAATTAGGCTTTTGTGTAAGGTTCTCTCTTGTCTTTTACCACTCAAGTGCTCTTGTAGGCTCTTAAATGGAATCACAGGTTTTTCAAACAGAATCCAATAACTCCAATATTAAATCACAAAACAACAAGAGGTCAAACAAAGAAAAACTCTAAGACAGTTTAAGATTCAAAAGTGACAAGCAAGAAAAGCTAAACAAGGATAAGCACACTCAAATCAGAGGTCAAACAAGACAAGAACAAACTAAAGGTTTTAAAGGACAAAATAAAAAAGTCACTGTTCTGATTTTTTTTTTTGTGCTTTTGTTTTGTTTTTTTTTTTAATCTGTTTTTGATGATTATAGATGAATAGACCAAGTGGAAACACCTCAAACAAGTACTTTTTTTAACAGCTCAACATGAAACTAACAAAGCCTAGAAGGATTAAAATGAAACAATTCTCAAGAACATCAAGAACACATGATGAACATTCTGCACCCTTTTTTTGTTTTTTTTTCACTAATTCAATTGTAGCATCAAACAAAGACAGAAATGGAAACTTAAACAAAAAAAAAATGAATCAAACAAGGACTCAAAAATAAATTCGCAGGGTTACACCAGTCTGAACTCGTAAAAACAAATCACTGTATCTGAAGCTAGAAATTTCAGATTGCAACGTTTCCAAAACGAGATGAAAATTGAGACTCTGAAATTCAGAAATGACACAAGAAACACCGAAATATGATACGTAAAACTCGAGATATGAACCAAAGAAAACTGACCAATTCTGATAGAATTTGAACCGAGCTCTGAGATACCAAATGATAAATCCCGAATTAGAAAGAGGAGGAAGAAAATTGGTTGGAGGCGCCACAAACAAGGAAGTTTGATAAGCCTATGAGATCGCCACAAGAATTCACCCATTCTTGTGGCGATCTCATAGGCTTATCAAACTTCCTTGTTTGTGGCGCCTCCAACCAATTTTCTTCCTCCTCTTTCTAATTTGGGATTTATCATTTGATACTAGAGGATCAAATAAAATTGAGAGAAAAGAGAGTGCAAGAGAGAAAAGAGATGAGTGAAACACTGGAGAGCAAACAGAGTTGTTTAGTAAAAGAAAGTGAGGTGAAGAAGCTACTGCTTGCTAACAAGCCACTTTATTTACTTTATTGCAAGAAAAATGTTTTAACTACTGATAACTCTAATAAAAATGTTGCCCCTGCTAGTATTGAGTCTCTTTTGCAGGAATATAAGGACGTGTTTCCAAAGGAGGGTCCAAGTGGATTGCCACCTTTAAGAGGGATTGAGCATCATATTGATCTTATCCCTGGTGCATCTTTACCCAATCGGCCAGCTTATAGGAGTAATCCTCAAGAGACCAAAG
Organism: Spatholobus suberectus; assembly: GCA_004329165.1. NCBI lineage: Eukaryota > Viridiplantae > Streptophyta > Magnoliopsida > Fabales > Fabaceae > Spatholobus > Spatholobus suberectus. Next base: position 46,081,669 of record CM014732.1, read on the forward strand.
AAATACAAAAGCAAGTTGAGGAGTTAATGACAAAAGGTTGGGTGCGAGAAAGTTTGAGTTTGTGTGTTGTTCCAGTGATTCTGGTGCCTAAAAAGGATGGGACTTGGAGGATGTGCAGTGATTGTAGAGCAATCAACAACATCACAGTCAAGTACCGACACCCTATTCCCAGGTTAGATGACCTTCTTGATGAACTGTATGGTGCTTGTTATTTTTCTAAAATTGATTTAAAAAGTGGGTATCATCAGATTAGGATAAGGGAAGGGGATGAATGGAAAACTGCCTTTAAGACTAAGTATGGTTTGTATGAGTGGCTGGTTATGCCTTTCGGGCTAACTAATGCCCTAAGCACTTTTATGAGGTTAATGAACCATGTCTTAAGAGATTTTATTGGCAAGTTTGTTGTTGTTTACTTTGATGACATTCTGATTTATAGCACTAGTTTTGACTTGCATATTGAACATTTGAGGGCTGTTATGGTTGTGCTTAGAACAGAAAAATTGTATGCTAATCTTGAGAAATGCACTTTTTGCACTGATCATGTAGTGTTCTTAGGCTTTGTTGTGAGTGCAAAAGGAGTGCAAGTTGATGAGGAAAAGGTTAAGGCCATTCAAGAGTGGCCTACGCCTAAGAATGTGAGTGAAGTGAGAAGTTTCCACGGTTTAGCTAGTTTCTATAGGAGGTTTGTTAGGGACTTTAGCACCTTGGCTACACCTCTTAATGAAATAGTTAAAAAGCATGTGGGTTTCAAATGAGGAGAGAAACAAGAGCAAGCCTTTGCTGCCCTTAAGCATAGGCTAACTAATGCACCCATTCTTGCTTTGCCCAATTTTGCTAAATCTTTTGAACTTGAATGTGATGCATCAAATGTGGGCATTGGGGCTGTTTTGATGCAAGAAGGACATCTGATTGCTTATTTTAGTGAGAAGTTAAATGGGGCTACCCTAAACTATACCACCTATGATAAGGAATTGTATACGTTAGTGCGTGCTTTGAAAACTTGGCAGCATTATTTGTTCACCAAAGAATTTGTAATTCATAGTGATCATGAGTCCCTAAAATACTTAAAAGGACAAGGGAAGCTGAATAAAAGGCATGCCAAATGGGTTGAGTTTTTGGAACAATTTCCATATGTCATTAAGCATAAAAAGGGGAAGGGGAACATAGTGGCTGATGCTTTATCTAGGAGGCATGCATTACTTTCTACTCTTGAAACTAAAATTTTTGGACTTGAAACTTTGAGAGAAATGTATTTGCATGATGCTGAATTTTCTAAGATATATGTTGCTTGTGAAAATGTGTCTCAAAATGGTTGCTATAGGTACAATGGATATTTGTTTAAAGAAAAAAGATTGTGTGTGCCTAAGTGTTCCATAAGAAATTTGCTTGTGAAAGAGGCACATGAGGGAGGATTAATGGGACATTTTGGGGTGCATAAAACTTTGGACATATTGCATGAGCATTTTTATTGGTCCCATATGAAACATGATGTGCATAAATATTGTGAGCATTGCATTGTTTGTAAAAAGGTAAAATGAAAAGTGATGCCACATGGTTTATATACTCCTCTGCCTGTTCCTGATTTTCCTTGGATTGATCTATCTATGGACTTTGTTTTGGGGCTGCCAAGAACAAAGAATGGCAAGGATTCTATTTTTGTGGTTGTGGACAGGTTTTCAAAAATGGCACATTTTATACCTTGCAAAAAGGTTGATGATGCTTGCCATGTAGCTGACTTATTTTTTAGGGAAGTGGTGAGGCTCCATGGGCTGCCTAGGAGCATTGTAAGTGATAGGGACACTAAGTTCCTAAGTCACTTTTGGAGAACATTGTGGGGTAAGCTTGGTACTAAATTACTTTTCTCTACTACTTGTCACCCACAAACCGATGGGCAAACTGAGGTAGTGAATAGGACTTTAAGCACTTTACTTAGGACTGTTTTAAAGAAGAATCTTAAGTCTTGGGAAGAATGTTTGCCTCATGTAGAATTTGTTTATAATAGGGCTGTCCATAGCACAACTAATTGTTCACCATTTGAAATTGTGTATGGATTTAATCCTATGACACCACTTGATTTGTTGCCTATGCCTAATATTATTGTTTTTAAGCATAAGGATGCACAAGCTAAGGCTGACTATGTGAGAAAGCTGCATGAGCGTGTGAAAGCTCAGATTGAGAAGAAAATTGAAAGCTATGCCAAGCAAGCTAACAAGGGAAGAAAGAAAGTTGTATTTGAACCTGGAGATTGGGTTTGGGTACACATGAGGAAAGAGAGGTTCCCTGAACAAAGGAAGTCCAAACTCCAACCTAGAGGAGATGGTCCTTTCCAAGTGTTGGAGAGGATTAATGACAATGCTTACAAAATTGATTTACCAGGTGAATATAATATCAGTGCAACCTTTAATGTTGCTGATTTGTCTCTTTTTGATGCAGGTGATGAGGTTTTGGATTTGAGGTCAAATCCTTTGCAAGAGGAAGGGGATGATGAGGGCACGGCTAGTGGCAAGGACAACAAGGCAATTGGAGGACTTGGGGGACCTATGACAAGAGGAAGAGCTAGGAAGGCTCAAGAGGCTCTTAAGCAACTAATTGCTAACTTTCATGAAGACATTCCAAGACAACTAATGGATGTGGGACATAAGAACAATGCTTTAATCCTATGTTTAGAGGCCCAAATGGAGGAGGATTCCCATACTTGCATATGATAACATGGGTCTTAGTTTTGAGACATATTTGCTTAGGTTTTGGGTTTTGTAATTCTTAAGTTTTTCTTATAGTTTTTGGCTTAGTAAGCGAGTTTAAAAATATTAATAAATATAAATTGCTCTTGCTCGGACTAGAACTTAGGACCAAGTGGTGTTTCTCACAATATTTTACCACTTGGATAGCTTTGTGGGTTATGCTCTTTATTTCTAAGTTTTATCTTTATTAAGAGTTAGTCTCTTTATAAACTCATGATGTATAAAACCAATTCTAAATTAGGGATTAAACAATAATAGAATTATTCAGCTGTGAGGATTTCTCTCCTAGGGTTCTTGCTTGAACCATTTGATCTTATCAAGAATTCACCTATTCTTGTGGCGATCTCATAGGCTTATCAAACTTCCTTGTTTGTGGCGCCTCCAACCAATTTTCTTCCTCCTCTTTCTAATTCGGGATTTATCAACTTCCCCTATCGATAATCAACGAGCACACTTTGCCTTGAATGTTGCATCTTGTGTGGAAGATGTTCTCCCTTTGGCTTTGGTCCTTTGCCATGACTTGATTACCTAAGAGTCTCCTTACCATTAATAAGTCCCCATCGGGAGCATAAACTTCACATTCTTCTTCACCTTCGCTTGAGGGTGGGGAATTTGGACATGAGTCACTAGAGAGGTGTCCATTTTCCCTTATCACCATTACCTTCTTATTTAGGCATTGAGAAGCTATGTGTCCACCTCCCAAGCACTTGAAACACTTAATGTTCCTGCTTTTAGAAGAAGAAGAAGAACCATTAATGGAAGGAAAATTATTAGAGGTCTTAGAAACCATACCTTCCTTGGGATGTGTAGGGGTGCCTTCCTTCAGTTGTTTGTCCTTCCAAGTAGAAGACTTAGGGTTGTAAGAGGACTTCTTCCATGCACCTTTTCTTTTGAGTTGTTGCTCCACCTTTATGGCTTGATGCACTAAGTCATCAAGTTCTTCATAGTTTTGCAACTCAACGATGTCTCCTATCTCACGATTTAGACCATGAAGGAAACGTGCCATGGTAGCCTCCCTTTCTTCAACAACATTGGCCCTTATCATGGCCACCTCCATCTCTTTGAAATACTCATCAACATTTTGACTTCCTTGGGTAAGCCTTTGGAGTTTATTGTGCAACTCCCTATGGTACCATGAAGGTACAAATCTCTTTCTCATTAAACTTTTCATCTCCTCCCAAGTATCTATGGGGTACTCCCTATTTCTTTCCCTCTCCTTTTGCACTTGGTCCCACCAAATTAAGGCATAGTCAGAAAATTCAAGGGCAGCCACCTTTACCTTCCTCTCTTCATTATAATGGTGGTAGGAAAAAATATGCTCAACCTTAGTTTCCCACTCTAAATAGGCCTCGGGATCATTCTTTCCTTGGAAAGAAGGGACTTGGGTCTTTACTCCTCCTAACTCTCCTCTTCTTTCATCATTCCTATACCTTCTATGTCTCCTTTCATAACTTCTTTCACTCCTCCCATGTCTCCTTCTCCTTTGATGGTTTCTCCTATCTCTCCTCTCTTTACCCGAATAGTAGGAATCTTCATCCTCATGCGAGACCTCATGCTGAGAGTCTCTCCTCCTTTCATTATCTAACCTTGTGTTAATCTCCACCCTAAACTTCTCTAACTCTCTTGTTAAGGTGTGCATTAAGGTTGCCGTCCTAGGGGACGGGGGTGTACTTCCTCCACTCATCTTTTTAGAAAAATGTGGTAAGATAGAATTTAGTTTAAGATTGAAGGACCTCATCACTCTTCTCACGTGTTTACACTCTTTGAGATGAGTCCACTCGTGTTTCTCTCAAAAATTGGCTTTTAATTTTTTTAATTGAAAATGCTCTTGCCTTTTACCACTCAAGCTCTCTTTTTAAGTTCTTAAATAAATCCCAAGTATGCATCAATTATCAAAAGCACATACAATTGTAACAAGTCTCACAAAAGTTATCACTCAGAAGTCGATAAAAGGAAAAACTCTAGACAAAACAAAAAAAAAGGAATTTAAAAGACAAACAAAAAAAGCTAATTAGCAAAGGGTAAAACTCAAATGGAATTGCAAGAAAGACAAAAAGGAATAATGAAAGAGATAAAGAATAAATGCGCAAGTTTGGATATTGAGAACCGCACCACTTTTATGAATTCCTTAAGGCAACCAAATTAAGATTATTTAAGTGCAAGGGGAAATTTTTTTTTTTTTTTTGATTTTATTGTTCTAGAATATATATATATATATTTTACCCCTATTTGTTTTGCACTTGCAACAGATATTATATGCCTAATAAGGTATATAGTCTTTCAAGTGCTATAAGACGTGAAATGAATTGCGCAAAATTAAAGAGAAATAAATTATGCAGAATTAAGGATAATTATGACAATTAAGACTCGATTATGACACAATTAAGGAAGTTAATGATGATAAATGGCAATAATTGACAATTAATGACAATTAATGGCATAATAAAGACAATAAACAAGGCAATAAAGGACACAAAACACAAGAACACTACCAACTCTAGGATCCGAGCTCTAGATACCACATGATATGATCCTAATGGGAATCATATTGTTTTTACGGATTTTCCTTTGAGTTGATTATCTTGTTTAACAAAGTATAGACAAAATAAGAAGATGAAATAGCACAAAGAGTAAAGTTTGAAGTAATGACACTAAAATTGAAAAGAGAATGGAAAAGAAATGATAAGTATATGAATTAAAAATAAAAAGACGGGAAAAGGAAAGGAGATGGCAGAAGACGCCACACTCTATAGAGAGTGATAAGTCCAGTGAAGATTTGCCACAAAGGTATGGAAACCTTTGGTAAGAACCAAGAAGATTCTATCTAAGAACCCAAAAGAGACACAGCTCTTAAACTCACAAAAGGAGTGAAAATATAATCTTATTCAAAAATGTCAAAACAAAGGAAACACATCCCTATTTATAGGGAAAAGTAGCACCTCCCCTCATTTATTACAAATGGGCAGCTAGGTTTGCTTGGCTCAGTGTAATTTAGTCCAAGCCCAAGAAAAGGAGGTAGCACTTTAACCCTATTTTCTCTATGCGCATAAATTAGCCCAAAATAATAGGCCCAATTACAAAATTATTCCAAAACAAGAAAATAAAAATAACAGAAAAAAAAACCAAACTAAATGCATAATGCCCCACATTGGGCCCTTCATAAACTTGGATTATTTGGACCATCTTGAGTGCTTCTTCTTCTAGATTTGACTTAATTGAGAGAAGTTTATTCACTTCTTGTTTTAAAACTTCCTTGGCCTTCTTTACTTTTGACCTTGTCAAGGGCCCACTAAGTCCTTGTAATGCATCTTCAAGCTTTGCTCCCTTTGGACCACTAATTGGGCCTCCTTGGTTTCCATCACCTCCAAATCTTCAAAGCAAAAACTACTACAGCCAATTCTAAATCATGAGTTGGATAATTAATCTCATGTGGTCTTAATTGCCTTGAAGCATAAGCTGCCACTCTCTCTTCTTGCATCAATATACATCCTAATCCTAGCCCAGATGCATCACAACATACTTCAAACTTTCCAGTAGGATTGGGCAAAATCAATACAGGTGCAGTGATTAACCTATTTTTCAACTCTTGGAAACTAGTCTCACAATCCTCTGTTCAAACAAAAGGTTGTCCTTCACGGGTTAACTTAGTTAGAGGAAAAGCTAGCTTCGAAAATCCTTCAATGAATTTTTGATAGTAGCCTGCCAATCTTAGAAAACTCTGCATTTTAGTTATTGTTGTGGGCTGTTCCCAACACAACACTGCGTCCACCTTGGTAGGATCTACCGAATTCCTTCTTTTGTAATTACGTGTCCTAGAAAACTTATTTGTTCCAACCTGATAGAGGTCTCGGAGGGGCTTAGCTATCTTGTTAATTGTCTTTTAGGATGTTTTGTTATTGGGCCTTGTTAGGCTTCTTGTAGATCTGATGTATACACCTAAGTGTTGTTTAATTAGGTGCTATGTGGACTTTAGTTATTTGCTAGCTAATGTTTTAGTTTGCTTTGTCTGGGTTTGGGCTTACTATGAATTGTATTGGGCCTTTTTAGTTGTTTAGGCCTTTTTCTTAGTTGTAGTATAAATAGGCCTCTGAGACCACTTTGTAGAAAAAACTTTTGGCATTATTGAATGTGATTAGTTTTTGCTAATTGAGAAAGCATTGCCCCTCTTGGTTCTTGCTTTGAACCTTTAGATTCTTATCAAAGAATTCTATTCTTTGTGGCAAATCCTCCTCGACTTATCAATTTTTGGATTGTGGCGTCGTTCTTACCATTTCTCACCTATTCTGCTTTTTATTTTCTTCAATTTTGGTTCCGTTCTTGAGGTCCTTGGTGCTAAATTTTAAGATCCACTTTGGGGTTTCATCATTTGGTAATCAGAGCTGGAAATTCAGAATCAATTTGTGTGGCTTGTGATCTTATTTTGCTGAAACCGGATTCGTGACCGCTGGGCGGCCTATACAACCCACTGGGCGAGTCCGCGTCAATTTGTACTCCAATTCTGGTTTGTGTCCGCCGGGCGGCCTCCATAACCCGCTGGGCGGGTGCGACGTCGATGTTGCAAATCTAGCAAATTTGTGAGTCTTCTTGCATAATTCTTTTATTTTTCTGTTTTTGTTTGTGTTCATTTAGTCTTATTTGAGTTGATCTCAATTCATCCAATTTTGTGCCAATTCTATTTAGTTTTGTTCTTGGTGTTCTTTTTTTGTTCATGTGTAGATCTACATTTTAATCCATTTGATTTCATTTTAGTTGATGTTTTGGTGTTAGATCTATACTTCTTGTGACTTGTTTTACATCTAGATGCTTGATTTGAGGTGAAATTTAGTTGATTGGAGATTTATATTGAATTTTGGAGTTTTGAATTTTGAAATTGGGATTTTTGTAGTAGAAACTTGTTAGATCTTAAAAATTTTGTTTGGAGAGAGTGGGGGTGTTTTTGCAAATAAAAAGGTTGAAGGTTCAAAAAGAAAATATTCAAGGACCAATTTGCAATTTTATAAGGGCAAAAATGAAAATATAAAAAAAAATTAAGGGCTCAAGTGCAATTATAAAAAGTTTGAGGACCAAATTGCAAAAAAATATATAAAAAAATGCCCAAATTATAAAAGAAAAGCCTGCTCTCTTTGGTGAGCCAACTGTCATAGTGATATTATTTTTCTTTCATACACTTTTAACTTATTTTTGGTAGTAGATATACACATGCTCTTCATTTTTTCTTATGTGTTCTTATCTCTTTGTCTTTGAGTCTTCTTATTGTCTTCCTTTGGCTTTCTTTTGATTGTTACTTTGATTTCATTTTAGCTTTTATTGCTTGTCTTTAAAATTTCCTTGGTTTTGTCTAGAGTATTTCCATTCTTGGTCTCTTAAGTTAAGCTTGAAATTCGTGACATATTTCACGTTGAATATTTTCTTTATTTGAACTTGGAGGTTCTTTGTAAGAGCTAAAGAGGAACAAGAGTGGAAAAAAAGTAAGTATGCACATTATAAAAAAAGCCTCCAAAAGAGTGAAACATGAAAGAACTTTAAGTATAAACACTTAGTTGAGTGGTAAGGTCCAATTTTTCTATTATTCGTGCTAATCCTTTTGATATGATCCTGATTAGGAGTCATATTGTTTTTAATGGATCGTCCTTGAATTTGCTATCTTGTAACAAGAATTATAGGAATAAAAGAAAATGAAGAAAGGTATAAGATAAGATTTGCGCAAATACATAAGAGAATTAATGTAAATAGCGTAGAAAAATAGTAGCAAGAGAATTAACAAGATAAAATAGAAAGGACAAGAAAATTGAAATGATAGCAAAAATAAAGAAAACAGAATAGAAAGATGACAGAAGACGCCACACTCTATAGAGAGTGATAAGTCCAGCAAAGATTCGCCACAAAGGTATAGAAACCGTTGATAAGAATCAAGAAAGGTTCAATCAAAGAACCCCAAAAAGAGGAGCCAGTGCTCTACTCACACTTACAAATAAGTAAACCTCAATATTATTCAACCTTTTTTTTGTCAAATGAGAGGGATTACATCTCTATTTATAGAGTTTATTTTAAAGAGTCTAACCCTAATTCTAAAACAACAAAAGCAAAGGCTTAAGAAAACATAAGGCCCAAACTACAACTTAAATTGAATTCAAAAGAAACCTAATCTAGGGTTGAAACTTGGGCTCTTAATTAGAATCAAATCAACCCATTTATTACAATTAAAATAGGTCCAAAAACATTTAAATAAAATGCAATAAAATTCAGGTTGCAAGTTCATGATTGGTGCATTATTAAATCCCTTGGATTGGGCTTTCTACTTGATTCAAGTGCACCATATTGGGCTATTTCCTTCCACTTTAGGCTTGATCTTGTAGTGTGTTGATCACCTCTAAATGCTCCTTAGGTCTCTTTACTATCTTGTTAATTGTTTTTTAGGACGTTATGTTATTGGGCCTTGTTGGGCTTCTTGTAGATCTTGTGTATGCACCTAAGTGTTGTTTAATTAGGTGCTATGTGGACTTTAGTTATTTGCTAGCTAATGTTTTAGTTTGTTTTATCTAGGTTTGAGCCTACTATGAATTGTATTCAGCCTTTTTAGTTGCTTGGGCCTTTTTCTTAGTTGTAGTATAAATAGGCCTCTAAGACCACTTTGTAGAAAAAACTTTTGACATTATTGAATGTGATGAGCTTTGGCTAATTGAAAGAGCATTGCTCCTATTGGTTCTTACTTTGAACCTTTAGATTCTTATCAAAGAATTCTATTCTTTGTGGCGAATCCTCCTTGGCTTATCAATCTTCAGATTGTGGCGTTGTTCTTACCATTTCTCACCTATTCCGCTTTTTTATTTTCTTTAATTTTGGTTCCGTTCTTGAGATCCTTGGTGCTGAATTTTAAGATCCACTTTGGGGTTTCATCACAACCAGAACTCAAACTTTGAGAATTTGGCATACAACTACCTCTCCCACAATATTTGTAGTACTATTCTTAGGTGTTCCTCATGCTTTTGGTGATTTTTGGAGTAAACCAAAATATCATCTATAAAGACTATCACGAATTGGTTCAAATATTCATGGAATATCTGGTTCATGTAGTCTGTAAAGATTGCAGGAGCATTAGTTACACCAAAAGGCATTACCAAATACTCATAATGTCCATATCTTGTCCTAAAGGCCATCTTTGGTATATCCTCAGTTTTGACTCTAATATGATGATAACCAGATTTCAAGTCAATCTTTGAAAATACGATCGTTCCTCTCAATTGGTCCATAAGATCATCTATTCTGGGTAATGGGAACTTATTCTTGATAGTGATCTTATTGAGTTAGTGATAATCAACGCACAAATCTCATGCTTCCATCTTTCTTCTTCACCAACAACACCGGAGCACCCCAAGGAGAAACATTAGGTCTAATGAATTGTTTTTCTAAGAGTTTCTCTATTTGCCTTTTCAATTCTACTAGCTCTAGAGGGGACATTTTGTAAGGTGCTATGGATATGGGTCTTGATCCTGGTACCAAGTCTATGGTGAATTCTATTTTTCTTTCAGGAGGTAAACCAGGAATATCTTCGGGAAAGACGTTAGGGAAATCATAGAAAATAAGTAGATTGTTAACTTTTAAATCTCTCTCGGTTTTTAAAGAAGATATAATCACATATATTTGAGCTTCCTTGTTTTTACGAGCATCTATATGGTTGGTAATGATCATCTCAAATCCCACAGAAGTCTCAGATTTTGATTCGAAGACTAAGGCTTTTTCATGACAGTTAAGAAGAACATGGTTGGAAGATAACCAGTCCATTCCAAATACCAGATCTAATTTAGTTAAAAGTAAACATATCAAATTTATAGAAAAAGTTCTACCTTCTATAATAACTGGACAGTTTAAACATGCATGAGAAGTAACAATAGGGATATTGGTAGGGGTAGAAACACCAAGGTCATAAGGTAAAAGTGAAACAGGCAAATTCAAATGCTTTACACAATCATTAGAAATAAATGAATGGGTTGCGCTTGAGTCATATAGTACATTTAAGAGATTATCGTTTATGACGCACTTACCTTAAATAAGGTAATCAGATATGGCCGCTTCAGTCCCACTCATGGTAAAGACTTTACCATTAGTTCGAGGTCTACCAACCAGAGCCTTTCCATTATTGCCATTGCCTTGTTCCTTCTTGAGCTTTGTACATATGCTGCTATAGTGACCTCTCTCTCCACAATTGAAGTAGGTAATTGGTGACTTGTTGCAATCCCTCTAATAATGAGGTCCTCCACAGCAGTAACATTGATTAGGAGTATTAGAACTCCCAGCAGCAATAGTCTTTTGCCCAGATGATCCTCCATTTGATCTAGTTGGGAATTGTATGACATCCTTTTCTCTAGAAAATTCTACCTCTTGTTTCTTAAAGGTCCTCCACTCTTCCACTGAGTCTGCCTAGCTTTCATGTCATCTTCATAGATTCTGCAACGATTCACCAAGGTAGGAAATTAGGCTATCTCAAGATACCCCATTGCCTACTTGATGTCAGGCCTCAATCTGCCTTCAAATTTGGAGCATCGTGACCTTTCATCAACTCCATTTTGAAAATAGGGGCAGTGTTTTGACAATTCATCAAATTTAGCAGCATATTCCCCAATAGACATATTATGCTACTACAACTCAAGGAATTCTATTTCTTTTCTTCGCCTTAAGTCTTCTAGAAAATACTTCCCCAGAAACTTCAAACGAAAAACTTCCCAAGTGATTGTCTTCCTTTAGCTTCTTCTTGCTGCCTAGTGTACTTCCACCAATATTCTGCCTCTTCAAACAACATAAAGGTGGCATAATTTACTTTGTGTGCATTAGTGCACTCTATGGCAGTAAAGATTTTCTTGATCTTTGCAATCCAATTTTGAGCACCATCAAGATTGAATCCGCCTTTGAATGTTGGAGGGTTATTTTTGTAAAAAGCTGCAAGCCCTTGGTATTCCACAAGTTCATTGTCTTGTCCTTGATTCATATTTTCAAGGATAGCAGCCATTCTTTTTAGTATCTGTTGGGTTGTATCTTGTCGTGGTCTTCCAACCATTGTCTAAAAAAGAGAATCAACGTCTTAGTACATTGCTTTGAATAAACCCATAAGTTAGGTGAGTAAAAATAATATGTGAAATAGTACACTAGATAGATTCCCAAGAAAGAGAGATGGGTCACAATGGACACTCTTAAGTACCAAGTCTTTCCTAGCCAGAACCTATCTAGCCATGTACTAATCACTTCTACTAAACCCAACAGCTAACATTAGGTTTATTCTTAGCAAAGTCTTCGATTGTGTGCGTAGACCACTTTCCGTAACAGGGTTGGACGTCTATAACGAATATAAGAACAAACAATTCATCTTTCATTCCTGTTTTATCAATAGTAAATGAAAGAACACACAGCACAAAGAATGGTCAAGGCCATACCCCAAGATTTGATAAGAAAGAACTGCTCTAATACCGCTAAATGTAACACCCATTCATATTAAATACAATTCATATTAATTTAATTGTTAAGTTTAAGTAAATAAAAATATGTGTAAAATTTTTCCACTTTTAAAAGAAATTCCAAACTTTGTAATGCCTGGCCACTTTTTGATCAAAGACTGTCCCCACAAACCAATACAAGACTTTTTAGCGTGCTTTGTCGTCACTCACATGCTTCCCAAGAAACTTCTCGGGAGGTCACCCATCCCAAAATTTCTCTAAGTTAAGTACACTTAACTGTGGATTTCTTAAGTGACAGGCTACCAAAAAGTAGATGCATTTTGTTGGTATAGGTAGCACTTATTAATTCCTTTAAGCTATCCTCAACTGTACAGTCCTATACTTGCACAGCCTCTGGATTCCTCTCAGTCTAGTATGTATTCGATTCATTCATGTGCCCCTCTTGCTGGAAGCCTCATAGGAGCTGCTCCTTGTCCATGCCTTATCTCTTTTGCACTGATGATCACTCCCCGCGCTCGTCAGCACCCGAGATGTTACATGCCCACTAGTTTTCGCTTGGTTCGTCCTTAAACCACATTGTACTAGGAAAGAGGCGCTGCTCTGATACCACTTTGTAACACTTAGCCGCTTTTCGAATCAAAGACTATCCCCACAAATCAACATAAGACTTTTTCAGCGTGTTTTGTCCTCACTCACACGCTTCCCAGGAAACTTCTCAGGAGGTCACCCATCCCAAAATTACTCCAAGTCACACTTAACTGTGGAGTTCTTAAGTGACAGGCTACCAAAAAGTATATGCATCTTGTTAGTATAGGTAGCACTTATTAATTCTTTTAAGCTATCCTCAACTATACAATCCTATACCTGCACAGCCTCTAGATCCCTCTCATTCTGGTGTGTATTCGATTCATTCATGTGCCTCTTCTGTTGGAAGCCTGCCAAGAGCCGCTCCTTGTCCGTGCCTTATCTCTTTTGCCCCGGCAATTACTCCCCTTCCTCATCAATGCCCAGGATGTTACATTGCTCCTCTTGGTTCTTGTTTTGAACCTTTAGATTCTTATCAAAGAATTCTATTCTTTGTGGCGAATCCTCCTCGACTTATCAATCTTCGGATTATGGCGTCGTTCTTACCATTTCTCATCTATTATGCTTTTTCTTTCCTTCTAATTTTGGTTCTGATTTTATTACTCTTGGTGCTGAAATTATTGATCCACATTTGGGGTTACATCATTTGGTATCAGAGCTTGGTTTTTGGACTTTTAGAAGGAGGGAATGGTAGAGGTCTCGAAAGGACTTAGCTATCTTGTTAATTGTCATTTAAGACTCTTTGTTTTTGGACATTGTTGGGCATTTTGTGGACCTTTTGTATGCACCTAAGTGTTGCTCATTAGGTGCTATGTGGGCTTCAGTTATTTTTAGTTGCTAGCTAATGTTTTAGTTTGCTTTGTTTGGGCCTACTATGAATTGTATTGGGCTTATTTAGTTCTTTGGGCCCTTTTATTAGTTGTAGTATAAATAGGCCCTTAGGACCTCATGGAAAAAAACTTTGGAACATTTATTGAATGTGATTAGCTTTTTCTAATTGAGAGAGCATTACTCCTCTTTGTTCTTGCTTTGAACCTTTAGATTCTTATTAAAGAATTCTATTCTTTATGGCGAATCCTCCTCGACTTATCAATCTTCAAATTGTGGCGTCGTTCTATCCATTTCTTATCTTTTTCGCTTTTTCTGTCCTTCAATTTTGGTTCCATTCTTGAGATCCATGGTGTTGAATTTTAGATCCACAATTGGGGATACATCATTTGGTTATCAGAGCTAATTTTCGACATCAATTCAAGTTTGTTTATGCATCAAAGGAAGTAATCTTCATGTTTGAATTTTGTTCGTTGTTTGCTGGTTTCAATTCCGAATTTGTGATCCCGCAGGGCAGGCCCACCTTGTGAGTGCAACCTTTGCTGAACCAATTCCGATCTACGATTTCACAATTAGATGTGTCAAATTTTGTCCAATTTCCACTTTCAGTTATTGTTAAATTTTTTTTCTTAATTGGGACATCTTTCTACTTCTATTGTACGTTCAATATGCCTTGGTTCTACTGTTCTTTCATTAGGAGTCAAATCTGCAGATTCATGTTCTTAGTGTTCATTTGTTCTTGTTAGATCTAGAATTCGATCCATCTAGATTCATGTTGTTAGTGTTTTTGGTATTGGATCCATACTTGATTGGTGTTGCTTTGCATCTAGTCACTTGAATTTTAGTGGAAATTACTTGATTTGAGGGTTAATTTGGATTTTGTGAAATCTGAATTTTGAATTGGGGAAGAACATTCATAAGTGTTCTTCATTTGTTCTTGAGTTTTTTGGGTGGTAGAACACTTGTTTGATCTTAAAAATTTTGTTTGGAGAGAGTTTGAGCGTTTTTAGAAACAAAAAAGTTGAAGGTCCAAAAATATTCAAGGACTAATAAGCAAATATACAAGGGCAAAAGGGAAAATACCAAAAAAATAGAGGCCTAAGTGTAATTATAAAAAGTTTGGGGGTCAAATTGCAAAAAAAAATCGTTAAAAAAAATTGCCCGTTTATAAAAAAAAAACCTACGTCTTTGGTAAGCTAACTCTCATAGTGATAGCAATTTTATTTTATATAGTTTTTACTTTATTTTGGTGGGGGAATATACTTATTCTTCATCTATCCTTAGTTGTTTGTTAAATCTTTGTCCTAGAGTCTTCTTCTTGTCTTGCTTAGCATTCTTTTGAATAAACTTTCATTTCTTTTTTAGCTTTTATTGTTTGTCTTTTAAATTTCCTTGGTTTTGTCTAGAGTATTTCTATTCTTGGCCTCTTAAGTTGAGCTTGATATTCGTGACATATTTCACATTGAATACTTTCTTTATTTGAACTTGGAGGTTCTTTGTAAGAGTTAAAGAGGAACAAGAGTGGAAAAAGGCAAGTGTGCACCTTAAACAAAAAGCCTCTAAAGAGTGAAACACGAGTGAACTTTGAGAGAAAACACTTAGTTGAGTGGTGAGGTCCATATTTCTATTACTTGTGAACTAACCTTTCTTGTAGGTATGACTTCATCAAATAGAGATAACCTAATGGCGGAATTGTTGAAACTTGGCGAGCAAATGAAAATGATGAATCATGAGTTTGGTGAAGGAATAGAGAGGTTAAGAAGGGAGGATAATAAATGTTTTGAAAGAATACAAAGAAGTTATAAGGATATAAGTGAGAGGATGGAGAGACTAGGAAGGAGGAGAGATAAATGAGGACAAGAGAGAAAAGAAGAAAAAGAAAATCAAATGGAAGAAGAGAAAAACAAGAAGAGTAAAGGGAGAGAAAATAATGAAAAGAAAGAAAAGGAAGATCTATACATAGGTATTGATATGAGTTTCATGAGTGATCCATATTATAGGAATGTAGTAAAGGAATTAAATAAGATAAAAAAAAGAGAGAGAAAAGAGAAAAGGAAATGAGAGAAAAAGAGTTGATAGAAAAGGAAAAGGAGTTAGATGAAAAAGAGATAAGAGAAAAGGAAATAATTGAAAAAAGGTTGAAAAGGATAGAGTAAAAGATAAAGAAAAATATGAGTATTCTTGTTTTTATTCTAACACTTTGTTTGAATGTGAAGGCTTTGTTGTGAAAGGACTTGAAGAAATGCCTGCTCAAGGGGAATGCAAGGCCTTATATTCTAAGCCTTTGTTTGATAGTGATGGTTCTCTTGTGCAAGAAATTGAAGAGAAGCCCTCAAAGGAGAAGTGCAAAAATCTTATTCTTTCTTCTAACTTAGGTGTTGGGCTTAATTCTTCTTGTAAATTTGATTGTGCATCTAACCATATTAATTCTTTTGTTTTGATGCCCAAGGAAGAACTGTATATAAAAGATCAATGGGAAAGGCATTTTGGAGAAGAGGTGGATGCATATGAGGAATAAGCCAACCTTTGGGAGAAGAGAATTGGATCCAAAGTGTTTCTAAACCTTGTGTTTTCCTTAATGTGTTAATTCAAGATGGTTTCAATTTGCATAATGATTGTGATTTACTTGATACATATAATTTGAAATTGCATGGTTATAATGAAACTTCTTCCATATGTGTTGTTGTTTGTGGAAAGATTGGGAATAATGAGTTCTATAGGCATGGAAAGCATATGTTTAAACATGTTACATCTTGTATGCCTAAATCTTTCTTGTATGATTCAGTGATTGGATGAACTCATGACGAGAGTGTAATGTTGCACGGCAGTTCCTTTGGAAATTACATGAAACATGATACACTCAAGTCTAATGATAGATGGAATGTGCATATTCTTATTTCTTCTTGGATAGATTTCATTTTAGTGTTAATTGATGGTTTCTTTAGATTTGTATTTGATCTGGGATGATGGATATCTAAGCACTTGCGTAATAAGAGATTTGCCCTTTTTAAGGGATCTAAGTCTCAATAGATATAGGATTTGTTTTCTTTTTCTTATTTCATTCAACACTAATTCTTGTTTTCCTTTTTGTAAGAATGAAAGGGCTAAGATTCATAGAGAAATTTCTTTCAAGAAAGAGGGGATGATAGAGGTCTCGAAGGGGCTTAACTAGTTAATTGTCATTTAGGATGTTTTTGTATTGGGCATTGTTGGGCTTTTTGTGGACCTTTTTATGCACCTAAGTGTTGCTTAATTAGGTACCATATGGACCTTAGTTAATTTTAGTTTCTAGCTTATGTTTTAGTTTGATTTATATTGGGCCTTTTAGTTTGTTTGGGTCTTTTATTAGTTGTAGTATAAATAGGCCCCTAGGACCACTTGTAAAAAACTTTTGGCATTTTGAATGTAATTAGCTTTTGCTAATTGGGAGAGCATTGTTCCTCTTGGTTCTTACTTTGAACCTTTATATTCTTATCAAAGAATTCTATTCTTTGTGGCGAATCCTCCTCGACTTATCAATCTTTGGATTGTGGCGTCGTTCTTACCATTTCTCATCTATTCCACTTTTTCTTTCCTTCTAATTTTGGTTTCGATTTCATTACTCTTGGTGTTGCGATTATTGATCCACATTTGGGGTTACATCACAAGATGCTTTCTTGGTTTATTCTTTCTTGATTTGATTGAATTTTTGATTTCTTTCTTGCAAGCAACATGCTTTCTTGATTGCAAACTTGATTTTTATTTATTTTTAATTTCAACATGGTTTTCTTGAAAGCTTTCTTTATTGAATTCTTTACTTCTTGATTGAGTTCTTGCAATCTTGATTTCAATATGCTTTCTTGCTTGATTCTTTCTTGATTAGTTTTTTGATTTCTTTCTTACATTCTTGCAATCAATGAAGCAATCAAGCAAGCAATCAAGATGCTTTCTCAATTGTAATATTGATATTTTTTGTTGTTTCAACATGGTTTCTAGAAAGCTTTCTTTAGTGAATTCTTGACTTCTTGATTGAGCTCTTGTAGTGTTGATTTCAAGATGCTTTCTTGATTTCTTGATTTGCTTTCTTACTTTCTTGCAATCAATGAAGTAATCAACATGCTTTCTTGATTGTAATCTTGATTTCAAGAAAGCATTTATGATGTCTTCTTATTTTCTTGAACACCATCAAGAAAACAACCAATGAATAAGGATATCAAGATTTCCAAAGGGGAACCAAGACATCAAGAAACCAATCAGGAAATCAAGATACCATAGAAATAAAGAAATAAAACAAGATACTTTCTTGTTTGCTTTCTTGATTTCAATATGCTTTCTTGATTGCAATCTTGATATTTTTTTTTCTTCCAACATGTGTCCTTGAAAGCTTCCTTAATTGATCGCTAGACTTCTTGATTGAGTTCTTACTTTCTTGATTGGAACCTTGATTTCAAGATGTTTTCATGCTTTGTTCTTTCTTGATTTCTTAATTAGTTTTTTTTTTTTATTTCTTGCTTTCTTGCAATCAATAAAGCAATGAAGATGCTTTCCAAATTGCAATCATGATTTTAACAAAACAATAAAGATTCTTTCACTTGATTGCAATCGAGAAAATAATAAAAAAAATAGGACATCAAGATTTCAAGCAATTCTTGATTTCAATATGCTTTCTTGATTGCATGCAATCTTTATTTTTTTTTTATTTTCTTGACTTCTTTATTTAGTTCTTGCAATCTTTATTTCAAGATGCTTTCTTGCTTTATTCTTTCATGATTTCTTTATTGGTTTTTTTTTTTTATTGCTTTCTTGGCTTCTTGCAATGAATGAAGCAATCAAGATAGCAAGAAAGCAATCAAGATGCTTTCTCGATTATAATCATGGTTTCAACAAAACAAGCAAGATACTTTCTTGTTTCCTTGATTGTAATTAATAAAACAAGCAATAAGCAAGTATATAAAGATTTTAAGAGGGGAAGCAAGAAATCAATCAAGGAATAAAACAAGATGCTATCTTGATTACAATCTTGATTTTTTTTAATTTTATTTCAATATGCTTTCCTGATTGAATGCTTCACTTTTTCATTGAGTTTGTACAATTTTGATTTCAAGATGCTTTCTTGGTTTATTCTTTCTTGATTTCTTGATGGGTTTTTTGATTTCTTTCTTGCTAGCAACATGATTTCTTGATTGCAATCTTTATTCTTTTTTTATTTATTTATTTCAACATGGTTTTCTTGAAGCTTTCTTTATTGAATGCTTGACTTCTTGATTGATTCTTGCAACCTTGATTTCAAGATGCTTTCTTGCTTTGTTCTTTGTTGATTGGCTTTTTGATTTCTTTCTTACTTTCTTGCAATCAATGAAGCAATCAAGAAAGCAACCAATATGCTTTCTCGATTGTGTAAGATCCGTTTTTTATAATCTGTGCATAAGGGGTTGATAATTTAAAATGAGAAATTAAATTTAAATTCAATTTAAGCAAATAATTAAAAATAATATTTGTTGTGTAAGTTTTAGTAGAATTTTCTACAAAATTGAGCTTGCTCGGATTCCAGCAGTGCAGAGATACACTATAAAAGACTGACAGTGTAAAATTTGTAGCATGTTGATCCCAAATTAATTGATTGAATAATTAACAAGAGGGATTTAATTTAATTTCTAATGAAAAAAAATAGATAATTAAAATTACATGTTGTTCTTGTTTGAGATTCTGCAAAGATTTCTGCAAAAATCTAGTCTGTGATGATATTTGCCGAGCCGGTATTTATCTATACAGTTGTTGAGCAGTACAAGACCACGAAATTTAATTATAATTAACTTTAAATTAATTATGATTAGATTTTGTTTAGTTGATAACTTCTTTACCCAAAAAGTTTAGAACATTGGGTTTTCCTCTATTACTATTCAGGACCGATTATCGAGAAATCTGTCAAATAAAGAGAATAGACTGCTTGACTTGGACAAAGATAGTTCAACCCTATCCAGAGAAATTCTAAAGAGTCATAAACTCATTTAGATTCTAGAGTCAATTAAATTGTTTTAAATTGATTTAGGTGCTAGAAAACCCTAAACCTAGTTTCATTAATTCCAGTATTTGACCCCATTATCTCTATCAGTCTTGAGAAATTAAAATTTTTTATTGCCTAAACCTAAGACCCACACATCCAAGCCCAACCCAAACTAAGCTAACCATTTGTTTCTCTTAAGCCAACCAATTAGTTGTACCTAAGTGTACTTAGATGTACCAAAACCACTAAACTTGATAGAGGTCTCGGAGGGGCTTAGCTATCTTGTTAATTGTCATTTAAGACTCTTTATTTTTTGGACCTTGTTGGGCTTTTTGTGGACCTTTTGTATGCACCTAAGTGATAGAGGACTATCCAAGAACTTCAAGAAAGAAGAGATGGACATGGAAGGTCCTATGACTAGAGGAAGGAGAAGGATGATTCAAGAGGAACTTGGCAAGAGGCTTAAGACATTCATGGGGAAGGAAGAAGAGGGCCTTGGATGCTTGAAGATAATAAATTAGAGCCAAGTCTTAGATTAGGATTTCCTTATATTTTTTGAGCACTTTTATTTGGGGCCTTTGTTGGGCTTTAGTGGAGTTGTTAGCTTTATTCTTTTTAGTTGACTATGTTTGGACCTATTATGACTTGTTTTGGGCTTGTTACTATTTGGGCCTTATTTTAGTGATAGTGTAAATAGGTCCCTATGACACTTGGTAAACACTTTTGATGAATTGAGAAATTGATAGCATTTTTGCTAAGAAAGTGATCTCTCTAGGTTCTTGACTTGAACCATTAGATTCTTATCAAAGAACAATTTCTTTGTGGCGAATCCTCATTGACTCATCAATCATGAATTGATTGTGGCATCTTCTCCATCCCTTTTCTTTTCCATTTTCTCTTTTTCTTCAAATTCTATTTTGTGGATTCGATTTGAGAAAATTTGAGGTGTTGAAAATTAAGATCCACCTTGGGGTACATCACTAAGTGTTTCTCATTAGGTGCTATGTGGACTTTGGTTATTTTTAGTTGCTAGCTAATGTTTTAGTTTGCTTTGTTTGGGCCTACTATGAATTGTATTGGGCCTTTTTATTAGTTGTAGTATAAATAGGCCCTTAGGACCTCATGTAAAAGAAAAAAGCTTTTGGCATTATTGAATGTGATTAGCTTTGTGCTAATTGAGTGAGCATTCCTCCTTGACTTATCAATCTTCGGATTGTGGTGTCGTTCTTACCATTTCTCATCTATTCCACTTTTTCTTTCCTTTAATTTTGGTTCCGTTCTTGAGTTTCTTGGTGCTGAAATTATTGATCCGCAATTGGGGCTTCATCAAAACCCACCCCTTGTTTCCCACCTTGGATGTCCACTTCTCCCTTGTTGGAGAAGTTGGACTTTGCTTTTCAATTATAAATAAACTTGTATCCATTTTGTGAGTTACCATTATAACCTCCTTTGAGTTGTCTTATAAGTGGCACAAAACAAAAACTTCTCCTTATTTCTTCCTCATCAAAACCGTGAGATTAGAGAGAGTTCTCTCTTCTCTTCTTCAAAATGTTCCCAATGCTAAGGTAGAGTGTTGAGAGTTCCAAAGGTTCAAGAGTTGTCTAGGTAAGTTCCATCCTTTTCATTCTTTTCTATTTTCATCCTTCCATTTCTATCAAGACCTAAGTGGTCTAGACCATTCTCTATGGTTCTATGGTTCTAAACCTTGTTCTTTTCTTGTGTTCATCCCATATATTGACCATTCATGATGATGGATGATGGTTGATCTTGCCAAAGATTGAAAGGAAACTCACACCTTTTGCCAAACCTTCTTCTAAAGCTTTGAAGAACCTTGCTAGAAAGTAAGGAAAGCTAACATTTTCTTTGTGTTTGGACTGTGGTTATTCTATTCTTGATGTGTTTGTTGCTTATAAATGTTGTTGGTATTTTTAAAAGTTGTAAACTTGATGAAAGAAACCATTTTCATGCATGTGTGTAAAGTGTTCCTAATGCTGTTTTCGTTTTCTGCTTGAGCATGGTTCATTGTTTTTGATATATCTAGAGTTGTGGTTATGATATGATCCTGATGGGAATCATATTGTTTTTACGGATCGTCCTTGAGTTGATTATCTTGTAACAAGAATTACAGGAATAAAAGAAAGAAAGACAGAAGATAAGAGTTGTGCGAATAGATAAGAGAATTAAGGTAAATTGCACACACAAAAATAATAGCAAGAAAATTAACAAGACAAGATAGAAAGGATGAGAAAATTGGAATGATAAATAAAATAAAGAAAATGGAATAGAAAGAAGATGGCAGAAGACGCCACACTCTATAAAGAGTGATAAGTCCAGCGAAGATTCGTCACATAGGTATGGAAACCTTTGATAAGAACCAAGAAAGGTTCAATCGAAGAACCCCAAAGAGGAGCCAATGCTTTACTCACACTCACAAATGAGTAAACCTAAATATTATTCAACTCTGTCCAAATGAAAGGGATTACATATCTATTTATAGAGTTTATTCTAAGGTGATACTTACAAAAGGAGGCTAACTCTAATTATGAAGTAAAGAGGCTAATCCTTAAGCCCAAAGAATAGGCCCAATTACAAAAATAAGTGAAATAGAAAACTAAAGGTCCAATTATACAGTGATAGCTAATCAAAGTATTCTGCCCATTGGGCTCTTCATCAACTTGGACTAATTGGATCAACTTAAGTGTTTCTCCTTCTAAATTAAACTTGAGTGAGAATAAGTTGTTCAATTCTTTTTATCCAAAGTAGCTTTATTAGCCTTCTTATCTCTTAATCTTGTCATGGTTCCCAAGTGCTTGTATTTCTTCTTTAAGCTTTGCTCTACTTTGGGTCTCCTCTTGGGCCTTTGAGGTCTCCATCAACTTGGGCCTCCTAGGTTTCCATCATTCCCTCCCTCTTCAAAAGAATTCATCCTCGAATTCGCATCGTCATCACCTACATCAAAGGACATGCATTAGTTTTATTGAATGTTGCATTAAGAAAAGGCCTAACTCTATGGAGACTTGATTTCCTTTGAATGGAAAGTCTCTTATTCGTCATGTGCCTACACACCCAACCTCCTGGGTCAAAAACAAGTCTAATGAACCCATCACATGTAACTTCCATATTAGAGAAGTTTTTATTTTTTATGCATAGCTCTTCAACTTGGCCAAGGCTGTTAAGGGGTAGGGCAATAGACCCATGTCTCAATGATTTTGCATTATTATTCAAAACATCATGCAAACCCAATACATCATGACTTAACACATGTTCTTGCACATCCACTAAATCATAAAATCTAGCAGTGTGTGTCAAGGATTTCTTCTTCTTACTATTGCCTTGTTTTGCATATTGATCCACCACTTCATCAAATTGAGTCTTTATGTGCAATTTGGCCTTAGGCTTCAAGACAAAAGAAATGTTAGACAAAGGAATCAAATTGTTAGAAAAATTACAAAAATTGAATCCATACGCCAAGTTAAAAGAAGGAATTATAGTAGTAGAATGCAATGAATTCCTAGATGAATTTAAGGACTTATAGGTGTTAGCCATTCTCTAGTGGTCTTCAACTCCTCCTGTTCCTCTTGCAATTTTTTTGAACTTGAATTAGTCATGCAAGTGGTCAAATTCAGGCTTGAAGTCTTGAAATGTCCACTAAG
The DNA here is from genome assembly GCA_004329165.1 of Spatholobus suberectus. Lineage (NCBI taxonomy): Eukaryota > Viridiplantae > Streptophyta > Magnoliopsida > Fabales > Fabaceae > Spatholobus > Spatholobus suberectus. Next base: position 46,104,905 of record CM014732.1, read on the forward strand.
TTCCTTCAAGCCATGAGGCATTTGTGCCTTTGAAAGCTTAACTTCAATTTCATTTGATGCCTCGTATTCTTCCTTTGGAAACACTTCTGTAAATCCCTTTAAAAGACAATCATCACAACTAAACAAAGAATTAGAATTGAAGACAGAGTTAACAGATTTTTTAGCAAATGCATTCTCAAGTTCTTTCTCTTTTTCTCTCAATTCTTTTTCTTTCTCTTCTCCTCTCACTTTTTCTTTCTGTTTTTCTGTGCTACTTATCTCTTTTACTCTATTTCGTATCTCTTTTTCTCTACTTCTGCTATCTTTTTCTCTACTTCTTTTCTCTTTTTCTTTGCTTCCTCTATCTTTTTCTCTACTTTTTTTTCGATGACTTCTTCTATTTCTCTCCCAGTTGTCAAACATCTTATGAAATTTGTCCTTTTCTCTTTGAAAGATTCTCTCCAAGTGCCTTGATAGGCCTTGAAGTTTGAGTTCCACTTCCATAGTCAAGCTTCAAAGAAAACAAGTTAGTAGACATAAAAAAAAAGGACCTTACCACTCTTCTCACGTGTTTACACTCTTTGAATGAAATCACTCGTGTTTCACGCACTTTTTGATTTTATTAAAAATGCTCTTGTCTTTTACCACTCAAGCCCTCTTTATAAGTTCTTAAATAAAACCCAACATGCATCAATTATCAAAAGCACATACAATTGTAACAAATCTCACAAAAGTTATCACTCATAAGCCAAGCAAAGGGAAAACTCTAGACAAAACATAAAAGGGAATTTAAAAGAAAAATAAGAAAAGCTAATTTAGGAAAAGAAAAAAAAGGTAAAACTCAAGAGGAATACAAGAAGACAAAAAAAAAAAAAGGAATAATGAGAGAGATGAAGAAGAAATGTGCACGTTTGGATATTGAGAATAGCACCACTTCTTATGAATTCCTTAAGGCAACCAAATTTAGATTATTTAAGTGCAAGGGGCAATTTTTCTTTTTTTAATTCTTCATTTTTTTAATTTTTTTTTTACTATTTTTTTTCTTTTATTGTTCCAGAATATTTTTTTTTTACCCCCTATTTGTTTTGCACTAGCAACAGATAATATACGCCTAATAAGATATATAGTCTTTTACGTGCTACAACATATGAACTGATTGCACAAAATTAAAGAGAAATAAATCATATAAAATTAATGACAATTAAGACTCGATTATGACACAATTAAGGACAGTTAATGATGATAAATGGAAATAATTGACAATTAATGGCATAATAAAGACAATTAACTAGGCAGTAAAGGACACAAAACACAAGAACACTACCAACTCTAGGATCCGGGCTCTGATACCACATGATATGATCTTGATGGGAATCATATTGTTTTTACGGATCTTCCTTTGAGTTGATTATCTTGTTTAACGAAGTATAGAAAAAATAAGAAGATGAAATAGCACAAAGAGTAAAGTTTGAAGTAATGACACTAAAATTGAAAAGAGAATGGAAAAGAAATGATAAGTATATGAATTAAAAATAAAAAGATGGGAAAAGGAAAGGAAATGGCGGAAGACGCCACACTTTATAGAGAGTGATAAGTCCAGCGAAGATTTGCCACAAAGGAATGGAAACCTTTGATAAGAACCAAGAAGGTTCTATCTAAGAACCCAAAAGAGACACAGCTCTTAAACTCACAAAAGGAGTGAAAATATAATCTTATTCAAAAGTGTCAAAACAAAGGAAACACATCCCTATTTATAGGGAAAAGTAGCACCTCCCCTCATTTATTACAAATGGGCAGCTAGGTTTGCTTGGCCTAGTGTAATTTAGTCCAAGCCCAAGAAAAGGAGGCAGCACTTTAACCCTATTTTCTTTATGCGCATAAATTAGCCCAAAACAATAGGCCCAATTAGAAAATTATTCCAAAACAAGAAAATAAAAATAACAGAAAAAAAACCAAACTGAATGCATAATGCCCCACATTGGGTCCTTCATAAACTTGGATTATTTGGACCATCTTGAGTGCTTCTTCTTCTAGATTTGACTTAATTGAGAGAAGTTTATTCACTTCTTGTTTTAAAACTTCCTTGGCCTTCTTTACTTTTGACCTTGTCAAGGGCCCACCAAGTTCTTGTAATGCATCTTCAAGCTTTGCTCCTTTGGACCACCAATTGGGCCTCCTTGGTTTCCATCATTCCCTCCCTCTTCGAAAGAATTCGTCCTCGAATTTGATCCTTCATCACCTACATCAAAATGACTTAAGTCATCCACATTGAATGTTGCACTAACCCTATACTCACTTGGTAAGTCAATCTTGTAGGCGTTGTCATTGATCTTTTCTAAGACTTGGAGAGGTCCATCCCCTCTAGGTAAGAGCTAAGATTTCCTTTGCATTGGAAACCTTTCCTTTTGCATGTGCACCCACACCCAATCTCCAGGTTCAAATATTACTCGCTTTCTTCCCTTGTTGACTTGTCTAGCATATTGCTCCATCTTCTTTTCAATTTGGACCTTGACTTTTTCATGGAGCTTCTTCACATATTTAGCTTTAGCCTTTCCATCCTTATGAACCAAAGAAGAGATGTTAGATAGAGGTAATAAATCAAGAGGAGTAAGGGGATTAAAATCATATACAACTTCAAAAGGAGATAAATTAGTAGTAGCATGCATAGCCCTATTGTAAGCAAATTCAACAAGAGGTAAGCATTCTTCCTAAGTTTTGATATTCCTCTTGATGATTGATCGAAGCAAGGTTGCAAGGGTCCTATTAACCACCTCGGTCTGCCTATCTGTTTGTGGGTGACAAGTGGTAGAGAAGAGAAGCTTAGTCCTAAGTTTCCCCCACAAGGTCCTCCAAAAGTGACCTAGAAACTGAGTCACGATCCAAGACTATGCTCTTAGGCATTCCGTGAAGCCTTACCACTTGTTTCTGAATCTCTTTAGTTTCTTGAGGATTTGTCCTATAGGTGGGCCTATTAGGCAAAGAGGCTCCCAGAATAAAGTCCACTTGGTGCTTAATTCTTCTCAAAGGAGGCAGTCCGGGACGGACACTTTTTGGAAAGACATCTTCAAATTCCTGCAAAAGAGAATCAATTTCACTAGGAAGGGGTTTAGAGTTAGAGTTTAAGTATAGGTCCTTGTATAAACAAATATACATCTCTTGCTTTGCAAGGCAAGCTCTCTTAATCTCACTCTCCCTAGCAAATAAATTTTCTATTTTTTTCTCAATTACAAGTTCTTTGTTTTTATTCTTCTCTTGCCCCTTTGACTTTTCCTTCATGTCCTTTTTCTCTTGCTCCCTCTTTAGCTTTAGGGTTACTTGGTCTTCACAAACCTCTTTTGGAGTGAGGGGTCCAAGTGTGATCTTCAAGGAATCATGAACAAAAGAGTACTTGTTAGAAAAACCATCATGAAGAGCATGTTTATCAAATTGCCAAGGCCTTCCAAGTAGAATATGACCAGCCTCCATAGGAACAACTTCACACAAAACATCATCATTATATTTACCAATTGAAAAACTTACCAATGCCTGTTGATTCACTAACAACTCACCACTCTCACTTAGCCATTGAAGCTTGTAGGGTCGCGGATGAGGTGTAGTTTTGAGGTTAAGTTTACTTACCAAACGAGTGCTTGCCACATTGGTACAACTTCCCCCATCGATAATCAATGAGCACACTTTGCCTTGAATGTTGCATCTTGTGTGGAAGATGTTCTCCCTTTGGCTTTGGTCCTTTGACATGACTTGATTACCTAAGAGTCTCCTTACCATTAATAAGTCCCCATCGGGAGCATAAACTGCACATTCTTCTTCACCTTCGCTTGAGGGTGGGGAATTTGGACATGAGTCACTAGAGAGGTGTCCATTTTCCCTTATCACCACTACCTTCTTGTTTGGGAATTGAGAAGCTATGTGTCCACTTCCCAAGCACTTGAAACACTTAATGTTCCCGCTTTTAGAAGAAGAAGAAGAAAAACCATTAGTGGAAGGAAAATTATTAGAATTCTTAGAAACCATACCTTCCTTGAGATGTGTAGGGGTGTCTTCCTTCAGTTGTTTGTCTTTCCAAGTAGAAGACTTAGGGTTGTAAGAGGACTTCTTCCATGCACCTTTTCTTTTGAGTTGCTCCACCTTTATGGCTTGATGCTCTAAGTCATCAAGTTCTTCATAGTTTTGCAACTCAACGATGTCTCCTATCTCACGATTTAGACCATGAAGGAAACGTGCCATGGTAGCCTCCCTTTCTTCAACAACATTGGCCCTTATCATGGCCACCTCCATCTCTTTGAAATACTCATCAACATTTCAACTTCCTTGGGTAAGCCTTTGGAGTTTATTGTGTAACTCCCTATGGTACCATGAAGGTACAAATCTCTTTCTCATTAAACTTTTCATCTCCTCCCAAGTATCTATGGGGTACTCCCTATTTCTTTCCCTCTCCTTTTGCACTTGGTCCCACCAAATTAAGGCATAGTCAGAAAATTCAAGGGCAGCCACCTTTACCTTCCTCTCTTCATTATAATGGTGGTAGGAAAAAATATGCTCAACCTTAGTTTCCCACTCTAAATAGGCCTCAGGATCATTCTTTCCTTGGAAAGAAGGGACTTGGGTCTTTACTCCTCCTAACTCTCCTCTTCTTTCATCACTCCTATACCTTCTATGTCTCCTTTCATAACTTCTTTCACTCCTCCCATGTCTCCTTCTCCTTTGATGGTTTCTCCTATCTCTCCTCTCTCTACCCGAATAGTAGGAATCTTCATCCTTATGCAAGACCTCATGCTGAGAGTCTCTCCTCCTTTCATTATCTAACCTTGTGTTAATCTCCACCCTAAAGTTCTCTAACTCTCTTGTTAAGGTGTGCATTAAGGTTGCCGTCCTAGGGGACAGGGGTGTACTTCCTCCGCTCATCTTTTTAGAAAAATGTGGTAAGATAGAATTTAGTTTAAGATTAAAGGACCTTAAAGAGGAGCCAATGCTCTACTCACACTCACAAATGAGTAAACCTCAATATTATTCAACTCTGTCTAAATGAAAGGGATTACATATCTATTTATAGAGTTTATTCTAAGGTGATACTCACAAAAGGAGGCTAACTCTAATTATGAAGTAAAGAGGCTAACCCTTAAGCCCAAAGAATAGGCCCAATTACAAAAATAAGTGAAATAGAAAACTAAAGGTCCAATTATACAGCGATAGCTAATCAAAGTATTCTGCCCATTGGGCTCTTCATCAACTTGGACTAATTGGATCAACTTAAGTGTTTCTCCTTCTAAATTAAACTTGAGTGAGAATAAGTTGTTCAATTCTTTTTATCCAAAGTAGCTTTATTAGCCTTCTTATCTCTTAATCTTGTCATGGTTCCCAAGTGCTTGTATTTCTTCTTTAAGCTTTGCTCTACTTTGGGTCTCCTCTTGGGCCTCTGAGGTCTCCATCAACTTGGGCCTCCTAGGTTTCCATAAGGTTAATATTTTTGAGTGCTTCTTGTTGTAAACTAGACAAAATTTTCTCCAAAAATAGACTTAAGAAATGCGTTAAAAGGTTAATAAATGAAAAGTTAAGCCTTTTGAAAGTTGTACATGATTTCTAAAAACGCTAGTTTGGCAGCTTGTAGTAAACTACAATTTTGGAAGATTCTGTTGTGTACTTGTGGAAAATCTTGGAACGACCAAAACTAGACACAAAAAGATTTTCAATTATGGTTTGCCTATATTAGTATGATTTTCTATTTTTAATTATTTTTAGAAACTGAATGTTGTACTTGTTTTCTAACTGAAAGTGGTTTTGAGAACTGTGAACTTTCAAAAATTATATAAAATTGTGTAAAACTTGGTTTTTAATGTTCTTGGTCATTTTGAAAAGGCTTTTAAGTGTAATTTCATAAAATAAATGGTTTGGACTCAGAAAAGTTTTGGTTGGATGTGAGACATACCAAAACAGATTTGCTGGTCCTCTAGCAGGTCATCCTGACCTTATTGTCTTGTTATTTTTGTATCTTTTTTTTGTAGATTTTTGTTTGAGGTGATATTTAATGATTTAAAAAATAGAAAAAAATTTCTTTTCAACCATATAGGGGTCATGTCAAACAAAAAGCATTTACTTGGTCAAAATAAATCTTAAAATCGAGGCCAAAAAACTAGTAGCTTTGGGAATCTATTTTGACAAAAAGTGTTATGATCTTTTTACTAGTTTATAAAAAAGTATATTTTTACACTTGAAATTTTATTATGGATCCTTTTAAATAAAAGATAAATATGATCTTTAAGGAAATATATTCTTTTCTGTTTTGCATATTTTAAAAATGTATTTTTAATGATTTAATTAAAAGTGATTAGTAGTAAAGCTCATAAAACAAAGTTTTATGAAAATCTAAGATTTAAGTTTTTAATTGATGATCTCATAAATTTATTTTCTTATCTAATTTTATATTTTGATACTTTAGAAACAGAATTCATAGTATTATATGAGACTTGATAAAAGTTTGTTTAATAGTGGATTATAAGAGTGTCATGGTGAAATTTGCAAAAGACATGACTTGGTGAATAATTGTGGCTTGATGGTGTGTTTATGATGTTGTGAAACTGTTGATAAAGGCCTATTTGGGTGTGAATGATAAGCGATTGTTGATATATGTTGCCATTAATGTTTATTTATGATGAGTTGTTTGTCATACATGCATTGTTGTTGTGAGCGTGTGGTACCGAAGGTGTCAGTATTCACAGGAATAGTTGGTGTAAGTTGAGTGTGAAAGCTTGAGGACTACGAATGGCACTATTCCACAAGAGATTAAGGTCTTGCAAACCCTGGGTCGTGGTGGCAGTTCCCCCATACGGAAATATTGACAAGTGCACTGGTTCCCCATGATTAGTAGCTAGAATTCTCCAAATGGTTTTGGCACATGCCACCTTATTAACCCTAGTGAGGGTATTTGTGTTATTCATACCATGATTAAGGAATATTTGGGTTGATCATTTAGTTTTTAGATTTCCATGCAGAATCTAGGATCATGGTTGACATTTGTATGCTTGGTCATAATTTGATTTGGAATGATGAATGAAATGGAACCCTTGTGTTATGCCTGCATGTGATTAAGTGTATATTTGTCTTCATGCCTAGTATGTTATATGCTTATTCTATTATTTTATTCTTTGGGTAGCTTATCCTTGCTTGTGTGTTTTGTGTGTGTGTGATTGTGATGATCATGATGATTTGTTGTCGTGGGAGTTGATGGATGGAGATCTTCCTAGACCTCGAGTTATCTTTCGACTTCTAGGAGTACATACTAGTACCGAAGGATGACACCTTCTAGATCTCACCACAGTCAATGGGTGACAAGATGGAGGAATCATCTTTGTATACATGTCAGATCTCGACACCCCTTTGAAGCTTGGAGAAGTTACTTTTCGATCCTTTCAGCCACCCTTTAGCTTCTACAGTTTAGCATCACCGGATGCCCCTAGAGGCGAGAGGCCTACATACATGGAGGTGGTAGAGGCAACCTGAGCTATACCCCTCACCATGTATGTAGAGCTTTAGTTATAAAGATGAGATCCATATTAGGTGATTCCTCTTTTGTTATGTGAGTCAGTTTTTATGACCAGCTTAGATTAGTGACTGACTATATGTACTCCCCTTCTCGAGCTGCATTCACAGGTTGGTCACCTGTATTGATACACACTTCACCTTAGAGTATTTTGATTTCTTGTATATATGTAGTGTTGATGTTTCCATGATTATGAGATTACCTTATTTCATGCCTTTTGATGTAGACTCTAATTTCTTTCTAAGTTGGCACTAGTACTAGAAAAGTATTTTCGCAGTTGCGAAAAATTTGCACTCATTTTCATAAATAAACTAATAAAAGGGCTTTCACAATAGAAATTTAAAATTGAATCCCGGTTGTGTAAATCAAGTTTTCTTGTGACAAAGATGGGTCATTATAGATTGTAATCGTGATATATATTTTTTTATTTCAACATGGCTTCTAGAAATCTTTCTTTAGTGAATTCTTGACTTCATGATTGAGCTCTTGCAATGTTGATTTCAAGATGCTTTCTTGATTTGATTTCTTGCAATCAAGGAAGTAATCAAGATGCATTCTTCATTGCAATCTTGATTTCAAGAAATCAGCCATGATGCCTTCTTGTTTTCATGAACGCTGTCAAGAAAACAATCGATGAATAGGGATATCAAGATTTCCAAAGGGGAACCAAGAAATCAAGAAATCAACATACCATAGAAATCAAGAAAGCAATCAAAAAATAAAGAAAGATATTTTCTTGTTTGATTTCTTGATTTCAAGATGCTTTCTTGATTGCAATATTGATAATTTTTTTTTACTTTAAACATGCGTTCTGGAAAGCTTCCTTGATTGATTGCTAGATTTCTTGATTGAGTTCTTGCAATCTTGATTTCAAGATGCTTTTTTCGCTTTGTTCTTTCTTGATTAGTTTTTTTTTTATTGTTTTCTTACTTTTTTACAATCAAGGAAGCAATGAAGACGCCTTCCAGATTGCAATCATGATTTTAAGAAAACAATAAAGATTCTTTCTTGTGATTGCAATCAAGAAAACAATCAAAAAATGAGGATATCAAGATTTTAAGCAATTCTTGATTGCTTTCTTGATTTTAATACGCTTTCTTGATTGCATGCAATCTTTATTTATTTATTTTTTTTAACCTGTTTCTTGACTTCTTTATTTAGTTCTTGCAATCTTGATTTCAAGATGCTTTCTTGCTTTATTCTCTCATGATTTCTTTACTGGTTTTTTCTTATTTCTTTCTTGCAATGAATGAAGTAATCAAGACAGCAAGAAAGCATTCTGTCTTTCTTTCTTTCTTTTATTCCTATAATTCTTGTTACAAGATAATCAACTCAAGGACGATCTGTAAAAGCAATATGAATCCTCTCAGGATCATATCACAATGAATTTCAAGTTATAAATGTTTTTTAGGGTTGAGGAAAATGATTTTGAAAAGAAATTTTCCCTATAAGAGAGGAGGATACCATCTAGACCCATGTATTCACTATGGTCACCCTAATCAGCTCTTATTTGAGTCATAAACTTAGCAGTGTCCTCAACTAATACATCCTTCTATCTATGGCATCGAAGATGTAAGTCTTACACTATAGGGGTGACTATTCTAAGATTAACACTACCAAAGGGTATCGTCCCCAAAGGTTACAATACCACTAGAGAAGTTACTATGATTGTTCTTATCTATTTGCTTCTCATGCTTGGTCTCGGTATCAAAGCCTAGTCCTTTATTCTACCTCCAAGGGTACTCTTGGGGTGACTATGTACTTCCATTTATTGCTTGATGATGAGCAAGGCCACAACAAAACAAAAATAAGGGGTGAGTTATAAAGCCAAAGAACAAATAACCCAAATAGATACAACTGCATTCCACCCATAGGACACTCATCCAAACATATACATGCACATACTCGATTAGAAGGCCTTAGGATAAAGCCTGGGGAAGTGTCACTCACCAACAACAAAACTTCCCCATATATATATATATATATACTTGGACCATACTAAGATGGTTAAACACGCAGTTCTAGCCAAGAAACACAAGCAATGTGTATAAGCATACTAACACACTCATGGCTCACAGAGTATAGCACTTCTAGTAAGAAGCTAACACCAAGGCAAGAGTTTCACGTATAAACATATACTAGTCATACACAGCCATAAGGCAGAGCCTCAAGAGAACTGAATTTATTGCATATACAATTATCAATGCCTTAACAAGGCCACACAAACATTAGCAAGCCATCATATTAAATCACTATACAATCACACCATACCACAAATGAAGACATACCACACAAACATAAAGGAAACAGATAATCAATCCATCCCACAACATTATGCTTACAGTCACAACACATACCACATGGGTTAGTTTCCTATAAGCATATTGTGCATGAAACCTGCCTCAATCAGTCTTTTACATCTTTCCCTTAATGCATATGATGCATGGGGGTACCCAAATCTAATATAAGGCACGATAGAGTGGACCCTGTGCTAGGCGTTTTAATGGACTTCGTACGAAGCATTTTCACTTTATGGGTGTTTCCTTAAAGGACAAACTTAGATATAGTACCTTAGATACCGTTGGTGTTGTTCTCTAATTAGAATTGGAAATTCACCTCCGTAATCTATGAAATCCTTTAATACATGCTTTTACTACGTGAATTACCAAGGTGAATCTCCAATTTTGATTGGAGAACAGCACCAACAGTACCTAAAGTATTATGTCTAAGTTTTGTCCTTCCTCAAATTTCTATATAGAATAAGGATAATAATACTGATTGTGGTAATGTCCATCTTTGGTATGGATTGTGGACCTAATTATGAGGCATTTTTCCATTTTGGCTAATTTGTGCAAAAAGGACTTTCCTTCTTCACAATGTCATGATGCATGAGTAGTTTCCACATCTTTTATCTTTGGCAATATTAAGATGAGATGGATAAGATGGATTTCACAAACTCATGCCCCGCCCTCCACTTAAATAGGTTTTCTCACCCTTAAGAATTCAATAGAAAAACTCACGAGGTTCTCAAAACAAAACTTAATAATTATAAGGATTTGAACACCAAGATATAGAGCATCATGAAAAACATCTTTAAAGATCCACAAGAACAAGGCTATAAGGTTTTCCTCTAGAAAAACAAATCACACTTGTTACAAATCTCTTTCAAAGCGACTACATAAGGTATATATATATATATATATATATATATATATATGTATATATATATATGAAGATACATTCACTCCATATCAGTGGCCATGACATCTTGGAGACATAGCCTAATTGATGTCTAGAGGCCAAAACTCATGAAAATTGTGGTGATCCGCGATACAACCACTACAAATCATCACAAGGAAATGGAAGGAATTCACTCTCTAATCGTCTATTTTAATTTTAAGTTCAATTAGGAAAAACGCTTCATTAATTTGCTTGTGAAAATATGGATAAATTTTTTCTTGGATAAATTGGCTTATCATCAAGGCATTGCGAAAAGAAAGTCCAAGTCCTACATGAAGATAAACATACAATACATCACCATAAATAAAGATGGCATGCCTAGCATGTAAAGTACTGAGTACATAACAATAGCAAGGTCCAACATAAATGATAAACATCGAATAGCATAAGGATAGTGGGAGAGGTGTGTGACAATGAACCCAAATTACAACATAAAAAGGGGAGGGGATACATAACTCACTCCCTATAACTGGCCACCTCTACTCAAAAGATAAACACAAACTACGCTGTCTCCTAGAGACAATGAGAGGTAGAGGGTGCATCGTCATCTCCCACGAAAGAAACATGGCTCGAACCTCTTCCACGTCCACAAGAAGCGTGTGTATTGAAGAGCCTTTGGTACTCACGAGCATTACCCACTTGACGAAGAGCATGTACATGCGCATAGACGGCAAGTGGGGGATATAGAACCTCCTGAGCGAAATTCGAGAAATCCACTCGAATTGTAACCAAAATCATGGAAATCAAGGTGATGGAAACCAAGGAGGCCTAATTGGAGGTCCAAAGGGAGCAAAGCTTGAAGATGTACAAGGACTTGGTGGGCCCATGACAAGGTCAAAAGTATAGAAGGCCAAGGAAGTTTTAAAACAAGAAGTGAATAACCTTCTCTCAATTAAGTCAAATCTAGAAGAAGAAGCACTCAAGATGGTCCAAATAATCCAAGTTTATGAAGGGCCCAATGTGGGGGCATTATGTATTCAGTTTGGTTTTTCTTTTATTTTTATTTTCTTGTTTTGGAATAATTTTGTAATTGGGCCTATTGTTTTGGGCTAATTTATGCGCATAGAGAAAATAGGGTTAAAGTGCTACCTCCTTTTCTTGGGCTTGGGCCAAATTACACTAGGCCAAGCAAACCTAGCTGCCCACTTGTAATAAATGAGGGGGGGTGCTACTTTTCCCTATAAATAGGGATGTGTTTCCTTTGTTTTGGGACTTTTGAATAAGATTATATTTTTCACTCTTTTTGTGAGTTTTAGAGCTGTGTCTCTTTTGGATTCTTAGATAGAACCTTTTTGATTCTTATCAAAGGTTTCCATACCTTTGTGGTGAATCCTCGCTTGGCTTATCACTCTCCATAGAGTGTGGCGCCTTCTTTTCCATTTCTTTTCTATTTCACATTTTCCTATTTTATCTATTCCTCAATTTTCTTGTCTTTTTCTATTTTGTTATTTTAATTCTCTTGCTTTCTTGTTACGCGCCATTTGCTTAATTATCTTATCTGTTTGCACAAGTTTTATCTTCTACATTTCTTCATTTTCTTTTTATTCCTATAATTTTTGTTAGAAGATAACCAACTCAAAGGAAGATCCGTAAAAGCAATATGATTCCTAATTAGGATCATATCACAAGGCATCGCGTTGCGTGTAGTGAGTGAGAAGCAAACCATCAAAATGTGCTTGATGGGCACAACATCTATCATCCATCCATCTCACCCATCATGGATGGTCGGTATTAGTTCCACACTAAAAGCAGCACTTCGAGGGGGGGGGGGGGGGCGGGGAAACGTTATCTGCTCCTGCGATCAAAGACAATCACGATCGTCACAATCACACACGTACAAAACCCACAAGCAAGGATAAGCTACCCAAAGAACAAACATAACATTCAAAGCATACATCATAATGAGCATAAGGTAAAGCATACATTCAGTCACGACACATGAACATACATAAGATTTTTCATTTCATTATTCTTGATTAGAGCATGACTGAGTATGCAAATGTAAACCATGAACCTAGACTCTCCATGGAAATCTAAAACTAAGCGACCAACCTAGATATTGTTTAATCATGGTATAATAAACACAAATACCCTCACCAGGGTTCTTAAAGCGGCACGTGCCTAAACCATTTGGGGAATACCGGCCACTAATCATGGATACTAGTGCACATTGTCAAGATTTTCGTATAGGGGAACTGCCACGACGACCTAGGGTTTCCAAGGCCTCGGTTTCTTGTGAAATCGCACCATCCATAGTCCTCAAGCTTTCACACCCAACTCCGCACCGCATTCCCGTGAATGATGACACCTTCGATACCACGTGCTCATAACAACAATGCATGCGTGCATGACAAATAACTCATCATAAATAGACATTGATGGTAACATATATCAACAACTGCTTATCGTTCACACTCGAATAAGCTTTTATCAACAGTTTCACAATATAATCAACATGCCATTATGATATGATCCTGATGGGAATCATATTGTTTTTACGGATCTTCCTTTGAGTTGATTATCTTGTTTAACGAAGTATAGACAAAATAAGAAGATGAAATAGCACAAAGAGTAAAGTTTGAAGTAATGACACTAAAATTGAAAAGAGAATGGAAAAGAAATGGCAAGTATATGAGTTAAAAATAAAAAGACGAGAAAAAGAAAGGAAATGGCGAAAGACGCCACACTTTATAGAGAGTGATAAGTCCAGCGAAGATTCGCCACAAAGGTATGGAAACCTTTGATAAGAACCAAGAAGGTTCTATCTAAGAACCCAAAAGAGACATAGCTCTTAAACTCACAAAAGGAGTGAAAATATAATCTTATTCAAAAGTGAAAAAACACAGGAAACACATCCCTATTTATAAGGAAAAGTGGCACCTCCCCTTTTCAATTATAAGTTAACAAGGAAGCAATAGCTTATGCTTGACCTAGTGTAATTTGGCCCAAGCCTAAAAAGGAGGTAGCGCTTAACCCTATTTTCTCTATGCGCTTAAATTAGCCCAAAAACAATAGGCCTAATTAGAAAATTATTCCAAAACAAAAGAAGAAAACTAAATACATAATGAAATAAAAGTCATGCCCCCACATTGGGCCCTTCATTAACTTGGATTAGTTGGACCATCTTGAGTGCTTCTCCTTCTAGATTTGACTTAAATGAGAGAAGGTTATTCACTGCTTGATCTAAAACTTCCTTGGCCTTCTTTACTTTTGACCTTGTCATGGGCCCACCAAGTCCTTGTAGTGCATCTTCAAGCTTTTCTTCCTTTGGACTTCCAATTGGGCCTCCTTGGTCTCCATCATTCCCTCCCTCTTCGAAGGAATTTGTCCTCAAATTTGATCCTTCATTACCTACATCAAAATGACTTAAGTTAGCCACATTGAATGTTGCACTAACTCCATACTCACTTGGTAAGTCAATCTTGTAGGCATTGTCATTGATCTTTTTTAAGACTTGGAAAGGTCCACCCCTTCTAGGTAAGAGCTTAGATTTCCTTTGCATTGGAAACCTTTCCTTTCATATGTGCACCCACACCCAATCTCTGGGTTCAAATGTAACATGCTTTCTTCCCTTATTGGCTTGTCTAGCATATTGCTCCATCTTTTTTTCAATTTGGACCTTGACTTGTTCATGGAGCTTCCTCACATATTCAGCTTTAGCTTTCCCATCCTTATGAACCAAAGAAGAGATGTTAGGTAGCAGTAATAAATCAAGAGGAGTAAGGGGATTAAAACCATACACAATTTCAAAAGGGGATAAATTAGTAGTAGCATGCACAGCCCTATTGTAAGCAAATTCAACAAGAGGTAAGCATTCTTCCCATGCTTTTATGTTCCTCTTGATGATTGTTCGAAGCAAGGTTGTAAGGGTCCTATTCACCACCTCAGTCTGCCCATCCGTTTGTGGATGACAAGTGGTAGAGAAAAGAAGCTTGGTCCCAAGTTTCTCCCACAAGGTCCTCCAAAAGTGACTTAGAAACTGAGTCACGATCCGAGACTATGCTCTTAGGCATTTTGTGAAGCCTTACCACTTCCTTGAAGAACAAATCTACCACATGAATGGCATCATCTACCTTGTGGCAAGGGATGAAGTGGGCCATTTGGGAGAATCTATCGACCACCACAAAAATGGAGTCACTTCCTTTCTTGGAACGAGGTAACCCTAGCACAAAATCCATAGACAAGTCAATCTAGGGGGAATTAGGAATAGGTAGGGAAGTATAAAAACCATGAGGTATTACCTTTGATTTTGCTCTTTTACATATAATGCACCTCTCACAATGTTTATGCACATCATGCTTCATGCCAGGCCAATAAAAATGCTCATGCAACACATCTAAAGTCTTTTTGTATCCTAAAATGCCCCATTAAACCCCCCTCATGAGCTTCCTTAAGCAATAATTCACGCAAAGAGCTCTTAGGTACACACAAACATTTTTCTTTGAACAAGTAACCATCTTGCCTAAAGAACCCCTCATGCGCTACTTTTTCACATGCAGCATACATTTTAGAGAAATCATCATCATGCATATACAATTCCTTGATGTGTTCAAAACCAAGCATCTTAGTTTCAAGAATAGCTAGTAAAGTATACCTTATAGAAAGCGCATCAGCCACGACATTTACCTTTCCTTGCTTGTGTTTGATCACGTAAGGAAATTGTTCAAGGTACTCAACCCACTTGGCATGCCTTTTGTTGAGCTTACCTTGCTGTTTTAAGTACTTTGTGACTCATGATCACTATGGATTACAAATTCTTTTGGCAAGAGGTAATGTTGCCAAGTGTGCAATGCTCTTATGAGTGCATACAATTCCTAATCATAGGTGGAATAATTTAAGATTGAACCATGCAATTTTTCACTAAAGTATGCAATTGGATGACCCTCTTGCAATAAAACAGCCCCAATCCCCACATTTGATGCATCACATTCAAGTTCAAAGGACTTAGAAAAATTAGGTAATGCAAGTATGGGTGCATTAGTGAGCCTATCCTTAAGTGTATTAAAGCTTCTCTCTTGCACTTCTCCCCACTTAAAACTCACATTTTTCTTTACTATCACATTTAAGGGTGCGGCTATGATGCTAAAGTCTTTTACAAACCTCCTATAAAAGCTAGCTAATCCATGAAAGCTTCTCCCTTCACTTATTGACTGAGGTGTAGGCCACTCCTGAATAGCTTTTATCGTTTCCTCATCCACTTGCACTCCCTTAGCACTCACAACAAAGCCTAGGAAAACCACATGGTTGGTGCAAAAAACACACTTCTCTAAGTTAGCATACAATTTTTCCTTTCTAAGCACACTTAATACGACCCTAAGGTGTTCAAGGTGCTCTTCTAAGGTTATGCTATAGATTAATATGTCATCAAAGTATACCACTACAAACTTGCCTAGAAACTCTCTCAGCACATGGTTCATCAACCTCATAAAGGTGCTAGGTGCATTTGTAAGCCCAAAGGGCATTACCAACCACTCATACAATCCATATTTAGTTTTAAAGGCTGTTTTCCACTCATCCCCTTCTCTTATCCTAATTTGATGGTACCCACGTTTTAAATCAACTTTAGAAAAGTAACATGCACCATGCAATTCATCAAGTAAATCATCTAGCCTAGGGATGGGATGCCTATATTTGACAGTTATATTATTTATAACCCTACAATCAGTACACATTCTCCAAGAACCGTCCTTTCTGGGGACAAGGATGACGGGCACAGCACAGGGGCTTAAACTCTCCCTCACCCATCCTTTTTGCAATAGCTCCTCCACTTGTTTTTGAATCTCTTTAGTCTCTTGAGGATTTGTCCTATAGGTGCGCCTATTGGGCAAAGTGGCTCTTGGAATGAAGTCCATTTGGTGCTCAATTCCTCTCAAAGGAGGCAGTCCAGGAGGAACACTTTTTGGAAAGACATCTTCAAATTCCTGCAAAAGAGAATCAATTTCACTAGGAAGGGATTTAGAGTTAGAGTTTAAGTATAGGTCCTTGTACAAACAAATATACATCTCTTGCTTTGTAAGGCAAGCTCTCTTAATCTCACTCTCCCTAGCAAATAAATTTTCTATTTTTTTCTCAGTTACAATTTCTTTGTCTTTATTCTTCTCTTGCCCCTTTGACTTTTCCTTCATGTCCTTCTTCTCTTGCTCCCTCTTTAGCTTTAGGGTTACTTGGTCTTCACAAACCACCTTAGGAGTGAGGGGTACAAGTGTGATCTTCAAGGAATCATGAACAAAAGAGTACTTGTTAGAAAAACCATCATGAAGAGCATGTTTATCAAATTGCCAAGGCCTTCCAAGTAGAATATGACTGGCGTCCATAGGAACAACATCACACAAAACATCATCATTATATTTACTAATTGAAAAGCATATCGATACTTGTTGATTCACTAACAACTCACCACTCTCACTTAGCCATTGGAGCTTGTAGGGTCGTGGGTGAGGTGTAGTTTTGAGGTTAAGTTTACTTACCAAATGAGTGCTTGCCACATTGGTACAACTTCCCCCATCAATAATCAATGAGCACACTTTGCCTTGAATGTTGCATCTTGTATGGAAGATGTTCTCCCTTTGGCTTTGGTCCTTTGCCATGACTTGATTACCTAAGAGTCTCCTTACCATCAATAATCATGCATCTTGAATGTTGCATCTTGTTTGTCCTTCCAAGTAGAAGACTTAGGGTTGTAAGAGGATTTCTTCCATGCACCTTTTCTTTTGAGTTGTTGCTCCACCTTTATGGCTTGATGCACTAAGTCATCAAGTTCTTCATAGTTTTGCAACTCAACGATGTCTCCTATCTCACAGTTTAGACCATGAAGGAAACGTGCCATGGTAGCCTCCCTTTCTTCAACAACATTGGCCCTTATCATGGCTACCTCCATCTCTTTGAAATACTCATCAACATTTCGACTTCCTTGGGTAAGCCTTTGGAGTTTATTGTGCAACTCCCTATGGTACCATGAAGGTACAAATCTCTTTCTCATTAAACTTTTCATCTCCTCCCAAGTATCTATGGGGTACTCCCTATTTCTTTCCCTTTCCTTTTGCACTTGGTCCCACCAAATTAAGGCATAGTCAGAAAATTCAAGGGCAGCCACCTTTACCTTCCTCTCTTCATTATAATGGTGGTAGGAAAAAATATGCTCAACCTTAGTTCCCACTCTAAATAGGCCTTGGGATCATTCTTTCCTTGGAAAGAAGGGACTTGGGTCTTTACTCCTCCTAACTCTCCTCTTCTTTCATCACTCCTATACCTTCCATGTCTCCTTTCATAACTTCTTTCACTCCTCCCATGTCTCCTTCTCCTTTGATGGTTTCTCCTATCTCTCCTCTCTCTACCCAAATAGTAGGAATCTTCATCCTCATGCAAGAGACCTCATGCTGAGAGTTTCTCCTCCTTTCATTATCTAACCTTGTGTTAATCTCCACCCTAAACTTCTCTAACTCTCTTGTTAAGGTGTGCATTAAGGTTGCCATCCTAGGGGACGGGGGTGTACTTCCTCCACTCATCTTTTTAGAAAAATGTGGTAAGATAGAATTTAGTTTAAGATTGAAGGACCTCATCACTCTTCTTACGTGTTTACACTCTTTGAGATGAGTCCACTCATGTTTCTCTCAAAAATTGGCTTTTGATTTTTTTAATTGAAAATGCTCTTGCCTTTTACCACTCAAGTCCTCTTTTTAAGTTCTTAAATAAATCCCAAGCATTCATCAATTATCAAAAGCACATACAATTGTAACAAGTCTCACAAAAGTTATCACTCAAAAGTCGATAAAAGGAGAAACTCTAGACAAAACAAAAAAAAAAGGAATTTAAAAGACAAACAAGAAAAGCTAATTAGAAAAGGGTAAAACTCAAATGGAGTTGCAAGAAAGACAAAAAAAGGAATAATGAAAGAGATAAAGAAGAAATGCGCAAGTTTGGATATTGAGAACAGCACCACTCTTATGAATTCCTTAAGGCAACCAAATTAAGAATATTTAAGTGCAAGGGGCAATTTTTTTTTTAATTCTTCATTTTTTTTCCTTTTTTATTTTATTTTATTGTTCTATATATATATATATATATATATATATATATATTACCCCTATTTGTTTTGCACTTGCAACAGATATTATATGCCTAATAAGGTATATAGTCTTTCAGGTGCTATAAGACGTTAAATGAATTGCGCAAAATTAAAGAGAAATAAATTATGCAAAATTAAGGATAATTATGACAATTAAGACTCGATTATGACACAATTAAGGACAATTAATGATAATTAATGGCATCATAAAGACAATAAACAAGGCAATAAAGGACACACAAACACAAGAACACTACCAACTCTAGGATCCAGGCTCTAGATACCACATGATATGATCCTGATAGGAATCATATTGTTTTTACGGATCTTCCTTTGAGTTGATTATCTTGTTTAACGAAGTATAGACAAAATAAGAAGATGAAATAGCACAAAGAGTAAAGTTTGAAGTAATGACACTAAAATTGAAAAGAGAATGGAAAAGAAATGGCAAGTATATGAATTAAAAATAAAAAGACGGGAAAAAAAAGGAGATGGTGGAAGACGCCACACTCTATAGAGAGTGATAAGTCTAGCGAAGATTCGCCACAAAGGTATGGAAACCTTTGATAAGAACCAAGAAGGTTTTATCTAAGAACCCAAAAGAGACACAGCTCTTAAACTCACAAAAGGAGTGAAAATATAATCTTATTCAAAAGTGAGAAAACATAGGAAACACATCCCTATTTATAAGGAAAAGTGGCACCTCCCCTTTTCAACTATAAGTTGCAGCTAGGTTAACAAGGAAGCAGTAGCTTATGCTTGACCTAGTGTAATTTGGCCCAAGCCTAAAAAAGGAGGTAGCGCTTAACACTATTTTCTCTATGCACTTAAATTATCCCAAAAACAATAGGCCCAATTAGAAAATTATTCCAAAACAAGAGAAGAAAACTAAATACATAATAAAATAAAAGTCATGCCCCCACATTGGGCCCTTCATTAACTTGGATTACTTGGACCATCTTGAGTGCTTCTCCTTCTAGATTTGACTTAAATGAGAGAAGGTTATTCACTGCTTGATCTAAAACTTCCTTGGCCTTCTTTACTTTTGACCTTGTCATGGGCCCACCAAGTCCTTGTAGTGCATCTTCAAGCTTTTCTTCCTTTGGACTTCCAATTGGGCCTCCTTGGTCTCCATCACATTAAGTTACAATTATTCACCAAGTCATGCCTTTTGCAACTTTCACCAAGAAACTCTTTTAATCCAACTTTTATTAGGTCTTATATATTATTATAATTTATGTATTTTGATATGATCCTAATTGGATTCATATTGTTTTTTAACGGATCGTCCTTGAGTTGGCTATCTTGTAACAAGAGTTATAGAAACAAGAGAAAAGAATAAAGGTCCAAGATGAGATTTGAGCAACAAATGATAGAGTTAAAGCAAATGGCACATAAAAAAAGTAAGCAAGAAAACTAGAAAGACAAGAAAATAGAGAAAATAGGAAAACGTGGAAAGGAACGAAAATGGAAGAAGGCGCCATACTCTATAAAGAGTGATAAGCCAAGCAAGGATTCGCTATAAATGTATGGAAACCTTTGATAAGAATCAATGCTCAACTCACACTCACAATGGAGTCAAAATTTCAATATTATTCAACTCTGTCAAATGAAAAGGATTACATCTCTATTTATAGAGTTTATTCCAAGGTGCTACTCACACAAGGAGGTTAACCCTTAAGCCCAAAGAATAGGTCCAATTACAAAAATAAGTGAAACAGAAAACTAAAGGTCCAATTATATAGTGATAGCTAATCAAAGTCTTCCCCACATTGGGCTCTTTATCAACATGGACTACTTGGATCAACTTAAGTGCTTCTCCCTCTAAATTTAACTTGACTGAGAATAAGTTGTTCATTTTTTTGTTTGTTTTATCCAAAGTAGCTTTCTTAGCCTTCTTTATCTCTTAATCTTGTCATGGTTCCCCAAGTCCTTGTAGTTCTTCTTTAAGCTTTACTCTGCTTTGGGTCTCCTCTTAGGCCTTTGAGATCTCAATCAACTTGCGCCTCCTAGGTTTCCATCATATTTAAAATTTTAAAATTAAATAAGAAAATAAATTTATGAAATCATCAAATTAAAGCTTAGGTCCTAGATTTTCATAAAACATAGTTTTATGAACCTTACCATTAATCCCTTTTTAATTATATCTCCAAAAATACATAAACTAGAAAAGAATATATTTTAAAAAAATCGTATTTAACTTTTATTTTAAAAGATTCACAATTAATTTTTTAAGTGTAAAATGAAGAAGCAAGAAGAAGAATTGTTCTTGCCCCAAGAAGCATTGCTAAAGTTTTCATGATTTGCCTCTTGATGAGTTGTATTGTGTGTTTATGTGTGTGTGTAGTTATGTGTCATGCATGATTGATCTTTATCTTTAATGATTTGATGGTGATGAGCTCTAAATTTAAGACTTAATGGATTAACAAGTGATAACATATTTTCATAAGCTTAAAATTGAATCCAAGATGAAATAGATGTTTAAAATATGATTTTGGTTTGATAACTCTATGATTAAGTTCTTAAATGATTCAATCTTGTCTTTAGAAACAATTTAATCTATTAATTTAGTTAAGTAATTGATTTTTTCCATTATTATTTATGCTAGAAAGCTGATTTGAATCTGATATAATTAGTTACATTTTGAAATGCTGAAATATGGTTATGTGAATAACTGATTACATATAATTAGTTATTTTAAGTAACCTGAAATAAAAGCTATGTGCAAATAACTAGCTACGAAGGGAAATAACTAGTAATTTCTACTCTAAGTCCATTTTCCAGAATTACGAAGAACAAAATAATTGATTTCAAGACCGGATAATTAGTTATTTTAGTTTTCTCTCTATAAATTGCAAACCTTATTCACATGGCTTCCAATCCCTAAACTTTTGTGAGAGTTTTTCAAGAGTGAAAACATATTTTTCATCATCATTACAAGTTTTTCATCAAATCAAGAGCTCACACATGGATCATCTTTGCGAATAAAGAGAAGTCATCTTATTGGGTAAATTTGTTTTGTGCTTCATTGTTTTCATTCATCACGAATTGAGGTGATATCTAACTTGTGATAGAGTTTCTCTTGTGATAGAGTTCCACAAGAATTGGTTCAAGTTTTCTTGATAGGTTTTCAAGAAACTAGGTTTTTGGGTTGTGTTTGTGTGTGATTCTTTTGTTTGTGCAGTGTGCTTGTAAACAAATTGATTTACGTAGTGATAATACCAATCAGTTTGATTGGAAACTAGATGTAGATCACAGTGGTGGTGATCGAACTAGTATAAATCTTATGTGTTCTTCTATTTTCTCTACCCTTCCTTACATATATTGAATTTTGATCACTTTATCAATTGCATATCAATTCATGATAATCTTGTTCATGTTTGCATAGTAAAGGCAAGTTAAATGTTCTAATTCTACAACATCCACATCACAAAATGAAATTGATTTAAGATTTTTCAAAAATCTAGTTTTTCATCTTTCAAAAGTGATATGATCTTGATTGGATTCATATTGTTTTTATGGATCATCTTGTAACAAGAATTATAGGAATAAAAGAAAATGAAAAAAGGTAAAAGATAAGATTTGCGCAAATAGATAAGAGAATTAATGTAAATAGTGCAGAAAAATAGTAGCAAGAGAATTAACAAGATAAAATAGAAAGGACAAGAAAATTGAAATGATAGCAAAAATAAAGAAAACGAAATAGAAAGCAAAAGACGCCACACTCTATAGAGAGTGATAAGTCTAGCGAAGATTCGCCACAAAGGTATGGAAGCTTTTGATAAGAACCAAGAAAGGTTCAATCTAAGAAGCCCAAAGAGGAGCCAATGCTCTACTCACACTCACAAATGAGTAAACCTCAATATTGTTCAACTTGTCAAATGAGAGGGATTACATATCTATTTATAGAGTTTATTCTAAAGAGTCTCACCCTAATTCTAAAAGACATAAGCAAAGGCCTAAGAAAGCTTAAGGTACAAATTACAACTTATTTTTAAACTTAAAAGAAGCCTAAACTAGAACTAGAAATTGGGCTTCTGATTTAGTATCAAACCAGCCCATTTATTATAAAAAAAGGTACCCAAACACTTAAATAAAAGCTAATAAAAAAAACTAGGTTGCAAGCCCATAATTGGTGCATTAGGTTGGGCCTTCTTCCACTTGAATCAAATGCACCATCTTGAGCTCTTCCTTCCTACTTTAGGCTTGAGCTTGTACTTGTTGATCTCTTTTTCAAGTAAGATATCCTTTATTTTCCTAGCTCTTGCCCTAGCTATTGGGCCTCCTAGCCCAATTAGGCTTTCCTTCTCCTTAGCTCTTCCTTTTTCTCTTTAAGGCCTTCCTTGATATCCATCAAAAAGACTTTTGGGTTCTTGAAACTTTTCATAGATCTAATTCACCCCCCCTCTTGGATTCAGCCATTTTATTCTACATAAAATATTGTGATTTTTTTTTTTAGCTATACAAAAAGTTATAAAACATTTTATTAAAACAGACTCTAGTAGCTGCTAGTTTTTGGCCTCTGATTTAAAAATATGTTTGAACCAGTAAACAATCTTTACCTAACATGATCCATATATGGTTGAAAAAAAAATTGTATATTTTCTAAAAAATTAAATATCACCTCAAGAAAAAATCTACAAAAAAGATACAAAAATAAACAAGACAGTAAGGTCAGGATGACTTGCTAGAGGACCAACAAACCTCTTTGTTATTTTTGATATCTAATCAAAACTTTATAGAGTCCAAACCATTTATGTTTAGAAAGCACACTTAAAAACCTTTTCAAAATGACCAAGAACATTAAAAACAAGGGTCTACACTATTTTATATGATTTTTGAAAGTTCACAGTTCTCAAAACCATTTTTAGTCAGAAATCAAGTACAACCTTCAGTTTCTAAAAATTATTAAAAATAGAAAGCCATATTAAATAGGCAAATCATATATGCTTTGAAAGCTTATTATTTCTAGTTTTCAGTTGTTCCAAGAGTTTTCACAAATACACAACAAAATCTTCCAAAATCACATTTTACTACACGCTACCAGACTAGAGTTTTTAGAAATCATGCACAAATTTCGAAAGGCTTAACTTTTTCATTTCTTAACCTTTTAGTGCATTTCTTGAGTCTATTTTAGAGAAAATTTTGTCTAATTTACAACAAAGCAACAAGTACTCAAAAATATTAACCACAACTCTAGATATAGCAAAAACAGTGAACCATGCTTAGGTAGAAAATGAAAACAACATTAGGAACACTTTGCACATATGCTCGAAAATGTTCTCTTTCATCAAGTTTACAAATTTTAAAAATACCAACAACATTTATAAGCAACAAACACATCAAGAACAGAATAACCATAGTCTAAACACAAGGAAAAATGTTAGCTTGCCTTACCCTGTAACAAGATCCTTCTAATGAAACCCCAAAGTGGATCTTAAAATTCAACACCAAGGATCTCAAGAACGGAACCAAAATTGAAGAAAATAAAAAGCAGAATAGGTGAGAAATGGTAAGAACAACGCCACAATTCGAAGATTGATAAGTCGAGGAGGATTCGCCACAAAGAATAGAATTCTTTGATAAGAATCTAAAGGTTCAAAGCTAGAACCAAGAGGAGCAATGCTTTCTCAATTAACAAAAGCTAATCACATTCAATAATGCCAAAAGTTTTCTACAAAGTGGTCTCAGAGGCCTATTTATACTACAACTAATAAAAAGGCCCAAACAACTAAAAAGGCCTAATACAATTCATAGTAGGTACAAACCCAAACAAAGCAAACTAAAACATTAGCTAGCAAATAACCAAAGTCCATATAGCACCTAATTAAACAACACTTAGGTGCATACACAAGATCTACAAGAAGCCCAACAAGGTCCAATAACAAAACGTCCTAAAAGACAATTAACAAGATAGCTAAGCCCCTCCGAGACCTCTATCATCCCCTCCTTCCTGGAGGAAATTCATCCACGAATTTAGCTCCTTTATTCCTACATGGAAAAAAAAAATGCAAGTATTATTGATGTGATCCTGGTGGCAATCATATTGTTTTTACGGATCTTCCTTTGAGTTGATTATCTTGTTTAACGAAGTATAGACAAAATAAGAAGATGAAATAGCACAAAGAGTAAAGTTTGAAGTAATGACACTAAAATTGAAAAGAGAATGGGAAAGAAATGATAAGTATATGAATTAAAAATAAAAAGATGGGAAAAGGAAAGGAGATGGCAGAAGGCGCCACACTCTATAGAGAGTGATAAGCCAAGCGAAGATTCGCCACAAAGGTATGGAAACCTTTGATAAGAACCAAAAAGAGGAGTCAACGCTTTACTCACACTCACAAATGAGTAATCCTCAATATTATTCAACTCTGTCAAATGAGAGGGATTACATCTCTATTTATAGAGTTTATTCTAAGGTGCTACTCACACAAGGAGGCTAATCCTAATTAAGAAGCAAAGAGGCTAACCCTTAAGCCCAAAGAATAGGCCCAATTACAAAAATAAGTGAAACAGAAAACTAAAGGTCCAATCATACAGTGATAGCTAATCAAAGTCTTCCCCACATTGGGCTCTTCATCAATTTGGACTACTCGGATCAACTTAAGTGCTTCTCCTTCTAAATTTAACTTGACTGAGAATAAGTTGTTCAATTTTTTTGTTTGATCCAAAGTAGCTTTCTTAGCCTTCTTATTTCTTAATCTTGTCATGGTTCCCCAAGTCCTTGTAGTTTTTCTTTAAACTTTACTCTACTTTGGGTCTCCTTTTGGGCCTCTAAGGTTTCAATCAACTTGGGCCTCCTAGGTTTCCATCATTCTCTCCCTCTTCAAAAGAATTCGTCCTCGAATTCACATCGTCATCACCTACATGAAAGGACATGCATTAGTTTTATTGAATGTGACATTAAGAAAAGGCCTAACTTTATGGAGACTTGATTTCCTTTGAATGGAAAGTCTCTTATTCATCATGTGCCTACACACCCAACCTCCCGGGTCAAAAACAAGTCTAAAGAACCCATCACATGTAACTTCTAGATTAGAGAATTTTTTATTTTTTATGCATAGCTCTTCAACTTGGCTAAGGCTATTAAGGAGTAAGGCAACACACCCAAGTCTCAACGATTTTGCATTATTATTCAAAACATCATGCAAACCCAACACATCATGACTTAACACATGTTCTTGCACATCCACTAAATCATAAAATCTAGTAGTGTGTGTCAAGGATTTCTTCTTCTTATTGTTGCCTTGTTTTACATATTGATCCACCACTTCGTCAAAGTGAGTCTTTATGTGCAATTTGGCGTTAGGCTTCAAGACAAAAGAAATGTTAGACAAAGGAATCAAATTAGAAGAATTAGAAGAATTGAATTCATAAGCCAACTTAAAAGAAGGAATTATAGTAGTAGAATGCAGTGAATTCCTAGGTGAATTGAAGGACTTAGTCTCAGCTTTAGGTGTTAGCCATTCTTTAGTGGTCTTCAACTCCTCCTTTTCCTCTTGCAATTTTTTTAAACTTGGATTAGCCATGCAAGTGGTCAAATTCAGATTTGAAGTCTTGAAATGTCCACTAAGTTCCTTCCGGCCGTGAGGCATTTGTGTCTTTGAAAGCTCAACTTCAATTTCATTTGATGCCTCGCATTCTTCCTTTGGAAGCACTTCTTCAAATCCCTTTAAAAGAGAATCATCACAACTAAACAAAGAATTAGAATTTAAGACAAAGTTAACAGATTTTTTAGCAAATGCATTCTCATGTTCTTTCTCTTTTTCTCTCAATTCTTTTTCTTTCTCTTCTTCTCTCACTTTTTCTTTCTGTTTTTCTCTGCTACTTATCTCTTTTTATCTATTTTGTATCTCTTTTTCTCTACTTTCGCTATCTTTTTCTCTACTTCTTTTCTCTTTTTCTTTGCTTCCTCTCTCTTTTTCTGTACTTTTTTTTCCATGACTTCTTCTATTTCTCTCCCAGTTGTCAAACATCTTATGAAATTTGTCCTTTTCTCTTTGAAAGATTCTCTCCAAGTGCCTTGATAGGCCTTGAAGTTTGAGTTCCATTTCCATAGTCAAGCTTGAAAGAAGACAAGTTAGTAGACATAAAAAAAAAAAAAGGACCTTACCACTCTTCTCACGTGTTTACACTTTTTGAATGAAATCACTCGTGTTTCACACAATTTGGCTTTTGATTAATAAAAATGCTCTTGCCTTTTACCACTCAAGTCCTCTTTTACAAGTTCTTAAATAGAACCCCTTATGCATATCAATTATCAAAAGCACATACAATTGTAAACAAATCTCACAAGTGTTATCACTAAGAAGTCCAAGAAAAAGGAAAACTCTAGACAAAACATAAAAGGGAATTTAAAAGACAAACAAGAAAAGCTAATTTAGGAAAAGAAAAATAAAAGGTAAAACTCAAAAGGAATACAAGAAGACAAAAAGGAAACAGAAAAAATATGAGAATATAAGAATGTGCAATTTAAGGAATAGCACCAATTATATGAATCCCACAGTGGCAATCAAAATAAACTTCTTCAAGTGCAAGGGGCAATCCTTTTTTTTTTTTTGTTCTATTCTTCGAGATATTTTGTTTATTTTTTTTTTGGTTTATTCTTTAGGAGCAGATTTCTCCCTTTTTTTTTTTTTTTTACCCTTGTTTGTTTTTGCACTTGCAGCAAATATTAATATGCCCAACAAAATAGCTTTCAGAATAAGGTGCAATTAATATACAATGCAAGATTGCCAAAATGAAGGAGTTTAATTGTGCAGAATTAAAATAATTAAATTGCACAGAATAAAGACAATTATGACATAATTATAACAGTTGTGATAATTATGACACAATTATGACAATTATTGCAATAATGATAATTAATGACAAAATGATGACAATTATGACAATTTAGCAATGGTGTAATAATGAACAAAGAACAAGAATAGTACCAACTCTAGGATCCGGGCTCTGATACCACATGATATGATCCTAGTGGCAATCATATTGTTTTTACGGATCTTCCTTTGAGTTGATTATCTTGTTTAACGAAGTATAGACAAAATAAGAAGATGAAATAGCACAAAGAGTAAAGTTTGAAGTAATGACACTAAAATTGAAAAGAGAATGGGAAAGAAATGATAAGTATATGAATTAAAAATAAAAAGATGGGAAAAGGAAAGGAGATGGCAGAAGGCTGCCACACTCTATAGAGAGTGATAAGCCAAGCGAAGATTTGCCACAAAGGTATGGAAACCTTTGATAACAGAAGTCTACAAAAAGAGGAGTCAACGCTCTACTCACACTCACAAATGAGTAATCCTCAATATTATTCAACTCTGTCAAATGAGAGGGATTACATCTCTATTTATAGAGTTTATTCTAAGGTGCTACTCATACAAGGAGGCTAACCCTAATTAAGAAGCAAAGAGGCTAACCCTTAAGCCCAAAGAATAGGCCCAATTACAAAAATAAGTGAAACAGAAAACTAAAGGTCCAATTATACAGTGATAGCTAATCAAAGTCTTCCCCACATTGGGCTCTTCATCAATTTGGACTACTCGGATCAACTTAAGTGCTTCTCCTTCTACATTTAACTTGACTGAGAATAAGTTGTTCAATTTTTTTGTTTGATCCAAAGTAGCTTTCTTAGCCTTCTTATTTCTTAATCTTGTCATGGTTCCCCAAGTCCTTGTAGTTCTTCTTTAAACTTTGCTCTACTTTGGGTCTCCTTTTGGGCCTCTAAGGTCTCAATCAACTTGGGCCTCCTAGGTTTCAATTAATTATTTTTCAATAGAATAAGAAATCCTACATTTATGGAGACTTGAATCCCTTGAGAGGGCAAGTCTCTTAGTATTTATGTGCTTATATATCCATCCTTCCAGATTAAATACAAGCACAAGGAAACCATCAAACAACACCAAAAAGGCCCAATACAATTCATAGTAGGCACAAACCCAAACAAAGCAAACTAAAACATTAGCTAGCAAATAACCAAAGTCCACATAGCACCTAATTAAACAACACTTAGGTGCATACACAAGATCTACAAGAAGCCCAACAAGGTCCAATAACAAAACGTCCTAAAAGACAATTAACAAGATAGCTAAGCGCCTTCGAGACCTCTATCATCCCCTCTTTCCTGGAAGAAATTCATCCACGAATTTAGCTCCTTTATTCCTACATGAAAAAAAAAAACACAAGTATTATTTTTCAATAGAATAAGAAATCCTACATTTATGGAGACTCGAATCCCTTGAGAGGGAAAGTCTCTTAGTATTTGTGTTTATATATCCATCCTTTCGGATTAAATACAAGCACAAGGAAACCATCAAACAACACTAAAAAGGCCCAATACAATTCATAGTAGGCACATACCCAAACAAAGCAAACTAAAACATTAGCTAACAAATAACCAAAGTCCACATAGCATCTAATTAAAGAACACTTAGGTGCATACACAAGATCTACAAGAAGCCCAACAAGGCCCAATAACAAAACGTCCTAAAAGACAATTAACAAGATAGCTAAGCCCCTCCGAGACCTCTATCATCCCCTCCTTCCTGGAAGAAATTCATCCACGAATTTAGCTCCTTTATTCCTACATGGAAAAACAAATCAAGTATTATTTTTCAATGGAAAAAGAAATCCTACATTTATGGAGACTTGAATCCCATGAGAGGGCAAATCTCTTATTATTTATGTGCTTATATACCCATCCTCCCTGATCAAATACAAGCACAAGGAAACCATCAAACAACACTAAAATGAAATGCATCTAAGAAGAAATAAGAATAAACAAAAGGTTAGACAAACCATGAATTACGTGCCATTTTAAACTCTTAACATGAGTTCCTCTAATTAAAAGAGCATGTAATGGCATCATAGGCACACAAAATGGTTCATTCCGAAGCATATGTGCTCCATGCCTATAGAACTCATTTTCACAAATAACAACACACATGGAAGAAGTTTCAAGTCTACCATACAATTCCAAATGATGTGTATCATTCTCAAGTCTCAAGGACTTTGCACCATTACCTACAACAAGATTATGAAACTCATATACATCATGCAAATCACAAGTGTCAAGCAAATCATAAGCATCAAGAGTTAACACTTGTTGTTGCACATCTTATAAAACATAAGGTTTAGAGATGGTGTAAGTCAAAATTTTCTTCACCCAATGGTTGCCTTCTTGCTCATGTGCATCCACCTTTTCTCCAAATAGCCTTGTCCATTGATCTTTTATGTAATTCTCCCCTAGGCATCAAAACAAAAGAATTTTTATGGTTAGATGCACAATCAAACTAACAAAGACAATTGATCTCAACATCCAAATTAGAAGAAAGAATAAGAGTTTTGCACTCCTCCTTTGAGGGCTCCTCTTCAATTTCTTGCACAAGAAAACTATCGTTATCAATCAAAGGCTTAAAATATAAGGCCTTGCATCCCCCTTGAGGAGGCATTTCTTCAAGTTCTTTTCATAAGAGAGCCTTCACATTCAAACAAAGTGTTAGAATAAAAACAAGAATACTCATATTTTTCTTTATCTTTTGCTTTTTCCTTTTCAACCTCTTTTTCAATCATTTCCTTTTCTCTCATCTCTTTTTCTTCTAACTCCTTTTCCTTTTCTCTTATTTCCTTTTCTATTTTCTCTATTTTTTTTTATCATATTTAATTCATTTGCTAAATTCCTATAATATGGATCACTCATGAAACTCATATCAATACCTAAGTATAGGTCTTCCTTTTCTTTCTTTTCATTATTTTCTCTCCCTTCACTCTTTTTGTTTTTCTCTTCTTCCTTTTGTTTGTCTTTTTCTTCTTTTCTCTCTTGCCCTCTTTATCTCTCCTCCTTGCTAGTCTCTCGAAGCTCTCATTTATATCCTTATAACTTCTTTGTATGCTTTCAAACCTTTCATTATCCACCCTTAAGCTCTCTATTCCTTCTCCAAACTCATGATTTCCCATTCTAATTTGCTCCCCAAGTTTCAACAATTCAGCCATTAGGTAATCTCCATTTGATGAAGGCATACGTACAAGAAAAGTTAGTTCACATTTAATAGAAATATGGACCTCACCACTCAACTAAGTGTTTTCACACAAAGTTCACTCGTGTTTCACTCTTTAGAGGCATTTTCTATAATGTGCACACTTGCCTTTTTTGATTCTTGTTCCTCTCTAGCTCTTACAAAGAACCTCCAAGTTCAAATAAAAAAAGTATTCAATGTGAAATATGTCACAAATGTCAAGCTCAACTTAAGAGGCCAAGAATAGAAATACTCTAGACAAAACCAAGGAAATTTTAAAGACAAGCAATAAAAGCTAAAATGAAATGAAAGTTTACTCAAAAGACTGCCAAGCAAGGCAAAAAGAAGACTCAAGGAAAAGAGATAATGAACAACCAAGAAAAAAATGAAGTCAAAAATATATAAAAGAAAAATAATATCACTATGAGAGTTGGCTCTACCAAAGAGGGTAGGTTCTTTTATAATTTGGGCAATTTGGCCCCCAAACTTTTTAAATTGCTCTTGGGCCCCTAATTTATTTTTTTTTTACTTTTGCCCCTATATAATTGCTAACTGGTCCTTGAATATTTTCTTTCTAGACCTTCAATTTTTTTTTATTTGCAAAAACATCCCAACTCTCTCCAAACAATTTTTACAAGATCAAACAAGTGTTCTACCAAAAAAAGCTCAAGAACATATGAAGAACATTTTGAATGTTCTTCCCCAAATTCAAAATTCAGATTTCACAAAAACCAAACTAACCCTCCAATCAAGTAATTTCCACCAAAATTCAAGTAACTAGATGCAAAGCAACACTAATCAAGTATGGATCTAAGACCAAAAACACTAACAACATGAATCTAGATGGATTGAATTCTATATCTAACAAGAACAATTGAAGAACACTAAGAACATGAATCTGCAAATTTAACTCCTAATGAAAGAACAATAGAACCAAGGCATATTGAACGTACAATAGAAGTAGAAAGATGTCCCAAACAAGGCACAAAATTTAGCAATAACCGAAACTGGAAATTTGATGAACCCCAAAGTGGATCTTACTTTTCAACACCTCAAATTTTCCCAATTGAATCCACAAAAACAGAATTTGAAGAAAAGAGGAAAAGAAAAGGAATGGAGGAGATGGCACAATCAATTCATGATTGATGAGTGAATGAGGATTTGCCACAAAGAAATTGTTCTTTGATAAGAATCTAATGCTTCAATGCAAGAACCTAGAGAGAACACTCTCTTAGCAAAACTGCTATCAATTCCTTTATTCATCAAAAGTGTCTCCCAAGTGCCCATAGGAACCTATTTACACTAACACTAAAAATAAGGCCCAAATACTAACAAGCCCAAAACAAGTCATAATAGGTCTAAACATAGTCAACTAAAAAAAATACAAGCTAACAACTCCACTAAAGCCCAACAAAGGCCCAAAATAAAAGTGCTCAAAAAATGTAAGGAAATCCTAATCTAAAACTTAGCTCCAATTTATTATCTTCAAGCTTCCAAGGCCCTCTTCTTCCTTCCCATGAATGTGTTAAGCCTCTTGCCAAGTTACTCTTGAATCTTCCTTCTCCTTCCTCTAGTCATAGGACCTTCCATGTCTATCTCTTCTTTCTTGAAAAGCTTAGTACCATGCTTTCCTCACAAAGTCTTCCAAAAGTGGCTTAAAAACTTGGAATCCCTATCTGACACAATGCTCCTAGGCAATCGATGTAAGCGCACTACCTCTTCAAAGAACAAATTTGCCACCGCACAAGCATCATCCACTTTGTGGCATGGTATGAAATGAACCATCTTGGAGAACCTATCAACCACAACAAAAATGGAATCCTTCCCCCTCTTGGATCTTGGGAGACCAGGCACAAAATCCATGGATAAGTCGATCCAAGGGGAGTTAGCAATAAGTAATGGAGTATATAATCCATGATGCATAACCCTAGATTTAGCCTTTTTACACGCTAAGCACCTATCACAAATTTTATGCACATCATGCTTCATATGTGGCCAAAAGAAATGTTCATGCAAAATGTCCAAACTTTTAGCAACTCCAAAATGTCCCATCAAACCATCATCATGAGCTTCTCTAACTAACAACTCATGCAAGGAACTTTTAGGCACACACAATCTTTTATCTTTAAAGAGAAATCCATCATGCATAAAGAATCCATTATGAGCAACTTTTTTCACATAAAGCAAAAAAATTAGAGAAGTCATCATCACAAGCATACAACTCCTTTATGTGATCAAACCCAAGCATCTTAGTCTCAAGTATGGAGAGTAAAGAATACCTCCTAGAAAGTGCATCAGCGACCACATAAGTCTTGCCTTGCTTATGCTTGATCACATAAGGAAATAGTTCCAAAAACTCCACCCACTTGGCATGTCTCTTGTTGAGCTTGCCTTGGCCCTTTAAATGCTTTAAGGATTCATGATCACTATTGATGAAACCTCAAAGAGGATCACAAAATTCAGAACCAAAAGTATTAAGATCGAAACCAAAATTGAAGGAAAGAAAAAGCAGAAAGGATAAGAAATGGATAAGAACGATGCCACAATTCGAGGATTGATAAGTCGAGGAGGATTCGCCACAAAGAATAGAATTCTTTGATAAGAATCTAAAGGTTCTAAGCAAAAACCAAGAGGAGCAATGCTTACTTAATTAGCACAAAGCTAATAATCACATTCACCAATGCCAAAAGTTTTTTACAAGATGTCTTATAGGCCTGTTTATACTATCACTAACAAACGCCCAATCAAACTAATAAAGGCCCAATACAAATAAAACTAAAACATAAGCTAGAAACTAAAATTAACTAAGGTCCACTTGGCACCTAATTAAGCAACACTTAGGTGCATAAAAAGGTCTACAAAAAGCCTAACAAGGCCCAATACAAAATCAACCTAAAAGACAAATAACAAGGTAACTAAGTCCCTCCGAGACCTCTATCAACTGTGTATCACAAATTCCTTAGGTAAAAGAAAATGTTGCCAAGTTTGCAAAACTCTCACAAGTGCATACAATTTTTTATCATATGTGGAGTAATTCAAATGAACACCCCTCAACTTTTCACTAAAATAAGCAATGGGATGCTCTTCTTGCAACAATACACCCCCTATCCCCACATTAGATGCATCACATTCAATCTCAAAAGATTTAGCAAAATTAGGCAAAGCAAGAATAGGTGCATTTGTTAATTTATCTTTCAAGCTATTGAAAGCCTCTTGTTCACTCCCCCACTTCACACCCCACATTTTAATTTACAATTTCATTTAAGGGGGAAGCTAGTGTGCTAAAGTCTTTCACAAATCGCCTATAGAAACTAGCCAACCCATGGGAACTCTTCACCTCACACTTTCCTAGTGTAAAATGTGCATTTGTCCTTATTGGCATGCAAACGCTCTTTCCTAAGCACTTGCAAGACACTCCTAATATGGCCCAAATGATCATCCACAGTCAAGCTATATATCAAAATATCATCAAAATAGATAACCACAAACTTTCCAATGAAATGTCTAAACACATGATTCATAAGTCTCATGAAAGTGCTATATGCATTGGTTAAGCCAAAAGGCAAGACCAACCACTCATATAATCCAAACTTAGTTTTGAAAGCGGTTTTCCACTTATCACCTTCTTTCATTATAATTTGGTGGTAACCACTTTTCAAATCTATTTTGGAGAAATAATAAGAACCATGCAACTCATCCAACAAATCATCAAGTCTAGGTATTGGATGTCTATACCTTACGGTTATGTTGTGCATATTCTCCATGATCCATTCTTCTTTGGCACCAAGATAACGGGCATAGCACAAGGGCTCAAGCTCTGTCTCACCCATCCTTTTTGCATTAACCCTTCCACTTGCTTTTGAACCTCCTTAGTCTCTTCCTGACTGCTCCTATATGCAAGTCTATTAGGAAGTGAAGTTCTCGAAACTAGGTCAATTTGGTGCTCAATTCCTCCTAGTGGAAGTAAGCCATGAGGAATGTCTTTAGGAAAGACATCCTTAAACTCCTTCAACAAGGCTTCAACACTAGAGGCAAAGTCATAGCAATGGAAGACAAACACAAATAATGAGGTATTAGCATAAACATAGGTTGCCTTGCAAGCGTCACTCTTTTCACCTCTTTACCTCTCATAAACAAGTTTTCCACTTTTCTCTCAACTATCTTTTCACTCTTCTCTTTCTTCTCACTCTTTTCAATCTCATTTTTATTTGATCCTCACTTGGAGACAAAGGTGTGAGGGTAACTTTTGTTCCTTTATGTACAAAAGAAAATTTGTTAGTTAAGCCATTATACACAACATCCCTATCATATTGCCAAGGCCTACCAAGCAAAAGATGGCTAGCCTCCATAGGAACTACATCACAAAGAATTTCATCAAAATATTTACCTATGGCGAAACACACCAAAACTTGCTTATCTACAACTATTTCTCCATTCTCACTCAACCATTGGAGTTTATAAGGCCTAATGTGAGGGGTGGTTTTTAGGCCAAGTTTCTCCACTAACCTAGCACTAGTAACATTAGTACAACTCCCCCCATCAATAATCAAAGAACATAATTTTCCCGTAAACAAGCACTTAGTATGAAAAATGTTCTTTCTTTGTGTTTCATTCCTATCCTTACAAACACTCCCCATAAGTCTCCTAACCATCAAAAGGTCCCCCTCATGGGGTGGGAGGTCACCATCACTAGATGAACTAGACTCACTAGAAGAGGATCCACTAGCAACATCACCATTATCCAAAACAATCATAGTCCTCTTATTAGGACATTGGGAAGTAATGTGACCCTTTCCTAAACATTTAAACCACTTAATGGAACTAGATTTAGAAGGATAAGAAGTAGAGTTAGGAAGGGTTTTACCACTTAAAAAACTCTTCTCTTGGAGTTTAGATTAAGAACCCTCCTTCTTGAATTTGTCCTTATCCTTCCAAGATGAAGAAGCATAGGAGGAAGACTTCTTAAATAATTGCTTCCTCTTCAATTGTTGCTCCACTTTGCTGGCCTGATGAATGAGCTCCTCCATAGTGGCATAATGATGCAACTCCACAATGTCTTGAATTTCCCTATTAAGGCCATGCAAAAATCTAGCCATGGTTGCCTCTTGGCTCTCTTCCACTTGAGCTCTTATCTTTGCCATCTCCATCTCCTTATAGTATTCATCCACACTCCTCCCTCCTTGTGTAAGCCCTTGGAGTTTATTATGAAGATCTCTCCCATAGTAAGAAGGCATAAATCTATCCCTCATAGTTCCCTTCATTTCTAACCAAATGTTCACCATAGGCCTCCTCATTCTCATAATGTCATGTTTCACTTGGTTCCACCACACCAAAGCATATCCTTCAAACTCCAATGAAGCCAACCTAATTTTCTTTTCTTCACAATAGTCATAGCATGAAAAAATTTGTTCTACTTTCATCTCCCACTCAAGGTACAATTTCGGGTCATAAGTGATGGAAACCAAGGAGGCCCAATTGGTGGTCCAAAGGGAGCAAAGCTTGAAGATGCATTACAAGGACTTGGTGGGCCCTTGACAAGGTCAAAAGTAAAGAAGGCCAAGGAAGTTTTAAAACAAGAAGTGAATAAACTTCTCTCAATTAAGTCAAATCTAGAAGAAGAAGCACTCAAGATGGTCCAAATAATCCAATTTTATGAAGGGCCCAATGTGGGGCATTATGCATTCAGTTTGGTTTTTTTTTTCTGTTATTTTTATTTTCTTGTTTTGGAATAATTTTGTAATTGGGCCTATTGTTTTGGGCTAATTTATGCGCATAAAGAAAATAGGGTTAAAATGCTGCCTCCTTTTCTTGGGCTTGGACTAAATTACACCAGGCCAAG
Source organism: Spatholobus suberectus (assembly GCA_004329165.1). Taxonomy (NCBI): domain Eukaryota; kingdom Viridiplantae; phylum Streptophyta; class Magnoliopsida; order Fabales; family Fabaceae; genus Spatholobus; species Spatholobus suberectus. The sequence continues at coordinate 46,141,582 of CM014732.1, forward strand.
CAAACCTAGCTGCCCATTTGTAATAAATGAGGGGAGGTGCTACTTTTCCCTATAAATAGGGATGTGTTTCCTTTGTTTTGACACTTTTGAATAAGATTATATTTTCACTCCTTTTGTGAGTTTAAGAGCTGTGTCTCTTTTGGGTTCTTCGATAGAACCTTCTTGGTTCTTATCAAAGGTTTCCATACCTTTGTGGCGAATCTTCGTTGGACTTATCACTCTCTATAGAGTGTGGCATCTTCCACCATCTCCTTTCCTTTTCCCGTCTTTTTATTTTTAATTCATATACTTATCATTTCTTTTCCATTCTCTTTTCAATTTTAGTGTCATTACTTCAAACTTTACTCTTTGTGCTTTTTCATCTTCTTATTTTGTCTATACTTCGTTAAACAAGATAATCAACTCAAAGGAAGATCCATAAAAACAATATGATTCCCATCAGGATCATATCAATAAGTCCCTTGAAAACTAGAAATTTTAACCTTCACTCCCTCCATGTTATCCTCTTCATTATTTTCCCCCTCTCTGTGCCCTCCTCGAAATCTCCCTTTCCTATGTCTCCTATGCCTTCTTTCTCCCTCATCTTCCCTATAACCTCCATCACTCCCATGAGAAGATGAAGTATACCTCCTTCTCTCCACATTTTCCAATCTCCCACTCACATTACTCTTTTGCATCATCTCCTGCCTTGAAAAGTTAGAAGCAATTTAGTTCTTGAAAAGAACCACCAAATTTCAATAACAAAGAGTTTTCTATGTGAAAGATGCTATGAATTCCAAGATCAACTCAAGAAGCCAGAGAAGAGGAAAACTCAAAGACAAAACCAAGGAATTTAAAAGAAAAGCAATAAAAGTTATAAGAAATGAAAGGGACACTCAAAAGAAGAAAATAAGAAGACTCAAAGACAAAGAGATAAAAACAAGTAAGGAAAATGAAGAGCATATATGATAAATTCTGAATTAGAAAGAGGAGGAAGAAAATTGGTTGGAGGCGCCACAAACAAGGAAGTTTGATAAGCCTATGAGATCGCCACAAGAATGGGTGAATTCTTTACAAGATCAAATGGTTCAAGCAAGAACCCTAGGAGAGAAATCCTCACAGCTGAATAATTCTATTATTGTTTAATCCCCAATTTAGAATTGGTTTTATACATCATGAGTTTATAAAGAGACTAACTCTTAATAAAGATAAAAACTTAGAAAATAACCCACAAAGCTGTCCAAGTGGTAAAATATTGTGAGAAACACCACTTGGTCCTAAGTTCTAGTCCGAGCAAGAGCAATTTATATTTATTAATATTTTTTAAACTCGCTTACTAAGCCAAAAACTATAAGAAAAACTTAAGAATTACAAAACCCAAAACCTAAGCAAATATGTCTCAAAACTAAGACCCATGTTATCATATGCAAGTATGGGAATCCTCCTCCATTTGGGCCTCTAGACATAGGATTAAAGCATTGTCCTTATGTCCTACATCCATTAGTTGTCTTGGAATGTCTTCATGAAAGTTAGCAATTAGTTGCTTAAGAGCCTCTTGAGCCTTCCTAGCTCTTCCTCTTGTCATAGGTCCCCCAAGTCCTCCAATTGCCTTGTTGTCCTTGCCACTAGCCGTGCCCTCATCATCCCCTCCCTCTTGCAGAGGATTTGACCTCAAATCCAAATCCTCATCACCTGCATCAAAAAGAGACAAATCAGCAACATTAAAGGTGGCACTGATATTATACTCACCTAGTAAATCAATTTTGTAAGCATTGTCATTAATCCTCTCCAACACTTGGAAAGGACCATCTCCTCTAGGTTGGAGTTTGGACTTCCTTTGTTCAGGGAACCTCTCTTTCCTCATGTGCACCCAAACCCAATCTCCAGGTTCAAATACAACTTTCTTTCTTCCCTTGTTAGCTTGCTTGGCATAGCTTTTAATTTTCTTCTCAATATGAGCTTTCACACGCTCATGCAGCTTTCTCACATAGTCAGCCTTAGCTTGTGCATCCTTATGCTTAAAAACAATAATATTAGGCATAGGCAGCAAATCAAGTGGTGTCATAGGATTAAATCCATACACAATTTCAAATGGTGAACAATTAGTTGTGCTATGGACAGCCCTATTATAGGCAAATTCTACCTGAGGCAAACATTCTTCCCAAGACTTAAGATTCTTCTTTAAAGCAGTCCTAAGTAAAGTGCTTAAAGTCCTATTCACTACCTCAGTTTGCCCATCATTTTGTGGGTGACAAGTAGTAGAGAAAAGTAATTTAGTACTAAGCTTACCCCACAATGTTCTCCAAAAGTGACTTAGGAACTTAGTGTCCTTATCACTTACAATGCTCCTAGGCAGCCCATGGAGCCTCACCACTTCCCTAAAAAATAAGTCAACTACATGGCAAGCATCATCAACCTTTTTGTAAGGTATAAAATGTGCCATTTTTGAAAACCTGTCCACAACCACAAAAATAGAATCCTTGCCATTCTTTGTTCTTGGCAGCCCCAAAACAAAGTCCATAGATAGATCAATCCAAGGAAAATCAGGAACAGGCAGAAGAGTATATAAACCATGTGGCATCACTTTTGATTTTTCCTTTTTACAAACAATGCAATGCTCATAATATTTATGCACATCATGTTTCATATGGGGCCAATAAAAATGCTCATGCAATATGTCCAAAGTTTTATGCACCCCAAAATGTCCCATTAATCCTCCCTCATGTGCCTCTTTCATAAGCAAATTTCTTATGGAACACTTAGGCACACACAATCTTTTTTCTTTAAACAAATATCCATTGTAACTATAGTAACCATTTTGAGATACATTTTCACAAGCAGCATATATCTCAGAAAATTCAGCATCATGCAAATACATTTCTCTCAAAGTTTCAAGTCCAAAAATTTTAGTTTCAAGAGTAGAAAGTAATGCATGCCTCCTAGATAAAGCATCAGCCACTATGTTCCCCTTCCCTTTTTATGCTTAATGACATATGGAAATTGTTCCAAAAACTCAACCCATTTGGCATGCCTTTTATTCAGCTTCCCTTGTCCTTTTAAGTATTTTAGGGACTCACGATCACTATGAATTACAAATTCTTTGGTGAACAAATAATGCTGCCAAGTTTTCAAAGCACGCACTAAGGCATACAATTCCTTATCATAGGTGGTATAGTTTAGGGCAACCCCATTTAACTTCTCACTAAAATAAGCAATCGGATGTCCTTCTTGCATCAAAACAGCCCCAATGCCCACATTTGATGCATCACATTCAAGTTCAAAAGATTTAGCAAAATTGGGCAAAGCAAGAATGGGTGCATTAGTTAGCCTATGCTTAAGGGCAGCAAAGGCTTGGTCTTGTTTCTCTCCCCATTTGAAACCCACATACTTTTTAACTATTTCATTAAGAGGTGTAGCCAAGGTGCTAAAGTCCCTAACAAACCTCCTATAGAAACTAGCTAAACCATGGAAACTTCTCACTTCACTCACATTCTTAGGCGTAGGCCACTCTTGAATGGCCTTAACCTTTTCCTCATCAACTTGCACTCCTTTTGCACTCACAACAAAGCCTAAGAACACTATATGATTAGTGCAAAAAGTGCATTTCTCAAGATTAGCATACAATTTTTCTGTTCTAAGCACAACCATAATAGCCCTCAAATGTTCAATATGTAAGTCAAAACTAGTGCTATAAATCAGAATGTCATCAAAGTAAACAACAACAAACTTGCCAATAAAATCTCTTAAGACATGGTTCATTAACCTCATAAAAGTTCTTGGGGCATTAGTTAGCCCGAAAGGCATAACCAGCCACTCATACAAACCATACTTAGTCTTAAAGGCTATGTGACCCACTTTTCCATTCATCCCCTTCCCTTATCCAAATCTGATGATACCCACTTTTTAAATCAATTTTAGAAAAATAACAGGCACCATACAGTTCATCAAGAAGGTCATCTAACCTGGGAATAGGGTGTCGGTACTTGACTGTGATGTTGTTGATTGCTCTACAGTCACTGCACATCCTCCAAGTCCTATCCTTTTTAGGCACCAAAATCATTGGAACAGCACACGGACTCAAACTTTCTTGCAATAAAGTAAATAAAGTGGCTTTTTGGCAAGCAGTAGCTTCTTCACCTCACTTTCTTTTACTAAACAACTCTGTTTGCTCTCCAGTGTTTCACTCAATCCCACAAGTGTTTCACTCTTTTCCTTTCCACTCTTCTTTTTATCAAGTGTTTCACTCTTTTTCTTTCCACTCTTCTTTTTATCAAGTGTTTCACTCTTTTGTGTGTCACTCATCTCTTTTCTCTCTTGCACTCTCTTTTCTCTCAATTTTATTTGATCCTCACACACCTCTCTAGGAGATAAAGGTTTAAGTACAATTTTCCCCCCATTATGCATGAAAGAAATCTTGTTTGTGAACCCATCATGAACAGCTTTGGTGTCATATTGCCATGGCCTCCCTAAGAGAATATGGCTTGCCTCCATTGGAACCACATCACATATCACTTTGTCATTGTATTGTCCCATGGAAATGTGCAGCTCCACTTGCTTGCTCAAAATCATCTCTCCATCTTCACTAAGCCATTGGAGTTTGTATGGTCTAGGATGTGGCTTGGCCTCCAAATTTAATTTGGACACTAATCTAAAGCTGGCCACATTGGTGCAACTCTGATATGATCCTAATGGGAATCATATTGTTTTTACGGATCTTCTTTGAGTTGATTATCTTGTTTAACAAAGTATAGACAAAATGAGAAGATGAAATAGCATAAAGAGTAAAGTTTGAAGTAATGACACTAAAATTGAAAAGAGAATGGAAAAGAAATGGCAAGTATATGAATTAAAAAAATAAAAAGACGGGAAAAGGAAAGGAAATGGCAGAAGACGCCACACTCTATACAGAGTGAGAAGTCCAGCGAAGATTCGCCACAAAGGTATGGAAACCTTTGATAAGAACCAAGAAGGTTCTATCTAAGAACCCAAAAGAGACACAGCTCTTAAACTCACAAAAGGAGTGAAAATATAATCTTATTCAAAAGTGAGAAAACACAGGAAACACATCCCTATTTATAGGGAAAAGTGGCACCTCCCCTTTTCAACTATAAGTTACAGCTCGGTTAACAAGAAAGCAGTAGCTTATGCTTGACCTAGCGTAATTTGGCCCAAGCCTAAAAAAGAGGCAGCGCTTAACCCTATTTTCTCTATGCGCTTAAATTAGCCCAAAAACAATAGGCCCAATTACAAAATTATTCCAAAACAAGAGAAGAAAACTAAATACATAATGAAATAAAAGTCAAGCCCCCACATTGGGCCCTTCATTAACGTGGATTACTTGGACCATCTTGAGTGCTTCTCCTTCTAGATTTGACTTAAGTGAGAGAAGGTTATTCACTGCTTGGTGTAAAACTTCCTTGGCCTTCTTTACTTTTGACCTTGTCATGGGCCCACCAAGTCCTTATAGTGCATCTTCAAGCTTTTCTTCCTTTGGACTTCCAATTGGGCCTCCTTGGTCTCCATCAAACTCCTTCCATCCACAATCAAAGAACATAGTTTCCCATTGATTGAACACCTAGAGTGAAAAATGTTCTCTCTTTGGGAATCATCAAGAGCTTGCATTTGAGTTCCAAGCAAACTCCTAATCATCAATAAATATCCTTCTTTGGCCTCCACAATGATCTCCTCATCTACCTCTTCCTCTTCCTCGGCTTCACTAGTTGAAGACTCACTAGTAATTTCTCCATTCTCCTTAAGTAACATAGTCTTCTTGGTTGGACATGCTGAAGCTATGTGACCTCTCCCCAAACACTTGAAGCATTTTATCTCACTACTCCTTGTCTTTTTAGGAGCCTCATTGGACTTGAATTGAGACCTTTGAGGTGCAGCCTTGGTACTGTTTGAAAAAGTACCTCCCTCCTTCTTATTTCTTTCATTCCAATCTGAAGAATTGAAATTAGAGGAACTCCTTCTTATGGCACCTTTTCTCTTAAGTTGCTGCTCCACTTTGGTAGCTTGATGTACCAAGTCTTCCAACTCCACATAATTTTGTAGCTCAACCACATCTCTAATGTCATTATTCAGCCCATTCAAAAAACGTGCCATAGTAGCCTCCCTATCTTCATTCACATTGGCTCTAATCAAAGACACCTCCACCTCCTTGTAATATTCATCAACACTCATACTACCTTGCGTGAGTCTTTGAAGCTTGTTATGAAGGTCTCTGATAATAGGAAGGAACAAATCTCCTTCTCATCAACCTCTTCATTTCAATCCATGTATCCACCAAAGGTTCTTCATATCTAAGTCGCTCCTTTTACAATTGGTTCCACCAAATAAGAGCATAGTCCGTGAACTCCATGGCTGCCACCTTTACTTTCTTTTCTTCATTGTAATTGTGGCATGAGAACAACTGCTCAATCTTCATCTCCCACTCAAGATAAGCCTCTGGATCACTCTTCCCTTTCAAAGGTGGAATGTTAAGCTTCACTCCCTCAATTCTGTCTTGTCTAGCATCACCTTCATTATCTCTTCTCCTCCTTCCAACAATCCTCCTTCTACCTCCATCATCATCACGATGTTCTTGATTTTCTAATATAACTCCTCTGTATGCTCCCTCATCATTCTTTGCATTTGAGCTGTAATAGCCTCAATTAACAATCTGTTATTTCCCTCATCACCACCTGTTCCTGCCATAATTCAAGTAAAAAAAAAAGAATTGAAAGGAATAGGACCTCACCACACTTCTCACGTGTTTGCACTCTTAGAGATGTATCACTCGTGTTTGTTGCTCTCAATTAGGCTTTTGTGTAAGGTTCTCTCTTGTCTTTTACCACTCAAGTGCTCTTGTAGGCTCTTAAATGGAATCACAGGTTTTTCAAACATAATCCAATAACTCCAATATTAAATCACAAAACAACAAGAGGTCAAACAAAGAAAAACTCTAAGACAGTTTAAGATTCAAAAGAGACAAGGAAGAAAAGCTAAACAAGGATAAGCACACTCAAATCATAGGCCAAACAAGACAAGAACAAACTAAAGGTTTTAAAGGACAAAATAAACAAGTCACTGTTCTGATTTTTTATTTTTTTTTGTGCTTTTGTTTTGTTTTTGTTTTGTTTTTTTTTTTAATCTGTTTTTGATGATTATAGATGAATAGACCAACTGGAAACACCTCAAACAAGTACTTTTTTTAACAGCTCAACATGAAACTAACAAAGCCTAGAAGGATTAAAATAAAACAATTCTCAAGGACATCAAGAACACATGATAAACATTTTGCACCTTTTTTTTTTCACTAATCCAATTGTAGCATCAAACAAAGACAGAAATGGAAACTTAAACAAAAAAAAAATGAATCAAACAAGGACTCAAAAATAAATTCGCAAGGTTACACCAGTCTGAACTCGTAAAAACAAATCACTGTATCTGAAGCTAGAAATTTCAGATTGCAACGTTTCCAAAACGAGATGAAAATTGAGACTCTGAAATTCATAAATGACACAAGAAACACTGAAATATGATACGTAAAACTCGAGATATGAACCAAAGAAAACTGACCATCTGACAAAATTTGAACCGAGCTCTAATACCAAATGATAAATCCCGAATTAGAAAGAGGAGGAAGAAAATTGGTTGGAGGTGCCACAAACAAGGAAGTTTGATAAGCCTATGAGATCGCCACAAGAATGGGTGAATTCTTGACAAGATCAAATGGTTCAAGCAAGAACCCTAGGAGAGAAATCCTCACAGCTGAATAATTCTATTATTGTTTAATCCCCAATTTAGAATTGGTTTTATACATCATGAGTTTATAAAGAGACTAACTCTTAATAAAGATAAAAACTTAGAAATAAAGAGCATAACCCACAAAGCTGTCCAAGTGGTAAAATATTGTGAGAAACACCACTTGGTCCTAAGTTCTAGTCCGAGCAAGAGCAATTTATATTTATTAATATTTTTTAAACTCGCTTACTAAGCCAAAAACTATAAGAAAAACTTAAGAATTACAAAACCCAAAACCTAAGGGCCCGTTTGGGGTGGTTGCGAGTTTTTGTTTTTGGTTTTCAAATGTAATTTTCAAAACAAAACCCGTTTGGCTAAAATGGAGCTGAAATGGTTTTTAACTCAATTTCAAAACACTTTTACATTCATTTTCAAAACCAAGAAAAAAGGATTTGTAAATTTGGTTTTTGGTTTTTTAAAAAAATACACATTATTATATTTGACAATAGTCTTTCTCGCCACCACCACCACCATAACCATCGCCATTGTCACCACCACTGTCACCGCTGCCACCATTGCTGCTACCATCTCCACAGCTGCCGTCACCACCACTATTACCGCTACCACCACCACCACCACTACCATCACCACCACGACCACTAGCACCACCACCACCATCACCATTGCCACAACTACCACGACCACCGGCATTGCCTCAACCACCACAAGCTTCATCACCACTATCATCATCACCGCCATGACCACGACTGCCAGTGCTGCTACCACCACCACAGGCATCGCCACCACCACCACCGACTCCGCCACCACCATCACCACCAACACCGCCACAATCACCACCGATACCACCATAACCACCGCCGTCGGCACCGCCACAACTGTTACAGTCGACATTACCACCGCCACCACTATCATTGTTGCCGTCACCACCACCACTGTCGTCACCACACAAACATATTCTTAAACTAATTTTAACAAAATAAGAAATTTCAAAGTGAGTTTATTTTGAAACCAAAAATTAGAAAAAAAAACTAAAACTAATTTTTAAAAACTAAAAACTGGTTATAGTTTTTAAAAATTTCAAAACTCACACCAAAAACCACTCCAAACGGGCCCTAAGCAAATATGTCTCAAAACTAAGACCCATGTTATCATATGCAAGTATGGGAATCCTCCTCCATTTGGGCCTCTAGACATAGGATTAAAGCATTGTCCTTATGTCCCACATCCATTAGTTGTCTTGGAATGTCTTCATGAAAGTTAGCAATTAGTTGCTTAAGAGCCTCTTGAGCCTTCCTAGCTCTTCCTCTTGTCATAGGTCCCCTAAGTCCTCCAATTGCCTTGTTGTCCTTGCCACTAGCCGTGCCCTCATCAGGAACACTACTTGTTTAGTGCAAAATGTTTGTCCTTATTGGCATACGAACTCTCTTTCCTAAGAACTTCCAAGACACTTCTAATATGTCCCAAATGATCAACCAAAGTCAAGCTATATATCAAAATATCATCAAAATAGACAACCACAAACTTTCCAATGAAATGTCTAAACACATAATTCATAAGTCTCATGAAAGTGTTAGGTGCATTGGTTAGGCCAAAAGGCATGACCAACCACTCATACAATCCAAACATAGTTTTGAAAGCGGTTTTCCACTCATCACCTTCTTTCATTCTAATTTGATGGTACCACTTTTCAAATCTATTTTGGAGAAATAACAAGAACCATGCAACTCATTCAACAACTCATTCAAATCTAGGTATTGGATGGCTATACCTCACGGTTATGTTGTTGATGGCTCTACAATCTGTGCACATTCTCCATGATCCATCCTTCTTTGGCACCAAGATAACAGGCATAGCACAAGGGCTCAAGCTCTCTCTCACCCATCCTTTTTGCATCAACCCTTCCACTTGCTTTTGAATCTATTCTGAATTGCTCCTATATACGAGTCTATTAAGAAGTAAAGCTCCTGGAATGAGGTCAATTTGGTACTCAATTCCTCTTAGTGGAGGCAAGCCATGACGAATGTCTTTAGGAAAGACATCCTCTAACTCTTTCAACAAGGCTTTAATACCTAGAGGCAAAGTCATAACAATAGAAGACAAACACAAATCATGAAGCATTAGCATAAACATAGGTTGCCTTGTAAGCATCACTCTCTTCAGCCTCTTTATCTCTCATAAACAAGCTCTCCACATTTCTCTCAACTATCTTTTCACTCTTTTCTTTCTTTTCTCTCCTTTTATTCTTTTTGTTCTTCTCTGCATCTTTTTGTTTTTCTTTCTCTTCTTTCTTCTCTTGTTTTCTTTTCAATCTTATTTTTATTTGATCCTCACAAACTGATAGGGATCAAGAAGGGTATTCAAGAAGAGAAGGGAGGGCTAAGAGGAAAGAACCTTCAATTGGGCTAAAAGGGCCTAAGAAGGGAAAAGCTAAAAGGGAAGATCATATGATTGGGCTAGGAATGTCTATAAGAGGAAAAATAAAGAGACCTAAGGAGCATTTAGAGGTGATCAACACGCTACAAGATCAAGCCCAAAGTGGAAGAACATAGCCCAAGATGGTGCACTTGATCAAGTAGAAGGCCCAACCCAAGGGATTTAATAATGCACCAACCATGGGCTTGCAATCTGAATTTTATTGCATTTTATTTAAATATTTTTGGATCTATTTTAATTGTAATAAATGGGCTGATTTGATTCTAATTAGAGGCCCAATTTCTAGTCTTAGTTTAGGTTTCTTTTAAGTTTAAAAATAAGTTGTAATTTGGGCCTTAAGTTTTCTTGGGCCTTTGCTTATATTTTTTTTTTTGAATTAGGGTGAGACTCTTTAGAATAAACTCTATAAATAGAGATGTAATCCCTCTCATTTGAGAGAGTTGAATAATATTGAGGTTTACTCATTTGTGAGTGTGAGTAGAGTGTTGGCTCCTCTTTTGGGTTCTTAGATTAGAACCTTCTTGGTTCTTATCAAAGGTTTCCATACCTTTGTGGCAAATCTTCGCTTGGTTTATCACTCTTTATAGAGTGTGGCGCCTTCTGCCAGTTTCTTTCCTTCCCATTTTCTTTATTTTATATCGTTTCCATTTTCTTGTCTTTTTCTATTTCATATTATTAATTCTCTTACTACTATTTTTCTGCGCCATTTACATTAATTCTCTTATCTGTTTGCGCAAGTCTTACCTTCTGCCTTTCTTCATTTTCTTTTTATTCCAATAATTCTTGTCACAAGATAGCCAACTCAAGGATGATTCGTAAAAACAATATGAATCCGAACCCGGATCATATCACAAACCTCACTTGGAGACAAAGGTGTGAGGGTAACCTTTGCTCCTTTATATACAAAAGAGACTTTGTTAGTTAAGCCATTATGCACAACGTCCCTATCATATTTACCAAGGCCTACCAAGCAAAAGATGGCTAAACTCCATAGGGACTACATCACAAGGAATCTCATCAATATATTTTACCAATGGAGAAACACACCAAAACTTGCTTATCTACAACTATTTCTCCACTCTCACTCAACCATTATAGCTTATAAGGCTTAGGGTGAGGGGTGGTTTTTAGGCCAAGTTTCTCCACTAACCTAGCACTAGCAACATTAGTAAAACTCCCCCGATCAATAATGAAAGAACTTAATTTTCCCATAACCAAGCACCTAGTATGAAAAATGTTCTCTCTTTGTGTTTCATCCTTATCCTTATTGATAGAAGACTATCCAAGGACTCCAAGGAAGAAGAGATAGACATGGAAGGTCCTAAGACTAGAGGAAGGAGAAGGAAGATTCAAGAGGAACTTAGCAAGAGGCTTAACACATTCATGGAAAAGGAAGAAGAGGGCTTTGGCTGCTTGAAGATAATAAATTGGAGCCAAGTTTTAGATTAAGAATTTCTTTTTTATATATAATTTGGCCCTTGTTGGTCTTTTGCAGAGTTAATTAGCTCTTTTTTTTTTTTTTAGTTGGCTATGTTTGGACCTTTTAAGACTTGTTTTGGGCTTGTTAGTATTTGGGCCTTATTTTTTTAGTGTTAGTGTAAATAGGACCATATGGGTACATTGTAGACACTTTTGATGAATTGAAAAATTTATAGCATTTTTGCTAAGAGAGTTTTCTCTCTATGTTCTTCGATTGAACCAATAGATTCTTATCAAAAGACAATTCATTTGTGGCGAATCCTCATTGACTCATCAATCATGAGTTGATTGTGGCTTCTCATCCATTTCTTTTCTTTTCCATTTTCTCTCTTTCTTCAATTCTGTTTTTGGATTCAATTGGGGGAAATTAAGGTGTTGAAAAATGGATCCTACATAGGGGCTATATCAAGTGGTATCTAGAGTAAAATTCAGATCAATTACACATCCAATTGTGCCAAATTTTTGTGTCAAATTGACACTGCAAGCCGCTGGAAGTATTTTTGTTTGGTGCATTAATTCTGGTGCTGGAATTGGAGGCTTTAACACTGTTGTTGGACAACATTCTAGACGTTAATTTGGATCTATTTTATGGGTACAGTTCTGAATTCTTTTGGGGTGAATTTACTCTTGTTTGGTGGTGATCTATACTCTTCTTGTTGTCATTAATCTATCCTATGTGCTTTGCTTTCAATTTGAGTCACAATTCTACAATTATGTTCTTGTTGTTCTTTATTTATTCTTATTAGATCTATATTTTGGTACATCTAGATTCATGTTAGTTGGTGTTTTTTGTTAAATCCATATTTGATTTGTGTTCTTTCACATATAGACACTTAAATTTTGGTGGAAATTACTTGATTGGAGGCTTAATTTGGTTTTTGAGAAATCTAAATTTTGAAATTGGGGAAGAACATTCAAAGTGTTTTTCATATGTTCTTGAGTTTTTGTTTTTTTTTGTGATAGAACACTTGTTTGATCTTAAAAAATTTGTTTGGAGAGAGTTGATACATTTTTGCAAATCAAAAAGTTGAAGGGCCAAAAAAGAAAATATTGAAGGACCAATTAGCAATTATATAGGGGCAAAAGTGAAAATACAAAAAAATTTAGGGCCCAAGTACAATTATAAAAAGTTTGGGGGCCAAATTGTAAAAAAAATGCCTAAATTATAGAAGAAAACTTGCCCTCTTTGGTGGGCCAACTCTTGTAGTGATATTATTTTTCTATCATATACTTATGACTTAATTTTGGTGGTGGAAATACACTAGTTCTTCATCTATTTCTTTGTTTGTTCTTATACTTGTCCTTAGGTATTCTTCTTGTCTTTTTGGCTTCCTTTGAGGATTCCATTTCATTTCTTATACCTTTTATTGCTTGTCTTTTAAATTCCTTGGTTTTGTCTTTGAATTTTCCTCTTTCTTTGGCTTCTTGAGTTGATCTTGGAATTCATGGCATCTTTCACATAGAAAACTCTTTGTTATTGAAATTTGGTGGTTCTTTTCAAGAACTTAAGAGGAACAAGAATGGTAAAAATCAAGAGAGAAAATTATAGAAAAAGCTTGAAAGAGTGAAACACAAGTGACTTAAGTGTAAACACTTAGAGAATGGAGAGGATTCTTTGATTTCTATTATTTGTGCTAACCATTTTGTATAGATATGGCTTCACTAACAACGTGTAGTGATTCACCATCTCCTAAATCTGCAAAGTTAATGGCGAAGATGATTAAAACTGGGAAGGAGATGAGAAGGTTGGGAATGGAAAATGATGCAAAGTTAGAAGCAGTTCAGAGGGAGAACAAGACAAGGTGGGAGGTGACACAAAAGAGTAATGAAGATGTGAGTGTGAGGTTGGAAAATGTGGACAAAAGGAGGTACCATTTATCTTCAAATGGGGAGTGATGGAGGTTATGGGGAAGATGAGGGAGAAAGGAGGCATAGGAGAGGGAGATTTGGAGGAGGGCATAGAGAGGGAGAAAATAATAGAGAGGATAATATGAATGGAGTAAAGGTTAAAATTCCTAGTTTTCAAGGTACTTGTGACCTGAAGGTGTACCTTGAATGGGAGATAAAAGTGGAGCAAATTTTTACATGTTATGATTATAGCAAAGAAAAGAAAATTAGATTGGCTTCATTGGACTTTGAAGGATATGCTTTGGTTTGGTGGAACCAAGTAAAACATGACATTATGAGGATGAGGAGGCCTATGGTGAACACTTGTTTAGAAATGAAAAGAACTATGAGGGATAGATTCGTATGTTCTTACTATAGGAGAGATCTTCACAATAAACTCCAAAGGCTTAGACAAGGAAGTAGGAGTGTGGATGAATACTATAAGGAGATGGAGATGGTAATGATAAGAGCTCAAGTGGAGGAGAGCCAAGAGGCAACCATGGCTAGATTTTTGCACGGCCTTAATAGGGAGATTTAAGACATTATGGACTTGCATCATTATGCAACTATGGAGGAGCTCATTCACCAAGCCATCAAATTCAAGAAGGAGGGTTATTCATCCAAACTTCAAGAGAAGAGTTCTTCAAGTGGTAAGACCCCTCCTAACTCTACTTCTAATCTTTCCAAATCTAGTTCCATTAAGTACTTTAAATGTTTAGGGATGGGTCACATTGCTTCCCAATGTCCCCTAATAAGAGGACTATGATTGTTTTGGATAATGGTGATGTGGTTAGTGCATCCTCTTCTAGTGAGTTTAATTCATCTAGTTAGGGTGAGAGTGACAGTGACCTCCCACCCCATGAGGGGGACCTTTTGATGGTTAGTAGGCTTATAGGGAGTGTTTGTAAGCATAGGAATGAAACACAAAGAGAGAACATTTTTCAACTAGGTGCTTGGTTATGGGTATATTATGTTCTTTGATTATTAATGGGGGAGTTGTACTAATGTTGCTAGTGCTAGGTTGGTAGAGAAACTTAGCCTAAAAACCACCCCTCACTCTAGGCCTTATAAGCTACAATGCTTAAGTGAGAATGGAGAAATAGTTGTAGATAGCAAGTTTTGGGGTGTTTCTCCATTGGTAAAATATTTTGATAAAATTCTTTATGATGTAGTCCCTATGGAGCCTAGCCATCTTTTGCTTGGTAGGCCTTGGCAATATGATAGGGACGTTGTGTATAATGGCTTAATGATAGAGGACTATCCAAGGACTTCAAGAAAGAAGAGATAGACATGGAAGATCCTATGACTAGAGGAAGGAGAAGGAAGATTCAAGAGGAACTTGAGAAGAGGCTTAACACATTCACGGGGAAGGAAGAAGAGGGCCTTGGAAGTTTGAAGATAATAAATTGGAGTCAAGTTTTAGATTAGGATTTCCTTACATTTTTTGAGCACTTTTATTTTGGGCCTTTGTTGGGCTTTTGTGGAGTTGTTAACTTTTACTTTTTTAGTTGACTATGTTTGACCCTATTATGACTTGTTTTGGGCTTGTTAGTATTTGGGCCTTTTTTTTAGTGTTAGTATAAATAGGGCTCTATGGGTACTTGGTAGACACTTTTGTTGAATTAAGGAATTGATAGCATTTTTGCTAAGAGAGTGTTCTCTCTAGGTTCTTGGATTGAACCATTAGATTCTTATTAAAGAATAATTTCTTTGTGGCGAATCCTCATTGACTCATCAATCATGAATTGATTGTGGCATCTCCTCTCTTCCATTTTCTCTTTTTCTTCTAATTCTATTTTTATGGATTCAATTTGGGAAAATTGGAGGTGTTGAAAAATGATAAAGGACTATCCAAGTACTTCAAGAAAGAAGAGATAGACATGGAAGGTCTTATGACTAGAGGAAGGAAAAGAAAGTTTCAAGAGGAACTTGGCAAGAGGCTTAACACAATCGTGGGGAAGGAAGAAGAGGGCCTTGGAAGCTTGAAGATAATAAATTGGAGCCAAGTTTTAGATTAGGATTTCCTTACATTTTTTGAGTACTTTTATTTTGGGCCTTTGTTGGGCTTTAGTAGAGTTGTTAGCTTTTATTCTTTTTAGTTGACTATGTTTGGACCAATTATGACTTGTTTTGGGCTTGTTAGCATTTGGGCCTTGTTTTTAGTGTTAGTGTAAATAGGTCCCTATAGGGACTTAGTAGACACTTTTGATGAATTAAGGTTCTTTGTGGCGAATCCTCATTGATTCATCAATCATGAATTGATTGTGGTGTCTCCTCCATTCCTTTTCTTTTCCATTTTCTCTTTTTCTTCAAGTTTTGTTTTTGTGGATTCAATTTGAGAAAATTTGAGGTGTTGAAAAGTAAGATCCATTTTGGGGTTCATCAATTGGTATCAGAGCCAAATTCAACACCAATTACACATCCAATTATGCCAAATTTTCGTGTCAATTTTGCACTGCAAGTTGTTGGAAGGGGTTCGTGCAAAGCTGATTTCGTGGTTCCAATTCTGGGTTCGTGATCGCCAAGCAGCCTACACAAGCTGTCGAGCAGGTGCGACATTGATGCTACTGTTGGTTGCAAATCCAGCAAATTTGTGAGTCTTCTTGCATAATTCTTGTGTCTTACTATTTATTTATTTTTTTGTGTCCATTTAGTCTTATTTGAGTCGATCTCTTCTTGATTCATCCAAATTTGTGTCCATTACTGCAGCTTTTGTGTTATATGCTGTTAGTTTGTTCATGTCCAGATCTGAAATTTTGTGTTAATTTGATCCATTTAGTTCTATTAATTCTTGTGTTTCGGTGTTAATTGAGTACTAAAGTGTATGGGATTGATATCTAGATCCATAAATTGGGTGGAATTGCACTTGAATTGGAATCTGAATTTTCTTTTCTCTTTCTCCTTTTTCTTTCCCTCATGCCCGCTTTCTTTTCCCTCTTTCATGCCAATTCTATTTGTCTTTTCCCTCGTTCTCCTCTTCTTTTTCATTTCTCTCTTGCTCTCTTTTCATTCTCATTTTCTTTTGATCCTTAGACACCTCTCTTGGAGTTAAAGATACAAGAGTGAATTTACAATTATTATGTACAAAGGAGAGCTTATTAGAATGACCATCATAGATAGTATGCCTATCAAATTGCCATGGTCTTCCAAGTAGAATGTAACAAGTTTCCATGGGAACAACATCACATAATATTTCATCTTCATACTTCCCTATGGAAAGATTAATCAAAACTTGTTGGTCCACAAGCAACTCTCCCTCTTAACTTAGCCATTGAAGCTTGTATGGCTTGGGATGTGTAGTAGTAGTCTTTAGGTTGAGTTTGGTGATGTGAATAAAGGGCTGGAACAAGCACACTCAAGCACCTTGGGGGATCCTTTGCAAATTCCAAGTGGGCCTATTACAAGAGCAAGGGCTAAGAGATTCAAGGAAGCATTAATTGGACTTGTTCAAGACATTTGGGCCAAACATAACACTCACCAATCTGAATTGGAGCTTAATCACGTTTTCACTCTTATCTGGGCTGAAGATGGAGTTGTAGAAGGAGTTTTGGGCCAAAACCACTCAAATTAAGAAGCTTGGGCCATCTACTATACATGGGCTGATTGTATTTAAGCTCAATTATGTTATTTTGGGCTGAAAAGAGTGTTTTATGATCAGCTAATGCACTTGAGCGAATTTTACAATTTTATTTGTCTTTTCATTTGACTCAGGATCAATAATGTATTTAGCTGTTACATAAGTTAAAGAGGCAGGCTAGTATAGTTTAAATAGCAATTAATGTGTTGTTACATAGATGATTTAATGTCTAGTTAATAACCTAGGTCAGTACTTAGCCTATAACTAGGCAAAAGTCATTGTATCAAGTACTTAAGCATGAGTGAAAGAGTTTTTTTGAAAACAATTAGAATATTGAGAGTCCTCTCTTTGGTTCTTTATAGAATTTTTCTGACTTATCAAGGCCTGATCATCCTTGTGGCGTCTCCAAATACTTTGGGTCCTTGTTTCTTATACATCAAGGGTTCAAGTGGATCTTTAAACCTGAATTTTGCTTTCTTAGGGTGAGTATAATATCAAGTGTCTTGTGGGTTCATAGGTTCTAAACCTTCCTGGGTTCACACCATTTGGTGACCATCCTCTTGCTTGCCACATTAGTGCAACTCCCACTATCAATGATAAGAGAACATACCTTCCCTTGAATGAGACATCTAGTATTGATGAATCCCCAAAGTGGATCACAAAATTCAGCACCAAAAGTATTAAGATCAAAACTAAAATTGAAGGAAAGAAAAAGTGGAAAGGATAAGAAATGGATAAGAACAACGCCACAATCCGACGATTGATAAGTCAAGGAGGATTCACCACAAAGAATAGAATTCTTTGATAAGAATCTAAAGGTTCTAAGCAAGAACCAACAGGAGCAATGCTCACTCAATTAGCACAAAGCCAATCACATTCACAAATGCCAAAAGTTCCTTACAAGATGTCCTATAGGCCTATTTATACTATCACTAACAAAAGGCCCAATCAAACTAATAAAGGCCCAAACAAACTAAAAGGCCCAATACAAATAAAACTAAAACATAAGCTAGAAACTAAAATTGACTAAGGTCCACTTGGCACCTAATTAAGCAACACTTAGGTGCATAAAAATATCTACAAAAAGCCCAACAAGGCCCAAAACAAAAACAACCTAAAAGACAAATAACAAGATAGCTAAGCCCCTTCGACCTCTATCAAGTATGGAATATGTTTTCTTTTTGGGTTTGGTCCTTTGTTATGGCTTGACCTCCAGAAAGTCTCCTTACCATTAACAAGTCTCCATCCGGAGCATAGGCTTCATACTCCTCCTCACTTCACTTGTTGGTAGGGAATTTGGACATGAGTCACTAGAGATGTTTCCATGTTCCCTCAACACCATTGTTCTCTTATTTGGGCATTGAGACGCTATGTGTCCACTTCCCAAACACTTGAAACACTTGATGTTCCTACTCTTAGAAGAAGAAGAAGGATCATTAGTAGAAGGAAATTTGTTAAAGCTTTAGAAGCCATACCTTCCTTGGGATATGTAAAGGAGATCTCCTTTGGTTGCTTGTCCTTCCAAGGGGAAAGTTTGAGGTTGAAAGAATCCTTCTTCCATGCACCCGTCCTTTTGATTTGTTGCTCCACCTTTATGGCTTGATGCACTAAGTCATGAAGTTTTTCGTAGTTTTGAAACTCAACAATGTCTCCTATCTCATGGTTTAAACCATGAGATAAGAAACATGCCATGGTAGCCTCCAACAATGTTGGCCCTTATCATGGCCATCTCCATCTCTTTGAAGTACTCATCCACACTCCTACTTCCTTGGGTAAGCCTTTAGAGTTTGTTGTGCAACTCCCTATGGTACCATGACGGTACAAATCTCCTTCTCATCAAACTTTTCATCTCCTCCCAAGTATCTACAAGGTACTCCCTATTCCTTTCCCTCTCTTTTTGTACTTGGCCCCACCAAATTAAGGCATAGTCAGAAAATTCAAGGGCGGCCACTTTACCTTCCTCTCTTCATTATAAAGGTGGTAGGAAAATATTTGTTCAACTTTGGTTTTCCACTCTAGATAAGCCTCAGGATCATTCTTTCCTTGGAAAGAAGGGACTTGGGTCTTTACTCCCCCTAACTGATAAATCCCGAATTAGAAAGAGGAGGAAGAAAATTGGTTGGAGGCGCCACAAACAAGGAAGTTTGATAAGCCTATGAGATCGCCACAAGAATGGGTGAATTCTTGATAAGATCAAATGGTTCAAGCAAGAACCCTAGGAGAGAAATCCTCACAGCTGAATAATTCTATTATTGTTTAATCCCCAATTTAGAATTGGTTTTATACATCATGAGTTTATAAAGAGACTAACTCTTAATAAAGATAAAAACTTAGAAATAAATAGCATAACCCACAAAGTTGTCCAAGTGGTAAAATATTGTGAGAAACACCACTTGGTCCTAAATTCTAGTCCGAGCAAGAGCAATTTATATTTATTAATATTTTTTAAACTCGCTTACTAAGCCAAAAACTATAAGAAAAACTTAAGAATTACAAAACCCAAAACCTAAGGATCCGTTTGGAGTGGTTTTTGGTTATGAGTTTTGAAAATTTCAAAAACTACAACCAGTTTTTAGTTTTTAAAAATTAGTTTTAGTTTTTTTTTTCTAATTTTTGGTTTCAAAATAAATTAACTTTGAAATTTCTTATTCTATTAAAATTAGTTTAAGAATATGTTTGTGTGGTGACGATAGTGGTAGTGGTGACGACAACAATGATGGTGGTGGCGGTGGTAATGCCGACGGTGATGGTTGTGGCGGTGTTGACAGCAGTGGTTGTGGCGGTACCAATGGTGATCGTGGTGGTGCCAGTGGTGATGGTGGTGGCAGAGTCAGTGGTGGTGGTGACATTGCCTGTGGTGGTGGTAGCAGCGCTAGTGGTCGTGATCGTGGTCATGGTGGTGGTGATGGCGGTGATGATGGTAGTGGTGATGAAGCTTGTGGTGGTGGAGGCGATGTTGGTGGTTGTGGCAGCAGTGATGGGTCGTAGTTGTGGTAGCGGTGATGGTGGTGGTGGTGGTGACGGTGGCTGTGGAGATGGCGGTGACAGTGGTGGTGATAATGGCGGTAGTTGTGGTGGTGGTGGTGGCAAAAAAGGCTATTGTCAAATATAATGATGTGTATTTTTTTTTAAAAACCAAAAACCAAATTCATAAATCCTTTTTTCTTGGTTTTGAAAATGAAGGTAAAAGTGTTTTGAAATTGAGTTAAAAACCATTTTAGCCAAACGTGTTTTGTTTCAAAAATTGTATTTGAAAACCAAAAACCAAAAACTCGCAACCACCCCAAACAGGGCTTAAGCAAATATGTCTTAAAACTAAGACCTATGTTATCATATGCGAGTATGGGAATCCTCCTCCATTTGGGCCTCTAGACATAGGATTAAAGCATTGTCCTTATGTCCCACATCCATTAGTTGTCTTGGAATGTCGTCATGAAAGTTAGCAATTAGTTGCTTAAGAGCCTCTTGAGCCTTCCTAGCTCTTCCTCTTGTCATAGGTCCCCCAAGTCCTCCAATTGCCTTGTTGTCCTTGCCACTAGCCGTGCCCTCATCATCCCCTCCCTCTTGTAGAGGATTTGACCTCAAATCCAAAACCTCATCACCTGGGAATAGGGTGTCGGTACTTGACTGTGATGTTGTTGATTGCTCTACAGTCACTACACATCCTCCAAGTCCCATCCTTTTTAGGCACCAGAATCACTGGAACAGCACACGGACTCAAACTTTCTTGCACCCAACCTTTTGTCATTAACTCCTCAACTTGCTTTTGTATTTCTTTGTTCTCTTGAGGATTGCTCCTATAAGCTGGCCGATTGGGTAAAGATGCACCAGGGATAAGATCAATATGATGCTCAATCCCTCTTAAAGGTGGCAATCCACTTGGACCCTCCTTTGGAAACACGTCCTTATATTCCTACAAAAGAGACTCAATACTAGCAGGGGCAACATTTTTATTAGAGTTATCAGTAGTTAAAACATTTTTCTTGCAATAAAGTAAATAAAGTGGCTTGTTGGCAAGCAGTAGCTTCTTCACCTCACTTTCCTTTACTAAACAACCCTGTTTGCTCTCTAGTGTTTCACTCAATCCCACAAGTGTTTCACTCTTTTCCTTTCCACTCTTCTTTTTATCAAGTGTTTCACTCTTTTTCTTTCCACTCTTCTTTTTATCAAGTGTTTCACTCTTTTGTGTGTCACTCATCTCTTTTCTCTCTTGCACTCTCTTTTCTCTCAATTTTATTTGATCCTCACACACCTCTCTAGGAGATAAAGGTTTAAGTACAATTTTCCTCCCATTATGCATGAAAGAAATCTTGTTTGTGAACCCATCATGAACAGCTTTGGTGTCATATATTACCATGGCCTCCCTAAGAGAATATGGCTTGCCTCCATTGGAACCACATCACATATCACTTTGTCATTGTATTGTCCCATGGAAATGTGCAGCTCCACTTGCTTGCTCACAATCATCTCTCCATCTTCACTAAGCCATTGGAGTTTGTATGGCCTAGGATGTGGCTTGGCCTCCAAATTTAATTTGGACACTAATCTAGAGTTGGCCACATTGGTGCAACTCCCTCCATCCACAATCAAAGAACATAGTTTCCCAATGATTGAACACCTAGAGTGAAAAATGTTCTCTCTTTGGGAATCATCAAGAGCTTGCATCTGAGTTCCAAGCAACCTCCTAATCATCAATAAATCTCCTTCTATGGCCTCCACAATGATCTCCTCATCTACCTCTTCCTCTTTCTCGGCTTCACTAGTTGAAGACTCACTAGTAATTTCTCCATTCTCCTTAAGTAACATAGTCTTCTTGGTTGGACATGCTGAAGCTATGTGACCTCTCCCCAAACACTTGAAGCATTTTATCTCACTACTCCTTGTCTTTTTAGGAGCCTCATTGGACTTGAATTGAGACCTTTGAGGTGTAGCCTTGGTACTGTTTGAAAAGGTACCTCCCTCCTTCTTATTTCTTTCATTCCAATCTGAAGAATTGAAATTAGAGGAACTCCTTCTTATGGCACCTTTTCTCTTAAGTTGCTGCTCCACTTTGGTAGCTTGATGTACCAAGTCTTCCAACTCCACATAATTTTGTAGCTCAACCACATCTCTAATGTCATTATTCAGCCCATTCAAAAAACGTGCCATAGTAGCCTCCCTATCTTCATTCACATTGGCTCTAATCAAAGACACCTCCACCTCCTTGTAATATTCATCAACACTCCTACTACCTTGCATGAGTCTTTGAAGCTTGTTATGAAGGTCTCTGATAATAGGAAGGAACAAATCTCCTTCTCATCAACCTCTTCATTTCAATCCATGTATCCACCAAAGGTTCTTCATATCTAAGTCGCTCCTTTTGCAATTGGTTCCACCAAATAAGAGCATAGTCCGTGAACTCCATGGCTGCCACCTTTACTTTCTTTTCTTCATTGTAATTGTGGCATGAGAACAACTGCTCAATCTTCATCTCCCACTCAAGATAAGCCTCTGGATCACTCTTCCCTTTAAAGGTGGAATGTTAAGCTTCACTCCCTCAATTCTGTCTTCTCTAGCATCACCTTCATTATCTCTTCTCCTTCCAACAATCCTCCTTCTACCTCCATCATCATCACGATGTTCTTGATTTTCTAATCGCTCAATTCTCTCATATAACTCCTCTGTATGCTCCCTCATCATTCTTTGCATTTGAGCTGTAATAGCCTCAACTAACAATCTGTTATTTCCCTCATCACCACCTGTTCCTGCCATAATTCAAGTAAAAAAAAAAACAAAATTGAAAGGAATAGGACTTCACCACACTTCTCACGTGTTGCACTCTTAGAGATGTATCACTCGTGTTGTTGCTCTCAATTAGGCTTTTGTGTAAGGTTCTCTCTTGTCTTTTACCACTCAAGTGCTCTTGTAGGCTCTTAAATGGAATCACAGGTTTTTCAAACATAATCCAATAACTCCAATATTAAATCACAAAACAACAAGAGGTCAAACAAAGAAAAACTCTAAGACAGTTTAAGATTCAAAAGAGACAAGCAAGAAAAGCTAAACAAGGATAAGCACGCTCAAATCAAAGGCCAAACAAGACAAGAACAAACTAAAGGTTTTAAAGGACAAAATAAACAAGTCACTGTTCTGATTATTTTTTTTTTTTGTGCTTTTGTTTTGTTTTGTTTTGTTTCTTTTAATCTATTTTTGGTGATTATAGATGAATAGACCAATTGGAAACACCTCAAACAAGTACTTTTTTTAACAGCTCAACATGAAACTAACAAAGCCTAGAAGGATTAAAATGAAACAATTCTCAAGAACATCAAGAACACATGATGAACATTCTGCACCTTTTTTTTTTTCACTAATCCAATTGTAGCATCAAACAAAGACAGAAATGGAAACTTAAACAAAAAAAAAATGAATCAAATAAGGACTCCAAAATAAATTCGCAGGGTTACACCAGTTTGAACTCGTAAAAACAAATCACTGTATCTGAAGCTAGAAATTTCAGATTGCAACGTTTCCAAAACGAGATGAAAATTGAGACTCTGAAATTCAGAAATGACACAAGAAACACCGAAATATGATACGTAAAACTTGAGATATGAACCAAAGAAAACTGACCAATTCTGACAGAATTTGAACCGAGCTCTAATACCAAATGATAAATCCTCAATTAGAAAGAGGAGGAAGAAAATTGGTTGGAGGCGCCACAAACAAGGAAGTTTGATAAGCCTATGAGATCGCCACAAGAATGGGTGAATTCTTGATAAGATCAAATGGTTCAAGCAAGAACCCTAGGAGAGAAATCCTCACAGCTGAATAATTCTATTATTGTTTAATCCCCAATTTAGAATTGGTTTTATACATCATGAGTTTATAAAGAGACTAACTCTTAATAAAGATAAAAACTTAGAAAATAACCCACAAAGCTGTCCAAGTGGTAAAATATTGTGAGAAACACCACTTGGTCCTAAGTTCTAGTCCGAGCAAGAGCAATTTATATTTATTAATATTTTTTAAACTCGCTTACTAAGCCAAAAACTATAAGAAAAACTTAAGAATTACAAAACCCAAAACCTAAGCAAATATGTCTCAAAACTAAGACCCATGTTATCATATGCAAGTATGGGAATCCTCCTCCATTTGGGCCTCTAGACATAGGATTAAAGCATTGTCCTTATGTCCCACATCCATTAGTTGTCTTGGAATGTCTTCATGAAAGTTAGCAATTAGTTGCTTAAGAGCCTCTTGAGCCTTCCTAGCTCTTCCTCTTGTCATAGGTCCCCTAAGTCCTCTAATTGCCTTGTTGTCCTTGCCACTAGCCGTGCCCTCATCACTAACTCTCCTCTTCGTTCATCACTCCTATACCTTCTATGTCTCCTTTCATAACTTATTTCACTCCTCCCATGTCTCCTTCTCCTTTCATGGTTTCTCCTATCCCTCCTCTCTACCCGAATAGTATGAATCTTCATCCTCATGCAAGACCTCATGTTGAGAGTCTCTCCTCCTTTCATTATCCAACCTTGTGTTAATCTCCATCCTAAACTTCTTTAGCTCTCTTGTTAAGGTGTGCATTAAGGTTGCCATCCTAGGGGACGAAGGTGTACTTTCTCCATTCATCTTTTAGAAAAATGTGGTAAGATAGAATTTAGTTTAAGCTTAAAGGACCTCAACCACTCTTCTCACGTGTTTACACTCTTTGAGATGAGTTCACTTATGTTTCTCTCAAAAATTGGCTTTTGATTTTAATTGAAAATGCTCTTTCCTTTTACCACTCAAGTCCTCTTTTTAAGTTCTTAAATAAAACCCAAGAATGCATCAATTATCAAAAGCAGATACAATTGTAACGAGCCTCAAAAGTTATCACTCAGAAGTCAAGAAAAGGGAAACACTTTAGACAAAACAAAAAAAAAAGGAATTTAAAAGACAAACAAGAAAAGCTAATTAGAAAAGGGTAAAACTCAAATGGAATTGCAAGAAGGACAAAAAAAAAAAGGAATAATGGAAGAGATGAAGAAGAAATGCGTAAGTTTGGATATTAAGAACAACAGCACTTTTTGTGAATTCTTTAAGGCAACCAAATTTAAATTATTTAAGTGCAAGGGGCAATTTTTTTTTATTCTTCAAATTTTCTTTTCTTTTTTTATTTTATTTTATTGTTCTAGAATATATATTTTTTTTACCCCCTATTTGTTTTGCACTTGCAACGAATATTATATGCCTAATAAGGTATATAGCCTTCAGGTGCTACAAGACATACGAAATGAGTTGTGCAAAATTAAAGAGAAATAAATTATGCAGAATTAAGGATAATTAAGACTTGATTATGACACAATTAAGGACAGTTAATGAGAATAGATGACAATAATTGACAATTAATGGCACAATTAAGACAATTAACCAGGAAGTAAAAGACACAAACCGCAAGAACACTACCAACTCTAGGATCTAGGCTTTAGATACCACATGATATGATCCTAATTGGATTCATATTGTTTTTACAGATCATCCTTGAGTTGGTTATCTTGTAACACGAATTATAGGAATAAAAGAAAATAATGAAAAGTAGAAGATAAGACTTGCGCAAACAGATAAGAGAACTAATGTAAATGGCGCAGAAAAAATAGTAGCAAGAAAATTAACAAGAGAAAAATAGAAAAGACAAGAAAATGGAAGAAGATAGATAAAATAAAAAAAATGTGGAAAGGAAAGAAAATGGCAGAAGACGCCACACTCTACAGAGAATGATAAGTCCAGTGAAGATTTGTCACAAAGGTATAGAAACTTTTGATAAGAACCAAGAAAGGTTTAATCAAAGAACCCCAAAGAGGAGCCAATGCTCTACTCACACTCACAAATAAGTAAACCTCAATATTATTCAACTCTATCAAATAAGAAGGATTACATCTCTATTTATAGAGTTTATTCTAAAGAGTCTAACCCTAATTTTAGAAACATAAGCAAAGGCCCAAGAAAGCTTAAGACCCAAATTACAACTTATGTTTAAACTTTAAAGAAACCTAAACTAGGACTAGAAATTAGGCTTCTAATTTAGTATTAAACCAGCCCATTTATTATAAAAAAAAATCCAAACACTTAAATAAAAGCTAATAAAAAAATCAGGTTGCAAGCCCATAATTGGTGCATTAGGCTAAGCCTTCTTCCACTTAAATCAAATGCACCATCTTGAGCTTGTACATGTTGATCTCTTTTTCAAGTAAGATGTCCTTTATTTTCCTAGCTCTTGCCCTAGCTATTAGGCCTCCTAGCCCAATTAGACTCTCCCTCTCCTTAGCTCTTCCTTTTTCTCTTGAAGGCCTTCCTTGATCTCTATCAATTATTTGGTCCTTTTTATTAGTTGTAATATAAATAGGCCTCTAGGACCACTTGTAAAAAAGACTTTTGGCATTATTGAATGTGATTAGCTTTGTGCTAATTGAGTGAGCATTGCTCCTCTTGGTTCTTGCTTTGAATCTTTAGATTGTGGCATCGTTCTATCCATTTCTTATCTTTTCTACTTTTTCTTTCCTTCCATTTTGGCTCCATTCTTGAGATCTATGGTGCTGAATTTTTAGATCCACATTGGGGATTTTATCATTTGGTATCTAGAGCCTAGTTTTTCAACAACAAATTCAAGGATTGGTACAATAGTTGGAGCTGTAGTAGTTTAATTTCTTTCGCGTCTACCACATTGGGAGCATTTTCCAACAATAAGTGTGCCAATTTGTTTCCTCCGAGTGCAAATATACAGGGGCAAAGGTGAAAATACAAAAAACATAGGGGCCCAAGTGCAATTATAAAAAGTTTGGGGGCCAAATTGCAAAAAAAAAGTTGCCCATTTATATATATAAAAAAACAAACAACCTGCCCTCTTTGGTGAGCCAACTCTCATAGTGATGTTATTTTTCTTTTATATAGTTTTGACTTCATTTTGGTAGGAGAAATACACTAGTTCTTCTTTTTCTTGAGTCTTCTTCTTGTCTTGCTTGGCATTCTTTTGAGTAAACTTTCATTTCTTATAACTTTTATTGCTTGTCTTTTAAATTTCTTGGTTTTGTGTTTGAGTTTTCCTTTTATATGGCTTCTTAAGTTGAGCTTGAAATTCGTGACATATTTCACATTGAATATTTTCTTTATTGGAACTTGGAGATTCTTTTTAAGAGCTAAAGAGGAACAAGAGTGGAAAAAGGCAAGTGTTCACATTATAGCAAAATCCTCTAAAGAGTAAAACACGAGTGAACTTTGAGTGAAAACACTTAGTTGAGTGGTGAGGTCCATATTTCTATTATTTGTGAACTAACTTTTCTTTCAGGTATGGCTTCATCAAATGGGGATTACCTAATGGTGAAATTGTTGAAACTTGGGGAGCAAATTAGAATGGCAAATCATAAGTTTGGAGAAGGAATGGAGAGAATGAGAAAGGTGGATAATGGAGGGTTTGAAAGCATACAAAAAAGTTATAGGGATATAAATGAGAGGCTGGAGAGACTAGCAAGGAGGAGAGATAAAAGAGGGCAAGAAAGAAAAGAAGAAAAAGACAAACAAAGGGAAGAAGAGAAAATAATGAAAAGGAAGACCCATACTTAGGTATTGATATAAGTTTCATGAGTGATCCATATTATAGTAATTTAGCAAAGGAATTAAATAAGATAAAAAAATAGAGAAAAGAGAAAAGGAAATGAGAGAAAAAGAGTTGAGAGAAGAGGAAAAGGAGTTAGAAGAAAAAGAGATGAGAGAAAAGGAAATAATTGAAAAAGAGGTTGAAAAAGAGGGAGCAAAAGATAAAGAAAAATATGAGTATTCTTGTTTTTGTTCTAACACTTTGTTTGAATGTGAAGGCTTTCTTGTGAAAGGATTTGAAAAGGAACTTCCTAAGAAAGAATGCAAAGATGTATATTCTAACCACTTGTTTGGAAGTGATGTTTCCCTTATGCAAGAAATTGAAGAGGAGTTCTTAAAGGAGGAGTGCAAAACTCTTATTCTTTCCTCTAACTTGGATGTTGGGCTTAATTCTTCTTGTAAATTTGATTGTGTATCTAACCATGTTAATTCCTTTGTTTTAATGCCTAGGAAAGAATTATACATAAAAGATCAAGAGACAAGGCAATTTGGAGAAGAGGGTGGATGCACATAAGCAAGAAGGCAACTATTGGGAGAAGAAAATTTTGACTTACACCATCTCTAAACCTTATGTTTTATATGATGTGCAACAAAATGTGTTAACTCTTGATGTTTATGATTTTCTTGACACTTGTGATTTGCATGATGTATATGAGTTACATAATCTTGTTGTAGGTAATGGTGCAAAGTCCTTGAGACTTGAGAATGATACACATCATTTGGAATTGTATGGTAGACTTGAAACCTCTTCCATGTGTGTTGTTATTTGTGAAAATGAGTTCTATAGGCATGGAGCACATATGCTTAAGGATGAACCATTTTGTGTGCCTATGATGTCATTACATGGTCTTTTAATTAGAGGAACTCATGTTGAGAGTTTAAAATGGCACATAGTTCATGGTTTGTCTAACCTTTTCTTCATTCTTATTTCTTCTTGGATGCATTTCATTTTAGTGTTGTTTGATGGTTTCCTTATGCTTGTATTTGATCCAAGAGGATGGATTTATAAGCACATAAATAATAAGAGATTTGCCCTCTCAAGGGATTCAAGTCTCCATAGATGTAGGATTTCTTATTCCATTGAAAAATAATACTTGCTTTGTTTTTCCATGTAAGAATAAAGGAGCTAAATTCGTGGACGAATTTCTTCCCAGAAGGAGGGGACGATAAAGGTTTCAGAGGGGCTTAGCTATCTTGGTAATTGTTTTTTAGGACGTTTTGTTATTGGGCCTTGTTGGGCTTCTTGTAGATCTTGTGTATGCACCTCAGTGTTGTTTAATTAGGTGCAACGTGGACTTTAGTTATTTTAGTTTCTAGCTTATATTTTAGTTTGCTTTGTTTTGGCCTAATATGAATTGTATTAGGCCTTTTTAGTTGTTTAGTTCTTTTTATTAGTTGTAGTATAAATAGACCTCTAGGACCACTTGTAAAAAAGACTTTTGGCATTTTTGAATATGATTAGCTTTGTGCTAATTGAGTGAGCATTGCTCCTCTTGGTTCTTGCTTTGAACCTTTAGATTCTATTCAAGGAATTCTATTCTTTGTGACGAATCCTCCTCGACTTATCAATCTTCGAATTGTGGCGTCATTCTATCCATTTCTTATCTTTTCCACTTTTTCTTTCTTTCAATTTTGGTTCTATTCTTGAGATCTAATGAGGATCAAGGAAGGCCTCCAAGAAGAGAAGGAAAACCTAAGGGGAAAAGCCCCTCAATTGGGCAAAAAAGACCTAAGAAGGAAAATGCTAAAGGGAAAGATCATATGATTGGGCTAGAAATGCCTACAAGAGGAAAAGTAAAGAGACCTAAGGAGCATTTAAAGGTGATCAACATACTACAAGATCAAGCCCAGAGTGGAAGAAGATAGCCTAGGATGGTGTACTTGAATCAAGTAGAAGGCCCAACCTAAGGGATTTAATAATGCACCAACCATGGGCTTGCAATCTGAATTTTATTGCATTTTATTTAAATGTTTTTGGACCTATTTTAATTGTAATAAATGGGCTGATTTGATTCTAATTAGAAGCCCATTTTCTATTCCTAGTTTAGGTTTCTT
Organism: Spatholobus suberectus; assembly: GCA_004329165.1. Taxonomy (NCBI): domain Eukaryota; kingdom Viridiplantae; phylum Streptophyta; class Magnoliopsida; order Fabales; family Fabaceae; genus Spatholobus; species Spatholobus suberectus. The sequence continues at coordinate 46,171,349 of CM014732.1, forward strand.
TTAAGTTTAAAAAATAAATTGTAATTTGGGCCTTAAGCTTTTCTAGGCCTTTGCTTATGTTTTCTAGAATTAGAGTTAGACTCTTTATAATAAACTCTATAAATAGAGATGTAATCCCTCTCATTGGACAAGAGTTGAATAATATTGAGGTTTACTCATTTGTGGATGTGAGTAGAGCGTTGGCTCCTCTTTTGGGTTCTTGGATTAGAACCTTTTTGATTTTTATCAAAGGTTTCCATACCTTTGTGGCGAATCTTCGCTTGGCTTATCACTCTCCATAGAGTGTGGCGCCTTCTTCCACCTTCTTTTCTATTACGCATTCCTTATTTTATCTATCATTTCCATTTTCTTGTCTTCTTTTCATTTTATCATTTTGATTCTCTTGCTTACTTGTTTGTGCGCCATTTGCTTTACCTCTATTCTTTGTTGCACAAGTCTCATCTTTTATCTTTCTTCTTAATTTTTATTCTAAATTATTGTTTCCAAGATAACCAACTCAAGGACGATCCTTAAAAACAATATGAATCCGAATCCGGATCATATCAAGATCCATGGTGCTGAATTTTTAAGATCCGACTTTGGGGTTTTATCAAGAAATTCCTAGTAGGTTGCCACCTATTAGGAGAATAGAGCATCAAATTGATTTCATTCCTTGAGCAACCATTCCAAATCGTCCAACTTATAGATGCAACCCAGAAGAGACCAAAGAAATTCAAAGGCAAGTTGAAAAGCTCATGGCAAAAGGATTTGTAAGAGAAGGTTTGAGTCCTTGTGCAATTCCAGTTCTTCTTGTTCCTAAGAAAGATGGATCATGGAGAATGTGTAGTGATTGTAGAGCTATGAACAATATCACGGTAAAGTGTTGTCATCCCAATCCTAGATTAGATGACATGCTGGATGAATTTCATGACTTTTGCATCTTTTCTAAAGTTGATTTGAAATCTGATACCATCAAATTAGGATGAGGGAAGGGGATGAATGTAAAACTGTATTTAAAACAAAGCATGGGCTTTATGAATGGTTAGTAATGCCTTTTGGACTCATAAATGCACCAAGCACTTTCATGAGATTAATGAATCATGTATTGCGTGCATTCATTAGAAAATTTGTTGTGGTTTATTTTGATGATATCTTGATATACAGTAAGAATCCAAATGAGCATGTCAGTCATTTACGTTGTGCCCTTGATGTGTTGAAAAAGGAAAAATTGTATGCTAACCTGAAAAAGTGTTGTTTTTGCATGGAAAAGATTGTTTTCCTTGGTTTTGTTCTTAGTGCACTAGGGATAGAAGTTGATGAGGAAAAGGTAAGGGCAATAAAAGAGTGGCCAACACCTACAAGCATTACTAAGGTGAGAAGCTTTCACGGCTTAGCTAGTTTTTATAGGCGTTTTGTGAAAGATTTTAGCACAATTGCTACACCACTCACTAAAATCATTACGAAATTTGTTGGGTTTAAATGGGAAAAAGCACAAGAGAATGCATTCCAAGTTCTTAAAGAAAAGTTATGTTCTGCACCTGTGTTATCACTTCCTAACTTTAACAAAACATTTGAGATTGAGTGTGATGCATCAGGAATTGGAATAGAAGCTATTTTGATGCAGGAGGGAAGGCCTATTCCCTATTTTAGTGAAAAATTATGCGGGGTAGCTTTGAACTATCCAACATATTAATCTTGTCCTCATTTCAAAAAAAAAATCTTCAATTTCTTGTTTCCATTTCAAGTGTTTCTTGTTGCTTCTTGTTCTCTAAAGTTACCACCTTACTGTTTCTTATTGGGTAGAATCATCCTCAAACGTTCTTACTTAAGAGCTAATAAGGTGAAGTTGAGTGGAAAAAGGCAAGAGTTGTGAGACTATCAAAGGGAAAATGCCAAATTGAGTGAAAACACAAGTGATTAAAAACATAATTTGAGTGTAAACATGTGAGAGAGTGTTTGTGTGAGGATTTTATTTTGTTTCTAACTCAATTTTTGTAGCATATTTAATCATGAGTGGAGAAGAAGGAGAACGAGCAGTTGATCTCAAATTGTTCGTGAGGGCTGTTCAAGAACAATTCAAGCGTATAAATGCAAGATTGGATGATTTACAATCTATATTCAGGTCTAGGACCCCTTTTAGGCGCAACAATGATGAGGAGGAAGAAGAGGAGTATTCAGATGGAAGAAATAGCGAAAAGAGAAGAAGAGGTAAACCAAGAGAGGACAATTACATAAGTAATATTAAGATAGCAATCCTTGCATTCCAAGGAAAGAATGATCCTAAATTATACTTGGAGTGGGAGAGAAAGGTTGAACATGTGTTTGATTGTCATAATTACTCAAAGGAGCAAAAGGTAAAATTAGTAGTTATTGAATATACTGATTATGCTAGTAGTTGGTGAGATCAATTTGTGATAAGTAGGCATAGAAATGGAGAGAGGCCTATTCGTACTTGGGAAGAAATGAAGGTTGTCGTGAGAAGGAGATTTGTACCAAGTCATTACCATAGAGACTTGCATAGAAAATTGCAAAGTTTAAGTCAAGGTTCTATGAGTGTGGAGGATTACTATAAGGAGATGGAAATAGCCATGATTAGAGCCACTATTGTGGAAGACCGTGAGGCAACTATGGCTAGATTCATTGGAGACTTAAAGGAGATAGCTGATGTGGTGGAGTTGCAACACTATGTGCAAATGGAGGATTTGTTGCACAAAGCAATTCAGGTGGTGATAGAGGTCTCGAAGGGACATAGTTATCTTGTTAATTGTCTTTTAGGATGTTTTGTTATTGGGCCTTGTTGGGCTTCTTGTAGATCTTATGTATGCACCTAAGTATTGTTTAATTAGGTGTTATATGGACTTTAGTTATTTTAGTTTCTAGCTTATATTTTAGTTTGCTTTGTTTGGGCCTAATATGAATTGTATTGGGCCTTTTTAGTTGTTTGGACCTTTTTATTAGTTGTAGTATAAATAGGCCTCTATGACCACTTGTAAAATTTTTTGGCATTTGTTAATGTGATTAGCTTTGTGCTAATTGAGTGAGCATTGCTCCTCTTGGTTCTTCCTTAGAACTTTTAGATTCTTATCAAAGAATTCTATTCTTTGTGGCAAATCCTCCTCGACTTATCAATATTTGGATTGTGTCGTCGTTCTTACCATTTTTCACCTATTCCGCTTTTTATTTTCTTTCAATTTTGGTTCCGTTCTTGAGATCCTTGGTGCTAAATTTTAAGATCCACTTTGGGGTTTTATTAGGTGGAGTGGCAATTAAAGTTTAAAAGCTCTTCCAAATTTTCCCAATCTTTTAAATCCTCATGGAGATCAAATTGGAAGAACAATAAATCTGTTACAAATCCTAAAGAAAATGTGAAGGCCAAGTATTTAGTTGCAGCTCCTAAAGGTAAAACTGAAACTAATACACCTTCTAGATCACGTGATATCAAGTGTTTTAGGTGTCAAGGAGTTGGACATATTGCTTCTCAATGTCTAAATAAAAGAGCAATGATCCTTATGGATAATGGAGACATAGAGAGTGTGAGCTCAAGTGATGATGAAATGACATCATTGGAGGATTGCAGTGGTGTTGAAGTTGTTGAACTCGTACATGGAGTTGTGATAGAGAACTATCCAAGGACTTCAAGAAACAAGAGATAGACATGGAAGGTCCTATGACTAGAAGAAGAAGAAGCAAGATTCAAGAGGAACTTGGCAAGATGCTTAACACATTCATGGAAAAGGAAGAAGAGGGCCTTGGAAGCTTGAAAATAATAAATTGGAACCATATTTTAGATTAGGATTTCCTTATATTTTTTTAGCTCTTTTATACTGGGCCTTTATTGGGCTTTTAATGGAGTTGTTAGCTCTTAAATTTTTAGTTGACTATATTTGGACCTATTATGTTTTGTTTTGGGCTTGTTGGCATTTGGGATTTTTAGTGTAAGTATAAATTGGTCTTTAAAGGCACTTTGTAAACACTACTTTGTAAACACTTTTGATGAATTAAAAAATTGATAGTGTTTTTGTTAAGAGAGTGCTCTTTCTAGGTTCTTGGATTGAACCATTAAATTCTTATCAAAAAACAATTTCTTTGTGGCGAATCCTCATTGACTCATCAATCATGAATTGATTGTGACGTCTTCTCCATTTCTCTTCTTTTTCATTTTCTCTTTTTCTTCAAATTCTGTTTTGTGGATTCAATTTTGAGAAAATTTAAGGTGTTGAAAATTAAGATTCACCTTGGGGTTCATCATTTGCTATCTAGAGCCAAATTCAATACCAATTACACATCTAATTGTGTCAAATTTCGTGTTAATTTTGCACTACAAGTCGCTGATTTCGTGGTTCCAATTCTGGTTCGTGTCCGCCGGGCGGCCTCCATAACCCGCTGGGCGGGTGCGCGTCGATGCAGTGAATTTGTAAGTCCTCTTGCATAATTCTTGTGTCTTACTTTTTTAGTTTGTGTCCATCTAGTCTTTTTTGAGTAAATTTCTTCTTGTTTCCTTCAAATTTCATGTCAAATTTTGCAGTTGTGTTCATCTTGTTCTTATTGTGTTCATGTGTAGATCTACATTTTGATCTATTTGATTCTATGTTAGTTGATGTTTTGGTGTTAGATCTATACTTCTTGCGAATTGTTTTACATCTAGATGCTTAATTTGAGGTGAAATTTAGTGGATTGGGGATTTATATTGAATTTTGGAGTTTTGAATTTTGAAATTGGGAAAGAACACTCATAGTGTTCTTGAGGTGTTGTTGAGATTTTAGTAATAGAACACTTGTTAGATCTTAAAAATTTTGTTTAGAAAGAGTTGGGATGTTTTTGCAAATAAAAACATGCTCTTCATTTTCCTTACTTGTTCTTATCTTTGTCTTTGAGTCTTCCTTTTGTCTTCCTTTAGTTTTCTTTTGAATGTTCCTTTCATTTCTTATAGCTTTTATTGCTTGTCATTTAAATCCCTTGGTTTTGTCATTGAGTTTTCCTCTTTTTTTGGCTTCTTGAGTTGGTCTTAGATCTCGTAACATATTTCACATAGAATTTCTTTGTTATTGAAATTTGGTGGTTCTTTTTAAAAACTTAAGAAGAACAAGAGTGGTAAAAAGCGAGAGAGCAAATTATAGAAAAAGCTTGAAAGAGTGAAACACAAGTGACTTGAGTGGAGAGGATTTTTTGATTTCTATTATTTGTGCTAACCATTTTGTGTATGGCTTCACCAATGGCGAGTAGTAATCCACCATCTTCTAAATCCACAAAGTTAATGGTGGAGATGATTAAAATTGGGGAGGAGATGAGGAGGTTGAGAGTAGAAAATGATGCAAAGTTAGAAGTAATTCAAAGGGAGAATGAGACAAGGTGGGAGATGATGCAAAAGAGTAATGAAGATGTGAGTGTGAGGTTGGAAAATGTGGAGAGAATGAGGTATACTTCATCTTCTCATGAGAGTGACAGAGGTTATGGGGAAGATGAGGGACAAAGAAGGCATAGGATAGATAGGAGAGGGAGATTTGGAGGAGGACACAAAGAGAGAGAAAATAATAGAGAGGATAACATGGATTGAGTGTAGGTTAAAATTCTTAATTTTCAAGGAACTTGTAACTCGGAAGTGCACCTTGAGTGGGAGATGAAAGTGGAGCAAATATTTTCAGGTTATGACTATAGTGAAGAAAAGAAAATTAGATTGGCTTCATTGGAGTTTGAAACATGACATTATGAGGATGAGGAGGCCTATGGTGAACACTTGGTTAGAAATAAAGCGAACTATGAGGGATAGATTTGTGCCTTCTTACTATGGGAGAGATCTTCATAATAAACTTCAAAGGCTTATACAAGGAGGGAAGAGTGTGGATAAATACCATAAGGAGATGGAGATGGCAATGATGAGAGCTCAAGTGGAGGAGAGCCAAGAGGCACCCATGGCTAGATTTTTGCATGGCCTTAATAGGGAAATTCAAGACATTGTGGAGTTGCATCATTATGCCACTATGGAGGAGCTCATTCACCAAGCCATCAAAGTGGAGCAACAATTGAAGAGGAAGCAATCGTTCAAGAAGTCTTCCTCCTATGCTTCTTCATCTTGGAAGGATAAGGACAAATTCAAGAAGGGGGGCTCTTCATCTAAACTTCAAGAGAAGAGTTCTTCAAGTGATAAAACCCCTCCTAACTCTACTTCTAATCCTTCTAAATCTAGTTCCATTAAGTGCTTTAAATGTTTAGGGAAGGGTCACATTGCTTCCCAATGTCCTAATAAGAGGACTATGATTGTTTTGGATAATGGTAATGTGGTTAGTGCATCCTCATCTAGTGAGTCTAGCCCATCTAGTGAGGGTGAGAGTGATGGTAACCTCCCATCCTATGAGGGGGACCTTTTGATGGTTATGAGGCTTATGGGGAGTGTTTGTAAGGATAAGGATGAAACACAAAGAGAGAACATTTTTCATACTAGGTGCTTGGTTAGGGGAAAATTATGTTGTTTGATTATTGATGGGGGGGAGTTGTACTAATGTTGCTAGTGCTAGGTTAGTGGAGAAACTTGGCCTAAAAACCACCCCTCACCCTAGGTCTTATAAACTTCAATGGTTGAGTGAGAGCGGAGAAATAGTTGTAGATAAGCAAGTTTTGATGTGTTTCTCCATAGGTAAATATTTTGATGAAATTCCTTTGTGAAGTAGTCCCTATGGAGGCTAGTCATCTTTTTCTTGGTAAGCCTTGGCAATATGATAGGATGTTGTGCATAATAGCTTAACTAACAAATTCTCTTTTGTACATAAAGGAACAAAGGTTACCCTCACACCTTTGTCTCCAAGTGAGGTTTGTGAGGACCAAATAAAAATGAGATTGAAAAGAGAACAAGAGAGAAAAGAAGAGAAAGAAAAACAAAAAGATGATGAGAAAAACAAAAGGAATAAAAAAAGAGAAAAGAGTGAAAAAAAGGAGAAGAGTGAAAAGATAGTTAAGAGAAAAGTAGTGAGCTTGTTTATGAGAGCTAAAGAGGCGAAGAGAGTGATGCTTGCAAGGCAACCTATGTTTATGCTAATGCCTCATGATTTGTGCTTGTCTTCCATTGCTATGACTTTGCCTCTAGGTATTGAAGCCTTGTTGAAGGAGTTTGAGGATGTCTTTCCTAAAGACATTCCTCATGGCTTGCCTCCACTAAGAGGAATTGAGCACCAAATTGACCTCATTCTGAGAGCTTCACTTCCTAATAGACCCACATATAGGAGCAATCTGGAAGAGACTAAGGAGATTCAAAAACAAGTGGAAGGGTTGATGCAAAAAGGATGGGTGAGAGAGCTTGAGCCCTTGTGCTATGCCCATTATCTTGGTGCCAAAGAAGGATGGATCATGGAGAATGTGCTCGAATTATAGAGCCATCAACAACATAACTGTGAGGTATAGGCAATCCCTAGACTTGATGATTTGTTGGATGAGTTGCATAGTTCTTGTTATTTCTCCAAAATAGATTTGAAAAGTGGTTACCACCAAATTTGAATGAAAGAAGGTGATGAGTGGAAAACTACTTTCAAAACTAAGTTTGAATTGTATGAGTGGTTGGTCATGCCTTTTGGCCTAACCAATGCACCTAGCACTTTCATGAGACTTATAAATCATGTAATGAGACATTTCATTGGAAAGTTTGTGGTTGCCTATTTTGATGATATTTTGATATATAGCTTGACTTTGGATGATCATTTGGGCCATATTAGGAGTGTCTTGGAAGTGCTTAGGAAGGAGAGTTTGTGTGCCAATAAGGACAAATGCACATTTTGCACTAAACAAGGAGTGTTCCTTGGCTTTGTTGTAAGTTCTAAAGGTGTGCAAATTGATGAGGAAAAGGTAAAAGCTATTAGAGATTGGCCTACACCTAAAAATGTGAGTGAGGTGAGGTGTTTTCATGGTTTGGCTAGTTTCTATAGGCGATTTGTGAAAGACTTTAGCACACTAGCTTCCCCCTTAAATGAAATTGTAAAGAAAAATGTGGGGTTTAAGTGGGGGGGTGAACAAGAGGAGGCTTTTAATAACTTGAAAGATAAATTAACACATGCACCTATTTTTGCTTTGCCTAATTTTGCTAAATCTTTTGAAATTGAATGTAATGCATCTAATGTGGGGATAGGGAGCGTGTTGTTACAAGAAGGGCATCCCATTGCTTATTTTAGTGAAAAGTTGAAGGGTGGTCATTTAAAGTACTCCACATATGATAAAGAATTGTATGCACTTGTGAGAGTTTTACAAACTTGGCAACATTATCTTTTACCTAAGAAATTTGTGATACAAGTGATCATCCCTTAAGCATTTAAAGGGCCAAGGAAAGCTCAACAAGAGACATGCTAAGTGGGTGGAGTTTTTAGAACAATTTCCTTATGTGATCAAGCATAAGCAAGGCAAGGCAAATGTGGTAGCTGATGCACTTTCTAGGAGGTATTCTTTACTCTCCATGCTTGAAACTAAGATGCTTGGGTTTGATCACATAAAAGAGTTGTATGCTTATGATGATGACTTCTCTAATTTGTATGCTTTGTGTGAAAAAGTTGCTTACAATGGATTCTTTAGGCATGATGGATTTTGTAACATCCTCAAAATATTACTTAAATAATTATCTAATAATTTTCATTTGTGTAATTGTCTTGTGATATTAATCAAAAGTCTAGATAGAGATTTATAAGTTTTGAAAGCTTTGATTTAGCTTCAATGAATAAATAATATCTAGACTTAATAAAAACAATAATAATAAAGGTAATAATTGAAATTATATAAAAATGTCTAAATAAATAGCAGAGACAATTATAAAGTTGAGAAAAATATATTTTAGTCTTAGAATAATATTAGAAAGGTATCTAAGAAATAAAAATAATTTTTGGTAATTTTATAAATAAAATTAGATTTATTGCAATTAATAAATTAGAATAAAGAAAGATAATTAAGAGACAAATTGTAGAATAGTCAAAAAATTCAAGAAAAACAATTTTTAAGCTTAAAAAAATGATTAGAATTTTATCATTATTTTTCGAGAATTTTTATAATTTAGCATATATGAGTAAAAAGTGTTTACAGACACTTATAGAGCACAATTAGAAATACTAAATGAGTTTTAAAAATTATAAAAAAATTTCAAGAGGTTCTTTAGTGTGTCTAGACCTTACCTGAATAAGGAGAACTCAAACTGAGATATCTATAATAGTTTTCTAAAAATAAGTTCGTAAATAGCTCATAAAATGACTTATAAAATAAACTAGTTATTGTTAGTTCTGTTTGCAAAGATACCACACATGTTTGACCAGAGAGAGACTAGATTAAGTCTAATGGAATTAGCTTCAACTCTCGGTAAGCCTGTTGAGTCAAAATTAAAACCAACACCGGTCATTTTAGTGACATGTGTCAATGCTTAGTAGTGAAAAATTAGATTTTTCTTACCCTTGGCTCCATAAACTCACGACCCTCACCACCAACACACTTCATTTTCTCTTCTTCCTCTTCAAACCCTCTCAATTTCTCTCAAAATCTCTCAAGACCCAAAAGCTTTCAAGGTTCTCCATTTCTATTTGTGAACAAGCCAAGGTGAATGGAAGCTCCTATTCTTCCTTTTTCATCTCCTTTCACGCAGCCCACACACCACACACCACCACCACCCTCCACCAATTCCTCTTTGTCTCCTCTTGAAATTTCTTCAAATTCTCAAAGGGCTTTTGTTATAGAACATTAATTGAAGCTTATTTGGTCTTGATTGCAATTAGGAACTTAATTAGAGCATGAATTTGCAAAGCCCTCTCCTTCCCTCTTGTGGACAGCCGTGAGTCACTATGGGTAAGGGGGTAGAAACTAGACTAATTTGATTTCAAGAATAATAATGGCCTAGATGATGGTTTTGTTAAATTGTATGTTGTCAATTTCATTTGTATGACTCTTGGGGATTCTAATTGTGATGTGCTTGCATGATTGGCCACATAGAGCTTAGTTGGGCCTTGTATGATGTTCTTGATAATCGAATTGCTTAAAATATATGTCAATTGCTTAATTACAATGCTAAAAGATTAAATTACAAGTTGCTGAATTTTATTGCAACAGAATAGCCTCTGTTTTTCGTGTATAATTTCTATGTGGTTGGATTTTTTGCACGCTTTTTGGTAGAGAGATGCCTCTGTATGTCTAGAATATCCCTATAAAATTTCGTACTCTAATTCCATGTGATGAATATTTGGAAAATTTTTGATTGACTGTTGTTATGTCAAATTCTGACAGCAACCAGCTACGAAAAAGTGATCAATTGGACCCTTAAATGATTTCATTTATAAAAATTAGGAAAAATTATATTTAGAAACTAAACATGTTGAAGGTTAAGACTGAAAAAGATGGTTGGAAGAAAAATTCATTTGCTATGCCAAAACAAACAACAAAAACAAGGTATCACAATATAATAGAAAACAAAAAAATTGCCTATGATGTAATTGATATTCCTAAAGCTTAGCTTTGTGTTTTATAGTATGGGTAGATAATTAGAATCATCAAATTGGTAATCAAAAGATAATTTGGGATAGAACAAGTGTAGATTAATTAGTGTCTTTTAATTATAATAAGCATTGGTTTGTTAATGAGATGTGAGTTCTTGAACCAAGAAATGAGATCCTTTTGTTAATTGGCAATTAATAGCATGAATGGTTAATGATCAATGAAAATATGTTTGAGTGAATCGAATTGACTGGATGATTGATTTAGTCTGTGATGGTGGCATTAAAATGAAATGCAATTGAATTGATGAAAGATGTGATGTGAATGATACCTATAAATGGCCAATTGATTGTGATGACAATTTTAATAAAATGAATGAAATTGTGGAATGGATATGTTGGCCATGATTTACCTCTGTTGATTTATTGTCCATGCCTAATGAGAGATGTGATGGGATGTACCAAAATAGAGGAGGTTTGTTAAATTTTATAGAAAAGTATGAATGTTTATAATTGAATATATCATTCTTGTGGATGTTCATACATCATACGCATATATATTGATGTTGTCAATCATGCACTGATGGCATGTGTTATGGATGGGGAAGCTATAGTTTGGTACGTTGAGGAATGAAAGGCAAGGACCCTCTTGTGAGGTCTTGGGGGTAAGGTATCGAGCGGTGAAGGTTCCAATGGCTAGGGTAGCACCCTTGAGTTGGGATATTCGCCTGACCAAGCTTGATAACCCCGACAACTGCTCAGTATTCTAGGATTGGTGTGAGAGTATACCTCTGTTTGGACTATGAATGTCCTAAGCTGAAAGATTGCTCGTTCCCTCGATGATGAGGAGGATTGTACCTTGGTGTGAGAGAGGTATATGTACTCCCAGTCACTTCCCATGGATATTTATGAACACTTAGTAGATTATGGGCCCACATGCATTGCATTAACGAGTGTCTCAATAAAACCCCGAATTGGTGTGGTATGGGACGCATCAATTGTGGATGGTAGTAGTACCGACGGACTTGTAGTGCTACCATTTGGATTTATTGAGTAACTTAATAGAAATGATTGATGGATTGAAAAGAAAGACGATAGGTCATACATCAAATCTTTGTTTGTGTGTAGCATGGGAATGGATGCATTATGTGTGCGTAATGACTATGATATTTACATATGCTGTGATAATTTATTATGAATTGTGAATGTGCTCTTTACTAAATGCTGTAATGTTTAATACATGGTTTTATAATTTATTGTATAATATGGCTCTATTAATGTCTGTCATACTAATTCTGTGATATGAACTATGGTTTGGGTGGGTCTATGGGTTTATTTGATTTCTTGGTTTCAAATTGTCTGGTTCTTGCCCCTAATTAATCCATCCCTTCCTTCATTTGCGAATGTTTGGAACGGAAATAGGGAGCGGATTGCCTTTTGATTTATACGTGAGCAGTACATGGCTTAGGAATGCGTGATATTGACAAAAGAGTTACACTGGCTTGAGGCACTACATGGATCATAAGGCTTACAACCCCTAACAAAGTGGCGTGGCAGAAGCGTAATTGAAGATGTAAAAGACCTATTCCTATGGAACAACGAGTTCATGGTTTGATTCTATAATACCAAATGTCAAAATAATCTGATGTGGTGTCAAAACTGATATTCCCTTGGGATTATAATGGTAATGCTCTAATCTGAAGGAGTATCCAGTTGTGTAGTAGACTATGCTATAATGTCATTGAATGTAATGTAAACTCTTTTCGTGTCAAGAATATGTAGCAGCATTTTTGTAGAGTTTTAAATTTTATTTCATTTTTATTAGTATTTGTTATCATAGTATTTTATTAATGGTTTGGTAGTAAAACTCTTATTTTGTTTTACATGGAAAAAGATTTCACATTTTATATTATGCTACAATTTTGGTTTTAAAGGATTTTAAAAAAAAAAAATCTACCTTAATTTCTACTACTGAGCTATTAAAGCTCGAATTTGAGTTACAAAAATATTGACAGTTAAGAGTGTTACAAATTTCTCTTTAAAGATAAAAGATTGTGTGTGCCTAAGAGTTCCCTGCGTGAGTTGTTAGTTAGAGAAGCTCATGATGGTAGTTTAATGGGACATTTTGGGGTTGCTAAGACTTTGGACATTTTTCATGAACATTTCTTTTGACCACATATGAAGCATGATGTGCATAAAATTTATGATAGGTGCTTAATGTGTAAAAAGGATAAATCTAGGGTCATGCATGATGGATTATATACTCCATTACCTATTCCTAACTCCCCTTGGATCGACTTATCCATGGATTTTGGGTCTCCCAAGATCCAAGAGGGGGAAGGATTCCATTTTTGTTGTGGTTAATAGGTTCTCAAAGATGGTTCATTTCATACCATGTTACAAAGTGGATGATGCTTGTGCAGTGGCGGATTTGTTTTTTAAAGAAGTTGTGTTCCTATATGGATTGCCTAGGAGCATTGTGTCAGATAGGGATTCCATGTTCTTAAGCCACTTTTGGAAGACTTTGTGGGGAAAGCTTGGTACTAAGCTTCTCTTTTCTACTATATGCCATCCTCAAACAAATGGGCAAACGGAGGTGGTTAATAGAACTTTATCTAAACTCCTTAGGTGTTTTGTTAAGAAAATTTTGAGAACTTGAGAAGATTGTTTACTATATGTTGAGTTTGCTTACAATACGGTTATTAATTCTACTACTTCTTATTCTCCTTTTGAGGTTGTTTATGGTTTTAACTCCTTATCTCCTCTTTATTTGTTGCCATTGCCTAACATTTCTTCTATGATGAATAGAGATGGACTTTCTAAAGCCACTTTTGTTAGGAACTTGCATGAGAAGGTGAAGGCTTAAATTGAGAAGAAGATGGAATAATATGCAAAACAAGCAAACAAAGGGAGGAAGAAGATGGTGTTTGAACCCAGTGATTGGGTTTGGGTACACTTGAGGAAGGAAAGGTTTCTTTCTAAGAGGAAATCCAAACTTCAAGAAAGGGAAGATGGTGCTTTCCAAGTGTTGGAGCACATTAATGACAATGCTTACAAAATTGACTTGCCTCTTGATTTTGGTGGGAGTAATACTTTCAATGTTAGTGACTTGTCTTTTTCTGATGTAGGCACCCATGCTCCAAATTTGAGGACAAATTCTCTTCAAGAAGGAGGGGATGATAGAGGACTATCCAAGGACTTCAAGGAACAAGAGATAGACATGGAGGGTCCTATGACTAGAGGAAGGAGAAGGAAGATTCAAGAGGAACTTGGCAAGAGGCTTAACACATTCATGGAAAAGGAAGAATAGGGCCTTGGAAGCTTGAAGATAACAAATTGGAGCCATATTTTAGATTACGATTTCCTCACATTTTTTTAGCTATTTTATATTGGGCCTTTATTGGGCTTTAGTGGAGTTGTTAGCTCTTAAAATTTTAGTTGACTATGTTTGGACCTATTATGATTTGTTTTGGGCTTGTTAGCATTTGGGTCTTATTTTTAATGTTAGTGAAAATAGGTCCTTATAGGCACTTTGTAGACATTTTTGATGAATTAAGAAATTGATAGCATTTTTTGCTAAGAGAGTGTTCTCTCTAGGTTCTTGGATTGAACCATTAGATTCTTATCAAAGAATAATTTCTTTGTGGCGAATCCTCACGGACTCATCAATCATGAATTGATTGTGGTGTCTCCTCCATTCCTTTTCTTTTCCATTTTCTCTTTTTCTTCAAATTTTGTTTTTTTTTGTGGATTCAATTTGGGAAAATTTGAGATGTTGAAAATTAAGATCCACCTTGGGGTTCATCACTAATCGAAGGTTGCCAAGTCCCTCCGAGGTCTCTATCATTTTCTCAAAGGAAAAAACGTAAACATCAATCATAAATCCACAATCACTCCCTAGAGGAAGTAGTTTTCGCTAAACACACAGCAATCATCCTAAATCAAGATGCAACCATCTAATTCAATTAATGGTTTGATCGAACAAATGGAGGAGGACCATGGGTCTAACTCAATCCGTAAGTTCTTCACACAACATCACCTTCTACCTTTGTGTCCAATTACAATTATGAGTCGACCATTCTCAGAACCCATTGAAGCCACTTCCGATAGACTAGGCAACACAAACAAAGGTTCCTAACCAAGGGGTTTGGAATCCAGCAGAAAATAGGAAACTCAATAGGCCCTAATCGTGGTTCTCAAAAGGAATCTAGAGCAAAGTCAAGCACCTACAGCAACTCTTCAGACAAAGACACACAATAAAAGACATAACGAACCTATTTCCCAAAGGTTTGTTCCTAAAAGACATGACCAACTCTAATACCACAAATGTAATGACCCACTGTTGCTACATACACCACACTACTTATTTATTAAAAAAAAATCTTATAATTAAAGTTTATTCTGAAAATATAAGTGTGTTTTTCGCCTCTTTCAACTTCAAAAGAATTCATTTTCAATGCAGACTTAACCATCTTAAAACATCATACTGCAAAAATTCAAATACGTATATGAACCAAATAACTAATATTAATACATACATTCTTTACGTCATCCTGGAAAGAGGAATACAAAAGCGCACTCTCTATAGCTGGCTACATGATCCAACATATCAAAATGGCACCAACCATTGATCAAAAGGAACAAATGTCGAAACAATGCTCGTCACCTCTGAACGAGCAACTCCACTGTTAATCACGAACCACCGAATGCACAGAAACCTCACACCACTGCTCCCATGCCACTAACATGATCATCACAGTCAAACAACACAACAACAACCAAGCAAGGGTAAGCTTACATAAAAACAACTTATCTCATAAACAACAACAGTATGATTAATAAATAATCCACATTTATATGTATATAGAAATTAACGGAAGAATCATGTAACATTCATCAAGAAAATTTCATTTAGTATTCCACCACCTATATGACAAAATCTAATGACCAATATTTACAACACCAATAACCACTTCAACACCATATAAACTCAAATTGATACCACACTTAGACAATAACCATTTTAACAACAATGTATAAGCAATGTTTGTATTCATGTACCTTTGAGATTTAAGATACGACAACTTTGTACCCTCTATCTCGACTATGGCTTACCTCAAGGTTTCAAACAATTATTATCAACAGATTTTCAACCACACCATGTGGGCTCAATTTAGCACCACACATGGCAAACAACATCTCAACAAAACCAATTTCATACATGGTATGCTATATGTATATGCAATGACTGCTCCATGGAGAATCAATTGGCGAGGGACCAAGCAGACTATCCCTTAATCATGGTAAACAACAACACCCATCATGGGTAAACATGGCATGTGCCAAAAACCATTTGGGGGATATCTAACACTGATTTGCAGAAATGATATAGCGACTCGTCAGGATAGATAAATGTAGGAGTTGGCTTTACCACGGCACAAGATTTGCAGTAACCTTGGTCTACATGCTGGATTCGCCTGTTTGTCTATCTCAAGGAAATCCATCCTTCACCAACCATTCTCGCACTAGGTATAAGGCCCTACCGGGACTAGCCTACATACTTACATGTGTCCTTTTTCAACAACACAACTAAAGCTGCAGACTCATGCATGTATGCATGTCAATCACAACAACCACAATTTATAGATCAAAGTTTAGGTTGTACTAGCATTTTATCATCGACTTCACATCACTTACCTCACAATAACAAGTTATAGTGACAATCATTCAAAATCAATTATCAACTAGATTTTCATTCAACAAAACATGTGGGCTCAATTCAGCCCACACATAGCCTACCACAACTCAACAACATCATATAGGCTCAATTCAGCACCATACACTCCTTTAGGATTTCACAACCCAATCCCATTATACACACGTGAAGATCCTATCCAAGCAACCATTCACTTCAACAAATATATTAAACAACCAACAACAACTTGAAACAAAACCTCTCTTAAAAAAAATTACAAACATTTTAAAACTAAGTTAGTAGAATAAAGCTTAAATAAGGTAACTCACTAAGCGACTAAAGACCTCGTTAAGCAAAATTCTTACTACAGAGAGCCTACACTTTCCCATCATGATCATCACTAAGCAACCCTAGATGTAGCTCATGCAAAAGCTTAACTCCAGAGACTTCCAAAAGTTTTTTAAACTAGGATCACTTAGTGAGCACCATCCTCACTTAATGAACCACCATTTCTAGAGAACGTTATTTTTCAAAAACACTCCTCTCGCCAAACGAACACATTACTCGCTCCACAAGATGCTCACTATAGAGAGTAAGAAAATTTCAAAATAAGGGATCACTCAACGAGGCCAGCCTTCACTCAGCAAATCACTTCCAGACATTCTGGAATGTCTAGCTTCGCGCAGCAAGTCACCTACTCGCTCAGTGAACAACCTCCTAGAAATTTCCAAATTTCACATGAACACCCACTTAACAAGTTGAATACTAGCTCAATGAATACTCTTTAGTCGTCTATGTATAACAATGGCTATGAGTAGTCGCTTAGCGACAATAGGATTTGCTAAGTGAATTTTAAGGCCGAGAGCTTCACATTGCTCCCAAGGCTATTCTTGCTAAGTGAGACCCCTCATCGCTCCATGACGTGACCAAACCAGAACCAGAATGCCTTCCAAAAAACACCAAGAACCAAACTTTTTCCATGCCCACACCCAAAATCAATTCAACAAGAGCTAAATCGTCATTACCCAACAACAAACAATCATATATCCAACAGATTTTACATCTAATGCAACACTCCATCAACAATTCATCAAATTCTCATCCATACCCATTTTCACCACAACTCACACAAATTATATTCTAAGGTAAATCCAAGGCAACATTTCAATATAACAACATCACCACATCAAAAATAAACCATTGTAAGCTTCCCTTACCTCTAGGAGCCTAAAAAAAAAATCCAAATTTGGGAAAAAGAAGAATGAGGAAGGGAGATCCCTAGAGCCAAACTTTAAGGAAGGAGTTCAACAACAACTTCACAATTCTTACACAATCCAGAGAATCGAGTGAGTTTTTGAAATCTTATCCTACTCTTGAAGAATTAGGGTAGTGGATTAGAGAGTGTTTGAGAGTGCTTTGGGGTTGGAAAGTGACAAAATGAGAAGGGGGATGGGTTCTTACCAACTTATAAGAATTATGGGTCTTAGGAAGGGTCTTGGGCTCACTAAGGCCCAGTTATCACCCTCCAACCATTTAAGGCACAAAACTGGCCCAGAGTCACAACTCAATCACCAAACCAATAGGCATACTACAAACAGGGATATTTGGCTCAAGCAGTATTTTTCTTGATTCCCACAATTTCAAACTAGAGTCTCCAAGACAACTAGATACAAATAAATAACATACATCCATATTTCATTTATTATGTTTTAATTATAGAAATTAAAATTTAATTTCCACTTTTGATTATTCCAAATCACTAAATCATAAATTAAGAAAACACTGGCATTACACACAACATCAACTAACACCTTCACAAATCAAAATCACCATTTAAACTCAAAACCCAAAACACCACTCAAGATAACAACTTTATCAACAATCACCACTCAAAACCATTCCAAAACTCATTCAATCAACAGAACATGTAGAAAAGAAGGTAAGCTTTCCTTATACCTAAGTGTAGTCACAAAGCTAGGGCTTTTGGGGAGAGGAAAGAAAATAGAGTTCTTTAAGCTAAAGGGAGAAGCTTTGCTCTACAACAACACCACCACAGCAAATCCACAAAAATTAAGGACCCAAAACTCAAATTTTGGAACCAATACCCATTATGGGTTAGCTCACAAGAAAGAGGAAGAGGAGGAAAATAATGCTTACCAACCAACAATTGAGTCACTAGCTCAAGAAAAGAGAGGATAGCACTTGTCTTGAAGGAGGAAATCAAGACTGGGGCTTGAGAGTGACTAGGAGAGCTTCTTGGGAGAAAGAGAGAAACATGAGATGAGAGGGAGGAGATCTAATTATGGGTTCTTATAAAGGAAGGGAGAATGAGAGCTTTTTAAATCAAACCCCTTCTAACTACTACTAAACTTTTTTAAAACACTTCCTATTTTCTCTAGGGTCAGAAAATGACTAAACCCATCACTAGACTAATTCTAGAAAATACCTAGAGGTACTCAAAGATAAAAGGAAATGGCTTAGAGAAAGTTATTCAGCTCCCAAAAATCCTAAACTAGAACACTACTAGAAACCAAATTAAAATACTACTATTCTAATCAATAGTATCTGAGCAACAATACAACTTGCACAAAAATTAATTATGATTAGAATTGACTAATCATAAATAAATTCACAAGATTTCTAACTATTTGATCACTCTAACAATGTACTCCTATACTATCAATTCACAAGATAGTCCCAATTTCGATAGAATCTTTTACTGAAACTCGCACCAAAAATTACTAAATATTTATTTATTACATTTTTCATGAAATTAAATTTAAATTTCTCTTGTAATTATTTTAAATCACTTAAAACACAAATTAGGAAAATGCCTGGTCTTACATATCAAGTGTCGGATAAGTTAGGTGACAAGTCAATGAATGGGTGGGTTGTGTCAATTTGGGATTGTAACACCCTCACTTTTGCTTATTTGAATTGTTTTTCTATTTATTTTGCATTTCATTCTAGAAAATTGGATGGGAATCTCAAAATTCTAATCCCCACGATTATGTTCATATTAGTGACTACTATTCAGTTTAGATTTTTAATAATTTTTTTGAACCGGAACACGAGAAATGATAAAATAGCCATTTTGTCCCTAAAAGGCCATAATATAATAAATAAATAAAAATATTTAGGATTGTTTAAAATTCATTTTTAAGACATCAATATACTTAGAATAATTAATAATAATTTTAGAAATTTTTTAGGAATTTATTGAGACATTTTTTATAAAATGACCAAAATATCCTTAATTGACTACGGTAGCCAACCAATGACTTTTTAACCTCAAAATATTTTAAAAAATTTATACTAAGTATATTTTGATCATGAAAATTTTATTTTGAGGGAAAAATAGTAAAAACCCCGAAATTGGAAATTATTTAAACTTGATCTATTAGTTAATTAATTAGCTTTTTAAGTAAAATAATTACTATAATTAATATGTAAATGGGAAAATTCTGAAAAAAATTTGTGGGACTCTCAAAAATATATCCTTGGATGTGGTATAGCTGGATTGGCCCAAATCTACACCAAAAACTCAATCCAATTTTCCTATAGTAAATTAATATTTAATTATTTTTATCACATAATAATTATATAAAATAAAAATTTTGACTTTTCTGCCCCGTTAGCTTCAGATTCATGCTGGTTTCTATAGCACACGAGGAAAGTACGACCAAAATGCTTATTTAATATTTTTGGGTACAAGATTTAACTCCAAATTAAATTATTTTTAGCCTGTAAATAGACCCCATCAACCACCACAGTATGTAACACCCACTATAATGAGACAAGTGTTTCTTATGTCTTAGTTCGATTGTTAGAAAACATCAAATTGATTTAAAACTTTTTTGTACTTATTTTTTGCAAACATATAACAAATTAGAGAAACATTATATAAAGAACCATAATCATAAAATAAACGTCAATATGTCATACATATGCATCAAGTCTTACATACAAAGTTAGATGTCAAAGTACATACATGAGAGATACATCAGAAAATACATCAAAAGTTATCCTAGATACCCATCCCTAACTGTACAACAAAAAGACCTACGTTAGAGTAGTATAAGTCTATACTAAACCACCCCATCTAAAATATCTACAAAAAGTCGCAAGCATAGTTGCCATCACTGCAAATCCTCAGAATCCATCGTCTCGATGTCATTTGAGTCCAACATGTCCTCGTCCTCGTCATCAGAAGAGACATGACCATTAGGGCAGTTGCCCAAGACCGTCAAAGCTGCCGACACTACTAACCTCAGAAGAGGAAGTGATCCATCCATTGCCCTCACCTGGGTGGTATAAGGGACTTTGTCATGTTAGGGTAAGGCAGAACCACAAGTGGTGGCTCATAAAACTGGAGTATGGCACAGGGATCACCATGATGCTAATGTTCAAACTATCGTCCATTTGAGGAAGTAGAGCATTAGCCATGTCAACATCTACTGGTGACAATGGGGCTACCTGTACTCCTCTAACAAAGCTGTCAAGTGTGGTGGTGGATAAGGTCATAAGTAAAGTCAATTGTTGCATGGGAAGAAAGACATCTGGGATGGGGACATAAATGTAAAAGTCTTGCATTCCTAGTAAGTGGAATACTGTGTAACTGGGTCATAGACCCATTGTCCCTAGGGACTATACGAGATGTGAATGTTCGCCATCCTGTGAATCAAAAGGAAACAAAATACAAAGTGAGGTTTTTATAAAAGCCTCATTCGTTTTCTTAACAGACTACATACACAGTTATCAAACAATCATTTATGGGAATCCTAAGGTTTGACCTATGTTATTATCACTCATTCACAGACCTTTTGCTTGACGTATGAATCCATACCTATCTCTAGTAATTCATCTTAACCATTAGGAATCACTAGGAAATGATTAAAAGTTTGTATAATCCCCACAAGGTACAGACATTCATGTCGTAATCATCATCCTCGAGGAAAGGGCCACTCGCCCACCAAGGATATACACTCCACCAATCATGGTGATGTTGAGCAAGCGTCAGC
This sequence comes from Spatholobus suberectus, assembly GCA_004329165.1. NCBI lineage: Eukaryota > Viridiplantae > Streptophyta > Magnoliopsida > Fabales > Fabaceae > Spatholobus > Spatholobus suberectus. The sequence goes on from CM014732.1 coordinate 46,192,483, forward strand.
ATTACCAAGTCAATTTACATGATTTATGCCGACTCAGGGTGCTAACCTAGCCATTGGGATGTTCACAACTCAGTACCTCAAAACGTCAACAATGGTCCTTGCCATTCATCCCACAGTGTATCAAACTATGACTTCCTAGACACAGGCACTTGTGCTTCTCAGCATGATACTAACTCAACCGGAGGTTTTCTTATGACTTTGTTTTCTAAGTTTCAAGACATACTCTTGGAATAATCTAGCAGAGTTTCAAAATCACTCTTTATAGAGATTGATAGAGGTCTCAAAAGGGCTTAGCTATCTTGTTAATTGTCTTTTAGGACCTTTTATTATTGGGTTTTGTTGGGCTTCTTGTAGATCTTGTGTATGCACCTAAATATTGTTTAATTAGGTGCTATGTTATTTTAGTTTCTAGCTTATATTTTAGTTTGCTTTGCTTGAGCCTAATATGAATTGCATTGGGCCTTTTTAGTTGTTTGGGCCTTTTTGTTAGTGATAGTATAAATAGGCCTTAGGACCACTTGTATGAAAACTTTTGGCATTATTGAATGTAATTAGCTTTTACTAATTTGGAGAGCATTGCTCCTCTTGGTTCTTACTTTGAATCTTTAGATTCTCATCAAAGAATTATATTCTTTGTGGCAAATCCTCCTCGACTTATCAATCTTTGGATTGTAACGTCGTTCCTACCATTTCTCATCTATTCCGCTTTTTTCTTTCCTTCTAATTTTGGTTCCAATTTTGTTACCCTTGGTGCTGAATTCTAAGATTCACTTTGGAGGTTCATCATTTGGTATCAGAGTTGGAAATTAAGCATCAATTTGTGTGGCTTGCTATCCTATTTTGCTGAAACCGGATTCGTGACCGCCAGGCGGCCTATACAACCCGCCGGGCGGATGTGCGTCAAAATTCCAGCGTTTTCTGTTAAGTGCATATCTGAATTTGTGAGTTTGCTACAATCCAATCCATGTCTTTTGTGTTGTTTGATGTTCATTAATCAATTGGTATCTAGATCCAAATTCAACACTAATTATACATCTAATTGTGCCAAATTTCGTGTTAATTTTACACTACAAGTCCCAATTCTGGCTCAGTGTCCGCCGGGCGCCCTCCATAACACGCCGGGCGGGTGCGCGTCGATGTAGCAAGTTCAGTGACTTTGTGAGTCCTCTTGCGTAACTCCTATATCTTACTTTTTTTGTTTGTATCCATCTAGTTTTTTTTGAGTCAATTTCTTCTTGTTTCTTTCAAATTTCATGTCAAATTCTACAATTGTGTTCATCTTGTTCATATGTAAATCTACATTTTGATCCATTTGATTTCATGTTAGTTGATGTTTTGGTGTTAGATCTATACTTCTTGAGAGTTGTTTTACATCTAGATGCTTGATTTGAAGTGAAATTTAGTTGATTGGGGATTTAGACTAAATTTTGGAGTTTTGAATTTTGAAATTAGAGAAGAACACTCATAGTGTTCTTGAGGTGTTCTTGAGATTTTTGTAGTAGAAACTTGTTAGATCTTAAACATTCTGTTTGGAGAGAGTTGGGGCATTTTTGCAAATAAAAAAAATTAATGGTTCAAAAAAGAAAATATTCAAGGACCAATTGGCAATTTTATAGAGGCAAAAATGAAAATACAAAAAAAGTTAGGGACCCAAGTGCAATTATAAAAGGTTTGGGGGCCAATTGCAAAAAAAAATTGTTTAAAAAAATTGCCCAAATTATAAATGAAAACATGCCCTCTTTGGTGAGCCAACTCTTATAGTGATATTATTTTTATTTCATATAATTTTCACTTCATTTTGGAGGGGGGAATACACTAGTTCTTTAATTTTTCTTGGCTGTTCTTTTATCTCTTTTCCTTGTGTCTTCTTCTTGTCTTACTTGGCTTTCTTTTGAGTAAACTTTTATTTTTTTTTAGCTTTTATTGTTTGTCTTTAAAATTTCCTTGGTTTTGTCTAGAATATTTCTATTCGTGGCCTCTTAAGTTGAGCTCGAAATTCGTGACATATTTCACATTGAATACTTTTTTTATTTGAATGTGGAGGTTCTTTGAAAGAGCTAAAAAGGAACAAGAGTGGAAAAAGGTAAGTGCGCACATTATAGAAAAAGCCTCTAAAGAGTGAAACACGAGTGAACCTTGAGTGAAAACACTTAGTTGAGTGGGAAGGTCCATATTTCTATTATTTGTAAACTAATTTTTCTTGTAGGTATGACTTCATCAAATGGAAATTACCTAATGGTGGAATTGTTGAAACTTGGGGAGCAAATTAGAATGGAAAATCATGAGTTTGGAATAGAGAGCATGAGAAGAGTGGATAATAAAGGATTTAAAAGAATATAAAGAAGTTATAAGGATATAAGTGAGAGGATGGAGAGACTAGGAAGGAGGAGAGATAAAAGAGGGCAAGAGAGAAAAGAAGAAAAAGACAAACAAAAAGAAGAAGAGAAAAACAAAAAGAGTGAAGGGAGAGAAAATAATGAAAAGAAAGAAAAGGAAGGCCCATATTTAGGTATTGATATGAGCTTCATGAGTGATTTATATTATAGGAATTTAGCAAATGAATTAAATATGATAAAAAAAATAGAGAAAAGGAAATGAGAGAAAAAGAGTTGAGAGAAAAGGAAAAAACAAAAGATAAAGAAAAATATGAGTATTCTTGTTTATATATTCTAACACTTTGTTTGAATGTGAAGCTCTCTTGTGAAAGGACTTGAAGAAATGCCTCTTCAAGGGGAATGCAAGGCCTTATATTCTAAGCCTTTGTTTGATAGTGATAGTTCTCTTGTGCAAGAAATTGAAGAGGAGCCCTCAAAGGAGGAGTGCAAAAATCTTATTCTTTTAGAATTTAGATGTTGAGATCAATTGTCTTTGTCAATTTGATTATGCTTCTAACCATAAAAATTCTTTTGTTTTGATGCCTAGGGAAGAATTATACATAAAAGATCAATGAACAAGGCAATTTGGAGAGGAGGTGGATGCACACGAGGAACAATGCAACCATAGAGAAGAGAAAATTTTAACTTACACCAACTCTAGACCCTATGTTTTATTTGATGTGCAACAACATGTATTAATTTTAAGGCTTATGATTTACATGTTGTTTGTGATTTGCATGAAAATTATAAAATGCATGATGTTCATGGTTTGCATGAACTATCTTTGGGTGGTGGAGCAAAGTCCTTAAGATTTGAGATTAATGTACATCATTTGGACTTGTATGATCATGATGAGACTTTCTCTTTGTGTATTGTTTGTGAAAAGATTGGGAATGATGAGTTCTATAAGCATGATACACTCAAGCTTAATGATAGATGGATGGTGCATATTCCTCATTCTTTTTGGATGGCTTTCATTTTGTTGATGATTGATGGTTTCTTTAGGCTTGTATTTGATTCGGAAGGATGGATATATAAGCACGTAAATAATAAGAGATTTGTCCTTTCAAGGGATTCAAGTCTCCATAATTGTAGGATTTTTCTTATTCATTGAAAACTAATATTTACTTTGTTTTCATGTAGGCATAAAGGAGCTAAATTCGTAGATGAATTTCTTCCAAGAAGGAGGGAATGATAGAGGTCTCGAAGAAGCTTAGCTATCTTGTTAATTGTCTTTTAGGACGTTTTGTTATTTGGCCTTGTTTGGCTTCTTGTAGATCTTGTGTATGCACCTAAGTGTTGTTTAATTAGGTGCTATGTTATTTTAGTTTCTAGCTTATATTTTAGTTTGCTTTGTTTTAGCCTAATATGAATTGTATTGGGCTTTTTTAGTTGTTTGGGCCTTTTTATTAGTTGCAATATAAATAAGGCTCCGGGATTACTTGTATGAAACTTTGGATCATTTGTGAATATGATTAACTTTGTGCTAATTGAGTGAGCATTGCTCCTCTTGGTTCTTGCTTTAAACATTTAGATTCTTATCAAAGAATTCTATTCTTTGTGACGAATCCTCCTCGACTTATCAATTTTCAGATCGTGGCATCATTCTTATCATTTCTCATCTATTTCGCTTTTTCTTTCCTTCTAATTTTGGTTCCAATTTTGTTACTCTTAAAATATATATATATATATATAGGCAGAATCCGTTGACACCAAATGCAAGAGTTAGTCAAATTACAGCTTCAATAACTATTTGTATAATACAAATTTAACCAATCCAACTGTTGAATTTGATGATATTATCTTTATGATTATGTATATCAAATTTCACATCATTTGGACTTTTCTAAATATGTTATCTAATATTGAATATTTACATATATTTTAATATCATATTGTACGTTAAAATAAAGTGATTTAATGAACTATTAAATATTTTTAGAATTGTATGAAATTTTGTATACTTAATCTAATTAATAAAAACATCAAATTCAATGGTTGGATTGATTAAATTTGCATTATACAAAAAGTTATTGAAGGTGTAATTTGACTAACTCTTATACCTGGTGTCAACGGATCTTGCCCCATATATATATATATATATATATATATATATATATAGGGAGCGACTCTTGTGAGAACATAAGAACAACTAATAACAACCCTTATATCAAGATTAAAAATAATATCGTTAAGATTAAAACCCTATTAAAAATGTAACACCTCTACTTTTGCTTATTAAACTGTTATCTTAATTATTTTGTATTTATTTCTAAAGAACCAAATGGAATCTCAAAAATTTGATCCCTACGATTATGTTCGTATTAGTAAGTAATACTTAGTTTAGATTTTTTCTGGAGAATTGATATGATCCTAATTCGAAGTCCTACTGTTTTTACGGATCGTCCTTAAGTTGGTTATCTTGTAACAAGAATTATAGGAATAAAAGAAAATGAAGAAAGGTAGAAGATATGACTTGCGCAAACAAATAAGAGAATTAATGTAAATGGGGTAGAAAAATAATAGTAAGATAATTAACAATACAAAATAGAAAAAGACAAGAAAATGGAAACAATATAAAATAAAGAAAACGAGAAGGAAAGAAAATGGCAGAAGGCGCCACACTCTATAGAGAGTGATAAGCCAAGCGAAGATTCGCCACAAAGGTATGGAAACCTTTAATAAGAACCAAGAAGGTTCTAATCTAAGAACCAAAAAGAGGAGCCAACACTCTACTCACACTCACAAATAAGTAAACCTCAATATTATTCAACTCTGTCAAATGAGAATGATTACATAACTATTTATAGAGTTTATTCTAAGGTGCTACTCACACAAAGAGGCTAACCCTAATTATGAAGCAAAGAGGCTAATCCTTAAGCCCAAAGAATAGGCCCAATTACAAAAATAAGTGATAGAAAACTAAAGGTCTAATTATATAGTGATAGCTAATTAAAGAATTCCCCACATTGGGCTCTTCATCAACTTGGACTACTTGGATCAACTTAAGTGTTTCTCCTTCTAAATTTAACTTGAGTGAGAATAAGTTGTACAATTCTTTTTATCCAAAGTAGCTTTCTTAGCCTTCTTATCTCTTAATCTTGCCATGGTTCCCAAGTCCTTGTACTTCTTCTTTAAGCTTTGCTCTACTTTGGGTCTCCTCTTGGGCCTTCAATTCTTTTTATCCAAAATAGTTTTCTTAGCCTTCTTATCTCTTAATCTTGTCATGGTTCCAAAGTCCTTGTACTTCTTCTTTAAGCTTTGCTCTACTTTAGGTCTCCTCTTGGGCCTCCAAGGTCTCCATCAACTTGGGCCTCCTAGGTTTCCATCATTACCTCCCTCTTCAAAAGAATTCGTCCTTGAATTGGCATCGTCATCACCTACACCAAAGGACATGCATTAGTTTTATTGAATGTTGCATTCAGAAAAGGCCTAACTCTATGGAGACTTGATTTTCTTTGAATGGAAAGTCTCTCATTCGTCATGTGCCTACACGCCCAACCTCCTGGGTCAAAAACAAGTGTAATGAACCCATCAAATGTAACTTCCAGATTAGAGAATTTTTTATTTTTTATGCATAGTTCTTCAACTTGTCCAAGGCTATTAAGAGGTAAGGCAATAGACCCAAGTCTCAAAGATTTTGCATTATTATTCAAAACATCATGCAAACCCAACACATCATGACTTAACACATGTTCTTGCACATCCACTAAATCATAAAATCTAGTAGTGGGTGTCAAGGATTTCTTCTTCTTATTGTTGCCTTGTTTTGCATATCGATCTACCACTTCATCAAATTGAGTCTTTGTGTGCAATTTGGCCTTAGGCTTCAAGACAAGAGAAATGTTAGACAAAGGAAGCAAATTAGAAGAATTACAAGAATTGAATCCATAAACCAAGTTAAAAGAAGGAATTATAGTAGTAGAATGCAATGAGCTCCAAGATGAATTTAAGGACTTAGTGTCGACTTTAGGTGTTAGCCACTCTCTAGTGGTCTTCAACCCCTCCTTTTCCTCTTGCAATTTTTTGAACTTGGATTAGTCATGCAAGGGGTCAAATTTAGGTTTGAAGTCTTGAAATGTCCACTAAGTTCCTTCAAGCCATGAGGCATTTGTGCCTTTGAAAGCTTAACTTCAATTTCATTTGATGCCTCGCATTCTGCCTTTGGAAGCACTTCTTCAAATCCCTTTAAAGGAGATTCATCACAATTAAAAAAAGAATTAGAATTTAAGATAGAGTTAACAGATATTTTAGCAAATGCATTCTCATGTTCTTTCTCTTTTTCTCTCAATTCTTTTTCTTTTTGTTTTTCTCTACTACTTATCTCTTTTTCTCTATTCTGTTTCTTTTTTTCTCTACTCTCCTTTTCTCTACTTCTTATCTCTTTTTCTTTGCTTGCTCTCTCTTTTTGTCTACTTCTTTTCTCATGGCTTCTTCTATTTCTCTCCCAGTTATCAAACATCTTATGAAATTCTTCCTTTTCTCTTTGAAAGATCCTCTCCAAGTGCCTTAATAGGCCTTGAAGTTTGAGTTCCACTTCCATAGTCAAGCTTCAAAGAAAACAAGTTAGTAGACATAAAAAAATGAAGGACCTCACCACTCTTCTCACGTGTTTACACTCTTAAGGTGATTCCACTCGTGTTTCACACACACACAAAAATGGCTTTCGATTAATGAAATGCTTTTACCTTTTACCACTCAAGTCCTCTTTTACAAGTTCTTAAATAGAACCCCTATGCATATCAATTATCAAAAGCACATACAATTGTAAACTGTCCCACAAGTGTTATCACTAAGAAGTCCAAGAAAGAGAAATACTCTAGACAAAACTAACAAAGGAATTTAAAAGACAAACAAGAAAAGCCAATTAGAAAAGGGGAAAACTCAAATGGAATTGTAAGAAAGACAAAAAAAGGAATAATGAAAGAGATGAAGAAGAAATGCAGACATTTGGATATTGAGAACAGCACCCCTTCTTATGAATTCCTTAAGGCAACCAAATTTAGATTATTTAAGTGTAAGGGCAGTTTTTTTTTGTTAATTCTTCAATTTTGTAGGGGGCAACCAGGCTCTGATACCACATCATATGATCTTGATTGGATTCATATTGTTTTTACGGATCATCCTTGAGTTAGTTATCTTGGAAACAATAATTATTGGAATAAAAATTAAGAAGAAAGATAAAAGATGAGACTTGCGCAACAAAGAATAGAGGTAAAGCAAATGGCGCACAAACAGGTAAGCAAGAGAATCAAAATAATAAAATGAAAAAAAGACAAGAAAATGGAAATGATAGATAAAATAAAAAATGCGGAATAGAAAAGAAGGTGGCAGAAGGCGCCAGAAGGTGGCAGAAGGCACTAGAAGGCGCCACACTCTATAGAAAGTGATAAGTCAAGTGAAGATTTGCCACAAAGGTATGGAAACCTTTGATAATAACCAAGAAGGTTATAATCTAAGAACCAAAAAGAGGAGCGAACGCTCTACTCACATTCATAAATGAGTAAACCTCAATATTATTCAACTTTGTCAAATGAGAGGGATTACATCTCTATTTATAGAGTTTATTCTAAGGTGCTACTCACACAAGGAGGCTAACCCCAATTATGAAGCAAAGAGGCTAATCCTTAAGCCCAAAGAATAGGCCCAATTACAAAAATAAGTGATAGAAAACTAAAGGTCCAATTATATAGTGATAGCTAATTAAAGAATTCCCCACATTGGGCTCTTCAGACTACTTGGATCAACTTAAGTGTTTCTCCTTCTAAATTTAACTTGAGTGAGAATAAGTTGTACAATTCTTTTTATCCAAAGTAGCTTTCTTAGCCTTCTTATCTCTTAATCTTGCCATGGTTCCCAAGTCCTTGTACTTCTTCTTTAAGCTTTGCTCTACTTTGGGTCTCTTCTTGGGCCTTCAATTCTTTTTATCCAAAAAAGCTTTCTTAGCCTTCTTATCTCTTAATCTTGTCATGGTTCCCAAGTCTTTGTACTTCTTCTTTAAGCTTTGCTCTACTTTGGGTCTCCTCTTGGGCCTCCAAGGTCTCCATCAACTTGGGCCTCTGATATGATCCTGATGGGAATCATATTGTTTTTACGGATCTTCCTTTGAGTTGATTATCTTGTTTAACGAAGTATGACAAAATAAGAAGATGAAATAGCACAAAGAGTAAAGTTTGAAGTAATGACACTAAAATTGAAAAGAGAATGGAAAAGAAATGATAAGTATATGAATTAAAAATAAAAAGACGGGAAAAGGAAAGGAGATGGCAAAAGACACCACACTCTATAGAGAGTGATAAGTCCAGCGAAGATTTGCCACAAAGGTATGGAAACCTTTGATAAGAACCAAGAAGGTTCTATCTAAGAACCCAAAAGAGACACAGCTCTTAAACTCACAAAAGAAGTGAAAATATAATTTTATTCAAAAGTGTCTAAACAAAGGAAACACATTCCTATTTATAGGGAAAAGTAGCACCTCCCCTCATTTATTACAAATGGGCAGCTAGGTTTGCTTGGCCTAGTGTAATTTAGTCCAAGCCCAAGAAAAGGAGGCAGCACTTTAACTCTATTTTCTTTATGCGCATAAATTAGCCCAAAACAATAGGCCCAATTACAAAATTATTCCAAAACAAGAAAATAAAAATAACAGAAAAAAAAAAAAACCAAACTGAATGCATAATGCCCCACATTGGGCCCTTCATAAACTTGGATTATTTGGACCATCTTGAGTGCTTCTTCTTCTAGATTTGACTTAATTGAGAGAAGTTTATTCACTTCTTGTTTTAAAACTTCCTTGGCCTTCTTTACTTTTGACCTTGTCAAGGGCCCACCAAGTCCTTGTAATGCATCTTCAAGCTTTGCTCCCTTTGGACCACCAATTGGGCCTCCTTGGTTTCCATCATTTGGTATCATATTTATGATGAGGATCAAGGAAGGCTTCCAAGGACATTTAATGATTTGGTATCATCATTTGGTTTCCATCATTTGGTTCCCTTTGGACAGTTAATGATGAGGACCACCAGTTGGGCCTCCTTGGTTTCCATCAGCCTCTTAGGTTTCCATCAGGAATGGAGCCTGGAAATTGATAAAATTACCATTGTCAAATAACAAAATTAATAGATCAAAATAGTTAGAAGTGTTTAAAAATTATTTTTAAGTCATCAATATACTTAGAACAATTAATAATAATTTTAGCAATTTTTTGGGAATTTATTAAGATAATTTTTGTGAAATAACAAGAATATCCCTAGTTGACTACAAGAACCAACCAAAGACTTTTTGACCTCAAAATATTTGAAAATTTTATATTAAGTATATTTCATTGTAAAAATTTTATTTTGAAAGAAAAATAATGAAAAATCTAACACCCCTATTTCAATTTTTCAACTGTTTTTCTAATATTTGATGATTTAATTCTAAAAAATCGAAAAAGAATTTCAAAATTCTAATCTCCACCATTATGTTCAAAAATTGAAGAGTTATTGAATCATAATTTTTAATAATTTTTTTGAGCAAGAGCCCGAAGAAATCAGAAAATGATGATTTTGTTTTTATTTCTCAACATTAAGAGCTAACATGCGAAAAAGATTCAATTGAAATTAAAAAATCAATTTGAGCTTGAAAGCATGTCATCTATATTTAAATATAATTTTGAAAATTTTCTAGAAATTTTCTAGAATTTTGTGTAAAATGACTAAAATGTCCTTAGGTGTCTAATATGCCTAACTAGTAGTGGTTTTGACATCTAGAAATGGTGAAAATAATAATCCCAATTTATTTATAGGTAAAATATTTAATTTTATAATTTTCATAATTTTTTTTTAGTATTTATTGAATTAAAATGGATTTATTATGAATTTTTTAGCTTAAAATAAAAAAATAAATGGATAAAATTTTAAATAAATTAATAAAAATTAAAATTAATCATTAGAAACTTATTTTTGATGAAAAATAATGTAACTGCTCAGTTTCACATTAAATTGAATTATTTTAATATTAAAAGCTAATTTTTCAAGTTTAGGAGATTTTATCAGTACCGGCCAATTTGCCTATAGATAAAAATTGACACATGGAAGCTCAAACAATTGGTGGAGCATGTCCTCAAGCCTAGATGTGGTGATTCACCACCTAAGTTTGATATGTGTCCCTAAAATCATAATAAAAATAAATAAAAATAGGTTTTTATTACATAATACATGACATAACCTTTTAGACACCTAATCCACTTCTTCTATAAATACCATGCATTTGGGACAGAATTTTTCACTCATCCTCACTCTCTCAAGCTAGCCAAAATATTAGAGAGCTTTTCTCTCTAGAAAAAAATTCTTTTACTTTATTTTTATGCTAAAATTTTACTAGTTTTCCATCAACTAGTAAAGTTCTCTTCCTAGGAACTTTGCACAAACAATTTTATCCTCTTCATCAACCACCTTAGAGGTAATGGGGGGAGTGGGGTTGGTTCTAAATTATTATCTCTTTACATGTTAGTAGGAAGGGGTTTTCCCCTAAACCCATTTAGGCATAAGTTTTACTATTATCATTACATTATTATAATGCTTAATGTACAACTTTAATTTTTGCTAAGTTGTTACTTTGCTCAAATTTAGATTATTAAATTATAATTACTAAGTTGTTAGTTTGCTCAAATTTATATTATTAAATGTATTTACTAAGTTGTAATTTTGTCCAATTTTATAATTAAAATGCTTTTATTAAGTAGTTATTCTACTCAAATTTAGTTATTATTTTGTTATTAAATTGCTATTTTGCTAAAATTTTGGTAATTAAATTATAATTGCCAAATTGTTATTCTGCTAAATTTTGGTAAGTAGTTATACTGCCAAAATTTTGATTGTAACACACATTTGTATTAAATACAATTCATATTAATGTAGTTATTAAGTTTAAGTAAATGAAAATGCATGTAAAATTTTTTCATTTTCATAATAGAAAATTCCAAACATAACAGAATGTGGAAATGGTAGTAAAAAATAAAAGATAATATTGCATATATCTCTGTGTGTGTCATAAAATTGCACATCGTTGTTTGATAATACATGATAGTCATAAAATACAGAAAACTAAAAATACATCAAAAGATAGACACTATCTACCCCAATATATACATCAAAAAGGTCCTATGCAGAGCAATGTCAACCTATCCTATCCCTCATACAAAAAGAAAAATACTATAAAATAGGTCATCAGATCCTTACCCATTGAAGTGTCCTCTGACTCATACTCAACATCACAGGGTGTTAGTGTCGTCTTCAATAATCACAATCAATCATACATAGAAGAAAATAATGGGAGGTGTTTTGTTCTAAAACCACTTTTACATGTATGGTACGAAGTCTACCGTAAAACAAAGATAAAACAAAACTGACAATAGAAGGGAACCTAGGGCTTATTCTAAGTTGTATCAAACTACCCCTGACTAGGTATGGATTCATACTCCCCATTAGTGGGTAATAGTTCTCAACAGAACCTGGGAAGTGACTGGAAGTACATATACCTTTCTCAATATCATCACATGGTACAATCCTCATTATCATTGAGGAAAATTATAGTCAAGATATTCATTTATAGAAGTACACTCTCAAACCAATCTTGGAATGCTAAGCAGTTGTAGGGGTTATTAAGCTTGGTCAGCGAATATCCTAGCTCAAGGGCGCTACCCTAGGCATTGGGACCTTCACCACTCAATGCCACCCCAAGACCTCTGCAAGTGGGTCTCAGTCTTTCATTCCTCACCGTACCAAACTGTAGCTTCCCTAGCAAGGTGCCATGCCACTGCATGTCACTCAGTAAGCTATCACATTCCCACTTTCTAAAACAGAGGTTTTTTCGGTCTCATTTAATTTGAGCACTAGTACAATTAGCATTTCTTACTTATGTTGCCGTAATTACATGATAATATCAAAATTTTAGCAGTATAACTACTTACCAAAATTTTAGCAGAATAACAATGTGGTAATCACAATATAATTATCAAAAGTTTAGCAGAATAATGACTTAATAATCAAAATATTATTACTAAAATTTTAACAAAATAATAACTTAATAATTATAATTTAACTATCTAAATTTGGGTAGAGTAACAACTTAGCAATTATAATTTAGTAATCTAAATTTGAGCAAAGTAACAACTTAGCAATTATAATTTAGTAATCAAAATTTGAGTAGAGTAACAACTTAATTTATCATCAAACATAATAATATATTGATAATAATAATTAAACTTATGCCTAAACAGGTTTAGGGGAAAACCCTTCCTACCAACATGCAAAGTGACAATAATTTAGAACCAACCCCACTCCCCCCATTACCTCTAAGGTGGTTGATGAAAAGGATATAATTGTTGGTGCAAAGCTTTTAGGAAGAGAACTTTACTAGTTGTTGGAAAACTAGTAAAATCTTTAGCATAAAAACAAAATAATTTTTTTTTCTAGATAGAAAAGCTCTCTAATTTTTTTTCAGCCAGCTAGAGAGGAAGAGGTGCTGAAAAATGGTCCAAAACTATGGTTATTTATAGAGGAGGAGAAGAGGTTAGGTGTCCACTTGCTTACATAAGCCATTATGTCATAATTCTTAATTTTATTTAATTTTAATTTGATTTTAGGGACACATACACCAAGTTAGAGTGGTGAATCAGCTATTCCTATATAGTGAGTTGTCTAGCTCCCCTGTGTCAATTTTACCTATAGGTAAATTAGCCGGTACCAATAAAATCGCCTAAACTTGAAAAAATTGACTTTTAATATAAAAAAAATGCAATTAAATGCAAAATTGGACAAATATATTATTTTTCATCAAAAATTAATTTCTAATAATTATTTTAATTTTTATTAATTTATTTCAAAATTTATATATTTATTTTGTATTTTTAAGCTAGAAAATTCATATTAATTTCATTTTAATTCAATAAATATTAAAAATTTTATGAAAATTATAAAATTAAATATTTTACTTATAAATGAACTGGGATTACCATTTTCACCATTGGATGTTAAACCAATACTGGCTGGCTTATCGAACACCTAGAGGCATTTTGGTCATTTTACAGAGGAATTCCATAAAATTTTCAAAAAATTTCCAAAAATTATATTTTAATATATATGATATGATTCCAAGCTCAAATTGACATTTTAATGTCAATTGATTCTTTTTCTCATGTTAGCCCTTAATGTTAAAAAATGAGGACAAAATGTTATTTTCTAATTTCTCTAGGCTCTGGCTTAAAAAAATTATTAAAAATCATGATTAAATAGCTCTTGAAATTCTTAGCATAATGGTGGAGATCAAAATTTTGAAATTTCTTCCTGATTTTTTGGAATTAAATCATCAAATATTAAAAAACAGTTGAAAAAAATTAAAATAAGGTTATTATATCTTTCACTATTTTCTTTCAAAATAAAATTTTATAATGGAACATACTTACTATAAAATTTTCAAAATATTTTGAGGTCAAAAAAATCTCTGGTTGGTTCTTGTAGTCAACCAAGGGTATTCTTGTCATTTTAAAAATATTTCAATAAATTCCTGAAATTTTTTTAAAATAAGGATAAAATCATCATTTTCTAATTTCTCTGGGCTCTTGCTTGAAAAAATTATTAAAAATCATGATTAAATAGCTTTTGAAATTCTTAGCATAATAATGGAGATCAGAATTTTGAAATTTCTTCTTGATTTTTTGGAATTAAATCGTCAAATATTAGAAAAATGGTTGAAAAAAATTATAATAAGGTTGTTATATCTTTCACTATTTTTCTTTCAAAATAAAATTTTTATAACGGAATATACTTACTATAAAATTTTCAAAATATTTTGAGAGTAAAAAAATCCCTGGTTGGTTCTTGTAGTCAACTAAGGGTATTTTTGTTATTTTAAAAAATATCTCAATAAATTCCCAATTTTTTTTAAATTATTATTAATTATTCTAAATATATTAATGACTTAAAAATAAATTTTAAAGACTTCTATCTATTTTTATTTATTAATTCTATTATCTGACTTTTTAGGGATAAAACAATCATTTTAGAGCTCCGTTCTCCAAAATTATTAAAAGTCTAAACCAAGTACTACTCACTAATATGAACGTAACAATAGAGATCAAATTTTTGACGTTCCCATTCTATTCTTTAGAAATAAATAATTAGGAAAAATAGTTTAATAAGTAAAAATAGGGGTGTTACATTGATGATTACTAAATTATTATCATGAATTTTCTGCAATATAAGGCAAAAATGTTACTGATGCTCAAATTAAATGAGACCAAGGAAACCTCTATTTGAGAAGTGAGAATTTGATATATTAGTGAGTAATGTAAAGCAAGTAACATGCAATAGCATGGCACCCTGCTAGGGAAGCTATAGTTTGGTATGCTGAGAAATGAAAAGCAGGGACCCACTTGAAGAGGTCATGGGGGTAGGCATATAGTGGTGAAGGTCCCAATGACCGGGGTAGTGCCCTCAAGCTAGGATATTCGCTTGACCAAGCTCGATAACCTCGACAATTGCTCAACATTCTAGGATTGGTTTGAGAGTATGCCTCTATAAATGGATATCCTAATTGTTATTTTCCTTAATGATGATGAGGACTGTACCATGTGATGATGTTGATGAGATATATGTACTCTCAGTCACTTCCTGGTCCTGTTGAGAACTATTACCCACTAATGGAAAGTATTTATCCATACCTAATCAGGGGTAGTCTAATATAAGTTAGAATGAACCCCAGGTTCCCTTCTATTGTCAACTACGTTTTATCTTTGTTTTATGGTAGACTTCCTACCATACATGTAAAAGTGAATTTAGAACAAAACACCTAACTCCATTATTTTTTCTTCTATGTATGATTGATCATGATTATTGAAGATGATGTTAACGCCCCGTGATACCATATATGAGTCAAAGGATACTTCAGCAAGTGAGGATCTGAAGACCTATATTATAGTATTTTTCTTTTTGTATGAGGAATAAGGTAGATTGGTACTGCTCTGTATAGGATCTTTTTTTATGTAATTTTAGCTTTTTTGTATTTTATGACTATTATACCAAATCATGATGTATAGTTTTACGACATATATATATAGTCTTATCTTTCATCTTTTACTACCATTTCCAAATCCAGTTAAGTTTGGAATTTTTCTATTATAAAAGTGAAAAAAATTTATCTGCATTTTCATCTACTTAAACTTAATAACTAAATTAAACAAATTATATTTAATATGAATGGGTGTTACAAAAAACACCTCTTATGAGACCACAAATGTCATTGCCATTGTCACCACTCCTACCAACATCGCCCCCACCTCACCACCACCGACATAGTTGCTGTTACCACCATCGACACCACCACCGCCGTTGTCACCCCCCCCCCCACCACTGCTAATGCCACCACCACTAATGCCACCACCACTATCGTTGTGTGACACTCGTTCATATTGAACACAATCCATGTTTAATTTATTACTTAATTAGTTATTTTAATTTTGGGTTCATAAAAATACAAGGAAATCTTTTGCGTGCATTTCATATTACGTGCGATAGTCATACAAAACTCTTTAAAGTAGATAGATTGTAAGTAAAACAAAATTTGGAAATGGAAGTAAAAGATAAGAAAATAAGTCGTAACATATAATTATAAGTCAGAATTGAGTACATAGGTTCCTAAATACATCTGAGTTAAATACAATTGAGTTCGAACTGAAAATACATTTGAAGTCATAAGTACAGGGAAATCAAAATGTACATAAAAAGACATCGACCATCCCAACTACATACATACAAAATATCCTAAATCAGAGCAGTGTCTATAGATCTACTCCTAGTCCTCGTATACAAAAGAAACTCGACTCCTATTGCCACTCCTCATCGGCCCAAGTTGCCTAAGTTTGAATGATGAGCCTGTCCATTGGGCAACCCCCGAGGGGACCCAACACTGGGTGGAGCTAATGAAGGTGATGAGTGCCAGTCGTTGGCCATACCCACTTGATACTCTACCATCAAGGAGTCTACAGGTGACTCAGCCAAGATGACCTCCATAAGAGATCCCTTAAGGTCCTCGAACACGGGCTGTGCGACGAGAGGTAGGTCCATGGGTGGCTGCTCAACAGGTACTGTGAAGGCTACATAGGGAGCCATAAAACGGTATGGTAGGATCATTTAGTGGCATTAGCGGGCCAAGAGGAACATACTCGAAATCGGGCAGTGATGAAGAGGAGATAGAAATCGAAAAGTTCCATGATATGGGAGGCATATGCACTCCCAGAATAAGGGATAAAAGGTGATCCTAATGAGGCCTCAAAGGTCAAGTAATCAATCGCCTCGTCGTAAAACCATATTCCTGCATCATCGTAGTCAATGTGCATGTTGAGTAGGATCGGGAACGGCGCCATGTTCAAGTATCAATCATGAACAGTTATGCATCAAAAAGATAAATAGAGGAGTGAAGCGATTTTGTTCTTAAAATCATTTTCATGTAGATGGCAGGGCATCCTTGATGAGGATCAAGAAGGGCATTCAAGAGGAAAGGAAAGAGGAAAGAACCCTCAATTGGGTCAAAAGGGCCCAAGAAGAAAAAAACTAACGGAGACAATCATATGATTGGGCTAGGAACACCTACAAGGAGAAGAGTAAAGAGACCCAAGGAACATTTAGAGGTGATAAACACACTACAAGATCAAGCCCAAAAAGGGAGAAGATAACCCAAGATGGTGCACTTAATTCAAGTAGAAGGCCCAACCCAAGGGATTTAATAATGCACCAACCATGGGCTTGCAATTTGAATTTTATTGCATTTTATTTAAATTTTTTTGGACCTATTTTAATTGTAATAAATGGGCTGATTTAATTCTAATTAGAAGCCCATTTTCTATTCCTAGTTTAGGTTTCTTTTAAGTTTAAAAAATAAATTGTAATTTGGGCCTTAAGCTTTCTTGGGCCTTTGCTTATGTTTTCTAGAATTAGGGTTAGACTCTTTAGAATAAACTCTATAAATAGAGATGTAATCCCTCTCATTGGACAGAGTTGAATAATATTGAGGTTTACTCATTTGTGAGTGTGAGTAGAGCGTTGGCTCCTCTTTTTGGTTCTTAGATTAGAACCTTCTTGGTTCTTATCAAAGGTTTCCATACCTTTGTGGCGAATCTTCGCTTGGCTTATCACTCTCTATAGAGTGTGGTGCCTTCTGCCATTTTCTTTTCTATTCCGCATTCTTTATTTTATATCATTTCCATTTTCTTGTCTTTTTCTATTTTGTATTGTTAATTCTCTTACTACTATTTTTCTGCGCCATTTACATTAATTCTCTTATCTGTTTGCGCAAGTCTTATCTTCTGCCTTTCTTCATTTTCTTTTTATTCCAATAATTCTTGTTACAAGATAACCAACTCAAGGACGATCTGTAGAAACAATATGAATCCAATCTGGATCATATCAATCCTACCATCACACACAAATAAAACACAGTTAACAGTAAAGAAAATGAAAACTCATGGTTTGTCTAAGTTATGGCAACTACCCTTGATACTATATGGATCCATACTTCTCATCAATAAGTAATGGTTCTCAACAGAACTGGGAAGCGACTGGGAGTACATATACCTTTCTCAATATCATTAACATGGTACATCCCTCATCATCATTGAGGAACAGAGCAATGACTTAGGACATTCATCGTCCATCAAAGGTATACTCTGGCACCAATCCTGGAATTTGAGCAGTTGTCGGGGTTGTCAAGCTTGGTCAAGTGAATATCCCGACTCAAGAGCGCTACCTTGGTCATTGGGACCTTTACTGCTCAACACCGTACCCCCAAGACCTCAGCAAGTGGGTTCCTACCTTTCATTCCTCAGTGTACCAACTGTGACTTCTCATGTAAGTTGTCATGGCACTGCATGTCCCTCGCATCACTTGTACTTTTTTTACTAATCACTGTCCTTAATACTTATAATTCGGACAGAGGTTTTCCTGGTCTCAGTACATTTGAGCACCAGTACAATCTCTACTCAATATCTCTACCTATTAACGCAGAGATCGAGTTTAATCATAGCATAATTCATAAGGATTATAAAAAGCTACGTATACATTTAAGAAATCAAGAGAACAAAAGGGAAATTAGAAATCAAACTTTGATTTGTCTTAATCGCCTTAAGTACCTAATTTGAGAGTTAAACTTACTTAAGGAAATCCTAAATTAGCCACTAATAATTTAGACTTGATTATTTAATTCCTTAACCTAAGTAGAGACTTAAGTACTTAATAAAGAATTCAACTAGTTAATTAAGATTTAGTGTGTAATCAACTCTACAGTTTAGGGATTGAATGGCCTAAGGTCCTAAATGTCATCATTAATTCATTTTATTAAATTGACTTTGGTAGTTAGCCATGGTTCAAAAAGAATTTAGTTAGACTAAGTTAACTTGAATCAAGAAAATAATTTATAAGGACTCTTATAATTGGACAACAACATAATGTCATATTTATTTTAAGGAAAATATGTTTAACTTTTACTAAAAGGGCTCACCATTTTATTTTAGTTTAAGCACTAAAGAAAAATGGGATTTTGCAAACTAGAAAAATGTCATTTATTTTAACTGAAAACAAACTCCAGAGACAGCAAGTTTGTGCCTCAATTTTGAATTTCAATTTGGATAGGTAAATGATTTTTGTTTGACATAATTCAAAGCTCGTTGGAAAGATATTTCTTTCGAGTTTCTAAATCATCAAGGATCATCTTAAGAAAAAATATACAAAAATATATATAAAAATAACAAAACAGGGAGGTTGGAAGACCCTACTAGAAGATCAGTAGCTTTCTTTTCTATTTTCGTGTCTCATCTTAATCTTTCAGCAACCAACCCAATTTTTTTTAGAAATTACATCAAAAATTATTTCCTTAAAGTCCAAGAACTCCAAAAACCAAGGTCTATATGATTTATAGTAATTTTTCAAAGTTTACAGTTGTTAAAAGGCATTAATCGACAGAAAAGTGCATCACCTCTAGATTCTAAAATTTATTAAAAATAGTAAACGAAGATGAATATAGGCAAACTATATATCCTTGAAAAGTTTAGTGAATCTATATTCAAATCATTTAAAATTCTCAGTTAACACCCAATAGAACTTTCAAAAATCACTTTTTTGTGCACACTGCCAATTACCATTTTTAGAAAAGCAACTCAAACTTTTAAAAAGTGTAACTTTGCTAAACCTTTTCAAACGTTTCTTATACTCATTTCGAAGAGAATTTTGTCTAGTTTCTAACAAAAAAGAAGCACTTAAAAATATTGAGTGTAGCTTGAAATATTATAAAAACAGTGATAGTGTTCAAACAAGATTCAAAGACAGCTTACTGGAATTCAAGTATCTCTTCATAAAAATCACTTTTTTCATCAAGTTATGAACTTTAAATGGCCAAAATGAAATTTAGGGGTTCTTAGGTACATCAATATCTAAAATAATCATCATCACCCTTAACTAAAATCGTGATTATTGGGGAGAAAAAAAAATACCAACATTTGGTGTCAGCTGAGCCTGGGTTCAGTTTTAAGAGTTTTTTCAAGTTCTTATTGTTCTAGGGTCCTTTGTTGATAGGTAAAGCTTCAAGTTTGTCTTAAGAAAGTGACTATCTTTTAAGTCTCCTTTGGAAGGACTTGGCCATGGGTTCAAAGAGGGTCCAAGGTTCAAAAAAAAAGTCTCCCTTTTTTGGCTTCTTATTAAGTTAAGAAAAGTTTACAAGTCTTAAACTTTTAGGATTTTAAACCAAGTCTTAAACAACCCTTCTATGACAATGTAACAACATAAACCAACTTCAAAATATTAATAGCAACATTAAACATGAACTTCTAGCCACAAAAACGAAATAGGGCAGCAAATCAAGAAATGAGTAACAATATAAGGCAACAACATCAATAAGGGAAAATAAAACTAGAAGTGGTAGGAAAACAAAGTGCTAAGGGTTTGGGGGCAAAACCCACCCCAAACCCATTTACATGAAAGCAAATAATTTAAGAACACCCTACTCCCCCCTATACCTCACATTAGTCTTTGGAGGAAAGGAGAAGATGAATACTTTGAAGCTCCTTGGTGGTGATGTGTGGTGGCCTTGGAGGAGGGTTGAAGGAGGAGGAGAATGGTGGATTTAGGAGTATAAAATTTTGAAATGGAGCTTAGGGAGAGAGAGAGAAGTTCGGCCAGCAGTTGGGAGAAGAGAAAGTGAAGAAAGTTGTCCCAAATGCTAACCTTTTATAGAGAAGGTAGGTTGTTTAAAAAGGGGAAAAAGGTAAGTCTACTTTTTCATTTGCTTTTTATTTTTTTTTTCTTTGACAACATGTGAGGAATTTAAGGGAGTGGGTCTGCAGAGCAATGCTGAACTTGCCAAGTCTCTGCGTTTCATTTTCTCTATTGATGAATCAATTGATATTGGGAAAAAGGTCTTAAACTTTGATATTTGATTTTTATAGCAAATGAACGAATTTTTCTTTGAAACTTTGTGGGAATCTTAATTATTGATTTAAAATAATTTCCAGAATTTAAAATTAATTTTTATGATTTAATTCGAATTTTTAAGATTTTATTTGGTATTTTTGAGTTAAAAATTCATAAAAAATTTATTTTAACTCAAAAAATTCCAAAATTTTTATGAAAATTATAAAATTAAATATCTAATCTAAAAATGAACTGAGAATATTCATTTTGTCTCTATATCTTAAGCCTATATTGGCTATAGTTTTAGTAGACAATGGAGGGCAGTTTGGTTATTTTTTACAGAAATCTCAAAAAATTTCCAAAAAGTTCTCAAAATTATTTTTTGATATATATAACATGTTTCTAAGCTCAAAATGACAATTCACAGTCATTTAGACATTTTCCTCGTGTCAACACTCAGTGTAAAGGAATTGAGAATAACGACTACTTTCTTAATTCCCTAGTCTACCAGAGACAATTTTACAGATATTAAGAAATTAAATATGGTACTAAAATGAGGGTGTTACAGGTTGCATCCCCACTGTTGCCACTGCCACCCCTACCACCATTGCCCTCACCACCACCATTGCTGCAACACCCTCATCACCGCCTCTACCGTCGTTGCCATGGTTGGGGCGATGCGGTGGTGGTGATGGTGGTAGGGGAGGGGTAGTGGTAGCAACTATGGCGATGGTGGTGGTAGTGACGATGATGGTAGTAGAGGTGGGGTAAGGGCGATGGCGGTAGGAGTGGTGACGTTGGTGGCAACAACATTAGTGGCCTCATAAGAGGTATTTTTATAAGTTTTAATCTCAACGGTCTATTATTTTTCATCTTAATCTAAGGGTTGTTATTAGTTGTTCTTATATTCTCACATAAGCAAATGTTCTCACAACGGTCTATTATAATAGTAGGATTATTATAATAATATGGATTTAAGAGATAACCCAACACACACACCCTTTCAGAAAACAATTTAGAAGCTTAAACCTCATTTCCCCTTTACCTCTAAGTGTGGCTTTGTTGGTGGTGTTAGGAAGGGGAGAGGAGGTATTTAAGGTTTATGACCTAAACTAATTTTTTGAGGTGTTTTAATGGTGACGAAAAAAAAATTCAACACTTGAAGGGGAAGAGAATGGTTTGTCCAACAAGAACTAAAGAGGAGGGTCAAAAAATTTTTGTGAAGGGAGATGAAGAATAGTGTAGTTGTTGAGGGGGGTACTTATAGGTCAAAAATAGGTGAATTTAGGATTTAATTTTTGTACTAAAATCATTAAAATAATATTTTTAAGTGTACTATGTGACACCCATTCACATTGAACATAACACATACTTATTTACTTAATTAATAATACGAGTAAAATTTTTCTCTGCTTTTAATAATAGAAAATTTGTAAATTTAATAGGATTTGAAAATGGTAATAAAAATAAAATAAAGTCCATATATATTCATTGTAGAACTATACATCATGATTTCATAATCAGAAAAATAACTAAAATATAGGGAGATCAAAATATACATTAAAATAGTTACAAATTATTCTCAATACATCAAAAAGATCCTAGTTAGAGTAGTGTCCGTCTATCCTATCCCATAAAATAATAAGCCATTAGACTAGGCTTATAGGTCCTCATTAACAGTTGAGTCTTCATTAACCGCGATCAATCATGCATAAAAGAAAAGTAATGGATTAAGGTGGTTTGTTCTAAAATCACTTTCACATGTATGGTAGGAAATCTACCATAAAATACATATAAAACACAGTTGACAATAGAGGAAAACCTAAGGTTTATTTTATGTGTATATTATCCTTAACTCGGTATGGATTCATACTTTCTATTAGTGGGTAATAATTCTCAACAGAACTTGGAAAGTGCTTGGGAGTACATATACCTCATCAACATCATCACATGGTATAGTTCTCATCATTATTGACGAACAAAATAACAATTTAGGATGTCCATTTATAGAGGTATACTTTCAAACCAATCCTGGAATGCTAAGCAATTGTTGGGGTTATCGAGTTTGGTCAGGTGAATATCCCAGCTCGAGGACACTACCCTAGCCTTTGGGACCTTGATCACCTGATATCTACCCCAAGACTTCCACAAGTGAGTCCTTGCCTTTCATTCCTCAGCATACCAAACTGTAGCTTCCTTAGCAAGGTGTTATGCCACTGCAAGTCACTTGCTTTACATTACTCACTAATCTATCAAATTCCCAATTCTCAAACAGAGGTTTTCCTAGTCTTATTAATTTGAGCACCAATAACATTTCTGTCTTATATTATAGAAATTACATGATAATAATTTAGCAATCATCAAATTTTTGGTAGTATAACTACTTATCAAAATTTAGCAGAATAACAATTTGATAATCACAATTTAATTATCAAAATTTTAGCAGAATAATGACTTAATAATCTAAATATTATTACTAAAATTTTAGTAGAATAACAATTTAATAATTAAAAATTTATTACTAAAATTTTGGCAAAATAACAATTTAATAACAAAATAATAACTAAATTTGAACAGAATAACTACTTAATAAATGCATTTTAATTATCTAAAATTAAGCATCATAACAACATAATAAGTATATTTTAAATATAAAATCGGGTAGAATATGATAGAGGCCTCAGAGGGGCTTAGCTATCTTGTTATTTGTCTTTTTGGTTGTTTTTGTATTGGGCCTTGTTGGGCTTTTTGTGGACCTTTTTATGCACGTGTTGCTTAACTAGGTGCCAAGTGGACCTTAGTTAATTTTAGTTTCTAGCTTATGTTTTGGTTTTATTTGTATTGGGCCTTTTAGTTTGTCTAGGCCTTTATTAGTTTGATTGGGCCTTTTGTTAGTGATAGTATAAATAGGTCTATAGGACATCTTGTAAAGAGAACTTTGATCATTTGTGAATTTGATTAGCTTTGTGCTAATTGAGTGAGCATTGCTCCTCTTGGTTCTTGCTTTGAACCTTTAGATTCTTATCAAAAAATTCTATTTTTGTGGTGAATCCTCCTCGGCTTATCAATCTTCAGATTGTGGTGTCATTCTTACCATTTCTCATCTTTTCCGCTTTTTCTTTCCTTCAATTTTGGTTCCATTCTTGAGATCCATGGTGTTGAATTTTTAGATCCATATTGGGTTTTCATCATTCGGTTATCAGAGCTGGAAATTCAACATCAATTTGTGTGGCTTGTTGACCTATTTTCCTAAAACCAAATTCGTGACCGCCGAGCGGCCTATACAAACCTGTTGGGCAGGTCTGCGTCAAAATTTGTCCTCGAATTCTAGTTCTTGTTTGCCGGGCAGCCTCCATAACTGATAAAAACCCAATATGGATCTAAAAATTCAACACCATGGATCTCAAGAATATAACCAAAATTGAAGAAAAGAAAGGGCAGAATAGATGAGAAATGGTAGGAACAACGCCACAATCCAAAGATTGATAAGTCGAGGAGGATTTGCCACAAAGAATAGAATTCTTTGGTAAGAATCTAAAGGTTCAAAGCAAGAACCAAGAGGAACAATGCTCTCTCAATTAGCAGAAGCTAATCACGTTCAATAATACCAAAAGTCCCTTACAAGTAGTCATAGAGGCCTATTTATACTACAACTAATAAAAAGGCCCAATACAATTCATAGTAGTCCCAAACAAAAGCAAACTAAAACATTAGCTAGCAACTAAAAATAACTAAAGTCCACATAGCACCTCATGAGCAACACTTAGGTGCATACAAAAGGTCCATAAAAAGCCCAACAAGGTCCAAAAAACAAAAGTCTTAAATGACAATTAATAAGATAGCTAAGCCCTTCCGAGACCTCTATCATTCCCTCCTTCTTGGAAGAAATCCGTCCACGAATTTAGCTCCTATATTCCTACATGAAAAACAAAACAAATATTAGTTTTCAATGAATAAGAAAATTCCTACAATTATGGAGACTTAAATCCCTTGAAAGGGCAAATCTCTTATTATTTATATGCTTATATATCCATCCTCCCGAATCAAATACAAGCCTAAAGAAACCATCAATTATCAATAAAATGAAAGCCATCCAAAAAGAATTAAGAATATGCACAATTCATCTATCATTAAACTTAAGTGTATTTTGCTTCATGTAATTTTCAAAGGAACTCCTATACAACATTACACTCTCATTATGAATTCCTTCAATCAATGAATCTTGCAAGAAAGATTTAGGCACACAAGATGTAACATCTTTAAACGTATGCTCTCCATGCTTATAGAACTCATCATTCTCAATATTTCCACAAGCAACAACACATATGGAAGAAGTTTCATTATAACCGTGCAATTTCAAATGATGTGTATCAAGTAAATCACAAACATTATGCAAATTGAAACCATCTTGAATTAACACATCAAGGAAAACACAAGGTTTAGAAACACTTTGGATCCAATTTCTCGTCTTCCAAGGGTTGGCTTGTTCGTCATGTGCATCCACCTCCTCTCCAAATTGCCTTGCCCATTGATCTTTATGTACAATTCTTCCTTGGGCATCAAAACAAAAGAATTAATATGGTTAGATGCACAATCAAATTTACAAGAAGAATTAAGTCCAACATCTAAGTTAGAGGAAAGAGTAAGAGTTTTGCACTCCTCCTTTAAGGACTCCTCTTCACTTTCTTGCACAAGAGAAACATCACTTCCAAACAAGGGATTAGAATAAAAATCTTTGCATTCTTCCTTAAGGAGCTTTTCTTCAAGTCCTTTCATAAGAGAATCTTCATAAACAAACAAAGAGTTAAAGTAAAAACAAGAACAATCATATCTTTCTTTATCTTTTGCTCTCTCATTTTCACTCTCTTTTTTAATTATTTCCCTTCATTCCATCTCTTGTGCTCTCAACTCTTTTTCTCTCATTTCCTTTTCTCTCATCTCTTTTTCTTTTACGACTTTTCTCTCTTGTTCTATCTTCTTTCTCAACTTAATTTGATCCTCACTTGCTTCCTTAGGTGAAAGTGATGCCAGTTTGATCTTATGACCTTTATGTACAAAAGAGATCTTATTAGTCTTCTCTTGGTGAGTTGCATTCCTTTCAACTTGCCAAGGCCTACCTAACAAAATATGTTCAACTTCCATGGAAACTACATCACACAACACATCATCTTTATATTTTCCAATTGTAAAACTCACCAACACTTGTTGATCAACAACCAACTCTCCTTCATCACCTAGCCATTTCAAACAATAAGGTTTAGGTGTGAAATGGTTTTAAGGTTTAGTTTGCCAACCAACCCAGTGCTAGCCACATTAATACAACTACCCCCATCAATAATCAAAGAGCACAAATGTCCTAGAACCATGCATCTAGTTTGAAATATGTTGTCCCCTTGAACCTCATCATTATCCTTACATTGAATACCCAACAACCTCCTACACATCATCAATTCGCAATCTAGAGGTTTAGTACCACATCCACTTTAATTATCACTGTATTAGATAAGCTAGTAGAAGATAACTCATTAGTGACAACCCCTTTGTCCCTCAAGCCCATGGTTGTCTTATTTGGACAATGTAATGCAATATATCCTTTACCCAAGCATTTAAAACATTTAGTTGAACTACTTTTAGAAGTAGAAAGAGTACTAGGGTTAGGAACATGTTTACCACTTGGAGACTTTAAACCTTGTTGCTTAGGTGAGGAAGATCCCTCCTTCTTGGACTTGTCCTTATCACTAGAAGAATCATAGTGATAGGTCTTCTTGTAGAAATGCTTCCTCTCAAGTTGTCTCTCCTCCTTGTTGGCATGGTGCACTAGGTCTTCCAAGCACTCATAGTGTTGCAACTTCACTTGGATGTCTCTATTAAGCCCATATAAGAACCTTGCCATGGTGGTTTCACCCTTTTCTTGCACATTGGCTCTCATCATAGACATTTTCATCTCTTTGTAATACTCATCAACACTCTTGCTTCCTTGAGTAAGTCTTTGTAGCTTGTCTTAAAGGTCTCTTTCATGAAGAGATGGCACAAATATACTTCTCAACAACTGTTTCATGTCTTGCCAAGTATAGATCATTGGTCTCCTTCCCCAATCAATGTCTTTTTTCATTTGATTCCACCATACCAATGCATATCCTTCAAATTCCAATAAAACCAATCTAATCTTCTTTTCATTACTATAATCAAAGCATGCAAAGACTTGCTCCACTTTCATCTCATATTCAAGATAAACCTCCGGATCACAACTACCTTGAAATTTAGGAATTTTCTCCTTCACACCCTCCATACCTACAAGAAAAGGTTAATGCAAATAATAGAAAAACTGGACCTTACCACTTAACTAAGTGTTTACATTCAAAGTTCACTCGTGTTTCTCTCTTTAGAGGCTTTTTTTATAATGTGCATTTTTCCACTCTTGTTCCTCTTTAGTTCTTACAAAGAACCTCCAAGTTAAAATAAAGAAAGTATTCAGTGTGAAATATGTCACGAATGTCAAGCTCAACTTAAGAGGCCAAGAATAAAAATACTCTAAACAAACCAATTTAAAGACAAGCAATAAAAGCTAAAATGAAATGAAACTTTACTCAAAAGAATGCCAAGGAAGACAAAAGAAAGACTCAAGGACAAAGAGATAAGAACAACCAAGGAAAAATGAAGAGCATATGTATTTCCACCACCAAAAATAAGTCAAAAGTATATGAAAAAAAATAATATCAATATGAGAGTTGGCTCACCAAAGAGGGCAGGTTTTCTTTTATAATTTGGGCAATTTTTATTTTTTTTGCAATTTGGCCCCTAAACTTTTTATAATCACACTTGGGCTCTTATATTTTTTGTATTTTCACTTTTGCCCCTGTATATTTGAGAATTGGTCCTTGAATATTTTCTTTTGGACCTTTAACTTTTTTAATTTGCAAAAACGTCCCAACTTCCTCCAAACAGAATTTTTAACATCAAACATGTGTTCTACCACCAAAAAAACTGAAGAACATATGAAGAACACTTTGAATGTTCTTCCCCAATTTCAAAATTCAAAACTTCCAAAATCAACTTTAAATCTCTAATCAAGTAATTTTCACCAAAATTTAAGTGTCTATATGTGAAACAACACAAATCAAGTATGGATTTAACACAAAAACACCAACTAACATGAATCTAGATAGATCAAAATCTAGATCTAAA
Source organism: Spatholobus suberectus (assembly GCA_004329165.1). Taxonomy (NCBI): domain Eukaryota; kingdom Viridiplantae; phylum Streptophyta; class Magnoliopsida; order Fabales; family Fabaceae; genus Spatholobus; species Spatholobus suberectus. The sequence goes on from CM014732.1 coordinate 46,220,477, forward strand.
AGAACAACAAGAACAAAACTGCAAAGTTTGACACAATTTAGATGAAACAAGATGAGAATAAAACCAAACAAGCTCGATGAATAACAACTAAGGCAAAACCCAAGGAATTTAGTAATGAAAAACTCACAAATTTGTTGTCGCACCCGCCTGGCGGACACACGAATGATCGGAATTGGTGCAGCGATCGCACCCGCCCGGCGGGTCGTGTAGGTCGCCCGGTAGGATCGCAAATCCGATTTTAATTGGTGTTGACAAATTAGCTCTGATAACCAAATGATAAAAACCCAATATGGATCTAAAAATTCAGCACCATGGATCTCAAGATTAGAACCAAAATTGAAGAAAAGAAAAGGCAGAATAGATGAGAAATGGTAGGAACGACGCCACAATCCTAAGATTGATAAGTCGAGGAGGATTCGCCACAAAGAATAGAATTCTTTGGTAAGAATCTAAAGGTTCAAAGCAAGAACCAAGAGGAACAATGCTCTCTCAATTAGCAGAAGCTAATCACATTCAATAATGCCAAAAGTCCCTTACAAGTAGTCATAGAGGCCTATTTATACTACAACTAATAAAAAGACCCAAACAACTAAAAAATCCCAATACAATTCATAGTAGTCCCAAACAAAAGCAAACTAAAACATTAGCTAGCAACTAAAAATAACTAAAGTCCACATAACACCTCATGAGCAACACTTAGATGCATACAAAAGTCCATAAAAAAGCCCAACAAGGTCCAAAAAACAAAAGTTTTAAATGACAATTAATAAGATAGTTAAGCCCTTCTGAGACCTCTATCAATAACCCGCTAGGCGGGTGCGACATCAATGTTGCAAATCCAGCAATTTGTGAGTCTTCTTGCATAATTCTTGTGTCTTACTATTTTTGATTTTGTTCATTTAGTCTTATTTGAGTTAATCTCTTCTTAATTCGTCCAATTTTGTGCCAATTCTATATAGTTTTGTTTTTGGTGTTCTTCTTTTGTTCATGTGCAGATCTACATTTTGATCCATTTGATTCTATGTTAGTTGATGTTTTGGTGTTAGATCTATACTTCTTGTGAGTTGTTTTACATTTAGATGCTTGATTTGAGGTGAAATTTAGTTGATTGGGAATTTAGATTGAATTTTGGAGTTTTGAATTTTGATATTGGGGAAGAACATTCAAAGTGTTCTTCATATATTCTTGAGTTTTTTGGTGGTAAAACACTTGTTTGATCTTAAAAATTTTGTTCGGAGAGAGTTGGGGCGTTTTTACAAATTAAAAAAAATTGAAGGCCTAAAAAGAAAATATTCAAGGACCAATTAGCAATTATATAGGGGCAAAAGTGAAAATACAAAAAAATAGGGGCCCAAGTGCAATTATAAAAAGTTTGGGGGCCAAATTATAAAAAAAATTGTTAAAAAAATTGGCCATTTATAAAAAAAAGTCTGCCCTCTTTGTTAAGCCAACTCTCATAGTGATACATTTTTCTTTTCTATAGTTTTGACTTTAATTTGGTCGGAGGAATATACTTGTTCTTCATTTTTTTTCCTAGGTTATTCTTTATCTTTGTCATTGAGTCTTCTTCTTGTCTTACTTGGCATTCTTTTGAGTAAACTTTCATTTCATTATAGCTTTTATTGCTTGTCTTTAAAATTTCCTTGGTTTTGTCTAGAGTATTTCTATTCTTGGCCTCTTAAGTTGAGCTTGACATTCATGACATATTTCACATTGAATACTTTCTTTATTTAAACTTGGAGGTTCTTTGTAAGAGCTAAAGAGGAACAAGAGTAGAAAAAGGCACGTGTGCACATTATAGAAAAAGCCTCTAAACAGTGAAACACGAGTGAACTTTGAGTGAAAACACTTAGTTGAGTGGTGAGGTCCATATGTCTATTATTTGTGAACTAACTGTTCTTATAGGTATGGCTTCATCAAATGGAGATTACCTAATGGCAGAATTGTTGAAGCTTGGGGAGCAAATTAGAATGGAAAATCATGAGTTTGGAGAAGGAATAGAGAGCATGAAAAGGGTGGATAATAAAGGATTTGATAGAATACAAAGAAGTTATAAGGATATAAGTGAGAGGATGGAGAGACTAGGAAGGAGGAGAGATAAAAGAAGGCAAGAGAGAAAAGACGAAAAACAAAAACAAAAGAGTAAAGGGAGAGAAAATAATGAAAAGGAAGAGTCATACTTAGGTATTGATATGAGTTTCATCAGTGATCCATATTATAGTAATTTAGCAAAGGAATTAAATAAGATAAAAAAAAATAGAGAAAAGAGAGAAGAAATTGAGTGAAAAAGAGTTGAGAGAAAAGGAAAAGGGGTTAGAAGAAAAAGAGATGAGAGAAAAGGAAATGATTGAAAAAGAGGTTAAAAAGGAGAGAGAAAAGATAAAGAAAAATATGAGTATTCTTGTTTTTACTCTAACACTTTGTTTGAATGTGAAGGCTCTCTTGTGAAAGGACTTGAAGAAATGCCTCCTCAAGGGGAATGCAAGGCCTTATATTCTAAGCCTTTGTTAGATAGTGATGTTTCTCTTGTGCAAGAAAGTGAAGAGGAGTTCTTAAAGGAGGAATGCAAAACTCTTACTCTTTCCCCTAACTTAGATGTTGGACTTAATTCTTCTTGTAAATTTGATTGTGCATCTAACCATATTAATTCTTTTGTTTTGATGCTCAAGGAAGAATTGAACATAAAAGATCAATGGGCAAGGCGATTTGGAGAGGAGATGGATGCACATGAGGAACAAGCCAACCCTTGGGAGAAGAGAAATTGGATCCAAAGTGTTTCTAAACCTTGTGTTTTCCTTGATGTGTTAATTCAAGATGGTTTCAATTTGCATAATGTTTGTGATTTATTTGATACACATCATTTGAAATTGCATGGTTATAATGAAACTTCTTCCATATGTGTTGTCGTTTGTGGAAAGATTGAGAAAAATGAGTTCTATAGGCATGGAGCATATATGCTTAAGGATGAACCATTTTGTGTGCCTATGATGTTATTACATGGTCTTTTAATTAGAGGAAGTCATGTTGAGAGTTTAAAATGGCATGTAGTTCATGGTTTCTCTAACCTTTTGTTCATTCTTATTTCTTCTTAGATTCATTTCATTTTAGTGTTGTTTGATGGTTTCCTTGTGCTTGTATTTGATTCGGGAGGATGGATATAATAATAAGAGATTTTGCCCTCTCAAGGGATTCAAGTCTCCATGAATATAGGATTTCTTATTCTATTGAAAACTAATACTTGCTTTGTTTTTCTATCTAGGAATAAAGGAGATAAATTCGTGGATGAATTTCTTCCAAGAAGGAGGGGATGATAGAGGCCTCGGAGGGGCTTAACTATCTTGTTATTTGTCTTTTTGGTTGTTTTTGTATTGGGCCTTGTTGGGCTTTTGTGGACCTTTTTATGCACGTTTTGCTTAATTAGGTGTCAAGTAGACCTTAGTTAATTTTAATTTCTAGCTTATGTTTTAGTTTTATTTGTATTGGGCCTTTTAGTTTGTTTGGGCCTTTATTAGTTTGATTGGGTCTTTTGTTAGTGATAGTATAAATAGGCCTATAAGACATCTTGTAAAGAGAACTTTTGATCATTTGTGAATTTGATTAGCTTTGTACTAATTGAGTGAGGATTGCTCCTCTTGGTTCTTGCTTTGAACCTTTAGATTCTTATCAAAGAATTCTATTCTTTGTGGTGAATTCTCCTCAACTTATCAATCTTTGAATTGTGGCGTCATTCTTACCATTTCTCATCTTTTTTGCTTTTTCTTTCCTTCAATTTTGATTCCATTCTTGAGATCCATGGTGCTAAATTTTTAGATCCATATTGGGTTTTCATCAGAATAACAATTTAGTAAATTATTTAATAGTCTAAATTTGAGCACAGTAATAACTTAGCAATTATAATTTAATAATCTAAATTTGAGAAGAGTAACACCTTAGCAAAAATTAAAGTTGAACATCAAACATTATAACAAAGTAATGATAATAGTAATAAAGCTTATACCTAAAGGGGTTTGGGGAAAATCCTTCCTACCAACATGCAAAGTGACAATAATTTAGAACTAACCCCACTCCCCCCTATTATCTCTTAGGTGATTGATGAAGAGGATGAAATTGTTAGTGCAAAGCTCCTACGAAGAAAAATTTTATTAGTTGATGAAAACTAGTAAAAATTTAAGCAAAATAAGATAGAGAAAGAAAATTTTTTTGAGAGATGAGCTCTCCTACATTTCAGCTAGCTTGAGAAAGGAAGACATGTGTGAAAAAATGTCCAAAAGGTTTCCTATTTATAGAAGAAGGAAGGGGGTTATGTGTCCATCAAATGACACAAGCCATTATGTCATAATTTTAATTTTTATTTATCTTTAATTACATTTATAGGACACATATTCAAGTTTAGATAGGTGAGTCACTCCTAGGCCAAACGTGTGGCATGTTGTGCTGTCCCAAATCTCCCCTGTGTCAATTTTATCTGCAGTTAAATTAGCTAGTATCGATAAAATTGCCTAAACTTGAATAACTTAGCTATTAAATCAAAATAATGCATTTTAATGCAAAACTGATCATATACATTATTTCTCATCAAAAATGAATTTCTAATAATTAATTTTATTTTTTATTAATTTATTTCAAATTATTTGTGTTTATTTTGTATTTTAAAGCTAGAAAATTCATTAAAAATCCATTTTAATTCAATAAATATCAAATTTTTTTAAAAAATTATAGAATTAAATATTTTACCTATAAATAACTGAAATTATCATTTTCACCATTTCTAGATGTCAAACTAATACCGGTTAGGCTTAATAGACAACTAGGGGCATTTTGGTCATTTTATACAAGAATTTTAGAAAATTTCCAAAATTATATTTAATATATATGACATGATTCCAAGGTCAAATTGATATTTTAATGTCTATTGAATCTGTTTCTCATGTAAGTCCTTAATGTTGAGAAATAGTGGCAAAATCGTCATTTTCTAATTTCTCTAGGGTTCCAACTCAAAAAAATTATTAAAAATCACAATTAGATAGCTCTTGACATTTTGATTTTAATCACATAAAACAAAATTTTGAGATTCCTTCGCGATTTTTCAAAATTAAATCGTTAAATATTAGAAAAATAATTGAAAATTAAAATAGGAGTATTTTTGTCATTTCACAAAAAATATCTCAATTAATTCCTGAAAAAATTTTAAAATTATTATTAATTATTCTAAGTATATTGATGACTTAAAAAAAATTTAAACACTTCTAACTATTTTTGTCTATTAATTTTGTTATTTGATTTTTTAAGGACAAAATAGTCATTGCATCAATTTTCGGGCTCCGTTCCTTAAAAATTATTAGAAATATAAACTACGTACTACTCACTAATACGAACGTAACCATAGGAATCATATTTTTGAGATTCTCATTTGATTCTCCAAAAGTAAATACAGAATAATTAAGAAAACAGTTTAATAGGTAACAACAGGGGTGTTACATACTATCCCCATGTGCCTAAGTGGTTGGCGTCAAACTAGATCAAATGGGTCAAAAAATTCAAATTTTATATTTTATATAATTATCAGATATTAAAAATAATTAAATATTAATTTATTACAATAAAATTAGATTGGGTCTTTGGTTAAGTTTTAGGCAAATCTGGATGCACCATATTCTCACATATATTTTTGTGAGTCTTACAACAAATTTTCAAAAGTTTTCCATTTATATATTATTTATAATAATTTTTCGCTCAAAAGGTTATTTATTAAGCTAATAAATCAAGTTTCTGTTAAATAAATGTAATTTTTTATTTTTTCACTATTTTTTCTCAAAAATAATTTTTTTACAATTAAAATATACTCAATATAAATTTCTCAAAATATTTTGAGGTCAAATAGTCTCTAGTTGGCTCCCACAGTAAACTAGGGGCATTTTTGATCATTTTGCAAAAATTGTCTCAATAAATTCTCGAAAAGTTCTAAAATTATTATTAATTATTATAAGTATTTTGATAACTTAAAATAAATTTTAGACACTTTTAACTATTTTTATCTATTTTCTCAATTATTCAGTCCTTTTAGAGGCAAAATGGTCATTTTACCCTTTTCCAGGCTTCGGTCCAAAAAAATTATTAAAAATTTAAACTAACTAGTATTCACCAATATGAACATAACCATGGGATCAAACTCTTGAGAAGCCCATCCGGTTCTCCAAAGATAAATATAAAACAATTAGAAAACAAATTAAAATAGGGGTGTTACACACTACTACACCATTTTTTTCACCATTTCTCTCCTCTTCACTCTGTTGGAAGTGCTGAGAGCTTCCCCTCCACCATAGCCAACCTCTTGCAATTTTTTTTCTCAGCTTAACCCACCATTAAAAATACCATTAAGCCAAAACTATTTAGTTTAGTTCTTAAGCCCCATTTCCACTTTTATAGCCTCACCAAACTACACCAACAAAGTCACTAATCAAGGTAAAGGGGGAAGTGAGGTTAACCTTTATTTATATTTTGTTAATGGGTTTTTGTTGTTGGATTTCCCCTAATCCTTACTATTATTAAGATTATTCTATTGTTAATCTTTTATTTATTTACTTTTATTGCCTTGTTATTTTCTTTTATTGACTTGTTATTTATTTATTTATGTTGCTTTAAATTTTTATTATGATGCTAATCTTTATTTTACATTTTTTTTATTGTCATTTATGTTTGAATTTATATATTTCTCGTGTTATTACTCTATTTAAATTTTATTTACTTTTATTGTTCTATTGACTTGTTATTTATACTTTTATTGCCCTATTTAATTTCTCTATTAAATAGTCATTTACTTTATTGCTTATTTAAGTTCCTTGTTATTTATTTTATTATTTTGGTTTAAATATGCTTAAGATTATTTAATTACTTCCTTATGCATAAGGAAGCATAAGGAAATTTAGGGTTTATAATATGAATGATCAATTATTATAAGATAAATGGTGAAATTAATTAAATTTCTATCTTAATTCACTGCAGTAAATTATTCGGTTCTGTTTTTTATTTATTTTTATTCTATATATTTATTTATTTGTTTAATTATTAGTTTGTTAAGTAAATAATAAACACAGATTAATTAATTAATTAATATAGTTAAATTTCTATTTCTATTTTCGATTGTTGTTATTATTTTGTTTTTATTTATTTATTTATTTGTTAGTTTTATTGTTGTTAACTAAATAGTAATTATAAACTAAGTGGTTAATGGGTTGAAGTGAAAAAAAATGAAATTATTGATGGGTTATGGTTAGAAGGGCTTCGACCCACTATAAAAAATAATTCAAGAAAGGAATTTTTTTTTTTTTAACTTAACCAATTTATGATGAGGCAATTGAAATGAATTTAATGAAAGTAGAAAAAAAAATTATTCATTAATAGGCTCTCGGCCATTTTCTTTTAATTAGCTTTAAAAGAATTTTTTTTATTGAATGGATACTATTTTGGGGGTTACCTGGATATTACCCCCTTAAGTTAGTTCGGTGCTCCCTCACCTGACTTACGAATCGATGACCTCGCCTTTCTCGGTTAACATGACCTCCACATCCCGAATGCACCCCGGTTAGAGTTTTATACCTACCCTGGAATAGTAAGGACAACGCCTAATGAGGCACCCAAACACACGCTACCACGTGGCACCTTTCCTTAACAATTTTTCCCTCCAAAATACTTTATATAAAGGACTTTGCACTCACCAGGTACACACGACTCTTTCATTCTCACTCATTCTCTTATGCTCTTACTAACTTAAGCATTAGAGTTCTTGCAGGTGCCACTACCAAAGACGTCTATAGCCACTGTGAAAGTTCATCCGAGCTCTTTCTCACTCCTCCTAGTGTTCACCACCAGAGCTGTCAAAATGGGCGAGCTGGCCCGGCCCAACCTGTTCGGGCCATTGCTCTTTAGTGGGCTAGGCCAAGCCACCTCGATTTGTGTTCAGGCCTCTTTTTTTTGGCCCAACCTAGCCCTAAGCGGCCCACCGGCAAATTTGGCCTGAAATTTTTTTGGACTTGTGTTTCTATTTTAATTATTATATTTTTTGCCAAAAATTATATAAAATTAAATTATTTAAATCATATTAAATATTTAAAATTAAATTCTACATACTTTCTAGCATAAACAAAAAATTTTATTCATATATAATTGACTTAATTACTCAATAGTCTCATTAAAAATATATCTTTATGCAAATTTTATTTACAAAATAAAATATCCATGTTAGCTTTTCTTTTTTACAAATGTGTGTGACATTTTTATTTTTATTTTTTTAAGTATATTAATATTTTTTATTTTATATATAACTAAAGCTAAACCGTTAATTTTGGTTTAATATATATAACCTGAAACAATATAGGAAGAACCGTAGGGGTGATCATGGAGTATATATATATATAAAATTGTTGAATGGTTTAACAGTAACTTGCAGTATATCTATATACTAAAGCTAAACCGTTGCAGGAGAAAGCTTTAGTATATATATATATTGCAAGTTGCAAATCGTCGCAGGAGAAAACTTCAGTTATATATAATTATATTATATATATACACACATACCGGGCCAACCCGGGCCGGGCCCAGTTGGCCTGCCGGGCTAGGCCAAAATGGCCCAATTTCTTCTGGGCTATATTTTGTGAGCCCAGCCCAGCCCTTTTTGCAGGCTAAGCAAGCCAACCCATTTTGACAACTCTATTCACCACACACCATTGGCACCATCTATGGGAAGACAGGTTCCTTATTCTCTTTTCACTCTTCATTGTTTGGAGATTCGTTCGTAATGGTTAGTACAAGAAATCGTAATCTGTTGTGGTACCATCGCCACTGAAGCTTTTGCCATCACCACCTAAGGATAGTGAAGCAACTTCTGTCACTCCTGAGGCGGTTCTTGAGGTGAATGGTGTTCCTGCACCATTGGTAACTATGGCTGATCTTGCTACATTGTTATAGTAGCAGAGAAAGACGCTGAAGGAGCAAGAAAGGATCATCGCGAAACTTCGAGCTAAGAGAGAGAATAAGAAGATCATGGAGAACAGCTATGATCACACTGAGATGTCGGTAGCATTAGCACCAAGTCACGTTGCGCATGAGGTGCATGATGCGCACATGGCAGTCGAGACAAACGAAGATGACAAGATGATTCCGTTCAACCTTCCTTTTTCAACAAGGATTTTGAATGTGCAGGTTTCGAAGCAATTACAACAATTGCCTTCTCTATAATTGTATGGCGGATCTACGGATCCTAACAATCACCTCTCTGTGTTCGAATCGTCAATGTCGTACAAGGGAGCTTCCGCTTCGCTCACATGCAAAGCATTCCCGCTCTCACTAAAGGGAACAGTGCTGAAATGGTTCCAATCTCTTGAACCAAGATCTGTTGATTCGTGGATGATGTTAAGAGAGAAGTTTAGGATGGCTTTTGCAACCAGCAAAGCCAGATCTAAAACTAAGGCAAATTTGAGAAGGATCCACTAGGGTCTAGACGAGCCATTGGGGGACTATATTAGTAGATTTAATCAAGAAGCAAGAGTGGCAGAAAACTTGCAAGCCTGAGTAGTACTAATGCTAGCCAAAGAGGGAGTGAAAGAATGTTCGCCTTTCTTCACGTTGATCGCTAAGATGCCTCTGGCTTCAATGGAGGAATTCCTAAAGAAGGCCAAAAAATACATTAATTACGAGAATGTGCTTGAGGCCAAAAAAGCAAAATCTACCAAGATTGCAACGCAGAAAAAGAATCCCATGCCAAAAGCAGACAAACCGCGGCGTCACGAAGATCAAGGTCTATACAAAGGGGGGCTACAATTCAAGGATTATACACCATTCAATACCTCGAGAGGAAGGATCTTGAATGAGGTATTCAATGTGGAGTTCATAGAAGAAGGGATAAAGCCCCCAAAACCGTTGAAAAACAAAGAAGGTGGTGATCAGTCAAAATTTTGCCGGTATCATAGGGCGATAGGCATGATACTGACAAATGCTACCAGTTGAAAGACACGATCAAGGTGTTAATAAGGCAAGGAAGGCTAAGCCGATTTGTAAAGCAAGGCTGAGACAATGGCATTAAACACCAATGTTCCCTACCTATGAAGAGGGAGAGAACTTGAAGTCCTAGAAGGGAACATTCTTCCCTGAGGGAGGTAGATCACTATGTAGACACAGTCCACCCAGAAGCCATACCCCATCTTGGCATCTTCCAGACAAAGTCGAGGTTTAAGCTATACGACATATGTCACCACATCGATCATCATCCCGACGACTGACAAGATCTCCTACTCATTCTCCAACGCGGAGTCATGAGGTTATCTATGTTATAGCGGGCGGCGGGCGAATTTTTTGGCGAAGGTCCATCCAACAATGCAAGGAAGAGGTATACTAGGGAAGTATTAACAACCTTATCTGGGATTCGTGTTGTTGGCAATCCCAATAAAAAGAAAGCACCACCATTGACTTTTGACGATTCCAACTACGGTGACATCATGCCAAACCACGATGATCCCCTTTTAGTGAACGCACTTATGGAAAAAAAGGAGGTTCGTTGGCTTTTAGTGGACATTGGAAGTTCAACTAACATCATGTTCTACAAGCTTTTCGAGAAGCTCAAAATACTAGAATCTGGGTTGATGCCGTATAATGAAGACTTGATCGGATTCTCCAGACATCATATTACGTCGGTTGGCTACATAAAGCTCCATGAAACCTTTAGGAAACCCCCTGCCACAAAAACCCTGATGACCCGGTTTATCGTGGTAAACACTAAATCTTCTTACCATGCTATCCTCGAGAGACTGACGTCGAACGCATTGGGGGCCGTCATCTCGGTATCACACCTAACGATGAAGTTTATCAGTGACAATATGCAGGTGGTCACCTTACGAGGTGACTAGAAAAAGGCTAGAGAATGTTATAAGGAGTCTCTCAAAGCTGGCCCTGAACTTGAGTTGGAATATAAACCCAATGTTGGAAAAGGAGAGGTGCTGCTAACAGAGCTAGATGGCCGAGATGAAATAAAGTGAGACTCTTGGATACCTCGTCCAGAGCTGGAAGGGGAGTGCATCTCAATTGAATTGGGGAAAGAAGTCGGGCAGATTGTGAAAATTAGGGCTGACCTTAATGATAAGATGAAGGTCGACATATTGAACTTACTAAAAAGCAACTCCGACTTATTTGCTTGGAAGCCAACAAATATGCCAAGGATAAACCTGATAAATCTCGAATTAGAAAGAGGAGGAAGAAAATTGGTTGGAGGCGCCACAAACAAGGAAGTTTGATAAGCCTATGAAATCGCCACAAGAATGGGTGAATTCTTGATAAGATCAAATGGTTCAAGCAAGAACCTTAGGAGAGAAATCCTCACAGCTGAATAATTCTATTATTGTTTAATCCCCAATTTAGAATTGATTTTATACATCATGAGTTTATAAAGAGACTAACTCTTAATAAAGATAAAAACTTAGAAATAAAGAGCATAACCCACAACGCTGTCCAAGTGGTAAAATATTGTGAGAAACACCACTTGGTCCTAAGTTCTAGTCCGAGCAAGAGCAATTTATATTTATTAATATTTTTTAAACTCGCTTACTAAGCCAAAAACTATAAGAAAAACTTAAGAATTACAAAACCCAAAACCTAAGCAAATATGTCTCAAAACTAAGACCCATGTTATTATATGCAAGTATGGGAATCCTCCTCCATTTGGGCCTCTAGACATAGGATTAAAGCATTGTCCTTATGTCCCACATCCATTAGTTGTCTTGGAATGCCTTCATGAAAGTTAGCAATTAGTTGCTTAAGAGCCTCTTGAGCCTTCCTAGCTCTTCCTCTTGTCATAGGTCCCCCAAGTCCTCCAATTGCCTTGTTGTCCTTGCCACTAGCCGTGCCCTCATCAAAACCCCAACTTCATCTGCCATTAGTTGGAAGTGGATCCTTCTGTAAAACCAGTATGCCAACAAAGAAGGAAGATGGCCTCGGAATGCTTGTAGGAAATCGAGAGGAAGGTTGCTAAGTTGTTGAATATCGGATTCTTTTGGGAGGTGAAATACACAACTTACCAACATAGTCCTTGTTAAAAAACAAAATGGAAAATGGAGGATGTGTATAGATTACACCAACCTTAACAAGCACTGCCCAAAAGGCTCATATCCCCTCCCTGACATTGACAAATTAGGGGTGGTTCATCCAGGTATTGACACTTGTCCTTCATGGACGCATACTCTAGATACAATCAGATTCCACTTCACCTAGAGGATCAGGAGAAGACTACTTCATGACTAAGAAGCCCAATTCCTGTTATAATGTAATGTCATTTGGGGTTAAAGAATGTTAGGGCTACATATCATGAATAAGGTGTTTGAAAAATAGATTGGTCAAAAATTAGAAGTATATGTCGACGACATGATTGTGAAGAGCACCACTCCTGAAATGCACCTTCAAGATCTAGACGAGACTTTTAGGAAGCTAAGAAAACACAACATAAGGTTGAACCCCAATAAATGCACATTCGGAGTATCGACAATAAAGTTTTTGGGTATATGTTGTCTGAGAGGGGGATTGAGTTGAACTTGAAAAAATGTTGGGCTATACTAGAGATGAAAAGTTCCTAGAACGTTAAAAAGGTCTAGAAGTTGACCAACCGATTGGTGGCACTCACAAGATTTATGGCCAAGTCGGCATAGAATGTTCTTCCTTTTTTTCGAGCTATACAGGCGAAACACTATACATGTATCTCGCTATTGCTGACAAAGCCATGAGTGCAGCACTGATAAGGGAGATGCCGGAAGGACAAAAATTGGTCTACTTCGTAAGTAGGGCCCTTCAAGGGGTCAAACTGAGATATTCGAAGATGGAAAAAGTCATATTCATACTTGTTATGGTGGCAAGGCGACTTAGACCATATTTTCAATCACATCAGATTTTATCACGAACAGATTAACCTATCCGGCATATTTTGCACAAGCCCAAGTTAGTTGGTAGGATGATGACCTGAGCCATTGAGTTATTCGAGCATGGGATTCAGTATGAGCCGAGACAAGCACTAAAGGCTCAAGCATTGGCTGACTTTGTCGCCGAACTAACCCCGTCGGATCTGACATCCCAAGATTCGATCGGGATTCTTTTTGTTGACGAATCATCCAATGAGAAATGCAGTAGAGCTGGCATACTGTTAGAATCATCAAGCGGCATTATTCTGGAACAGTCTCTGACTTCATGTTCCCCACCTTGAATAACCAAGCAGAATACAAAGCGTGTATAGCCAGGTTGATGATGGCATTCTATATAAATGCAACCTCGATGCAAGTATGTAGTGACTCACAATTGATGATATCGCAGATCAATGAGGCATATCAAGCCAAGGAGCCAATGTTGTAGAAATACTTGGCAAAGGTCAAGACTCTTATCGTAAACTTCGACAGGATAGAATTTGTCCATATACCTCAGGAAAAGAATTCGCGAGCCGACATCTATCTAAGTTGGCGAGCATAAGATTATTGGTCATCTAGCAGACAATCCATGAACCCAATCTCGTCATGGTAGTAGAAGCAGAGCCTAACTAGATGACTCTCGTCATTAACTATTTACTTGAAAGTATCGTTCCTAAAGACAAGAAGGAAGCAAGGAGATTAGAAAGATTGGCTTCACATTTCTGTATCGTAAACAATAAGCTCTATCGCTGTGGCTTTTCCCAATCCTTACTTAGGTGCTTGGGAAAGTCAAAGTCTGGATATGTAATGGCAGAAATACATGAAGGATGTTGTAGGCAACATTTGGGGGGCAAGGCCTTAGCCAAGAAGATACTTAAGGTAGGCTACTGTTGACCAATGTTGGAAAGTGACACCATAAAGTTTACCAAAAAATGTGACAGATACCAAAAATGCTCCGACATCATCTCACTCCCCCTAAAGACCTAAGTACACTTACATCCCCTTGGCCATTTATCTGGTGGGGGATTGACATACTCGGCCCCTTCCCCAAGGTGCATGGCCAAGTGAAATACTTAGCGGTGGCAATCGATTACTTTACTAAATGGATTGAAGTGGAGGCACTGGCCACCATCACAGCCAAGAATATAGAAAACTTTGTATTCCGACAAAAGCAAGTTCGAGATACCAAATGTTATAGTGTTAGACAACGGTACACAATTTACAGATAAAAGTTTCAAGAATTCTAAGTCGGACTAAAGATAAAATAGCATTTCACTTCGGTTGAGCATCCTCAAACAAACAGGCAAGCAGAAGCTATGAACCAAGTCATCCTCCGTGGACTCAGAAGATGTTTGGATGAAGCAAAAGGACGCTGGGTAGAGCAACTACCACATGTCCTCTAGGCATATCGCACAATCTGATGAAACCCCCAATGGTGGATCTAAATATTCAGCACCATGGATCTCAAGAACGAAACCGAAATTGAAGGAAATATAAAAGCGAAAAAGATGAGAAATGGTAGGAACGACGCCACAATCCAAAGATTGATAAGTTAAGAAGGATTCGCTACAAAGAATAGAATTCTTTGATAAGAATCTAAAAGGTTTAAAGCAAGAACCAAGAGGAGCAATGCTCACTCAATTAGCACAACGCTAATCACATTCACAAATGATCAAAAGTTTTCTTACAAGATGTCTTATAGGCCTATTTATACTATCACTAACAAAAGGCCCAATCAAACTAATAAAGGCCCAAACAAACTAAAAGGCCCAATACAAATAAAACTAAAACATAAGCTAGGAACTAAAATAAATTAAGGTCCACTTGGCACCTAATTAAGCAACACTTAGGTGCATAAAAAGGTCTACAAAAAGCCCAACAAGGCCCAATACAAAAACAACCTAAAAGACAAATAACAAGATAGCTAAGCCCCTCTGAGACCTCTATCATTCCCTCTTTCTTGGAAGAAATTCGTCCACGAATTTAGCTCCTTTATTCCTACATGAAAAAAAAACAAAGCAAACATTAGTTTTCAATGAATAAGAAAAATCCTACAATTATGGAGACTTGAATCCCTTGAAAGGGCAAATCTCTTATTATTTATGTGCTTATATATCCATCCTCCCGGATCAAAAACGAGCACAAGGAAACCATCAAACAAAACTAAAATGAAATGCATTCAAGAAGAAGTAAGAATGAACAAAAAGTTAGATAAACCATGAACTACATGCCATTTTAAACTCTCAACATGAGTTCCTCTAATAAAGAGACCATATAATGACATGATAGGCACACAAAATGGTTCATCCTTAAGCATACATGCTCCATGCCTATAGAACTCATTTTCACAAATAACAACACACAAGGAAGAAGTTTCAAGACAACCATACAATTCCAAATGATGTGTATCATTCTCAAGTCTCAAGGACTTTGCACCATTACCCACAACAAGATTATGCAACACATATACATCATGCAAATCACAAGTATCAAACAAATCATAAGCATCATGAGTAACACATGTTGCACATCATATAAAACATAAGGTTTAGAGATGGTGTAAGTCAAAATATTCTTCTCCCAATAGTTGTCTTGTTGCTCATGTGAATCCACCTCTTCTCCAAATTGCCTTGTCCATTGATCTTTTATGTATAATTCTTTCCTAAGAATCAAAACAAAAGAATTAATATGGTGAGATACACAATCAAATTTACAAGAAAAATTAAGCCCAACATCCAAGTTAGAGAAAAGAATAAGAGTTTTGCACTCCTCCTTTAAGGACTCCTCTTCACTTTCTTGCACAAGAGAAACATCACTATCATACAATGGTTTAGAATATAAGCCTTGCATTCCCCTTGAGGAGACATTTCTTCAAGTCCTTTCACAAGAGAGTTTTCACATTCAAACAAAGTGTTAGAATAAAAACAAGAATATTCATATTTTTCTTTATCTTTTGCTCTCTCCTTTTCTTCTAACTCCTTTTCCTTTTTCTTTTCTCTCAACTCTTTTTCTCTCATTTCCTTTTCTCTTTTCTCTATTTTTTTTTATCTCATTTAATTCCTTTGTTAAATTCCTATAATATGAATCACTCATGAAACTCATATCAATACTTAAGTATGGGTCTTCCTTTTCATTATTTTCTCTCCCTTTACTCTTTTTGTTTTTCTCTTCTTTCTTTTCTTTTTCCTTTTCTTCTTTTCTCTCTTGCCTTCTTTTATCTCTCCTCCTTCCTAGACTCTCTATCCTCTCACTTATATCCTTATAACTTCTTTGTATTCTTTCAAATCCTTTATTATCCACCCTTTTCATGCTCTCTATTCCTTCTCCAAACTCATGATTTGTCATTCTAATTTGCTCCCCAAGTTTCAACAATTCGGCCATTAGATAATCTCCATTTGATGAAGTCATACCTACAAGAAAAGTTAGTTCACAAATAATAGAAATATGGACCTCACCACTCAACTAAGTGTTTTCACTCAATGTTCACTCGTGTTTCACTCTTTATAGACTTTTTCTATAATGTGCACACTTTCCTTTTTCCACTCTTGTTCTTCTTTAGCTCTTACAAAGAACCTCCAAGTTCAAATAAAGAAAAATATTCAATGTGAAAAATGTCACGAATTTCAAGCTCAACTTAAGAGGCCAAGAATAGAAACAGTCTAGATAAAACCAAGGAAATTTTAAAAACAAACAATAAAAGCTAAAAATGAAATGAAAGTTTACTCAAAAGGATGCCAAGTAAGACAAGAAAAAGACTCAAGGAAAATATTTAACAAACAACTAAGGATAGATGAAGAACAAGTACATTCCTCCCACCAAAATAAGGACAAAAGTATATGAAATAAAATTAATATCACTATAAGAGTTGGCTCACAAAATAGGGCATGTTTTCTTTTATAATTTGGGCAATTTTTTTTTAACAATTTTTTTTTTGCAACTTAGCCCCCAAACTTTTTGTAATTGCACTTAAGACCCTAAATTTTTTGTATTTTCACTTTTGCTCCAATAAAATTGCAAATTGGTCCTTGAATATTTTCTTTTTTGGACCTTCAATTTTTTTTATTTGCAAAAACGCCCCAACTCTCTCCAAACAAAATTTTTAAGATCTAACAAGTATTCTATTACCAAAAAACTTAAGAACATATAAATAACACTTTGAATGTTTTTTCCCAAATTCAAAATTTAGGCTTCTTAAAAACCTAATTAAGCCTCCAATCAAGTAATTTCTACCAACATTTAAGTGTCTATATGTGAAACAACACAAATCAAGTATAGATTTAACACAAAAACACCAACTAACATGAATCTAGATGGATCAAAATCTAGATCTAAAAAGAACAATTGAAGAAGAACAAGAACAAAACTGTAGAGTTTGACACAATTTAGATAAAATAAGATGAGAATAAAACCAAACAAGCTGGATGAATAACAACTAAGGCAAAACGCAAGGAATTTAGCAATAAAAAACTCACAAATTTGCTGTTGTACCCGCCCAGCGGGTTATGGAGGCCGCCCGGCGGACACACGAACGATCGAAATTGGTGCAGCGGTCGCACCCGCCCGGCGTGTCGTGTAGGTCGCCCGGCGGGATCGCGAATTCGATTCTGGCTTATGCCAACAAATTAGCTTTGATAACCAAATGATGAAAACCCCAATGGTGAATCTAAAAATTTAACACCATGGATCTCAAGAACAAAACTGAAATTGAAGGAAATATAAAAGTGGAAAAGATGAGAAATAGTAGGAACGACACCACAATCCAAAAATTGATAAGTCGATAAAGATTCGCCACAAAAAATAGAATTCTTTAATAAGAATCTAAAAGGTTCGAAGCAAGAACCAAGAGGAGCAATGCTCACTCAATTAGCACAAAGCTAATCATATTTACAAAATGATCAAAAGTTTTCTTACAAGATGTCTTATAGGCCTATTTATACTATCACTAACAAAAGACCCAATCAAACTAATAAAGGCTCAAACAAACTAAAAGGTCCAATACAAATAAAACTAAAACATAAGCTAGGAACTAAAATTAAGGTCTACTTGGCACCTAATTAAGCAACACTTATATGCATAAAAAGGTCTACAAAAAGCCTAACAAGGCCCAATACAAAAACAACCAAAAAACAAATAACAAAATAGTTAAGCTCCTCCGAGACTTTTATCACAATCCCCCCTCTACTAACGGAAAGTCTTCTTTTCGCTTTACTTATGGCTTGGAGGCAATGATCCCGGCAGAAATTGGAGAGCTGACATGGAGAGTGGTTAACCTAAGGATAGAAGATAATGATGGGTTGCTCCAAATCGAATTAGACGTCATCGAAGAAAGAAGGGAGATTGCGGCAATAAGAGAAGTCGCCCTAAAGAGACAGGTCGCAACAAGATATAATAAAAAGGTTGTTCCTCGTATGTTTGAGTTTGGTGACTTGGTATTAAGGTGAGTCGACATCGGAGGAAAGAATGCCAGACAGGGAAAGCTCATCAAAAAATGGGAAAGCCCTTATCAGGTTACCTCAAAGACCGGCACAGGAGCATATATGCTCGAGACACTGTTTGGGGTCACCATCTCGCAGACATGGAATGCGAGCAACCTTAGAAGATATTATAGCTGAGACATCTTGGTAAAGAAGGTTAAGTAGATTCTTTTCTTTTGTAGAGTAAATAGAATTTTATTGGAGTAGTGTAGACCGAGTTATGTATTATAATTTATAGCTCTTGTACTATTTTTTTGACCCAAGTGATTAATAAAATGAGAGTTTTGTGGTCTAAAAAAGCAAAGCGTAGGACAAAGATTAAAGCAAAAGCAAAAATTCATCGAGATGACATTAATGCAAGAAGTTCGTCACCCTGTATATGTGGATTTAATCCAGGTGAGTTTGAAATGAACAAGCAAAAGTTCATCGAGATAATAAAAATAAGGTAGGAAGGGTATCACCTCGCGTACGTGAATTTAGTCCAGGCGGGGTTTGAGATGAACATGCAAAAGTTCTTCAAGATAACAAAAATAAGACAAGAAGGTTATCATCTCGCGTACGTAGATTTTATCTAGCCGGGGTTTGAGATGAACAAGCAAAAGTTCATCGAGATAACAAAAATAAAGTAAGAAGGTTATCACCTCGCGTACGTGGATTTAATCCAACCGCGGTTTGAGATGAACAAGCAAAAGTTTATCGAGATAACAAAAATAAGGTAGGAAGGTTATCACCTCGCATACATGGATTTAATCCAACTGGGGTTTGAGATGAACAAGCAAAAGTTCATTGAGATAATGGAACCGATAAACAAACAAAGCCAAATGCAAAGCCAAAAATCACAAGCAAAAAGAAAAACGTAACCAAAGAAAAGCACGAGAAAACGAAGAAGCACTGGACGTCATTAACAAGATGGCAGAAGAACTACAAAAACTTATGAGGGTATAAATCAAAGGTATAAATCGATCAAGTCAAGTCATTTGAAAATATATGCATATACTGTTCAAATCATTCTAAGATATAAATTGTTCAAATCGTTCAAAGGTAAATCATAGTTATAAAAGGGTACAAATAAAACCGACATTCCAACCCTTCAAGATTTGGCATTAGTATCATCGACATTGGCAGCATCGACATGAGAAGTGCTAATGATCTCGGCATCAGGATCATCACTTAAGACCACCACCTCGACCTAAGGAAGGATTGTTGGCGTCACCTATGGGGTCAATATGAAGCTATCTGCAAGTTGTTTTTTAGCATCTTCTAAAGGCTTTTCAACTTGCTGCTCAACATTCACATCAAGATCGACCCCAAGTCTTTCAACTCCAGTTTCTTCATCATTATCTCCTTCTGAACCAAAGCCAGCATAGGCGACGGTGGGGTCTGCCAGGACCATCTCGCCATTAACATTAGCATGCCACACGACATCTATAATTTCACAATCTGCTCGGGTGCATTCTATATTTAGGTTTCGCTGCAGGAGATATCAAACTTACTACATAGTATTTTCAAAGGAGAGTTGAATTGACTCCATCCAACGTCGGCTTATCTGCTGATACTCTGCCTGAGAATATGCCACACTGGCCTCAAGTTCTTTCACCTTACCTTTAAGCTCTTACACCCTGATTTCGGACGTTTTGACTTGGGAAGACAGGTTCAACTTTAATTGCATTATTTAGCGTCGGCAGCAGATAGCTTCACTTGTAAATTGGCTTCAACCTTCTTTAGTCACCTTTCTCCAGCTGCTCCTCAAGCTTGGCTATTCTTTTATCGGATTCCTCTTTGGCTCATTGAGCCCCTTCCTCTGCTTGCTTCAACCGACTTATCACGACATCTTTCTTAGTTAGCAAGTGAGTGGGTTCTTGTCACCAAAAGCTTCCTTCATCAAGTCATACTGAGAATACCCCAAAAACATATGTTGAAACAATGAGGCCAGTCCACTTAGTCCGCCCTGCATATCTTTAATTTCATCCAGCATGGCCACCTCTATGACAAAAGAATGGGCGGCTAAGATTTGCCTCTCGACCTTTTCAACTACGATAAAAGTAAAGCGGGCAACTCGTTGCTTTTTAGATGGCAGCTCCTCTTGTAGCTCGTCACTTACGACTCTTTTTTTGGGGACTAGTGCAGCGTGAGAAACCCCAATTTCCATAGCTTCTCCAGGATAAGATACCTCAACTGGTATCGATGACGGTCTAGCTTCAACTTCTCGGATCACTATTCCCTTACTCGTAGGAGGAGCAGGAGAGGTAGGAATCTTGGACTTTTCAGGAACAGCCATCTTCTGCTTGCCCTTGGACCTTCTTGGCTCCTTTGGCTTTGCCGCCTTATCTTATTGAAGGGCTAGAGCAAAATCAGCCATCTTTGATTTCACCATCTCTGCAACAACAAAAAAAAGTTCATCAAAATGGCCGTAAATTTATCTTACCAAAAGAAAAAGAAAGTTCATTTCCAAAAACAATATTAAAAACGAAGCAAAAGAAGATGCATGCACAAACATGTTAACTAAAACTACCTCGATACTCTGCAAGAGTGGTCCCAATGAGCCACTTACAAGGAATTTTGCCTTGAATATTTTTAACTAGGTCAGAAAAGTGATCCCAGGCTCTCAACTCATCCAGGGTAAAATCTTTTTTCCCCAACTATAAATCGATTAGACTCCAAACAGTAATGGCCATACGACTAATATAAAGGAAATTTAGGTTCATTCACACTCTCCCCAGTCCCTCGAACGATGAACAGAGCCTCTTAGCTTTCAACCTGAGGGTGAAGGAAAAAGAATTTGTCTTTATAGTCCTTGTAAGAATCTTGAAAAGGTCTTAATAGTGCTCGCTCCTTGATGCCGTTAAAGGAGATAGATGAATATTTCTTCTCATAAGATTGTCGGATTGGGCTAAAGTAGTGGAAAAATAGATTAAGAGTATAAATAACTCTTTCTCTATCATATAAGTTCTTGAAAGCTATGATAAATGCTGAGGAATTTGGATGAAGTTGTGATAGAGCAACATTAAGGGAGTTCAAATCGACACTTGAAAGTCAGTAAATGAATGCCTAACTCCTAGGTGCTAAAAAAATGTCAAATAAATTAGCAGACAGTCGAAATACAAATAACCGACTTTTGCAACTTCAACCTCGTCCAAAGGGATTCCCATATCCTCTTTTGGCCCTTGAGAGCAGATCCTCCCATCATTCCCCCAAAGCAACGATATCCCACACCGTGCCATTATCTTCCTAGGCTAACTCCAAGCAACCAGCCAGGGCATCCAGTGCTTCTTGGTTAAAGCAAGATCGAGTCCCAACCACTTCTCTGTCTACCTAGTCTACGTCAAGATCCACTGCTTTGTAATATGCCTCTAGAGTAGTCTCGACGTTCCTCATGGTCTTTCTCATCTCCTTGTCAAAAACACTGGAAGAATGGTCAGATGATGCCAGTTAGAAGGAGTTTCGAAGCTTTTTCGAACTGATGCATCTACCCCAGACGTGCTACCCAGACCGGATGGAATTTTCATCAAATTGGGAAACTCCACCTAGGCCCTAGCGTACTCCAAGACTTCGTCAGGGCCATACGACATTCCCACTGACTTTAAATGACTTTAGCATTTCTCAAGAATCTCAAGGCATATTCTGATTTCTGGTGTAGCAAGTTCTTTAGGGTCGGCTGTGACACTCATTCACGTTGAACATAACTCATACTTATTTACTTATTTAAAATACAAGTAAATTTTTTTTCCACTTTTAATAATAGAAAGTTTGTAAATTTAACATAATTTAAAAACGATAGTAAAAAAAAAAGTAAAAAAAGTAAACGATTTTAAATAACAACACATTTTTTCACTTTATTTCTTTTTTATTTCTATTTCTTTCTTCTCTATTCACTTTTAATCCAAACAAAGCATTAATAAGAAAATACGGACTCCGAAAACAAGCATTGTTTGAAATTTTGGTTAATTTGTTTTAAACGTGGTGACGTAGGTTGATTGTTGGAACTTGGAAGGAAGGGATACTAATAAAGAAATGTTTTTGAAAATGAAAAAAAGAGAGTTGGCGGTTAAGTTTTAAAGTTTGAATTAATTCATAAAAGTGGGAAAATGAATATCATAAAAAACAAAGAAAAGGCTAAAAACTTAAAAAACGGGCATAAAGCCATTTTGGAGGGAAACAACTCAAAATTAAAACCAGGACAAGGACACGCAAAAAAGAACAAAACCCTAGTCATTAGCCAAGAACTGAAGGACGACACATTACCCACAACCCAGCAAAAGAAAAAGACACCCCGTGTCTTAATTTTTTTTTAAATTGTCCCACCATTTTAAAATCGAAACGATGAAACAAATTAATTTATTATTTTAAAAATAAATAATAATAATTATTATAATATTATATCTAAACTGTAAGCTTTATTGGAATTTTTTCATTTTACATTAAAATGTAAAGAGTGACATATGGTCGGTTCAATATATATTAAGACTAATAAAGCAAATTATAAGATGAGGTCTCTTTAAAAATAATTTATTACAGTTATTATAATGTTGTTTTGAATTTATCTTTTGAACATTTTGACATGTAATGCCATTTGTTTTTCAATTAATAATAATAAAAATTTATTTTATAATATTGTTCATTTTATAAGTAAAATTTTAATTTTATTTTCGAATTTTTTTTAAGTGAAACAATATTTACTAGATGAAATTGTTTGTGATTCTATATGTGCATTTAGAAAAATCTTCTTATATAATTGAGTATAACAATTAGTATTCCATATTTTACTTATGTAATTTAGTTTAAAACTGTCAATTTAAAAATAAATCTGTTATATTTTAAGAAATTTTAAGGTCAAAATATTTTCCTTTTAAATTCTCTGTATGTAATAACTTTATTTATCAAAGTTAAATATCAAATTAAAAATATTTTCTTTTATTTTTAAAATTATTTATATATACTTCACATATAATAATCCCTTGATCTATTATGTATAGGAGTGAAAGGTCCTAATTATTGTGGTTACAAAAAAAAAGTTGATTAATTCTAAAAATTCTTCAAATGATTTTACAGTTTCATTATCAAGAATAAACACTACATTTTTTTATTCACAAAAATCAAGTTATATATCCATTTTGACAACATTTTTGTTTTAATATTTTTAAATTCATCTTTCTTATATTTTTAAAAAATAAAAGAAATCTTTAATTGTCTTATATATTAAGAAAAAATAAAAAATATTAGAAAAAATAAATTCAATATTATTATATCCAAAAATAAAGGAAATTAAGAAAAACTCATTGTAATATCATTTTTAATTAATTTTTTTTTCACACACACATGATTAAGAAATTCAATCATGTATCAATTACCTTGCAAAACGTAACCTTAATTTGTTCTAAACAAAAATTGTACAATTTATCACTCGACAGTAAGGATGACAATGAGTAGGGTTTGGAGTACCTATCCCCATACTCACATTTGAAAAAAATATTCATACCTCGACACTATACCTGATAGTAGGGATGGCAATTCTACCCAGACCCTATGGGTACCCGCAAAAAATATCCGCAATGTGTAGGGTAAATACTTGCTCAATGGGATGGGGGCGGGGGCGGGGATTTACCCGCAAAATTTAATGGGGATGGGTGCGGGTATGGGTACTATAGTACCCAACCCGCCCCATACCCGCACACACACACACAAATATATATATATATATATATATATATATATATATATATATATATATATATATATATATATATATCATATAATACTAAAAAATAAGTTCTAGTGAGTATTAAAATATTAAAAATCTTGATTCATTAAAAAGAAAGACATTGCAAGAAATATAAACAAAAATAAGAGTTTAATTTATATGCATTGTTATTGTAAATTTTTTTTACATATATGTAAGCTAGAAATTCACTATACTGCTGCATCATATTAATAAATGGGATAATATGATGAAATAATTAAATTTTATTAAATGTCTATGTAAAAATGTTTTGCACTACAATTGTATATAAATTAAATATCAAAAATAATTTATACTCCTTTAAAAATAAATTATATGAAAAGATTATATTCTTTTTCAAATGTACACATGCTTCTAAATATTATTGAAATACTTGTAATTATTCTTATCGTTAAATGTAGATTTTTAAAAGTAAGATTATTCAAGTTTTATTAGTTAATAACTATGTGTAAATGATGGATTAAATGAATTTTCCTTTATATATTGAAAGTGAAATATTAAAAAAACTTAATTATAAAAATTTGATCAATACTTTCATAATTGCTACAAAAATAAAATGAGATTTGTCAAACTGTATTAAATTAAATTTTGAATTTTGCCTAAGGCTACAATTTTTTTTTTCATGGCACTATACTTAAGTAAAGTGCGGGTAGCGGGTACGGGTATGGGTATATAGGTACCCAGCGAGTACAGGGATGAGGATTAAAGTTGCTACCCGCGCAGGTATGGGGGCGGGTACGGGGATTTTTTTCAAACGCGGGTATAGGGACGGGTACCATAGTACCCTACCCAGACCCTACCATTGCCATCCCTACCTGATAGCAACTTTAATCTTCGTCTTTGTACCCACTGGATATCTGTATACCCATACCCGTACCTTCCTTAAGTGCAAAGCGGTGACTAAAATTTATAAGGTTTTAGGCAAAATTTATATTCAATATTAATTTAATATAAGTTATCAAAACTCATTTTATTTTTTTATCAACTACAAAATTATTGATCAAAGTTTTATAAGTAAGTATTTCTAACATTTCACTACCAATATATAAAAAGACAAATTCATTCAATCTATTCTTTAATGTAGTTAATATCAAATAAAACTTGAATAATTTTAATTTTAAAAAAATTACGTTCAACAATAACAATAATTATAAGTAGAGAAAATTGGCCATACACTGACAGTATAAAGTAGTTTTACACTACATTCAATCACAAATCGTCATTTATTGTAAGTTTGTTGACTTTTATAATAAATACTTTAAAAGTCATATCAATGGTGATTTCTGATTGGTTGACAGTATAAAACTTTTTACACTGACAGTGCATAACCATTAAACTCTTATAAGTATTGTCAATAATATTTTAGAAGCAATACATGCATTTGATAAAAGAATATAATCTTTTTTTATATAATTTAATATTTTTAGTAGACTATGAATTACTTTTGAAATTAAATTTCTATATAATGTTGGTGCAAATTTTTTTTACATAGATGCTAATAAAATTTGATTATCCTATATTAATTAATATCATATTGCGATAAGATAAATTCCTATTAAATATATATGTAAAAATATTTTACACTAACATTGCATATAAATTAAACTCTTATATTTTGTTTGTACTTCTTACAATATCTTTATCTTTAAAAATAAATTAAGATCTTTAATATTATAATAATTAGTAAAACTTATCTTTTTAATATATTATATATGAGATATTTTATCTTTAATTAATATATATATATATATATATATATATATATATATATATATATGGGTCAGGATTCGTTGACAGCAGGTGTCAAAGTTGGTCAAATTACACCTTCAATAACTTTTTGTAAAATGTAAATTTAAGTGATCTAACCGTTGAATTTGATGTTCTTATTAATTAAATTAAGTATACAAAATTTCACACAATTATAAAATTATTTAGTAGTTCCTCGCATCACTTTATTTTAATGTATAATAAAAATTAAAATATATGTAAATATTCAATGTTAAATGACATATTTAGAAAAGTTCAAATTATGTGAAATTTGATATACATGATCATGAAGATAATATCACATAATTTAACGGTTGGATTAATTAAATTTGTATTATACAAAAAGTTATTAAAGGTGTAATTTGACTAATTTTGACACCTGATGTCAATGGATCCTAACCTTATATATATATATGTGTGTGTAGGTATAGGGCGACATGCATAGTACCCATTTCCACACCCATATTTGTTATAGGTATTTTTTGTGAGTAGCCATAAGGTTTGCCATATCAATTAACAATTAACAATTGGGAAATATGGAATAAGGAAATAGAATAATTATTGCCATAACAATTAACAAAAAGGAAATATGGAATAGGGAAATAGAATAATTATCGCTTGGTTTATTGTGCAATGACGAGGTTTGGGGCCATAGATTGACTTTATTTTAGTTTTCCTCGTTCATTCCCTACTCTGCTCTGCAGCAACAAAACCAAGCCAACAACCGCAATCAACCCTCTCTCTCTCATTCTCGTCAGGGTAGAGTGGCATGTCGCAGGGCACAGGTTCAGTGAGCAATGTGGTGGATTTCGACCTCCCCGACGAGATTCTGTCGGTCATACCAACCGACCCATACCAACAGCTCGATCTCGCTCGCAAGATAACCTCCATGGCCATCGCCTCCCGAGTCTCCTCTCTCGAATCCGACGCGTCTCGCCTCCGCCAGAAGATTCTAGAAAAGGACCGAATCATCCTCGACCTCGAAGACCGCGTCTCCTCCCTCACCCGCGCTTCCCACCAAACCGAGTCCACCCTCAACAACGCCCTCAACGAAAACGTTCGCTTCTTATCACTATTCTTTTTTAAAATTACTTGCATAACTGTGTGTTTGTAAGGATTGAGAAGCTTGTTTTATGTGGAAGGGTGGAGAGGGGATGAATAGGGGGGATGGATGAAGTAAATGTGGGAAATGGTTATTGTAGATTGTTGGTGCTGGTTGGTTATGGTTGTTAATTGTTGTGTGTTTGGTTTTTTCAATTGAAGGAAAATATTAGTTCTTTTCTAGCATTCTAGTGTCAATCTTTGGTAATTGACGACAGATAAGATATTTTTAAGGAACTAAATATAAGGTGAGTGGAAGAGAGGATGAATGAGAAGCTTGGCATTTGCGTAATTGCGTGTGTGTAGAATTTGAGATTTTGAAAGTTTTGTACAAGTTAATAAGATAATGTTATTAGAGTTGATGGTGGGTGATTTTGTGTTGTTTTTTGGTTGTAGATAAAGCTTACGAAGGAGAGGGACCAATTGGCAGCAACAGTGAAGAAGCTAAGTCGAGACTTTGCCAAGGTGAATTCTTGTTTGATTCTGTATTCTGCCTTGCTTTTATTTATTTGTTGTGTGTATATCTGGTCTGTCCATGCTCTTCAGAAATTTTCAGCTGCTGCCATTGTGCTAGAACTCTGCTCAGTTTCCTATCCCTTCCTAAGTGTTTCTTTAGATTGGAAAATCTCATGACCTCACCTCCTGCTAAACCATGATTTCAGGTGAAGGATTCATATCCTTGAGTTCCTGACCGCCTCACATTATACTGATAGAGCCAAAGTAAATTATACCAATGTCACATGACTATGCAATTGTCTGTTTATATTAGTCAATTTTAATTTACAAACTAACACTATAACATATAACATGAAAAGCTTCAAAACCAAGTGAAATAATTACATTTGTTGAGAAGTTCTGAATGTGGCCATAACTAGCAGCCTCCTTATGTGGACTACATCTTGTCCTGTACTCATTATGGCTTGTAAAACTATTTTTCCTGGAAATGGCTTTGTTTGTTAGATTTTTAAGGAATGTTGTCTGCAAGTGAATAGTAGTTCCGTAGATTTCTTGTAGGATGAGGTATAATGCTATTCATTTAGTTAAAGAAAGTATTTGATATTAATATCAATCAATTCATGTTGTATTCAATAAAACCAAACTGGGGATGATGGAACTGGTATCATAATAGTGAGAAAGAACTTTTTTTTTATTGAATGATGAAACTAGGAAGAAGCCCCTAGGAAGCAATACACGATTCCATTTCCAGATATTCCAAGAGGTTTGGATAATTGGATCCACTCAATGCACTTCTTTCTCAATCACAAAAGTTCCTAACTTGTAGAACTTTGAGGGTCTACACCTTCCCTCTTATTTATAGGCAATATGCCTTATTTCTTGAATCAACTATCCTAAATAACTGACTAATGTATCTATCTAACTAATGGGTATCTAACTGCAGCTGATGTCTTGCAAGTGCTAGAACCTTCATCATTTTCTTTTACCAAATGTCTTCTAGCAAGACATTTATAGACAAGAATTCAATATTAGAAGGATTTTCACTAAAGCAATATGTGACATTAGATTATAAATTAATGGACTAAAGATCAACCATGGAAGAGAAAATGTGGACAGAAGACAGCTTTTAATATTTTAATTAATTCATCAGCAACTGGAAGGTTGAATTTAAAACATTCTAGTTCTGTTCGACCAACAATGAAGATGAATGCAACCCCTGTATTTTATTTT
Organism: Spatholobus suberectus; assembly: GCA_004329165.1. NCBI lineage: Eukaryota > Viridiplantae > Streptophyta > Magnoliopsida > Fabales > Fabaceae > Spatholobus > Spatholobus suberectus. The sequence continues at coordinate 46,249,174 of CM014732.1, forward strand.
ATCCTTAGGTTGAAGTAGAATGCAGTTTTAAAAAATGTGATAATTACTATTTGAAAGCATAGCTTATGATCTGCTTAAGTCATTGTTAAGCAAAGGATGGAAATAATTTCTCTTGAACACTTGGGTATGAAATTGTTGTGTGAGTGACATGGTGGATAGAAAGTTGAATGTGAAATTTGTTAGTGACTAGAGTGTCGTTGTCACAACAATGGCAACAAATAATAATAGTTTTATTCCACTAGGTGAGGTTGACTCCATAGATCATATGTTGTCATTGGACTTGGCTAAAACGCAATTCTCTTGAATATTATTCACCATGAGATCTCTTTTACTAATTTCCTCCAATGTCCATTTTGATCTTCCTCTACATCTTTTCACAGGGTTAAAAACCATGCGATCTACTTTCCTCATTAGTACCTCTAGTGGCCTCCTTTGCACATGTCCAAACCACCTTATCTGATTTTTTATCTTCTTGATAGGTGCCACACAAATATCTCTTTGTATATAATCGTTTCATATCCTGTCTTTTCTTGTGTGGTTACACATCCATTTTAACATTCTCATTTTTGTTACTCTCACTTTTTTCTTGTGTTGTCTCTTTAGAGACCAACATTCTCTACCATAGAGTATAGATCTTGTAGCAATACAATAAAAATCTTCCCTTCAATCTTGGTAGATATTTTGCAATCACAAATAACTTCTGATGCCTTTCTAGCTTATGTCACAGTCATGTAAACTCTATTTCTAGATGCGGAATATCTGTCCCTGTTTTAAAATAGAACTATTATTTTATAACTCATTTTGGGATATGGAGATCTTTCAAACTTATCTTTTCAATTCTGTCTATGCCTTACATCTATATACTGATTTTGTCCAGCACACATTTATTTCGAAGGGTAAATTACACTGCTCCTTAGAAAGATGTTCAAATTACTCTACCCTTCCCTCCATTCTTAAAATTACTCTCCTCCCCTGTGAAATGAAATCTGTTGTACTTTAATTCAATTTCATATAAATGAACATTTTAGTGGTGATAAGCAACTATGAATAAGCCTCCCCGGGCTATTTCTCTGCTCTCCTCTACTTTCAATATCATGGACAACTAATTTTGAATACCTTATTGTTTTTAGGACTTAAGGAGATGAAATGAATTGTAAGCATCCTTACTATTGGGCTTGTTACTTCACCTAAAATCTTAATTCTATTTTCTGAAGTGCCAAGGTTGATAATAGAGGTTCCAAACTTAGCGATTGACGACATTGAGATTAGGAGAAAGAGAAAAAATTGTGTTTAAATGAGATACATTCACATGAAAATGGATTAACGTGTAACATATATCAATCTCTAAGGGGAGGAGTGTGATTTTCATAACAAAAGGAAGAAAAGTGTAATTAAAGTAGCTTGTAGGAGAGGAGATTTTAATTTATCTTTATTTTTATTCACTAATAGGTTTAATATATCTTTTTCTCTTTGCTTCATGATTTCGAACTCCCACAACAATTGGTGTGTGCAAGTGTGTTTCCATATATGTACAAATTTGCCTTTTTTATTTTACTGCATGCATATTTTTCCTTGTATGAGTACAGATAATACTGACTTGATTGTGAAAATACTATTTCTTTTTCTTTCCCTCCCTCATTTTTATGTAGACCTGACATCTTTTCTTTTTTCTATTTTCTAGTTGGAGACATTTAAGAAACAATTGATGCAGTCGCTAACTGATGACAATGCATCGGTAAGACATCAATATATTAACTTAGCTATACTTATAATGATTAAACTCGATTTTGTTGCTGAAAATGACCCGTATTATTATTCTACTAAACAAGATTTTTTCCTCCTTTATTCTTTTTCTTTGCTCTTGTTACAGCATGCTGAAACCATAGATATTGGAACCTGTGACCAATCAGTTCCAAAGGCATATCCTAATAAGGGTACTCCCCACCTCATTGATTATTTGCTTATCAATTTTGCATGTATTCCTTCCTAGTGAAGTGAAATTTCATAAGAGTGTTTGTTGGAAGTTATTTATATGCATTTCTTTTATGTATTGCTTGCAGATGATGATGGAGGTGGCTATGTGGCACATCATTCATACATTAGCCCTGCAGATGTGGGTAAAACAAATGATGAAGGTAGATGTATTTTCTAGACACATCATTGACTGCAAATCATGCTATTATTGTTCAATTATCAGAATTGAGCAATATTTCTTGATATAAGTAGTATCCTGCATAAGAAATTATGTAAGAAAGTAAACTTCAATACTCAATATTTAGCATTTTTGAAATGAATTTTGTTCCACTTCCTTTTGAGTTTATTTGTCATCCTTTGGTCATACTTCATTGGCATGCTTATTTAAAGTTTTGTGTAGTGAAAACTGCAAATTATATTGTTTAATCAAACCAAAAACGGGGAAACAAGCTATTGTACTGGAAAATAAAGGGTTTGGACTTTTCTATCTAAAACAATTGAATTTAACTTGAAAAAATGTTTAAAAAATGGGTTCAATAAAGTATAGCTGGAACTATCAATAATAAAGCAAAAAGTGGGCTTGCAGGTGTTTAAAATTTAATATGACATACATGATAATTCCCTTTTGTTCTTTGTCTTTTTGCTCCTATAGCTTCCAGGTATTCAGGGCAAAGGTTTTCTTTGACCCCATATATCACACCACGTCTTACACCAACCGGAACTCCAAAGGTGATTTCAACGGCTGGGTCTCCCAGAGGATATTCTGCAGCTGGATCACCCAAGAAAACTTCTGCTGCCACCTCTCCTACAAAACTTCCATATGAAGGGCGAACATCTCTCTCTTCATGGTATTCATCTAGTCAGCAGTCATCAGCAGCAAATTCTCCACCTCAGGGACGATCACATCCAGGTTTAGATGATTTATTCTTAATCTGATCTCCCCCTCCGATCTTTCTAATATTGGTCAAGTTTGTCAAATTTCTTTGCTCTTTACCATTTTTACCCGCAGTTCTTGATTGGAATGTTGTCCACCTAATGCTTCGGGTTAGGGCCTTTTCCCATATGAAGCATAAGAAAAAGGGGGTCTGGGTGCCTCTTCAATGTGTTTCATTATTTTCTTTTGTTTACCCTCATAACTTGTAAAAGTTTGTTTAGGTCGTACTCCAAAGATTGATGGAAAGGAGTTTTTTCGTCAGGCCAGGTGCCTTTCTTTCTCCATGCCATAGTAAAGTGGCTTCAATTTTTTAAGAAGCTGACTGAGTTGATTACATGTATCACTTTTTCAGGAGTCGCCTTTCATATGAGCAGTTCAGTGCATTTCTAGCTAACATAAAGGAATTAAATGCTCAGAAGCAAACACGAGAGGTAAATAAATATTGAATAGTTGTAGTGTTGGATTTGGATCTGAAACTATTTCCAAGCAGCTAATAATTGTTCCATGTTATTTCAGGAAACTTTAAGAAAAGCAGATGAGATATTTGGGTCAGATAACAAAGATCTTTACTTATCATTTCAAGGATTGCTTAACCGGAATGCACGCTAGAACTGAAAGCAGCATTGCTGGGTATTGTATGAGTTGGTATGCAAATTGTTGGTTGTCATATCTCTCCTTGATTCAGTCTCTGTGCATCTTTTTTTTTTTTTCTTAATTGTGGATGAACTTGCATCTATTGATATACTATTAATAAGCTAGCATTTACTACCTTAAAAAATCTGACATTGTGTTATTGGCTATTCGGCTACTTGCAGCTAGTGACGGATCCAAAAATTTTAAGTTGTGGGGGCATTACTCATACATAGACTTGTAACATTAAAAATATTATATATCAATTTTGAAAATATAAATATACATCATAATTGTATACTTTTACTTTGAAATTTTCATCCTTAAATCAAGATTATTAAGGAAGTTTTCACAAATCAAATTTTAATTTTTTTTCCCATTGATGGATTCAATATTTTACTTCTACTTTCATCAAGTGCTTGAGGAAAAGATGATTGCTCTAAAGATGATTTTCTTTTAAAATATCTTTCCATTGCTACAATTAAAATCAATATAATCACAATTAATTTCCTATTCATAAGATATATGGGGGCATATATATTATATTATATATGAGACATATATATTATATAAAAGGCTTTAAAAAGTTAAGTTTTCAACGTAAAGGTCCGTTAAGTGTTTGCAGTTTCATTTTTTTCAAAATTTAATTTTTACTTTTCAAAATATTATATATATGACTTTAAAATGTTAGTGGGGGCAACTGCCCCCACAGTCTCCAATGTAGGTCCGTCATTGCTTGCAGCCTTTGATCATGAGTATTTCATGAAAATGTTCTGATGTAGTGATGTTTATTCCATGCAATCACTTTAGCCACACTACCCCACATTCTCAATTTTGGGCTTTATAAATAAGTAGCACTTGGGTGCAGCACACTTATCGTAGGGGAAAGTGGCTTCCTTGAGCCGTCGGCTTTAGTGATAGAAGCCCTATTTTGGTCAATAAATCTGCATCTCCCATGATTTGGTGGGTTCTGAGAAACCATAGCTGAAAGAGTGTATTTGTGTGATAAACTGTCTGCAATTTAATACAGATCACTCACTACAGAGAATTTCATATTTCATATGAAACATTTTTCGAAAAAACAAAATAAAAATCTTCTACGCTTGTTAATGAAGACATGCATTGAGCAATGCTAGCTTTTTTTAATCTGGTGTGGGAATTAAATTACACAATGGAAAGTAAACATTTTCACCCAATTTTTCACGATTTATTTTATTGACATTAGTTTTCTCCCTCGATTGATGATCAATACTAAGCTCTTTATATAATAATAACAACAATGCTAACTAATATATTAAGATTGTTCAAATGCAGTGATTATTTGTTTAATTGACTATTTTCCGGTTACTGATCCAACAGGGGTTTCTTGGACCGATATTGACTCTTTCCTCTTTGATCCGTTGAATCAAAATCAAAATCCAATGAAGCACTAATCTGAGCCATTGAATTCGAGAATATATACTACATCTAGGTCTTTTGTTTTCTGTCCTTTTTATACCCCGTTTGCATGCGTGTATATTTAACTCGTGATTTTCTAAATGGCATTCACATCTAATTAAAATGGTGAATGAATTTTGCAAGATTTTGGTTTATGGAACTCGTGTGATGGGAAATTTAAGATGAATCTGGCAACACTCACAGTCTGATGTAGTCTGAATGTTATGTAACCTCAAAGCAAGGTTAGTGCAAAAAATGTGCTCTAGACAGAAAATCACGTAAGGTGGTTTGGACATGTGCAAATATATTGGATCATTGGTGAGAAGAGCAGATTATATGATTTTTAGTTATGTGAAAAGAAATCAAGAGACTAAAAAGGATATTAGAAGAAATTATTAAAAATGGGTCTCATGATGAATCTCTAAGAATGATTTTTAATCAAGTTTAATAGTGTTGTGTGATCTTTATAGCTGACTTCACTTAATGGAATACGTTAATGCCATTAATGTTGTACATAAACTCTACTGTGGTTCAAACTTTGTTCTAATTATACACGTTAAATAAAAGGTTTGTGCCTAGGTATTGTTTTGCTTAACATGACATGGAGGCCCACGACATTATCGAATGCTTGGTATTGTTGGTGTAACAATAAAGTAACATAAGTAGGAAAGATCGAATATTGGTATTACTATTCGTTGAGGGTATGTTATTGTGAGGTGAGGGGAAGATAATTTACCTAATTGTCAGTATAATGTGGAGGGGTTCTAACAAAAATATTTTGAAACCTTTGGTATAAAGTGGGTGATTATGACGTGTGAAATTGCTTAAGTTTGGGGTAGCGTAGAATCTATTCATGTACATTGTCATTGAGGTGTAACTACATTCGACCACGTAAGTAGGATAGTTTTAAGTCTAGTCCAAATTGTATCTTTAACTCATTGGGCTGGCAAGGTGAAGCATATGGAATTGGGCCCAATATGAATGAATCCAAAACTGGTCATATTTTTTATAACTAAATTCAGAACAGGTCTTAAGTATAGTCCAAAGGGCCTTGATTTAATCTTTTTACTCTCCAACTTTTTTGTTTGTTTTTTTGACAAAAATATTCCTAAACAGATTGGTAGTATGTGAGAATGTGAATGGATGAAACCAACTGGCCCACACATAATTCGGTGCCTTTCACAGGCCACAGCAATAGGGAAAGAAATCATAACAATCCACATTCACTTATACCATCACAAATTCAAAATCTCACAAGTAGTGTCCATCTCCACACTTTTCTTTAAAAATTCATCACTAATTATCTACTCATGCAAATAGGATGATCCCAACTCCTCTAAAACCATCACAATATCTACTTTCATGCAAAAAAATACAGTGTAATCACTATCATACACAGAATAATACAGAACAACACATTTCTATCTACAGGTTAGATGAGTAGTTCAACACAAATAGGTTGCATTAGAAAATCACCTCAAATCACATAAAATTCAAAATGAGATGGGACCAAATGCATTTTAAAGAAGACACACGTATCTACAATTCCACAAAAGGGAAATTTGAAAATAAGGCTTGTAGCCATCACAGTGAATTTCGCATCATACAACAAACAAGGTAGCACCCATCAGCAATGCACATATACCACATTCATCCCATCTAACATAGCTCAAGGATGCGTGTCACTCAAGACTCAAACCAGTTAGATTAGGTACTGCACAAGCATACCAAAACAGGGGTGTGGTCCCTCAAACTTAGATTTTTCATTTAGACTCCATTGAACTACTCACAACCATTGGTACTTAAGTTGTCCAAACCACGCCTCAAGGAAAATATTGACATAATTAGTAGAAAATAGCTATTTGAGTGAGGTCAATTGGGTTGGGTAGCTAAGACACAAGGCTTCAAAGTGATAAAAGGACATAGCCAAATTCAATTTACACAGTTTGTATAGCAAATTTTAAGATTAGGTATTTATAACTCAAATTACAGCATTCCATTCAAACATACCCAACTAAAACATATCAAGTTTGTGTATAAAATTCCACTTTAACCAAGGTAATCATTTTTTTTTCATTCAGTACAGATTCTAAATAAGGCATGAGTACAAAATTCCTTCTTATTGAAAGTCTTCAAATAGAACATGAGAATGCTTAACACATAGCTCTAATGCACCACACTCATTAAATACCCACACTTTTCCATCCACAACATATCTAAAGTTACTTTGAAACACTTGACACTTAAGTAAAAGTATATCAATTCATAAGAACACTGCCTTTCAGATCTGAACATTATAAATTCAAGCACATATAGCATCCATCTTTATAAACCACATGCATATAAAGCATACCAAACCAACTAATGCCCTTTAAGCAATTACACTAATTACTTTGAGTTGGGACTCATTGAGATTATGGGAGATTAACACTAATCTCTCCACATCTCCAACATAGCTAGTTACACATATACCCACAAATTGACAACTCAAGAATATTGTACACTTCCACCTCCAACTCTTATAAACTGTAAACAATTGCGAGCTGTCATAACCTTCAATTGTGGCTTGTAGAGTAACTCTATGAGCTATTCTACTTTATAGCTCCGTAACCCATAGGGGATCTACTTTAAATCCCTAAGGCATCCTTAAGCACATAATTCACAATGCACACACCTTCCAAACATAAATAATCAAACCACACCCACAATGCAAGGTGAACCAAAGTCATAATTCACTCAAATGGTGCTATAAGTCATCAAGAGTGAGGTGGTCCTAACTGACTCTCTATGCCTATTGTTCGTAGGGCTTTGTCACTCCCCCTTACCTTGAGTTGGAGAGGGGTCCTTTAAAGACGTTCTAGGCTCTTTTCCTATTCCTTGCTTTTTTGCTCCCAAACTTACGACCAGTGTAACTTTCTCCTTAGGATGATCAGGACTTGCCAAAGCGAAGAGGGTGATGAGTACTATGCAATAGCTAGGTTGCATGTGGGATCAGACTGTTGCAAGCCCCACATGCAAGCCCTCGAATATGCATCCAAAAGAGAGAAAAAAGAGAAAACAGGTGTTGATTTTGAAAAATACTCCGATCATTGTGATTAGATGCTCCAATGATCAAACTTCCCTTTTGAAAGATCAGAACTTTGATCGAGAGAAGATTGAAGAGAGAAGCAAAGGATCAAACTTACCAAACTCGTACGAGGTAAAGAACTTGATCAAAGCACGATCTTGCGACCTCGACCTCAACAATAGTGTAGTCTTGAGCTCGAGAGGAACAGAGATAAGGAAAAGGATGTGGAGGATGCTACTGAAGGATTAAGAGAAAGGAGGAAGAGGTTGGGGAAAAACTGTGTTTTGTATGCTTATAGAGGTAGGGTTAAGCTTCAACGAAATAAAGGATGAACCCATAATGGCTTCTTAGGTCTCTCAGTGATGGAAGGGAGGGGAAAAGAAAATAAATGTGTGTGTGTTGTATTACCAGGGGCATCAGTTTTCTCTAAACAAAAAGGAGGTTGAAGTGCTATTTGGAACAAAGAATTGAATTAAATTGAAGTGGGGGTGGGGATGTGATGGAAACCTAGGAGGCCTAAGTTGATGGAGACCTCAGAGGCCCAAGAGGAGACCCAAAGTAGAGCAAAGCTTAAAAAAGAAATATAAGGACTTGGGAACCATGACAAGATTAAGAGATAAGAAGGCTAATAAAGCTACTTTGGATAAAAAGAATTGAACAACTTATTCTCACTCAAGTTTAATTTAGAAGGAGAAACACTTAAGTTGATCCAATTAGTCCAAGTTGATGAAGAGCCCAATGGGCAGAATACTTGATTAGCTATCACTATATAATTGGACCTTTAGTTTTCTGTTTCACTTATTTTTGTAATTGGGCCTATTCTTTGGGCTTAAGTGATATGATCCTGATGGGAATCATATTGTTTTTACGGATCTTCCTTTGAGTTGATTATCTTGTTTAACGAAGTATAGACAAAATAAGAAGATGAAATAGCACAAAGAGTAAAGTTTGAAGTAATGACACTAAAATTGAAAAGAGAATGGAAAAGAAATGATAAGTATATGAATTAAAAATAAAAAGACGGGAAAAGGAAAGGAGATGGCAGAAGACGCCACACTCTATAGAGAGTGATAAGTCTAGTGAAGATTCGCCACAAAGGTATGGAAACCTTTGATAAGAACCAAGAAGGTTCTATCTAAGAACCCAAAAGAGACACAGCTCTTAAACTTACAAAAGGAGTGAAAATATAATCTTATTCAAAAGTCTGAAAACACAGGAAACACATTCCTATTTATAGGTAAAAGTGGCACCTCCCCTTTTCAACTATAAGTTGTAGCTAGGTTAACAAGGAAGTAGTAGCTTATGCTTGACTAGTGTAATTTGGCCCAAGCCTAAAAAGGAGGTAGCGCTTAACCCTATTTTCTCTATGCGCTTAAATTTGCCCAAAAACAATAGGCCCAATTACAAAATTATTCCAAAACAAGAGAAGAAAACTAAATACATAATGAAATAAAAGTCATGCCCCCACATTGGGCCCTTCATTAACTTGGATTACTTGGACCATCTTGAGTGCTTCTCCTTCTAGATTTGACTTAAGTGAGAGAAGGTTATTCATTGCTTGATCTAAAACTTCCTTGGCCTTTTTTACTTTTGACCTTGTAATGGGCCCACCAAGTCCTTGTAGTGCATCTTCAAGCTTTTCTTCCTTTGGACTTCCAATTGGGTCTCCTTGGTCTCCATCATTCCCTCCCTCTTCGAAAGAATTCGTCCTCGAATTTGATCCTTCATTACCTACATCAAAATGACTTAAGTCAGCCACATTGAATGTTACACTAACTCCATACTCACCTGGTAAGTCAATCTTGTAGGCATTGTCATTGATCTTTTCTAAGACTTGGAAAGGTCTATCCCCTCTAGGTAAGAGCTTAGATTTCCTTTGCATTGGAAACCTTTCCTTTCGCATGTGCACCCACACCCAATCTCTGGGTTCAAATGTAACATGCTTTCTTCCCTTATTGGCTTGTCTAGCATATTGCTCCATCTTTTTTTCAATTTGGACCTTGACTTGTTCATGGAGCTTCCTCACATATTTAGCTTTAGCTTTCCCATCCTTATGAACCAAAGAAGAGATGTTAGGTAGAGGTAATAAATCAAGAGGAGTAAGGGGATTAAAACCATACACAATTTCAAAAGGGGATAAATTAGTAGTAGCATGCACAACCTTTTTGTAAGCAAATTCAACAAGAGGTAAGCATTCTTCCCATGTTTTTATGTTCCTCTTGATGATTGTTCGAAGCAAGGTTGTAAGGGTCCTATTCACCACCTCAGTCTGCCCATCCGTTTGTGGATGACAAGTGGTAAAGAAAAGAAGCTTGGTCCCAAGTTTCCCCCACAAGGTCCTCCAAAAGTGACTTAGAAACTTTGAGTCACGATCCGAGACTATGCTCTTAGGCATTCCGTGAAGCCTTACCACTTCCTTGAAGAACAAGTCTGCCACATGAATGGCATCATCTACCTTGTGGCAAGGGATGAAGTGGGCCATTTTGGAGAATCTATCAACCACCACAAAAATGGAGTCACTTCCCTTCTTGGAACAAGGCAACCCTAGCACAAAATCCATAGACAAGTCAATCCAGGGGGAATTAGGAATGGGTAGGGGAGTATAAAGACCATGAGGCATTACCTTTGATTTTTCTCTTTTACATATAATGCACCTCTCACAAAGTTTATGCACATCATGCTTCATGCCAGGCCAATAAAAATGCTCATGCAACACATCTAAAGTCTTTTGTATCCCAAAATGCCCCATTAAACCCCCCTCATGAGCTTCCTTAAGCAATAATTCACGCAAAGAGCTCTTAGGTACACACAAACATTTTTCTTTGAACAAGTAACCATCTTGCCTAAAGAACCCTTCATGAGCTACTTTTTCACATGCAGCATACATTTTAGAGAAATCATCATCATGCATATACAATTCCTTGATGTGTTCAAAACCAAGCATCTTAGTTTCAAGAATAGCTAGTAAAGTATACCTTCTAGAAAGCACATCAGCCACAACATTTACCTTTCCTTGCTTGTGTTTGATCACGTAAGGAAATTGTTCGAGGTATTCAACCCACTTGGCATGCCTTTTGTTGAGCTTACCTTGCCCTTTTAAGTAATTTAGTGACTCATGTTCACTATGGATTACAAATTCTTTTGGCAAGAGGTAATGTTGCCAAGTGTGCAATGCTCTTATGAGTGCATACAATTCCTTATCATAGGTGGAATAATTTAAGATTGAACCATGCAATTTTTCACTAAAGTATGCAATTGGATGACCCTCTTGCAATAAAACAGCCCCAATCCCCACATTTGATGCATCACATTCAAGTTCAAAGGACTTAGAAAAATTAGGTAATGCAAGTATGGGTGCATTAGTGAGCCTATCCTTAAGTGTATTAAAGCTTCTCTCTTGCGCTTCCCCCCACTTAAAACTCACATTTTTCTTTACTATCGTATTTAAGGGCGCGGCTATGATGCTAAAGTCTTTTACAAACCTCCTATAAAAGCTAGCTAACCCATGAAAGCTTCTCACTTCACTTATTGACTGAGGTGTAGGCCACTCCTGAATAGCTTTTATCTTTTCCTCATCCACTTGCACTCCCTTAGCACTCACAACAAAGCCTAGGAAAACCACATGGTCGGTGCAAAAAACACACTTCTCTAAGTTAGCATACAATTTTTCCTTTCTAAGCACACTTAATACGACCCTATGGTGTTCAAGGTGCTCTTCTAAGGTTATGCTATAAATTAATATGTCATCAAAGTATACCACTACAAACTTGCCTAGAAACTCTCTCAGCACATGGTTCATCAACCTCATAAAGGTGCTAGGCGCATTCGTAAGCCCAAAGGGCATCACCAACCACTCATACAATCCATATTTAGTTTTAAAGGCTGTTTTCCACTCATCCCCTTCTCTTATCCTAATTTGATGGTACCCACTTTTTAAATCAACTTTAGAAAAGTAATATGCACCATGCAATTCATCAAGTAAATCATCTAGCCTAGGGATGGGATGCCTATATTTGACAGTTATATTATTTACAGCCCTATAATCAGTACACATTCTTCAAGAACTGTCCTTTTTGGGGACAAGGATGACGGGCACAGTACAGGGACTTAAACTCTCCCTCACCCATCCTTTTTGCAATAGCTCCTCCATTTGTTTCTGAATCTCTTTAGTCTCTTGAGGATTTGTCCTATAGGCAGGCCTATTGGGCAAAGAGGCTCCTGGAATGAAGTCCATTTGGTGCTCAATTCCTTTCAAAGGAGGCAGTCCAGGAGGAACACTTTTTGGAAAGACATCTTCAAATTCCTGCAAAAGAGAATCAATTTCACTAGGAAGAGGTTTAGAGTTAGAGTTTAAGTACAGGTCCTTGTACAAACAAATATACATCTCTTGCTTTGCAAAGCAAGCTCTCTTAATCTCATTCTCCCTAGCAAATAAATTTTCTATTTTTTTCTCAGTTACAATTTCTTTGTCTTTATTCTTCTCTTGCCCCTTTGACTTTTCCTTCATGTCCTTCTTCTCTTGCTCCCTCTTTAGCTTTAGGGTTACTTGGTCTTCACAAACCTCCTTAGGAGTGAGGGGTACAAGTGTGATCTTCAAGGAATCATGAACAAAAGAGTACTTGTTAGAAAAACCATCATGAATAGCATGTTTATCAAATTGCCAAGGCCTTCCAAGTAGAATATGATCGGCCTCCATAGGAACAACATCACACAAAACATCATCATTATATTTACCAATTGAAAAGTTTACCGATACTTGTTGATTCACTAACAACTCACCACTCTCACTTAGCCATTGGAGCTTGTAGGGTCGCGGGTGAGGTGTAGTTTTGAGGTTAAGTTTACTTACCAAACGAGTGCTTGCCACATTGGTACAACTTCCCCCATCAATAATCAACGAGCACACTTTGCCTTGAATGTTGCATCTTGTATGGAAGATGTTCTCCCTTTGGCTTTGGTCCTTTGCCATGACTTGATTACCTAAGAGTCTCCTTACCATTAATAAGTCCCCATCAGGAGCATAAACTTCACATTCTTCTTCACCTTCGCTTGAGGGTGGGGAATTTGGACATGAGTCACTAGAGAGGTGTCCATTTTCCCTTATCACCATTACCTTTTTGTTTGGGCATTGAGAAGCTATGTGTCCACTTTCCAAGTACTTGAAACACTTAATGTTCCTGCTTTTAGAAGAAGAAGAAGAAGAACCATTAGTGGAAGGAAAATTATTAGAGTTCTTAGAAACCATACCTTCCTTGAGATGTGTAGGGGTGCCTTCCTTCAGTTGTTTGTCCTTCCAAGTAGAAGACTTAGGGTTGTAAAAGGACTTCTTCCATGCACCTTTTCTTTTGAGTTGTTGCTCCACCTTTATGGCTTGATGCACTAAGTCATCAAGTTCTTCATAGTTTTGCAACTCAACGATGTCTCCTATCTCACGATTGAGACCATGAAGGAAACGTGCCATGGTAGCCTCCCTTTCTTCAACAACATTGGCCCTTATCATGGCCACCTCCATCTCTTTGAAATACTCATCAACATTTCAACTTCCTTGGGTAAGCCTTTGGAGTTTATTGTGCAACTCCCTATGGTACCATGAAGGTACAAATCTCTTTCTCATTAAACTTTTCATCTCCTCCCAAGTATCTATAGGGTACTCCCTATTTCTTTCCCTTTCCTTTTACACTTGGTCCCACCAAATTAAGGCATAGTCAGAAAATTCAAGGGCAGCCACCTTTACCTTCCTCTCTTCATTATAATGGTGGTAGGAAAAAATATGCTCAACCTTAGTTTCCCATTCTAAATAGGCCTCGGGATCATTCTTTCCTTGGAAAGAAGGGACTTGGGTCTTTACTCCTCCTAACTCTCCTCTTCTTTCATCACTCCTATACCTTCTATGTCTCTTTTCATAACTTCTTTCACTCCTCCCATGTCTCCTTCTCCTTTCATGGTTTCTCCTATCTTTACCCGGATAGTAGGAATCTTCATCCTCATGCAAGACCTCATGCTGAGAGTCTCTCCTCCTTTCATTATCTAACCTTGTGTTAATCTCCACCCTAAACTTCTCTAACTCTCTTGTTAAGGTGTGCATTAAGGTTGCCGTCCTAGGGGACGGGGGTGTACTTCCTCCACTCATCTTTTTAGAAAAATGTGGTAAGATAGAATTTAGTTTAAGATTGAAGGACCTCACCACTCTTCTCACGTGTTTACACTCTTTGAGATGAGTCCACTCGTGTTTCTCTCAAAAATTGGCTTTTGATTTTTTTAATTGAAAATGCTCTTGCCTTTTACCACTCAAGCCCTCTTTTTAAGTTCTTAAATAAATCCCAAGCATGCATCAATTATCAAAAGCACATACAATTGTAACAAGTCTCACAAAAGTTATCACTCAGAAGTCGATAAAAGGAAAAACTCTAGACAAAACAAAAGAAAAAAAGGAATTTAAAAGACAAACAAGAAAAGCTAATTAGAAAAGGGTAAAACTCAAATGGAATTACAAGAAAGACAAAAAAGGAATAATGAAAGAGATAAAGAAGAAATGCGCAAGTTTGGATATTGAGAACAGCACCACTCTTATGAATTCCTTAAGGCAACCAAATTAAGATTATTTAAGTGCAAGGGGCAATTTTTTTTTTAATTCTTCATTTTTATTTATTTATTTATTTATTTATTATACTATTTTTTTTGATTTTATTGTTCTAGAATATATATATATATATATATATATATATATATATATATATATATATATATATTACCCCTTTTTGTTTTGCACTTGCAACAGATATTATATGCCTAATAAGGTATATAGTCTTTCAAGTGCTATAAGATGTGAAATGAATTGCGCAAAATTAAAGAGAAATAAATTATGCAGAATTAAGGATAATTATGACAATTAAGACTCGATTATGACACAATTAAGGACAGTTAATGATGATAAATGGCAATAATTGACAATTAATGACAATTAATGGCATAATAAAGACAATAAACAAGGCAGTAAAGGACACACAAACACAAGAACACTACCAACTCTAGGATCCGGGCTCTAGATACCACATGATATGATCCTGATGGGAATCATATTGTTTTTACGAATCTTCCTTTGAGTTGATTATCTTGTTTAACGAAGTATAGACAAAATAAGAAGATAAAATAGCATAAAGAGTAAAGTTTGAAGTAATGACACTAAAATTGAAAAGAGAATGGAAAAGAAATGATAAGTATATGAATTAAAAATAAAAAGACGGGAAAAGGAAAGGAGATGGCAGAAGACGCCACACTCTATAGAGAGTGATAAGTCTAGCGAAGATTCGCCACAAAGGTATGGAAACCTTTGATAAGAACCAAGAAGGTTCTATCTAAGAACCCAAAAGAGACACAGCTCTTAAACTTACAAAAGGAGTGAAAATATAATCTTATTCAAAAGTCTGAAAACACAGGAAACACATCCCTATTTATAGGTAAAAGTGGCACCTCCCCTTTTCAACTATAAGTTGTAGCTAGGTTAACAAGGAAGCAGTAGCTTATGCTTGACCTAGTGTAATTTGGCCCAAGCCTAAAAAGGAGGTAGCGCTTAACCCTATTTTCTCTATGTGCTTAAATTTGCCCAAAAACAATAGGCCCAATTACAAAATTATTCCAAAACAAGAGAAGAAAACTAAATACATAATGAAATAAAAGTCATGCCCCCACATTGGGCCCTTCATTAACTTGGATTACTTGGACCATCTTGAGTGCTTCTCCTTCTAGATTTGACTTAAGTGAGAGAAGGTTATTCATTGCTTGATCTAAAACTTCCTTGGCCTTTTTTACTTTTGACCTTGTAATGGGCCCACCAAGTCCTTGTAGTGCATCTTCAAGCTTTTCTTCCTTTGGACTTCCAATTAGGCCTCCTTGGTCTCCATCATTAAGGGTTAGCCTCTTTACTTCATAATTAGAGTTAGCCTCCTTGTGTGAGTATCACCTTAGAATAAACTCTGTAAATAGATATGTAATCCCTCTCATTTGGGCAGAGTTGAATAACATTGAGGTTTACTCATTTGTGAGTGCGAGTAGAGTGTTAGCTCCTCATTTTGGTTCTTAGATTAGAACCTTCTTGGTTCTTATCAAAGGTTTCCATACCTTTGTGGCGAATCTTCGCTTGGCTTATCACTCTCTATAAAGTGTGGCGTCTTCTGCCATGTTCTTTCCTTCTTGTATTCTTTATTTTATCTATCATTTCCATTTTCTTGTCTTCTTTTTTTCATTTTATCATTTTGATTCTCTTGCTTACTTGTTTGTGCGCCATTTGCTTTAACTCTATTCTTTGTTATGCAAGCCTCATCTCTTACCTTTTCTTCTTAATTTTTATTCTAAATTCTTGTTACAAGATAATCAACTCAAGGATGATCCGTAAAAACAATATGAATCCTCTCAGGATCATATCAGGATGATACGCAATTCGTGAGGCAAGAGAGACTTTTCAAGTTAAGGATTTTGCTAAAAGATGGACCGCGCACTGTAGGGGAGTTTATTACGTTGGCTTTCTTTAACTTGTGCTAGAAGTCTAGTAAAGTGCACATGGCTATCTATGGCAAAGCATTTTCCAAAAATGAGTCTTGTTAATTACTAGTGGTGTCTTGTACGTGGCTTTAAATGGGAAGTATGAAATCTTGCTGTAATATGAGGATGGGCTGTGCACTATAATTGAAATGTGAGAGCTTTTATTTATTTTTATTTCTTTGGCTCATTCAACTTATGATGGGTGCAAGGCACGTGGTATTGCCATTGAAATGAATTTAAAGAATTAACTCTTATGTGGTTTGACATCCAGGGATAGCTGCAACAAAGTTTTGCCTTTGCTAATTTTGGTGGCAAGAACGTGTTGGCATGTTCGGTAAGAGAGAGATTTATAATTTGAAATGGCTATTATAACAAAATAAAAAGAATGTGAATAGGATACCATTTAGATATTATAGTGGGTATAATTTTGTCATGTGAAATCTATCAATTTAAGGAAGAAAATATGGATATAGACTATCTAATATTTTTAAGATTAAAATACTTACAAAATAAAATTTTACCCCAATTGATTAATATTTGAGATCCTTCTATGAGCTTTAGAGTAAAAAGGAGTATTCAAGTAGTACCCTTTGGAGTTAAAGAGTAAGAAATAAGGGTTAATAAAATTAACCTTAGACTTTTAGTAAGCATTAAGAAATACCTCATCCTAAGGATTTAATTAAATTCTTAAATATAATCATATTTAAGGAGATAAAACTAGTTGATAAATTAAAACTATGTATATATACATATATGTATCTATATAACAAATTTTAAAAAGGTATAGATACACACATATGTAAAGGTATAAGAGCCAAATCTAAAGTAAGCTTTTTCATAAAATCTTTTAGGAAGACTTTACTCAAAAAAAAAAAAAAACTTATTAATGATCAGTAGCAATTAATAGTAATTGCTTGAAAATGATATATTTTAATTAGTAAAAATACTTAGGACATATTTATCTCAGTTTAAAAACTCAATTTAATCAATAATATAAGGAAAATATAGCTATAAAATCATAATTCACCCCTCGTAAGTTTTAGAAAGATTCATGACAATCAAAGAAAACATACG
Source organism: Spatholobus suberectus (assembly GCA_004329165.1). Lineage (NCBI taxonomy): Eukaryota > Viridiplantae > Streptophyta > Magnoliopsida > Fabales > Fabaceae > Spatholobus > Spatholobus suberectus. Next base: position 46,266,828 of record CM014732.1, read on the forward strand.
ATTATCTGGTTTATCTTTCTCTTAATATTTATGTAAAAGCCAATCACATACATATATTTACAAGTTTTCTCAAAGAGAATATGATATTAATATCCTAAAATTTTCTTAAAACCAAATTAATCATCAATTTAGGAAAATATTCCAATAATATGAAATAGCCTAAGAGATTTAGAATAGCTTTATATAATTAAAGCATCATAGATGAATATGATAGCTGAAAATAGCTCATTTTACCAAACTTTTAGATGCATGTACATATATTAACTTATAGATCACAACCACATAATGCATACTTACAAGTATATGAATGTAGATATCAATAAAGTACCTACTCTCTAGTAAGGCACAGGGCACTTGGTTGCAATCCACACTTAGGTCCTAAATTAGGATGTTACAGCAAGCTTGAGAAAGATATTGCTTTCTCATATGCCCACCTTCTCTTGGACTATTGGGTCCTTGAGAATGAGAGCCTGAGGGACACCACTGAGATGGCAACTTTTAAGAGAGATGCTCAGGATAGTAGTGAGAGTGTTAGGGATTTTTTTGATGATAGTAACTCTAGTTTTTGAAGCTAGTAGTATGTGTGGTAGATGTGATGGGTTGGGTAGGCCTGCATGTCATTAGGTTGAGTTTTTGGTGTCTGTTACTGGGTTAGGGTTTTCTAGTTCATTTGGATAACTATAATTCTATCTTCTGGTGTTCGCTTTTGGCTCATGTAACCTGATATATTTCCTTTTTGTATGGATTCATGTATGGAACCTATTTACAATGTTTTAAGTTTTCTGTATTTTCTCCCTCTCCCAATACCCCGTATACAACTGCTGTTAGGTACTGACAAACAATGACTCAGGGATTTTAAAGTTTTTATTTCATGCTTTTTGATTATTGAACCTTATGCTAGCCCATTTGATCAGGCTGATTTATATTTACACTTACAAATTGTCTATTAGGTACCTGTGAACACAATCACTATAAGTGGCCCTTCTTTTATATTTTCCCTATGTGAGCGTATTGTAGAGTGTTTTCTTGTTATAGGTTCCATGTTTTATATAACAATAATGTAGCTTTTAAATGCGAAAAATTTGCTCATGTTTTTACTAATTCTAACGAAAGGAGGTTTTGAATTCTTAAATCCAAATGAATCCTAGTTAATTTCTAGTCCCAACAAGCTGGGTCCCTACACCCCACATTTTTCTTTACAATTTCATTTAAAGGGAAAGCTAGTGTGCTAAAGTCTTTTGCAAACTGCCTATAAAAACTAGTCAACCCATGGAAACTTCTTACCTTACTCACATTTTTAGGTGTAGGCCAATCTCTTATAGCTTTTACTTTTTTCTCATCAACTTGCACACCTTTAGAATTCACAACAAAGCCAAGGAACACTACTTGATTAGTGCAAAATGTGCATTTGTCCCATTGGCATACAAACTCTATTTCCTAAGCAGTTCTAAGACTCTCCTAATATGTCCCAAATGGTCATCCAATGTCAAGCTATATATCAAAATATCATCAAAATAGATAACCATAAACTTGCCAATGAAATGTCTTAACACATGATGCGCAGGTCTCATGAAAGTGCTAGGTGCATTAGTTAGGCTAAAAGGCATGACCAACCACTCATACAAGCCAAACTTAGTTTTGAAAGCTGGTTTTCCATTCATCATCACCTTCTCTCATTCTAATTTGGTATTACTACTTTTCAAATTTATTTTGGAGAAATAACAAGAACCATGCAACTAGGGATGACAATGGGTAGGGTTTGGGTTGAGTACTATGGTACCTATCCTTATACTTGCGTTTGAAAAAAATACCCATACCCGACCCCATACATGCACGTGTAGCAACTTTAATCCCTATCCCCAAACCCACTAGGTATCCATACCCACATTTGCTACCCACACCTTCCTTAAGTGCACTGCAGTGGCAAAAAGTTTTAAGGTTTTAGGTAAAATTTATATTCAATATTTAATTTAATGTAATTTATTGGAACTCATTTTATTTTTTTATTAACTATGAAATTATTGAACAAAATTTTATAATTAAATATTTCTAACATTTCAATATCAATATATAAAAAGGCAAATTCATTCAATCTATTTTTTTAACATAGTTAATAACAAATAAAATTTGAATAATTTTAATTTTAAAAATCTACGTTCAGTAGTAACAATAATTATAAGTATCATTAATAATATTTTAGAAGCAATGCATGCATTCAAAAAATAATATAATCTTTTTAATAATTTAATATTTTAGTGAAGTATGAATTAGTTTTAAAATTTAATTTATATACAATATTAGTGCAAAACTTTTTTGCATAGACGTCTAATAAAATTTGATTATCCTATATTCATTAATATGATATTGTGACAAGGTGAATTCCTTTGAATATATATGTAAAAATATTTTACACTAAGAATGCATATAAATCAAACTCTTATTTTTGTGTTTGTACTTCTTACAATATCTTTATTTTTAAAAATAGATTAAAACATTTAATATTATAATAATCTCTAAAACTTATCTTGTCAATATTTTATGTGAGATATTTCATCTTTAATATATTAAAGGTAATATATATATATATATATATATATATATATATATATATATGTATGTATATGTATATGTATATGTATATGTATATATACATATACATATATTTTATATATATATAGAGAGAGAGAGAGATAGAGAGAGAGAGAGATAGGAAAGGGTATAGGGTGGGCTTGTCAATATTTTATGTGAGATATTTCATCTTTAATATATTAAAGGTAATATATATATGTATATATATATATATAAAGAGAGAGAGAGAGAGAGAGAGAGAGAAGAGAGAGAGAGAGAGAGAGAGAGAGAGAGAGAGAGACAGGAAAGGGTATAGGGTGGGATTGGTACTATAATACCCTTACCCGCACCCATCCCCATTAAATTTTACAGGTATATATCCGATCCCTAACCATCCCCATTGAGCGGGTAATTGCCCTACTCATTGTGGATATTTTTTGTGGGTACTGTAGGGTCTGGGTAAGATTGACGTCCCTACATGCAACTCATTTAATAAATCATCAAGTTAGGGAGAGGATGTCTATACCTCACAGTTATGTTGTTGATGGCTGTTCATTCATGCATATTCTCCATGATCCATCCTTCTTTGGCACCAAGATAATGAACATAGCATAAGGACTCAATTTCTCTGTCACCCATTCTTTTTGCATCAACCCTTCCACTTGCTTTTGAATATCCTTGGCCTCTTCTGGATTACTCCTATATGTAGGCCTATTAGGAAGTGAAGCTCTCAAAATGAGGTCAATTTGGTGCTTAATTCCTCTTAATGGAGGCAAGCCACGAGGATTGTCTCTAGGAAAGACATCCTCAAACTCCTTGAACAAGGCTTTAATACCTAGAGGCAAAGACATAACAATGGAAGACAAACACCAATCATGAGGTGTTAGCATAAACATTGGTTGCCTTGCAAGCATCACTCTCTTCACCTCTTTAGCTTTCACAAACAAGCTTTCCACTTTTCTCTGAACTATCTTTTGACTTTTCTCTTTATTCCCACTCTTCTCTTTCTTTTCACTCTTTTCCTTCTTTTTGTTTTGCTTTCTCTTCTTTTCTTTCTTACCCTCTTTTTAATCTCATTTTTATTTGATCCTCATAAACCTCATTTGGAGACAAAGGTGTGAGGGTAACCTTTGTTCTTATATGTACAAAAGAGAATTTGTTAGTTAAGCCATTATGCACAACATCCTTATCATATTGCCAAGGCCTACCAAGTAAAAGATGGCTAGCCTCTGTCATAAAGAATCTCATCAACATATTTACCGATGGAAAAACAAATCAAAACTTGCTTATCTATAACAAATTCTCCATTCTTACTCAACCATTGGATCTTATAAAGCCTAAGGTGAGGGGTGGTTTTTAGGCCAAGTTTCTCCACTAACATAACACTGGTAATATTAGTATAACTCCCCCATCAATAATCAAAGAACATAAATTTCCCCATCATTGAACATCTAGTATGGAAAATGTTTTTTGATGAATCCCCAATTGTGGTTCTTACAATTCAACACCAAAACTATCAAGATTGAAACCACAATTGAAGGAAAGAAAAAGCGAAATAGATGAGAAATGGTAAGAACGATGCCACAATCTGAAGATAGATAAGTCAAGGAGGATTTGCCACAAAGAATAGAAAGAATTCTTTGATAAGAATTTAAAGGTCCTAAGGAAGAGCCAAGAGGAGCAACCCTTTCTTAGCATAAAGCTAATCACATTCAATAATGCCAAAAGTTTTTTTACAAGTGGTCCTAGAGGTCTATTTATACTACAACTAATAAAAGGTCCAAACAAACTAAAAGGCCCAATACAATCAAATTAAAAAACATAAGCTAGGAACTAAAATTAACTAAGGTCCACATGGTACCTAATTAAGCAACACTTAGGTGCATACAAAAGTTGCACAATAAGCCCAACAAAGCCGAATAACAAGTGTCCTAATCCAAGGTTGCCAAGTCCCTTCGAGGCCTCTATCATCTTTGTTGCTTGTTTTCTAAATTCCATTGGTTTTGTCATAGAGTTTTTGTACCTTTGGCCTCTTGAGTGATACTTTGGATTTGGAGGTTCGTTACGTATTTCACATTTGGAGCACTTCTTTATTGTGTTCTCATGTGGTTTCTCTTAAGAACTTTAGAGGAAGTTGAGTGGTAAAAGGCAAGAGAGCACATTCGACAAAAAGCCTTGATAAGTGTGAAATATGAGTGGCCATTTTTGAGGTAAAAACTTAGTGAGTGATGAGGTTCATATTTCTATTATTTGTGCACTAACCATTTTTGTGTAGGTATGGCTTCTCTAAGTGGAAGTAGTGATCCAGCTTCTCCTAAAACCACAAGGTTAATAGTGGAGGTGATTAAACTTGGTGAGCAAACGATGGGGATGAGAAGGGAGAATGATGAGAAGTTAGGGGAGATGAGGAGGGAGAATGAGGCAAGGTTGGAGAGAATACAAAAAAGTAGTGAAGACATTAGTGTGAGGTTGAAGAATGTGGAAAGGAAGAGGTATTCATCTTCTTCTTATGGGAGTGACGGAGGTTATGGGGAAGATGAGGGAGAAAGGAGGCATAGAAAACATAGGGGTGGAAGATATGGAGGAGGTAGAGAGGGAGAAAATAATACAGAGGATAGTATGGAGGGTATGAAGGTGAAAATCCCTAGCTTCCAAGGTACTTGTCATCCGGAGGTGTATCTCGAGTGGGAGATGAAAGTAAAGCAAATCTTTGCATGCTATGATTATAGTGATGAGAAGATTATGTTGCTTCATTAGAGTTTGAGGGTTATATCTTAATTTTCAACACCAAGAGTAACAAAATCGGAACCAAAATTAAAAAGAAAGAAAAAGTGGAATAGATAATAAATGGTAAGAACGACACCACAATCTGAGGATTGATAAGTCGAGGAGGATTCGCCATAAAGAATAGAATTCTTTGATAAGAATAATCAAAGGTTCTAAGCAAAAACCAAGAGGAACAACCCTTTCTCAATTAGCAAAAACTAATCAAATTCAATAATGCCAAGTGTTTTTTTACATGAGGTCTTAAGGGTGATAGAGGTCTCGAAGGGGCTGAGCTATCTTGTTAATTGTCATTTAAGACTTTTTGTTTTTTTGGACCTTATTGGGCTTTTTGTGGACCTTTTGCATGCACCTAAGTGTTGCTCTTTAGATGCTACATGGACTTTAGTTATTGTTAGTTGCTAGCTAATGTTTTAGTTTGCTTTGTTTGGGCCTAATATGAATTGTATTGGGCCTTTTTATTAGTTGTAGTATAAAGAGGGCCTTAAGACCTCATGTAAAAAACTTTTGGCATTATTGAATGTGATTAGTTTTGTGCTAATTGAGTGAGCAGTGCTCCTCTTGGTTCTTGCTTTGAACCTTTTGATTCTTATCAAAGAATTCTATTCTTTATGGGGATTCCTCCTCGACTTATCAATTCACGGATTGTGGCGTCATTCTTACCATTTCTCATTTAATTTGCTTTTTTTTATTTTCGTCACTTTTTGGTTCCAATCATGATAACTTTTGGTGCTGAATTTTTGGATATTCATATTGGGGTTTCATCATTTGGTATCGAGACCCAAATTCAACACCAATTACACATCCAATTGTGCCAAATTTTTGTGTCAAGTTTGCACTGCAAGTTGCTGGAAGTGGTTCCTGCAAAGCTGATTTTGTGGTTCCATTTCTTGGTTTGTGACCGCTAGGTGGCCTACACAACCCGCCGGGTGGGTGCGACGTTGACGTTACTATTGGTTGCAAATCCAACAAATTTGTGAGTCTTCTTGCATAATTCTTGTGTCTTACTTTTTTGGTTTGTGTCCATCTAGTTTTTTTTGAGTTGATTTCTTCTTGTTTCCTTCTAATTTCATGTCAAATTCTGCAGTTGTGTTCATCTTGTTCTTATTGTGTTCATGTGTAGATCTACATTTTGATCCACTTGATTCCATGTTAGTTGATGTTTTGGTGTTAGATCTATACTTCTTGTGAGTTGTTTTACGTCTAGATGCTTGATTTGAGGTGAAATTTAGTGGATTGGGGGTTTAGATTAAATTTTGGAGTTTTGAATTTTGAAATTGAGGAAGAACACTCATAGTGTTCTTGAGGTGTTCTTGAGATTTTTGTAATAGATCACTTGTTAGATCTTAAAAATTTTGTTTGGAGAGAGTTGGGCCATTTTTGCAAATAAAAAAATTGAAGGTCCAAAAAAGAAAATATTCAAGGACTAATTGGCAATTATATAGGGGCAAAAGTGAAAATATAAAAAAATTAGGGTCCAAGTGCAATTATAAAAAATTTGGGGGCCAAATTGTAAAAAAAAATTGCCCAAATTATAAAAAAAAAATTTGTCCTCTTTGGTGAACCAACTCTCATAACGATAACAATTTTCTTTCATATACTTTTGTCCTTATTTTGGTGGGGGAAATGTACTTATTCTTCATCCATCCTTAGTTGTTTGTTAAATCTTTGTCCTTGAGCCTTCTTCTTGTCTTACTTGACATTCTTTTGAGTAAACTTTCATTTCTTTTTAGCTTTTATTGCTTGTCTTTAAAATTTCCTTTGTTTTGTCTAGAGTATTTCTATTCGTGGCCTCTTAAGTTGAGCTTGAAATTTGTGACATATTTCACATTGAATACTTTCTTTATTTAAACTTGGAGGTTCTTTGTAAGAGCAAAAGAGGAACAAGAGTGGAAAAAGGCAAGTGTGCACATTATAGAAAAAGCCTCTAAAGAGTGAAACACGAGTTAACATTGAGTGAAAACACTTAGTTGAGTGGTGAGGTCCATATTTCTATTATTTGTGAACTAACCTTTCTTGTAGGTATTGCTTCATCAAATGGAGATGACCTAATGGCGAAATTGTTGAAACTTGGGGAGCAAATTAGAATGGCAAATCATGAGTTTAGAGAAGGAATAGAGAGCATGAGAAGGGTGGATAATAAAGGATTTAAAAGAAAACAAAGAAGTTATAAGGATATAAGTGAGAGGATGGAGAGACTAGGAAGGAGGAGAGATAAAAGAGGGCAAGAGAGAAAAGAAGAAAAAGACAAACAAAAAGAAGAAGAGAAAAACAAAGAGAGTGAAGGGAGAGAAAATAATGAAAAGAAAGAAAAGGAAGACCTATACTTAGGTATTGATATGAGTTTCATGAGTGATCCATATTATAGGAATTTAGCAAATGGATTAAATATGATAAAAAAAAAATAGAGAAAAGAGAAAAGGAAATGAGAGAAAAATAGTTGAGAGAAAAGGAAAAAGAGTTAGAAGAAAAAGAGATGAGAGAAAAGGAAAGGATTGAAAAAGAGGTTGAAAAGGAGAAAGCAAAAGATAAAGAAAAATATTAGTATTTTTGTTTTTATTCTAACATTTTGTTTGAATGTGAAGGCTGTCTTGTGAAAGGACTTGAAGAAATGCCTCCTCAAGGGGAATGCAAGGCCTTATATTCTAAGCCTTTTTTTGATAGTGATAGTTTTCTTGTGCGAGAAATTGAAGAAGAGCACTCAAAGGAGAAGTGCAAAACTCTTATTCTTTCTTCTAATTTGGATGTTGAGATCAATTGTCTTTGTCAATTTGATTATGCATCTAACCGTAAAAATTCTTTTGTTTTGATGCCTAGGGAAGAATTATACATAAAAGATCAATGGACAAGGCAATTTGGAGAGGAGGTGGACGCACATAAGGAACGATGCAACCATAGAGAAGAGAAAATTTTAACTTGCACCAACTCTAGACCCTATTTTTATTTGACGTGCAACAACATGTGTTAATTCTTAGGGCTTATGATTTACATATTGCTTGTGATTTGCATGAAAATTATGAAATACATGATGTTCATGGTTTGCATAAACTATCTTTAGGTGGTGGAGCAAAGTCCTTAAGATTTGAGATTAATGTACATCATTTGGACTTGTATGATCATGATAAGACTTCCTCTTTGTGTGTTGTTGTTTGTGGAAAGATTGGGAATGATGAGTTCTATAGGCATGATACTCTCAAGCTTAATGATAGATGGATGGTGCATATTCCTCATTCTTTTTAAATGGCTTTCATTTTATTGATGATTGATGGTTTCTTTAGGCTTGTATTTGATCTAAGAGGATGGATATATAAACACATAAATAATAAGAGATTTGCCCTTTCAAGTGATTAAAGTCTCTATAATTGTAGGATTTTTCTTATTCATTGAAAACTAATATTTGCTTTATTTTTGATGTAGGAATAAAGGAGCTAAATTCATGGACGAATTTCTTTCAAGAAGAAGGGAATGATAGAGGTCTCAAAGGTGCTTAGCTATTTTGTTAATTGTCATTTAAGACTCTATTTTTTTCAGACCTTATTGGGCTTTTTGTGTACCTTTTGTATGCACCTAAGTGTTGCTCTTTATATGTTATGTGGACTTTAGTTATTTTTAGTTGCTGGCCAATGTTTTAGTTTGCTTTTTTTGGGCCTACTATAATTGTATTGGGCCTTTTTAGTTGTTTGGGCCTTTTTATTAGTTGTAGTATAAATAGGCCCTTAGGACCTCATGTAAAAAACTTTTGGCATTATTGAATGTGATTAGCTTTGTGCTAATTGAGTGAGCATTGCTCCTCTTGGTTCTTGCTTTGAACCTTTTGATTCTTATCAAAGAATTTTATTCTTTGTAGCGAATCCTCCTCCACTTATCAATCTTCGGATTGTGGCGTTGTTCTATCCATTTCTTATCTTTTCTACTTTTATCTTTCCTTCAATTTTGGTTTCGTTCTTGAGTTTCTTGGTGCTGAAATTACTGATTTGCAATTGGGGTTTCATCAAAGGGCCTATTTATACTACAACTAATAAAAAGGCCCAAACAACTAAAAAAGCCTAATACAATTCATAGTAGGCCCAAACAAAGAAAACTAAAACATTAGCTAACAACTAATAATAACTAAAGTCCACATAACACCTAATGAGTAACACTTAGGTGCATACAAAATGTCTATAAAAAGCCTAGTACGGTTTAAAAACATAGAGTCTTAAATGACAATTAACAAGATAGCTAAGCCCCTCCGAGACCTCTATCATTCCCTCCTTCTTGGAAGAATTTCATCCACGAATTTAGCTCCTTTATTCCTACATGAAAAACAAAGCAAATATTAGTTTTCAATGAATAAGAAAAATCCTACAATTATGGAGACTTGAATCCCTTGAAATGGCAAATCTCTTATTATTTATATGCTTATATATCCATCCTCCCAGATCAAATACAAGCCTAAAGAAACCATCAATCATCAATAAAATGAAAGCCATCCAAAAAGAATGAGGAATATGCACCATTCATCTATCATTAAGCTTGAGTGTATCATGCTTATAGAACTCATCATTCCCAATCTTTCCACAAACAACAACACACATAGAGGAAGAGTCATCATGATCATACAAGTCCAATTGATGTACATTAATCTCAAATCTTAAGGACTTTGCTCCATCACCTAAAGATAGTTCATGCAAACCAGGAGCATAATTTCATAATTTTCATGCAAATCACAAGCAACATGTAAATCATAAGCCTTAAGAATTAACACATGTTGTTGCACATCAAATAAAACATAGGGTCTAGAGTTGGTGCAAGTTAAAATTTTCTCTTCTCTATGGTTGCATTGTTCCTCACATGCATCCATCTCCTCTCCAAATTGCCTTGTCCATTGATCTTTTATGTATAATTCTTCCCTAGGCATCAAAACAAAAGAATTTTTATGGTTAGATGCAGAATCAAATTGACAAAGACAATTGAGCTCAACATCCAAATTAGAAGAAAGAATAAGAGTTTTACACTCCTCCTTTGAGAACTCCTTTTCAATTTCTTGCACAAGATAAACACCACTTCTAAACAAAGGATTAGAATATAAGTCTTTGCATTCTTTTTTAGGAAGCTCTTCTTTGAGTCCTTTCACAAGAGAATCTTCATAAACAAATAAAGAGTTAGAGTAAAAATTAGAACAATCATATATTTCTTTACCTTTTCCTTTCTCCTTTTCACTCTCTTTTTCAATCATTTCCCTTTTTTCCATCTCTTTTTCTTCTAACTCCTTTTCCTTTTCTCTCAACTTTTTTTCTCTCATTTCCTTTTCTCTCCTTTTTTTTTTTTTTTTTTTTATCTTATTTAATTCCTTTACCAAATTCCTATAATATGGATCACTCATGAAACTCATATCAATACCTAAGTATGGATATTCCTTTTCCTTCTTTTCATTATTTTCTTTCCCTTTACTCTTTTTGTTTCTCTTCTTCTTTTTGTTTTTCATTTTCTTCTTTTCTCTCATGCCTTCTTTTATCTCTCCCCCTTCCTAGTCTCTCCATCCTTTCACTTATATCCTTATAACTTCTTTGTATTCTTTCAAACCCTCTATTATCCTCCTTTCTTATCCTCTCTATTCCTTCTCCAAACTCATGATTCATCATTTTCATTTGCTCACCAAGATTCAACAATTTCGCCATTAGGTCATCTCCATTTGATGAAGCCATACCTACAAGAAAGGTTAGTTCACAAATAATAGAAATATGGACCTCATGATGAGGGCACGGCTAGTGGCAAGGACAACAAGGCAATTGGAGGACTTGGGGACCTATGACAAGAGGAAGAGCTAGGAAGGCTCAAGAGGCTCTTAAGTAACTAATTGCTAACTTTCATGAAGACATTCCAAGACAACTAATGGATGTGGGACATAAGGACAATGCTTTAATCCTATGTCTAGAGGCCTAAATGGAGGAGGATTCCCATACTTGCATATGATAACATGGGTCTTAGTTTTGAGACATATTTGCTTAGGTTTTGGGTTTTGTAATTCTTAAGTTTTTCTTATAGTTTTTGGCTTAGTAAGCGAGTTTAAAAAATATTAATAAATATAAATTGCTCTTGCTCGGACTAGAACTTAGGACCAAGTGGTGTTTTTCACAATATTTTACCACTTGGACAGCTTTGTGGGTTATGCTCTTTATTTCCAAGTTTATATCTTTATTAAGAGTTAGTCTCTTTATAAACTCATGATGTATAAAACCAATTCTAAATTGGGGATTAAACAATAATAGAATTATTCACCTGTGAGGATTTCTCTCCTAGGGTTCTTGCTTGAACCATTTGATCTTATCAAGAATTCACCCATTCTTGTGGCGATCTCATAGGCTTATCAAACTTCCTTGTTTGTGGCACCCCCAACCAATTTTCTTCCTCCTCTTTCTAATTCGGGATTTATCATTTGGTATCAGAGCTCGGTTCAAATTCTGTCAGATGGTCAGTTTTCTTTGGTCCATATCTCGAGTTTTCCGTATCATATTTCGGTGTTTCTTGTGTCATTTCTGAATTTCAGAGTCTCAATTTTCATCTCGTTTTGGAAACGTTGCAATCTGAAATTTTTAGCTTCAGATACAGTGATTTGTTTTTACGAGTTCAGACTGGTGTAACCCTGCGAATTTATTTTTGAGTCCTTGTTTGATTCATTTTTTTTTTGTTTAAGTTTCCCTTTTTGTCTTTGTTTGATGCTACAATTGGATTAGTGAAAAAAAAAAAAGGTGCAGAATGTTCATCATGTGTTCTTGATGTTCTTGAGAATTGTTTCATTTTAATCCTTCTAGGCTTTGTTAGTTTCATGTTGAGCTGTTAAAAAAAGTACTTGTTTGAGGTGTTTCAGTTGGTCTATTCATTTATAATCATCAAAAACAGATTAAAAAAAACAAACAAAACAAAACAAAACAAAAGCACAAAAAATAAATAAATCAGAACAGTGACTTGTTTATTTTGTCCTTTAAAACCTTTAGTTTGTTCTTGTCTTGTTTGGCCTCTGATTTGAGTGTGCTTATCCTTGTTTAGCTTTTCTTGCTTATCTCTTTGAATCTTAAACTGTCTTAGAGTTTTTCTTTGTTTGACCTCTTGTTGTTTGTGATTTAATATTGGAGTTATTGGATTCTGTTTGAAAAACCTGTGATTCCATTTAAGAGCCTACAGGAGCACTTGAGTGGTAAAAGACAAGAGAGAACCTTACACAAAAGCCTAATTGAGAGCAACAAACACGAGTGATACATCTCTAAGAGTGCAAACACGTGAGAAGTGTGGTGAGGTCCTATTCCTTTCAATTTTTTTTTTTGTTTTTTGTTTTACTTGAATTATGGCAGGAACAGGTGGTGATGAGGGAAATAACAGATTGTTAGTTGAGGCTGTTACAGCTCAAATGCAAAGAATGATGAGGGAGCATACAGAGGAGTTATATGAGAGAATTGAGCGGTTAGAAAATCAAGAACATCGTGATGATGATGGAGGTAGAAGGAGGATTTCTCTCCTAGGGTTCTTGCTTGAACCATTTGATCTTATCAAGAATTCACCCATTCTTGTGGCGATCTCATAGGCTTATCAAACTTCCTTGTTTGTGGCACCCCAACCAATTTTCTTCCTCCTCTTTCTAATTCGGGATTTATCATTTGGTATCAGAGCTCGGTTCAAATTCTGTCAGATGGTCAGTTTTCTTTGGTCCATATCTCGAGTTTTCCGTATCATATTTCGGTGTTTCTTGTGTCATTTCTGAATTTCAGAGTCTCAATTTTCATCTCGTTTTGGAAACGTTGCAATCTGAAATTTTTAGCTTCAGATACAGTGATTTGTTTTTACGAGTTCAGACTGGTGTAACCCTGCGAATTTATTTTTGAGTCCTTGTTTGATTCATTTTTTTTTTGTTTAAGTTTCCATTTCTGTCTTTGTTTGATGCTACAATTGGATTAGTGAAAAAAAAAAAAAGGTGCAGAATGTTCATCATGTGTTCTTGATGTTCTTGAGAATTGTTTCATTTTAATCCTTCTAGGCTTTGTTAGTTTCATGTTGAGCTGTTAAAAAAAGTACTTGTTTGAGGTGTTTCCAGTTGGTCTATTCATCTATAATCATCAAAAACAGATTAAAAAAAAAACAAAACAAAACAAAACAAAAGCACAAAAAATAAATAAATCAGAACAGTGACTTGTTTATTTTGTCCTTTAAAACCTTTAGTTTGTTCTTGTCTTGTTTGGCCTCTGATTTGAGTGTGCTTATCCTTGTTTAGCTTTTCTTGCTTATCTCTTTTGAATCTTAAACTGTCTTAGAGTTTTTCTTTGTTTGACCTCTTGTTGTTTTGTGATTTAATATTGGAGTTATTGGATTCTGTTTGAAAAACCTGTGATTCCATTTAAGAGCCTACAGGAGCACTTGAGTGGTAAAAGACAAGAGAGAACCTTACACAAAAGCCTAATTGAGAGCAACAAACACGAGTGATACATCTCTAAGAGTGCAAACACGTGAGAAGTGTGGTGAGGTCCTATTCCTTTCAATTTTTTTTTTTTGTTTTTTGTTTTACTTGAATTATGGCAGGAACAGGTGGTGATGAGGGAAATAACAGATTGTTAGTTGAGGCTGTTACAGCTCAAATGCAAAGAATGATGAGGGAGCATACAGAGGAGTTATATGAGAGAATTGAGCGGTTAGAAAATCAAGAACATCGTGATGATGATGGAGGTAGAAGGAGGATTTCTCTCCTAGGGTTCTTGCTTGAACCATTTGATCTTATCAAGAATTCACCCATTCTTGTGGCGATCTCATAGGCTTACAAAGTTCCTTGTTTGTGGCGCCTCCAACCAATTTTCTTCTTCCTCTTTCTAATTCGGGATTTATCACCTCACCACTCAACTAAGTGTTTTCACTCAAAGTTCACTTGTGTTTCACTCTTTAGAAGCTTTTTCTATAATGTGCACACTTGCCTTTTTCCACTTTTGTTCTTCTTTAGCTCTTACAAAGAACCTCCAAGTTCAAATAAAGAAAGCATGCAATGTGAAAAATGCCACGAATTTCAAGCTCAACTTAAGAGGCCAGGAATAGAAGAATAGTTTGGACAAAACCAATGAAATTTAAAAGATAAGCAATAAAAGCTAAAAAGAAATGAAAGTTACACTCAAAAGAAAGCCAAAAGAAAACAATAAGAAGACTCAAAGACAAAGAGATAAGAACAAGTAAGGAAAATGAAGAGCATGTGTACATCCACTACCAAAAACAAGTCAAAAATATATGAAAGAAAAAAATATCACTACAAGAGTTCGCTCACTAAAGTGGGTAGGCTTTTTTTATAAATTGGCAATAACTTTTTTTATAATATTTTTTTGCAATTTGGCCCCCAAACTTTTTATAATTACACTTGGGCCCTTATTGTTTTTTGTATTTTTACTTTTACCCCGATATAATTGCTTATTAGTCCTTGAATATTTTTTTTGGACCTTCAACTTTTTTATTTACAAAAATGCCCCAACCGCTCCAAACAAATTTTTTAAGATCAAATAAGTGTTCTACCACCAAAAAACTCAAGAACATACGAAGAATACTTTGAATGTTCTTCCCCAATTTCAAAATCCAGTCATCCCAAACACTCGAAATCAACACAGTTCAACTTAAATCCAAGTCACTTTATGGTCCAAGGCAACAATCCCTAACAATTGAACACTAAATTAACATGAAAACACAAAAATTATTGAACTTAAAAGGATCAAATAGGAAAATTTTCAGATCTGAAAATTGAATACCACAAGAACAAGATGAACAAGCAAATGCAGAATTTGACACAATTTAGATGATCAAAGGAAAATTTACTCAAGCAAAATTGGAAGGATAACTAACAATAAAAAGACGCATGGATCTAAGTGAAAAGAACTTAGAATTGCTGAATCCAACCTACAATAGATGCACAATTTTCTTTTAGCACCGATGTCACACTCGCCCGATGGGTTGTATAGGCCGCTTGGTGGTCACGAATTCGGAACGCAAATCTGCAGCCATGAATTCAGCTTTAGACAAACCACTTCTAGCCAAAAAATCTTGGAATGTGTGCTAAAAAATTAGGTTTTAGATACCAAATGATGTATTCCCAATCTCAGATCTTAATTTTCAACACCAAGAGTAACAAAATCGAAACCAAAATTAGAAGGAAAGAAAAAGCGGAATAGATGAGAAATGGTAAGAGTAACACCACAATCCGAGGATTGATAAGTCGCGGAGGATTTGCCACAAAGAATAGAATTCTTTGATAAGAATCAAAGGTTCTAAGCAAGAACCAAGAGGAATAATCCTCTCTCAATTAGCAAAAACTAATCAAATTCAATAATGCCAGAAGTTTTTTTTTACATGAGGTCCTAAGGGCCTATTTATACTATAACTAATAAAAAGGCCCAAACAACTAAAAAGGCCCAATACAATTCATAGTAGGCCTAAACAAAGCAAACTAAAACATTAGCTAACAATAATAACTAAAGTCCACATAGCACCTAATGAGCAACACTTAGGTGCATACAAAAGGTCCGCAAAAAGCCCAACAAGGTTTAAAAAACAAAGAGTCTTAAATGACAATTAACAAGATAGCTAAGCCCCTTCGAGACTTCTATCAGTGATGGAACCAAGTGAAGAGTGATATTGAGAGGATGAGGAGGCCTATGGTGATTACTTGGCAACCATGAGAACCTTGAGGAATAGATTTGTGCCTTCCTACTATGGGAGGGATGTCCATAACAAACTCTAAAGGCTCACACAAGGAAGTAGGAGTGTAAATGAATATTATAAAGAGATGGAGATGGCTTTGATAAGGGCACAAGTGGAGGAGAGCCAAGAGGCTACCATGGCTAGGTTCTTACATGGTCTTAATAAAGAGATCCAAGACATTGTGGAGTTGCATCATTATGCAACTATGGAGGAGCATATTCACCAAGCCATCAAAGTGGAGCAACAATTGAACAGGAAGTAACTTTTCAAGAAGTATTCCTCCTACACTTCTTCATCTTGGAAGGATAAGAATAAATTCAAAAAGGAGGGTTCTACATCCAAACCACAAGAGAAGGGTGCTTTAGCTGCTATAACCATCCTTAACTCTACTTCCAATCCATCACAAATTATCAAGTGGTAAAACCCTTCTTAACTCCACTTCTAATCCTTCTAAGTCTAGCTCTATTAAATGTTTTAAATGCTTGGGAATGCGAGACATTGATAGAGGTCTCGGAGTGGCTTAGCTATCTTGTTAATTGTCATTTACGACTCTTTGTTTTTTGGGTTTTGTCAGGCTTCTTGTAGATCTTATGTATGCACCTAAGTGTTGTTTAATTAGGTGCTATGTGGACTTTAATTATTTTAGTTTCTAACTCATATTGTAGTTTGCTTTGTTTGGACCTAATATGAATTGTATTAGGCATTTTTAGTTGTTTGGTCCTTTTTATTAGTTGTAGTATAAATAGGTCTCTAGAACCACTTGTAAAAAAACTTTTGGCGTTATTGAATGTGATTAACTTTGTGCTAATTGAGTGAGCATTGCTCCTCTTGGTTCTTGCTTAGAACCTTAGATTCTTATCAAAGAATTCTATTCTTTGTGGTGAATCCTCCTCAACTTATCAATATTTAGATTTGTGGCGTGGTTCTCACCATTTCTCACCTATTCCACTTTTTCTTTCCTTCAATTTTGGTTCCATTCTTGAGATCCATGGTGCTGAATTTATAGATCCACTTTGGGGTTTCATCATTTGGTATCTAGAGCCAAATTCAACACCAATTAAACATCCAATTGTGCCAAATTTTCGTGTCAATTTTGCACTACAAGTTGTTGAAAGTGGTTCGTGCAAGGCTAATTTCGTGGTTCCAATTCTGGGTTCGTGACCGCTGGTCGGCCTACATAGCCCGCCGAGCGGGTGCGACGTCGATGCTACTATTGTTGCAAATCCAGCAAATTTGTGAGTCTTCTTGCATAATTCTTGTGTCTTACTATTTTTGTGTGTGTCCATTTAGTCTTATTTGAGTCAATCTCTTCTTGATTCATACAAATTAGTGTCAATTCTTGCAATTAGTGTTCATGTTGTTCCTGTTTTTGTTCATATTTTCAGATCTAAAATTTTTCCTATTTGATCATTTTGAGTTCAATAATTTTTGTGTTTTTATGTTAATTGAGTGTTCAATTGTTAGGGATTGTTGTCTTGGACCATAAAGTAAGTTGGATTCAAGTTGAATTGTGTTGATTTCAAGTGTTTGGGATGATTGGATTTTGAAATTGGGGAAGAACATTCAAAGTTCTTCATATCTTGAGTTTTTTGGTAGTAAAACACTTTTTTGATCTTAAAAAATTTTGTTTGGAGGGAGTTGGGGCATTTTTACAAATAAAAAAGTTGAAGGTCCAAAAAAAAAATTCAAGGACTAATTAACAATTATATAGGGCCAAAAGTGTAAATACAAAAAATTTTAGGGGCCTAAGTACAATTATAAAAAGTTTGGGGGCCAATTTGCAAAATAAAATTTATAAAAAAAATTATTGCCCATTTATAAAAAAAAGCCTACGCTCTTTAGTGAGCCAACTCTCATAGTGATGTTATTTTTCTTTCATATATTTTTTGACTTGTTTTTGGTGGTGGATATACATATGTTCTTCATTTTCCTTACTTGTTTTTATCTCTTTGTCTTTGAGTCTTCTTATTGTCTTCCTTTGGCTTTCTTTTGAGTGCAACTTTCATTTCTTTTTAGCTTTTATTATTTGTCTTTTAAATTTCCTTGGTTTTGTCTAGAGTATTTCTATTCTTGGCCGCCTAAATTGAGCTTGAAATTCATGACATTTTTCACATTGAATGCTTGTAGGTATGAAGCTTGCAAGAGCTAAGGAGTGAAAGAGAAACAAAAGTGAAAAAAGGCAAGTGTGCACATTATAGAAAAAGCCTCTAAAGAGTGAAACACGAGTGACCTTTGAGTGAAAATACTTAGTTGAGTTGTGAGGTTCATATTTCTATTATTTGTGAACTAATTTTTCTTGTAGGTATGACTTCATCAAATGGAGATTACCTAATGGCGAAATTGTTGAAAGTTAAGGAGCAAATGAAAATGATGAATCATGAGTTTGGTGAAGGAATAAAGAGGTTAAAAAGGGAGGATAATAGAGGGTTTGAAAGAATACAAAGAAGTTATAAGGATATAAGTGAGAGGGTGGAGAGACTAGGAAAAAGGAGAGATAAAAGAGGGCAAGAAAGAAAAGAAGAAAAAGAAAAACAAAGGGAAGAAGAGAAAAACAAAAGGAGCAAAGGGAGAGAAAATAATGAAAAGGAAGACCCATACTTAGGTAATGAGAGATCTATATATTATAGGAATTTAGCAAATGAATTAAATATGATAAAAAAATAGAAAAAAGAGAAAAGGAAATGAGAGAAAAAGAGTTGAGAGAAAAGGAAAAGGAGTTAGAAGAAAAATAGATGAGTGAAAAGGAAATGATTGAAAAAGAGGTTGAAAAGGAGAAAGCAAAAGATAAAGAAAATATTAGTATTCTTGTTTTTATTTTAACACTTTGTTTGAATGTGAAGGCTCTCTTGTGAAAGGACTTGAAGAAATTCCTCCTCAAGGGGAATGCAAGGCCTTATATTCTAAGCCTTTATTTGATAATGATAGTTCTCTAGTGCAAGAAATTGAAGAGGAGCCCTCAAAGGAGGAGTGCAAAACTCTTATTCTTTCTTCTAATTTGGATGTTGAGATCAATTGTCTTTGTCAATTTGATTCTGCATCTAACCATAAAAATTCTTTTGTTTTGATGCCTTAGGAAGTTATACATAAAAGATCAATGGGCAAGGCAATTTGGAGAGGAGTTGTATGCACATGAGGAGTTGTTTGCCCTTTCAAGTGATTCAAGTCTCCATAGTTGTAGGATTTTTCTTATTCATTGAAAACTAATATTTGCTTTGTTTTTCATGTAGGAATAAATGAGCTAAATTTGTGGATGAATTTCTTCTAAAAGGGAGGGAATGATAGAGGTCTCGAAGGGGTTTAGCTATCTTGTTAATTGTCATTTAAGACTCTTTGTTTTTTGGGCCTTGTTGGGCTTCTTGTAGATCTTGTGTATGCACCTAAGTGTTGTTTAATTAAGTGCTATGTGGACTTTAGTTATTTTAATTTCTAACTTATATTTTAGTTTGCTTTGTTTGGGTCTAATATGAATTGCATTGGGCCTTTTTAGTTGTTTGGTCCTTTTTATTAGTTGTAGTATAAATAGGCCTCTAGGACCACTTGTAAAATTTTTTTTGGCATTATTGAATGTGATTAGCTTTGTGCTAATTGAGTGAGCATTGCTCCTCTTGGTTCTTGCTTAGAACCTTAGATTCTTATCAAAGAATTCTATTCTTTGTGGTGAATCCTACTCAACTTATCAATCTTTGGATTGTGGCATCGTTCTTATCATTTCTCGCCTATTCCACTTTTTCTTTCCTTCAATTTTGGTTTCGTTCTTGAGATCCATGGTGTTGAATTTATAGATCCACTTTGGGGTTTCATCACACATTGCTTCCTAATGTCCTAATGAGAGGACTATGACTGTGTTGGATAATGATGATGTTGTTAGTGCATCCTCCTCTAGTGAGTCTAGCTCATTTAGTGAGGGTGAAAGTGATGGTGACCTCCCACCCCTTGAAGGGGACCTTTTGATGGTTAGTAGGCTTATGGGGAGTGTATTTAAGGATAGGGATGAGACTTAAAGGGAGAATGATAGAGGCCTCGGACGGACTTGGCAACCTTGGATTAGGACACTTGTTATTGAACTTTGTTGGGCTTATTGCGCAACTTTTATATGCACCTAAGTGTTGCTTAATTAGGTGCCATGTGGACCTTAGTTAATTTTAGTTCCTAGCTTATGTTTTAGTTTGACTTGTATTGGGCCTTTTAGTTTGTTTGGGCCTTTTATTAGTTGTAGTATAAATAGGCCTCTAGGACCACTTGTAAAATTTTTTTTGGCATTATTGAATGTGATTAGCTTTGTGCTAAGAGAGGGTTGTTCCTCTTGGTTTTTCCTTAGGGCCTTTAGATTCTTATCAAAGAATTCTATTCTTTGTGGCGAATCTTTCTTGACTTATCAATCTTCGGATTGTGGTGTCATTCTTACCATTTCTCATCTATTTCACTTTTTCTTTCCTTCAATTTTGGTTTCGGTCTTGATACTTTTGGTGCTGAATTGTAAGAGCCACAATTGGGGATTCATCAAAAGTGTAAGAAAAATTAGGTATACTTAAAATAGGAGTCCAAAGAAAGACAAATAGAAGCAAGGAATAAGGAATGACTAAGACACAACAATGAATAAAATATGACTAAGTATGTATGTTTATCAGCATTCATTACAATAAAGGAAATTAATGAAATTGTATAAAAGAATGAGACAAACTCTATGGGAAAGGGGTTTGAATTTTGTGCAAGCCAACTTTTTTTTTATAATTTTTTTATTGCAGTTGGGTCTTCGAGCTTTTCATATTTGCATTTTGACCCTGTAATTTTTTTCTTTTTGCTACTTGGTCCCTGCAGATTTTTGTAACTGTTTTTTTGCAATAACGTCCAAACTATTACAAACAAATTTTTAAAAGATAAAACACACTTTTGGTCAAGAACATATGAAGAACACTATGAACATGTTCTTCCTCGATCTAAGAATCAAACCAACACAAATTCATGTTTAATGATCAAACAAAGTGAGATCCACTACTAATCAAGTATATAGACTCAATTCACCACAAATCAAGTGGTTAACTAATAAAAAAAGACAAAATCACAAAATCATATGGATCAAACTCATATTTTTTCTAGAAATCCTATAAGATGATGAAGAACATGAAGAACGCAAAGAACACAAAGTGTGAAAAATCACTAAATTATGAGATCAAACATAGGGAAAACACTAACACACTATAGGAAAATGAGAATCAACAACAAAAAAACACAACCAACACAAGAATCAAGAGAAATCAAGGATCTAAGAATTTCTCACTTTTCTAGAGATTTTCACACAATTGAGCAATTGACACACGATCTCCACAAATTGAACTTTGGAATCAAGCTCTGAATACTGCATAATAGCATCCAAGATCGAAATGCAAACAATGGACTGTTCTAGAATCAAATCAAAGAATCACCAATGTTGAACACATGAACTTCTAAGAGAAGAAAGTGCAAAAATGGAAGAGAAGAGGAATGGATTGAAAGAAGTATGCTACATTCAATTGAAGAGTGATAAGTTTGGATTGAAGACTTGCCACAAAGGGATCGGAGCATATTTGATGAGAATCAATTGTTCATCACAAGAAACTTGGAGGAGAAGCTCTCGACTCACTAATTAAGCAATGTTTAATCTCAAATATCATCAAAAACTTCACAAAGATGTTTTTAAGGTATTTATACCTCATTTGATAGAGGCCTCAGAAGGGCTTAGCAATCTTAGATTAGGACTTTGTGTATTTTTGATATTCTTGTAGTTGGGCCTTGTTGGGCCTTTGTCTTTTGATTTGCTTGTTTCTACACCCATAGCTACACCTGTAGCTACCTTTGCTGTTTGTGCTAACTGCCTTATTGTTGTTAGTGGACGTAGTTATAGAGTCAACTTCATATGTCTTCCTTTGTCTGATTTGGATGTGATTTTAGGGATGCATTGGTTATCTTCCAACCATATCTTGATTGACTGTAGCAGAAAGACCCTTATCTTTCCTAGCTGTGAGGATTCTAGATTTATTATTGCCAACCAAGCACAAACTTCTTTGCAAGAAGGAGCTCAAGGGTACATGATCTTATCCTTCCTAAAAGTTAAGAGTGACTTAGACTTGAACTCTGTGGCAGTACACAAGGAGTTTCCTGAAGTCTTTCTCGAGGATGTATCGGGTTTTCTTCTATAGCGGGAAATCAAATTGGGTTCCAAATGCGGGGCCAGTGTTGATAGTGTAACTTCCTTATTTTTGCTTATTTGAACTGTCTTTCTATTTGTTCTATAATTATTTTTGGAGAACTAGATGAAAATCATAAAAATCTAATTTACATAGTTACATTCATATTAGTGAGTACAATTCAATTTAGATTTTTAATAATTTTTTCATATCGGAGCCTGGAAAATGGCAAATTGACCATTTTGTCCCTAAAAAGCTAAATAATAGAATAAATTAATAAAAATAGCTAGGAGTGTTTAAAATTCATTTTTAAGCCACTAATATGCTTAGAATAATTAATAATAATTTTGAAAATTTTCTGAAAATTTATTGAGATAGATTTTTTAAAATGACTAAAATATTCCTAGTTGATGACGAAAGCTAACCATAGACCTTTTGGCTTTAAAATATTTTAAAAAATTTATTCTAAGTATATTTTAATTATAAAAATTATATTTTTGAGGTTAAAATAATATAAAAAACCCAAAAATGGTATTTATTTAGCAAAAACTTGATTTATTAGTTAATTAATTAGCTTTCATCGCACTCACCGGGCTCGGTCCAACACGAGCCCACAAAGAGATCCTCTACAAAGGCCAAGACTTTCACCTCTGACTATGAAATACGAATGCCCCCGACTATCCCTGTTAATCATTACTTCGACCCCAAAGGCCAACACAATAGGATCAAAATCTTACGGTGTTATCCCATGCTAATGTATCTAGAGCATAGGCTTGCTTTGAGCACTCTAATTTCTTCAAAGTAACAACACCAAAGGCATGACCTTGCCAGTTAAGGCCAAGAGCGCATCGCCAACAAAAGGGATGACCCAACCGGTGCACACCAGAGGCAGGAAAACTTGGAAGAGCTTTTAGACTTCAATTGCCTCTCTACTTGAATTGCTTTGTGCAACAAATCCTCCAACTCCACATAGTGTTGCAACTCCACCACATCAGCTATCTCCTTCTTTAAGCCTCCAATGAATCTAGCCATAGTTGCCTCACGGTCTTCCACAACATTGGCTCTAATCATGGCTATTTGCATCTCCTTGTAGTAATCCTCTACACTCATAGAACCTTGAGTTAAACTTTGCAATTTTTTGTGCAAGTCTCTATGGTAATGAATTGGTACAAATCTCCATCTCATGATAGCCTTCATCTCTTCCCAAGTATGAATAGGCCTCTCTCCATTTCTACGCCTGTTTATCACAAATTGATCCCACCAAATACTAGCATAATCAGTAAATTCAACAACTGCTAATTTTACCTTTTATTCCTTTGAGTAATTATGACAATCAAACATATGTTTAACCTTTCTCTCCCACTCCAAGTACAATTCAGGATCATTCTTCCCTTGGAATGTAGGGATTGCTGTCTTAATATTACCCATGTAGTTGTCCTCTCTTGGTTCACCTCTTTTTCTCCTTTCACTATTTCTTCCATCTGAATACTCCTCTTCTTCTTCCTCATCATTGTTGCGCTTAGGAGGGGTCCTAAACCTGGATGTAGATTGTAAATCATCCAATCTTGCATTTATATGCTTGAATTGTTCTTGAACAACCTTCACAAACAATTTGAGATCAACCGCTCATTCTCCTTCTTCTCCACTCATGATTAAATATGCTACAAAAATTGAGTTAGAAACAAAATAAAATCCTCACACAAACACTCTCTCATGTGTTTACACTCAAATTATGTTTTTATTCACTCGTGTTTTCGCTCAATTTGGCCTTTTCCCTTTTGATAGTCTCACCACTCTTGCCTTTTTCCACTCAACTTCACCTTATGAGCTCTTAAATAAGAACCTTTGAGGATGATTCTACACAACAAGAAACAGTAAGGTGGTAACTTTAGTGAACAAGAACCAACAAGAAACACTTGAAAATGGAAACAACAAGAAATTGAAGATTTTTTTTTGAAATGAGGACAAGATTAATGAAGGTATTTTAGAACCAACAAAAGGAAGTAAGCACAATATTTAGACTTTTTTTTTTTTGATTATGCAGTATGTAATTTGAAGCAAAAGATTGAATTATCAAAGACTTTTTTTTTCTTTTTTTTATACTTATATTTTTTTTCACATTTTTTTTAATATGGAATTTTTTTGCACAATTTTTTTTAATAATATAAGACAGAACAAACAAAAGGAGATAATAGAAGAAGATGAATAGACTTAATGAAATAGAACGCAGAAAGGTGACACTATAGAAGCAACAACAAAAAAAAATAGCAATTGAAATAACTGTTTTTGACTGAAGAAGATAAACAAACAAAGGATAGATAATACCTAATTTCAAGAGCCAAAGCTTTGATACCAAATGATGTGATTTTATTTAGGACCGTTTTGAAATAGGTAAAGGAAACTAGGAGGAACTTGACCCTAAACGCGACCTGTCGATAGAACCAAAGTTATCAAGAGAAAGTGTGACCTTGATCGTGACCAGCCGGTAGAACCAACACTATAAAGTTCTTAACCCAAGAACAAAAGGGAAGCTCTCACAATAGAGAAACACTCAAATTGATTAATCTTCAAACTCTGCCTTGGTTACTTACAGAAGATTCCTATTTATAGGCTAAGCTAGGCACCCTTTCAAGTAGAAGAAGTAAATTCTCACTAATATTTCCACTAAGCCTTAATTTCCCACTAGTAATGACTTCCCACTAAACATTAATTTCCCACTAGAAATGTCTTTCCACTAACCATCAGAACCATCATAATCGTTTAAGAAGCCCAAAAACACTAAAAACTAACCTAGATAATATTAAAAGACATGAACTTAATATACTAAAATTAAGTGTGAAAATTACATAGAAAATAAGAAAATGGGCTTAAGAAACTATTTAGCCCAAAAATAATAACCCATTAATAAAACTTCAACCCATTGTTGCTTCTTGATCAAATAATTTGGGCTTTTCATGATGCTTCAAGTTGGGCTCAAATCATCATTGACTTGTAAGAAAGTGACCCACTTTGGTGCAACTCCTAATCCACTTTGTTCTGGACTTTTCTTGATCTCCATTATTAGGCCTTGCAAAGCTTGCTTCATCTTCTTAGTCTTGGATCTTGTCATGGGACATCCAACGTCACACAACAGATTTTTTGGTTGGTTGGTTGGATCTCTGTCAAAAACTTTAGCCCATTGTTGCTTCTTGATCAAATAATTTGGGCTTTTCATGATGCTTTAAGTTGGGCTGAAATCATCATTGACTTGTAAGAAAGTGACCCACTTTGGTGCAACTTCTAATCCACTTTGTTCTGGACTTTCCTTGATCTCCATTACTAGGCCTTGCAAAGCTTGCTTCATCTTCTTAGTCTTGGACCTTGTCATGGGACCTCTAATGTCACACAATGGATCTTTTGGTTGGTTGGTTGGATCTCTATCGGAGTGTGTGTGTGTGTGTTTTGTAAGTATAGGTAGTATTTTAAGGTCTTAGAAAGGTGGGGAGGTCTTATTGGGCCTTAAGGACCCTTTTCTCCTCTAATCTAACTCTGGCCCAAAACTACATCATATAACAGAACAAATTCCTATATAATACAGAGCACTCATAAAACAATCATAAAAGACAATTGTTGATCTATTATTAATATAATTGGTATTATCCTATTTTAGGGATGTTACATTTCTCCCTTTCGTACAAAATTTTTGACCTCGAAAATTGTAACTTGTGACATACTTGACTTAAAGAGCTACGGGTGTACTAACCCTATCTCATCCTCTATCTCCCAAGTAGTCTCCCTAGAGGTGAGGCCCTCCCAAACGACCTTCAGCAAAGGAATGGTCTTGTTTATGAGTGTTTTCACACTACAGTCAACAACGTGAATTAGTCTTGATTCAAAGGTAAGATCAGGTCTTAGTTAAACTAACTCTATTTCTATGACATAAGAGGAATCCTGAACATATTTTTTGAGTTAGAAAACATGAAACACATTATGAAGATTTGAAAAGGAGGGAGGTAAGGCAATCTTATAGGCCACAAGCCCAACCCTCTAGAGGATTTGGAAAGGACCAATGAAACAGGGGTTCAACTTCTTGGTTCGTCCAATGTCAGTGGTAGGGGATACCTTCAAAAACACGTGGTCGCCTTCCTCAAACTCTAGAGTTTTTCTCCTTTGGTCAACATAACTCTTTTGCCTACTTTGAGCTTTTTGCATCTTATCCCCATGGTTCTAAATTGCGGTTGCGGTCACTGTTGCGGTTTCATTGAAATCTCTAATATTGAGGGAAATTGCGGTTGATGCGGCCGCAATTGCGGTCACGATGCGGTTGCGGTGAGTTCAAAAACCTTTACGTTGCAGCCGCAATTGCGGTTCCAGACCGCAATTTAGAACCATGCTTATCCTTAATCATTTGGATCTTTTGAGTGGTTTCTTGAACTATGTCCTGCCCAAAAAGGCTCTTCTCACCTACCTCAAACCAACACAAAGGGGTTCTGCACTTTTTGCCATACAGGGCCTTAGAAGGTGCCATACCAATGCTAGAGTGGAAACTGTTGTTGTAAGAAAACTCTGTTAGAGGTAAGTACCTATCCCAACTACCTTTCTCCTCCAGGATAAAGACCCTAAGCATATCCTTTAAGGTCTGTATAGTTCTCTCACTTTGGCCATTTGACTAGGGATGGTAAGCAGTATTAAAACTCAGTTTGGTACCTAAGGCTTGGTGGAGTGCCCTCCAAAATCTAGGATCTCTATCCGAAACTATGTTAACAGGCACACCATGAAGTCTCACTATCTCTTAGAGGTAAAGCTTAGCCAAACTTTCCAATGAGGAAGTGATCTTGATAGGTAAAAAATGTGCAAATTTAGTGAGTTTATCCACTATCACCCAATGGCATCAAACCTCGCTTGGGTTTGAGGAAGACCCATGATAAAGTCCATGGAAACACTCTCCTACTTCCATTCTGGGATATCTAGAGGTTGCAACAAGCAATATGGCTTTTGGTGCTTAATCTTGACTTATTGACAAACTAGGCATTTGGCCACAAACTCAGCTATATCCTTTTCATGTCTGACCACCAGAACATCTTCTTGAGATCTTAATACATCTTAGTAGCACTAGGATGCATCGAGGATCTAGTCCTATGGGCTTTTTCTAGAATTTGGTTTCTCAAGCTATTATCCTTAGGGACACACACTCTTCCTTGGAAAAGGATAGTCCCATCCTAATGAACCCCAAGGTGGATCTTAATTTTCAACACCTCAAATTTTCTCAAATTGAATCCATAAAACAGAATTTGAAGAAAAAGAGAAAATGGAAAAGAAAAGGAATGGAGAAGACGCCACAATCAATTCATGACTGATGAGTCAATGAGGATTTGCCACAAAGAAATTGTTCTTTGATAAGAATCTAATGATTCAATCCAAGAACCTAGAGAGAACACTCTCTTAGCAAAAATGCTATCAATTTCTTAATTTCTCAAAAGTGTCCCCATAATGCCAACAAGCCCAAAACAAAACATAATAGGTCCAAACACAGTCAACTAAAAATTTAAGAGCTAACAACTCCACTAAAGCCCAACAAAGGCCCAATATAAAAGAGCTAAAAAAATGTAAGGAAATCCTAATCTAAAATATGGCTCCAATTTATTATCTTCAAGCTTCCAAGGCCCTCTTCTTCCTTTTCCATGAATGTGTTAAGCATCTTGCCAAGTTCCTCTTGACTCTTCCTTCTCCTTCCTCTAGTCATAGGACCTTCCATGTCTATCTCTTGTTCCTTGAAGCCTTTGGATAGTCCTCTATCATCCCCTCCTTGAAGAGAATTTGTCCTCAAATTTGGAGCATGGGTGCCTACATCACTAAAAGACAAGTCACTAACATTGAAAGTGTTACTCCCACCAAAATCAATAGGCAAGTCAATTTTGTAAGCATTGTCATTAATGTACTCCAACACTTGGAAAGGACCATCTCCCCTTTCTTGAAGTTTGGATTTCTTCTTAGAAGGAAACCTTTCCTTCCTCAAGTGTACCCAAACCCAATCACCGGGTTGAAACACCATCTTCTTCCTCCCTTTGTTTGCTTGTTTTGCATATTGTTCCATCTTCTTCTCAATTTGAGCCTTCACCTTCTTATGTAAGTTCCTAACAAAAGTGGCTTTAGAAAGCCCATCTCTATTCATCATAGAAGAAATGTTAGGCAATGGCAACAAATCAAGAGAAGATAAGGTGTTAAAACCATAAATAACCTCAAAAGGAGAAAAAGAAGTAGTAGAATTAACAACCCTATTGTAAGCAAACTCAACATGTGGTAAACAATCTTCCCATGTTCTCAAATTTTTTGTAACAAAACACCTAAGGAGTTGAGATAAAGTTCTATTAACCACCTCCGTTTTCCCATCCGTTTGAGGATAACATGTAGTAGAAAAGAGAAGTTTAGTACCAAGCTTTGCTCACAAAGCTTCCAAAAGTGGCTTAAGAACTTGGAATCCCTATCCGACACAATGCTCCTAGGCAATCCATGTAGGCGTTTAACTTCTTTAAAGAACAAATCCGCCACCGCACAAGCATCATCCACTTTGTGACATGGTATGAAATGAGCCATCTTTGAGACCTATCAACTACAACAAAAATGGAATCCTTCCCCTTCTTGGATCTTGGGAGACTAAGCACAAAGTCCATGGATAAGTCGATCCAAGGGGAGTTAGGAATAGGTAATAGAGTATGTAATCCATGATGCATGACCCTAGATTTAGCCTTTTTACACACTAAGCACCTATCACAAATTTTATGCACATCATGCTTCATATGTGGCCAAAAGAAATGTTCATGCAAAATGTCCAAAGTCTTAGCAACCCCAAAATGTCCCATCAAACCACCATCATGAGCTTCTCTAACTAACAACTCAGGCAAGGAACTCTTAGGCACACACAATCTTTTCTTTAAAGAGAAATCCATCATGCCTAAAGAATCCATTATGAGCAACTTTTTCACATAAGGCATACAAATTAGAGAAGTCATCATCATAAACATACAACTCCTTTATGTGATCAAACCCAAGCATCTTAGTCTCAAGCATGGAGAGTAAAGAATACCTTCTAGAAAGTGCATCGGCTACCATATTAGCCTTACCTTGCTTATGCTTGATCACATAAGGAAATTGTTCCAAAAACTCCACCCACTTGGCATATCTCTTGTTGAGCTTTCCTTGGCCCTTTAAATGCTTAAGGGATTAATGATCAATATGTATCACAAATTCCTTAGGTAAAAGATAATGTTGCCAAGTTTGTAAAACTCTCACAAGTGCATACAATTCTTTATCATATGTGGAGTAATTCAAATGACCATCCTTCAACTTTTCACTAAAATAAGCAATGGGATGCCCTTCTTGCAACAACACACCCCTTGTCCCTACATTAGATGCATCACATTCAATCTCAAAAGATTTAGCAAAATTAGGCAAAGCAAGAATAGGTGCATGTGTTAATTTATCTTTCAAGCTATTAAAAGCCTCCTCTTGTTCGCCCCCGTCCCCCACTTAAACCCCACATTTTTCTTTACAATTTCATTTAAGGGAGAAGCTAGTGTGCTAAAGTCTTTCACAAATCGCCTACAGAAACTAGCCAAACCATGGAAACTCCTCACCTCACTCGCATTTTTAGGTGTAGGCCAATCTCTAATAGCTTTTACCTTTTCCTCATCAACTTGCATACCTTTAGAACTCACAACAAAGCCAAGGAGCACTACTTGTTTAGCTCAAAATGTGCATTTGTCCAAATGATCATCCAAAGTCAAGCTATATATCAAAATATCATCACAATAGACAACCACAAACTTTCCAATGAAATGTCTCAATACATGATTCATAAATCTCATGAAAGTGCTAGGTGCATTGGTTAGGCAAAAAGGCAAGACCAACCACTCATACAATCCAAACTTAGTTTTGAAAGTGGTTTTCCAGTCATCACCTTCTTTCATTTGAATTTGGTGATAACCACTTTTCAAATCTATTTTGGAGAAATAACCAGAACCATGCAACTCATCCAACAAATCATCAAGTCTAGGGATTGGATGTCTATACCTCACGGTTATGTTGTTGATGGCTCTACAATCCATGCACATTCTCCATGATCCATCCTTTTTCGGCACCAAGATAATGGGCATAGCACAAGGGCTCAACCTCTCTCTCACCCATCTTTTTTGCATCAACCCTTCTACTTGCTTTTGAATCTCCTTAGTCTTTTTTGGATTGCTCCTATATGTGGGTCTATTAGGAAGTGAAGCTCCCGGAATGAGGTCAATTTGGTGCTCAATTCCTCTTAGTTGACGCAAGCCATAAGGAATGTCTTTAGGAAAGACATTCTCAAACTCCTTCAACAAGGCTTCAATACCTAGAGGCAAAGTCATAGTAATGGAAGACAAACACAAATCATGAGACATTAACATAAACATAGGTTGCCTTGCAAGGATTACTCTCTTCACCTCTTTAGCTCTCATAAACAGGCTCTCCACTTTTCTCTCAACTATCGTTTCACTCTTCTTCTTTCTTTCACTTTTTTCTCTCTTTTTATTCTTTTTGTTTTTCTTTCTCTTCTTTTCTCTCTTGTTCTCTTCTCAATCTCATTTGTATTTGGTCCTCACAAACCTCACTTGGAGACAAAGGTGTGAGGGTAACCTTTATTCCTTTATGTACAAAAGAGAATTTGTTAGTTAAGCCATTATGCACAACGTCCCTATCATATTCCTAAGGCCTACCAAGCAAAAGATGGCTAGCCTCCATAGGGACTACATCACAAAGAATTTCATCAAAATATTTACCTATGGAGAAACACACCAAAACTTGCTTATTTACAACTGTTTCTCCATTCTCACTCAACCATTGGAGTTTATAAGGCCTAGGGTGAGGGGTGGTTTTTAGGCCAAGTTTCTCCACTAATCTAGCACTAGCAACATTAGTACAACTCCCCCCATCAATAATCAAAGAACATGATTTTCCCATAACCAAGCACCTAGTATGAAAAATGTTCTCTCTTTGTGTTTCATCCCTATCCTTACAAACACTCCCCATAAGCCTCCTAACCATCAAAAGGTTCCCCTCATGGGGTGGGAGGTCACCATCACTCTCACCCTCACTAGATGAGCTAGACTCATTAGATGAGGATGCACTAACCACGTCACCATTATCCAAAACAATCATACTCCTCTTATTAGGACATTGGGAAGCAATATGGCCCTTCCCTAAACATTTAAAGCACTTAATGGAACTAGATTTAGAAGGATTAAAAGTAGAGTTAGGAGGGTTTTATCACTTGAAGAACTCTTCTCTTGAAGTTTGGATAAAGAACCCTCCTTCTTGAATTTGTCCTTATCCTTCCAAGATGAAGAAGCATAGGAGGAAGACTTCTTGAATGATTGCTTCCTCTTCAATTGTTGCTCCACTTTGATGGCTTGGTGAATGAGCTCCTCCATGGTGGCATAATGATGCAACTCCGCAATATCTTGAATTTCCCTATTAAGTCCATGCAAAAATCTATCCATGGTTGCCTCTTGGCTTTCCTCCACTTGAGCTCTTATCATTGCCATCTCCATCTCCTTATAGTATTCATCCACACTCCTCCCTCCTTGTGTAAGCCTTTGGAGTTTATTATGAAGATCTGTTCCATAGTAAGAAGGCACAAATCTATCCCTCATAGTTCTCTTCATTTTTAACCAAGTGTTCACCATAGGCCTCCTCATCCTCATAATGTCATGTTTCACTTGGTTCCACCACACCAGAGCATATCCTTCAAACTCCAATGAAGCCAATCTAATTTTCTTTTCTTCACTATAGTCATAGCATGAAAATATTTGCTCCACTTTCATCTCCCACTCAAGGTACACTTCCCAGTCACAAGTTCCTTGAAAACTAGGAATTTTAACCTTCACTCCATCTATGTTATCCTCTCTATTATTTTCTCCCTCTCTATGTCCTCCTCCAAATCTCCCTCTCCTACTCCTATGCCTCCTTTCTCCCTCATCTTCCCCATAACCTCCGTCACTCTCATGAGAAGATGAAGTATATCTCCTTTTCTCCATATTTTCCAACTTCACACTCACATCTTCATCACTCTTTTGCATCATCTCCCACCTTGTCTCATTCTCCCTTTGAATTGCTTCTAACTTTGCATCATTTTCCACTTTCAACCTCCTCATCTCCTCCATAATTTTAATCATCTCCACCATTAACTTTGCAGATTTAAGAGATGGTGGATCACTACTCGCCATTGGTGTAGCCATACCTACACAAAATGGTTAGCACGAATAATAGAAATCAAAGAATCCTCTCTTCTCTCTAAGTGTTTACACTCAAGTCACTCATGTTTCACTCTTTCAAGCTTTTTCTATAATTTGCTCTCTCGCTTTTTACCACTCTTGTTCCTCTTAAGTTTTTGAAAAGAACCACCAAATTTCAATAACAAAGAAGCCAAAAAAAGAGGAAAACTGAACAACAAAACTAAGGAATTTAAATGACAAGCAATAAAAGCTATAAGAAATGAAAGGAACACTCAAAAGAAAGCCAAAGGACGACAAAAGGAAGACTCAAAGACAAAGAGATAAGAACAAGTAAGGAAAATGAAGAGCATGTGTATATTCACCACCAAAAACAAGTCAAAAGTATATGAAAGAAAAATAATATCACTATGAGAGTTGGCTCACTAGAAAGGGCAGGTTTTCTTTTATAATTTGGGTAATTTTTTTTTGCAATTTGGCCCCTAAATTTTTTATAATTGCACTTGGGCCCTTAAATTTTTTTGTATTTTCACTTTTGCCCCTATAAATTTGCCAGTTGGTCCTTAAATATTTTCTTTTTTGGACCTTCAATTTTTTTATTTGCAAAAATGCTCCAACTCTCTCCAAACAAAATTTTTAAGTTCTAACAAGTGTCTTACTACAAAAATCTCAAGAATACTGTAAGTGTTATTCCCCAATTTCAAAATTCAAAATTGCCAAAATCAACTTTAAACCTTCAATCAAGTAATTTTCACCAAAATTTAAGTGTCTATATGTGAAACAACACAAATCAAGTATGAATTTAACACAAAAACACCAACTAACATGAATCTAGATGGATCAAAATCTAGATCTAAAAAGAACAAATGAAGAACAACAAGAATAAAACTGCAGAGTTTGACACAATTTAGATGAAACAAGATGAGAATAAAACCAAACAAGTTGGATGAATAACAACCAAGGCAGAACACAAGAAATTAAGCAATGAAAAACTCATAAATTTGCTGTTTCACCCGCCCAGCGGATTAAAGAGGTTGCCCGGCGGAACGAACTAGAATTGGAACCACGAAATCAGCGACTTGCAGTTCAAAATTAACACGAAATTTGGCACAATTGGATGTGTAATTGGTGTTGAATTTGGTTCTGATACCAATTGATGAACCCCAAGGTGGATCTTAATTTTCAACACCTCAAATTTTCTCAAATTGAAACCACAAAATAGAATTTGAAGAAAAAGAGAAAATGGAAAAGAAAAGGAATGGAGAACGCCACAATCAATTCATGATTGATGATGAGTCAATGAGGATTCGCCACAAAGAAATTGCTCTTTGATAAGAATCTAATGATTCAATCCAAGAACCTAGAGAGAACACTCTCAACAAAAATGCTATCAATTTCTTAATTTCTCAAAAGTGTCTACAAAGTGCTCATAAGGACCTATTTACACTAACACTAAAAATAAGGCTCAAATGCCAACAAGCCCAAAACAAAACATAATAGGTCCAAACATAGTCAACTAAAAATTTAAGAGCTAACAACTCCACTAAAGCCCAACAAAGGCCCAATATAAAAGAGCTCAAAAATGTAAGGAAATCCTAATCTAAAACATGGCTCCAATTTATTATCTTCAAGCTTCCAAGGCCTTTTTTTTCCTTTTCCATGAATGTGTTAAGCATCTTGCCAAGTTTCTCTTGAATCTTCCTTCTCCTTCCTCTAGTTATAGGACCTTCTATGTCTATCTCTTGTTTCTTGAAGTCCTTGGATAGTCCTCTATCATCCCCTCCTTCTTGAAGAGAATTTGTCCTTAAATTTGGAGATTTGTGCTTCCGGATTCATGACCATCGGGCGGGCTACACAACTCGCCGGGTTGGTGCGACGTCGATGCTACTACTGGTTACAATTTCAACAAATTTGTGAGTCTTCTTGCATAATTCTTAATATTTTTGTTTGTGTCCATTTAGTTTTATTTGAGTCGATCTCTTCTTGATTCATCCAAATTAAAGTCAAATTCTGCAGTAATGTTCTTGTGTTCTTCCTTTTTTTCTTATTAGATCTATCTAGATTCATGTTAGTTTGTGTTTTGTGTTAAATCCATACTTGATTCGTGTTATTTCACATATAGACATTTAAATGTTGGTGGAAATTACTTGATTGGAGGCTTAATTATATTTTTGAGGGATCTGAATTTTGAATTTGGGAAAGAACATTCAAAGTGTTCTTTATATGTTCTTGAGTTTTTTGGTGGTAGAATGATCTTAAAAATTTTGTTTAGAGAGAGTTGGGGCATTTTCGCAAATAAAAAAGTTGAAGGTCTAAAAATAAAATATCCAAGGACCAATTAGCAATTCTACAAGGACAAAAGTGAAAATACAAAAAAATTAGGGGCCCAAGTGGAATTATAAAAAGTTTGGGGCCAAATTGCAAAAAAAATTATTAAAAAAAATTGCCCAAATTGTAAAAGAAAATCTGCCCTCTTTGGTGAGCCAACTCTTATAGTGATATTATTTTTCTTTTATATAGTTTTGACTTCATTTTGGTGGGGAGAATACAATAGTTCTTCATTTTTTCCTTGGTTGTTCTTTATCTTTGTTTTTGAGTCTTTTTATTGTCTTATAACTTTTATTGCTTGTCTTTTAAATTCCTTGGTTTTGTCTTTGAGTTTTCCTCTTCTTTGGCTTCTTAAGTTGAGCTTGACATTCGTGATATATTTCACATTGAATGATTTCTTTATTTGAACTTGGAGGTTCTTTGTAAGAGCTAAAGAGGAACAAGAGTGGAAAAAGACAAGTGTGCACATTATAGAAAAAACCTCTAAAGAGTGAAACACGAGTGAACTTTGAGTGAAAACACTTAGTTGAGTGGTGAGGTCCATATTTCTATTATTTGTAAACTAACTTTTCTTGTAGGTATGGAGGGTGTGAAGGAGAAAATTCCTAGATTGCTAGGTAGTTGTGATCCGGATGTATATCTTGAATGGGAGATGGAAGTGGAGCTAGTCTTTGCATGCTATGTGATGAAAAGAAGATTAGATTGGTTTCATTGAAATTGGAAGGATATGCATTGGTGTAGTGGAATCAAATGAAAAAAGACATTGATTGGGGAAGAAGA
Organism: Spatholobus suberectus; assembly: GCA_004329165.1. Classification (NCBI taxonomy): domain Eukaryota; kingdom Viridiplantae; phylum Streptophyta; class Magnoliopsida; order Fabales; family Fabaceae; genus Spatholobus; species Spatholobus suberectus. The sequence continues at coordinate 46,302,388 of CM014732.1, forward strand.
CCAATGATCTATACTTGGCAAGGCATAAAAAAGTTGTTGAGAAGTAGATTTGTGCCATCTCTTCATGAGAGAGACCTTCAAGACAAGCTACAAAGACTTACTCAAGGAAGCAAGAGTGTTGATGAGTAGTACAAAGAGATGAAAATGGCTATGATGAGAGCCAATGTGCAAGAGAAGGATGAAATCACCATGACAGGTTCTTATATGGGCTTAATAGAGACATCCAAGTGAAGTTGCAACACTATGAGTGCTTGGAGGACCTAGTACACTATGCCAACAAGGTGGAGAGACAACTTGAGACGAAGCATTACTACAAAAAGACCTATCACTATGATTTTTCTAGTGGTAAGGAGAAGTCCAAGAAGGAGGGATCTTTCTCACTTAAGAAACAATATTCAAAGTCTTCAAATGGTAAACATGTTCCTAACCCTACTACTCTTTCTATTTCTAAAAGTAGTTCAATTAAATGTTTTAAATGCTTGGGTAAAGGACATATTGCATTAAATTGTCCAAACAAGACAACCATGGTCTTGAGGGACAAAGGGGTTGTCACTAGTGAGTTATCTTTTACTAGCTCATCTAATACCTCTAGTGATAATTATAGTGGATGTGATACCAAACCTCTAGATGGGGAATTGATGATGTGTAGGAGGTTGTCTGGTATTCAATGTAAGGATAATGATGGGGTTTAAGGGGACAATATATTTCAAACTAGATGCATGGTCCTAGGAAATTTGTGCTTTTTGATTTTTGATGGGGGTAGTTGTATCAATATGGCTAGCACTAGGTTGGTTAGCAAACTAAACCTTAAAACCACCCCACGCCCTAAACCTTATTCTTTGAAATGGCTAGGTGATGAAGAAGAGTTGATTGTTGACCAACAAGTTTTGGTGAGTTTTACAATTGGAAAATATAAAGATGATGTGTTCTGTGATGTAGCTTCCATGGAAATTCGCCATATCTTATTAGGTAGACCTTGGCAAGTTGAAAGAAATGTGATTCATCATGGAAAGACTAATAAGATCTCTTTTTTACATGAAGGTCATAAGATCAAACTTGCATCACTTTCACCTAAGGAAGCACGTGAGGATCAAATTAAGTTGAGACAAGAGATAGAACAAGAAAGGAAAGAGGTAAAAGAAAAAGAGATGAGAGAAAAAGAAAACGAATTGAAAGAAAAAGAGATGAAGGAAAGGAAAATGATTGAAAAAGAGAGTGAAAAGGAGAGAGCAAAATATAAAGAAAGATATGATTGTTCTGGTTTTTACTTTAACTCTTTGTTTGTTTATGAAGATTCTCTTGTGAAAGGACTTGAAGAAAAGCTTTCTAAGGAAGAATGCAAAGATTTATACTCAAACCCCTTGTTTGGAAGTGATGTTTCTCTTGTGCAAGAAATTGAAGAGAAGTCCTTAAAGGAGGAGTGCAAAACTCTTATTTTTTCCCTTTAACTTGGATATTGGGCTTAATTCTTTTTGTAAATTTGATTGTGCATCTAACCATATTAATTCTTTTGTTTTGATGCTCAAGGAAAAATTGTACATAAAAGATCAATGGGCAAGGCAATTTGGAGAGGAGGTGGATGCACATGAGGAACAAGCCAACCCTTAGGAGAAGAGAAATTGGATCCAAAGTGTTTCTAAACCTTGTGTTTTCCTTGATGTGTTAATTCAAGATGGTTTCAATTTGCATAATGTTTGTGATTTTTTTGATACACATCATTTGAAATTGCATGGTTATAATGAAACTTCTTCCATATGTGTTGTTGTTTGTGGAAAGATTGAGAATAATGAGTTCTATAGGCATGGAGAGCATATGTTTAAAGAAGTTACATTTCATGTGCCTAAATGTTTCTTGCATGATTCATTGATTGGAGGAATTCATGATGAGAGTGTAATGTTGCATAGGAGTTCCTTTGGAAATTACATGAAGCATAATACACTCAAGTCTAATGATACATGGAATGTGCATATTCTTTCTTCTTCTTGGAAAGATTTCATTTTAGTGTTGATTGATGGTTTCTTTAGATTTGTATTTTATTCGGAAGGATGGATATCTAAGCGCTTGCATAATAAGAGAGATTTGCCTTTTTTTTTTAAGGGATCGAAGTCTCCATAGAAGTAGGATTTGTTTTCTTTTTCTTATTTCAATCAATACCAATTCTTGTTTTTTCTTTCTATTGGAATGAAAGCTAAAATTCGTGGATGAATTTCTTCCAAGAAGAAGGGGATGATAGAGGTCTCGGAAGGGCTTAGCTATCTTGTTATTTGTCTTTTAGGATGTTTTGTTATTGGGCCTTGTTGGGCTTCTTGTAGATCTTCTGTATGCACCTAAGTGTTGTTTAATTAGGTGCTATATGGACTTTAGTTATTTTAATTGTTAGCTAATGTTTTAGTTTGTTTTGTTTGTGCCTACTATGAATTGTATTGGGCCTTTTTATTAGTTGTAGTATAAATAGGTCTAAGACCACTTTGTAAAAAACTTTTAGCATTATTGAATATGATTAGCTTTTGCTAATTGAGAGAGCATTGCTCCTCTTAGTTCTTGCTTTGAACCTTTAGATTCTTATCAAAGAATTCTATTATTTGTGGCGAATCCTCCTCGACTTATCAATATTTGGATTGTGGCATCATTCTTACCATTTCTCATCTTTTCCGTTTTTATCTTTCCTTCAATTTTCATTTCGTTCTTGAGACCTTTGGTTTACGCTTTATATATTTAGATTCGTGATCCCGCCGAGTGGCCTGTGCAATCGAGCCGCTCAGCGGGTGCGATCTATTTATGATTTCGCAATTAGATTTGTGCTTTTGGATTCGTGACCGCCGAGCAGCCTACACAACCTGCTAGGCGGGTGCGCGTCAATGCTACTGCTGGTTGCAAATCCAACAAATTTGTGAGTCTTCTTGCATAATTCTTGTGTCTTACTTTTTTTGTTTGTGTCCATCTAGTCTTTTTTGAGTCAATTTCTTCTTGTTTCCTTCAAATTTCATGTCAAACTTTGTAGTTGTGTTCATGTTGTTCTTATTGTGTTCATGTGTAGATCTACTTGATTCCATGTTAGTTGATGTTTTGCGGTTACATCTATACTTCTTGTGAGTTGTTTTACATCTAGATGAAATAGAAAAAAGCGCACAAGAAGGGGGGGTTGAATTGTGCGTTTAAAACCTTTTTATGTTTTTCGATGCAAGTAAAACAGTTTGAAAACGTTTTCAACCTTAAGGATAGAGAGAAGAAGAACACAGAAAGTTTTTATACTGGTTCACTCAACCTGAGCTACGTCCAGTCCTTTCACCCAGAAGGTATTTACTAACTAACTTCGGATACAAGTATTGTTCGTGGCCTCTTCAGGCTTTATACAGCAATCACCCCAGATTGCTTAACCCAAGTATTCTTTTACACTAAGCCTCTCCAGGCTTTCTCAACATAGACAAGTGTTTTTACAAAGATATGAACTCATGTGGTGAGGATTTGAAAGATACAGCTCAAGCACACTCTGAAAATCTTTACAAGATTTTTTCTATCGTCCACTGGACACTTCTATCAATTGCTCAAAAGTAATTTGTTAACTAGGAATTTTTTTCACTAGGCATGTATGTGTGTCTATTTTTGTGACGTTCTTCCTTGATAGATATATAGTCTTCAAAGAAAAGATCCGTTGTGAAGACTTGACTTCGTTATGCAAAGAAGGGCGTGCAAACTATCCTTTCAGAGTGATCAAGTGCGACAACTTTTAGACTTGTACTAAAACGAAAGGTGCAGGACTGTGCTAGCGGTCTGCTTTTCTGAATATTCTTCATTCGGCATGGCATCTTGATAAGTTTACTTGCTTTATCTGTTTTGCTGCGCTCTTGCACTAGAATGATTCTAATACAATTAAATGCTTCAAACAGTTTGAACGTTAGATCATAAGATAGGTAATATGTTAGTTTCGAGAAAAATTAGCATAAATCAATTGGACGTTCAAAATAAAACTTAGTCGTTTGAATATTTGTCGTTGAAAGCTTGCATCAAATATTTGAATTTGTTCTTCAGATGATCATTTTAAGTTGTTCACTAGACGATCATCTTTAAGCACGTCTATTGGACGGTCTTCTTTGACACGTCTACTGGACGATCTTCAAAGTGCAGCTTGTATGCTGTAAAGAGTTCAGTTCTTTGGCAGAAACTTGAACATTAATAAGTTTGTTATCTTCAAAACTTTGAAGGTCTAAACGCTTCTACGTCTTTGGTTCTAACAATCTCCCCTTTTTTGATGATGACAAACCTTATTAATTTTTAAGTTTTTGCTAGAATATAAAGGAATGCATGAAAGAGTTTTCGAAAAACTTACTATGCTCCCACTGAGTCTGATATTCCAAGATTTGTATACTTTTGGGATACAAAAAATACTAGTTTAAACTCATATCGAATAAAATACCAAGAGTCAGATCATATTATATCTAACAATTATAAGTTTAAACATAAATAGAGCAACACTTGAAATATGTCAGAATAAAACATGTATTTTATTTGTACTAGAAGATCATACAACAACAGTAATGCTACTAAACAGCAAAAACAATAATGCTATAGGAGAGTTTGTTGGTTATGGAGAATTTGCTAAAGATGGGTTGCAGTTGGTTTGTAATGTATTGTTGAACGGCAGGGTCAACATGGGGTAAGGGTAAAAGGGCAGAAGAAGAGATAGGAAGGCTTGCAGAGGCTCGAGAGCCAAGAGTAGGCAGTGGTGGAGGTGTAGGTGACGGTGGTTGGGAAGGAGTGGGTGGAAGAGCTTGTGAGGGGGGAGGAGGTGCTTTAAGACGCTTCTAGTTGGTATGGACGTGGAGTAGTCCAAGGGTAGGGTGGTTGAAAATTTGTGTGGTGAGTAAGAGCGGCAATCATAGTGTATAGGATAGAAGTTTCTGTACCAAGGAGTGGACGCTCGTTTACTGGACAAACAAAGGTAGCTGAAGAGTCCGAAAAGTGAAATACACGAGTTGGACGCTGCGTGACTTCATAGTTCGTTGTAGTTGGGATATCGGCTTTGTCGTCTACTGAAACTCCACTACTGGACGCTTCTTGTCCGCATAGGAACATATGTTGATGCCAGAAGCGTTCAGCATCAGCCTCGTCCAAGTCTGTATGAAGACGTTGAGCTAGGAACCATTCACGGGAATGAGTTGAATGTTGTTGAACATCAGCTTTGGACGGCAAAGGTAGGGATGGTGCCTTGGTCAGAATCTTCTTCTTTTTGCAGTTGTCATCTATGATTGGCAGTCTTGGGCAGACGCGATCTGGTTGGATGCGGATGGATGTGGAAGGTTGGATGTGTTGTGATGGGGGAATAAGGAGTTGAAACTTCAAGGTGGTGGAATCCTTGAGAGTGTTGCAAAACATATGCTCAAAGGCAGATGGAAAGAATCCATCTTCTACTGGGTCTAAAGGCCGAAACTTCAAATCTACAGGCCTTATGTGAATAGTCCGCTCGCCCCCAGGTTTCCTTTGTTGCAAAGCTTGCTCGATGTGGTCTACTGGAGGTACTCTGTGTTGAAGTACTCCAGGAGGATGTGCATTGATGCGCCAAGCTCGTACAACTCTTGGGTACCTCCGTTTGATAAACCGCTTGAGCGTTAAGTGTTTAATAGCCCTAGGAGGCAGTGCTAGAAGGTTTATGGACACAGTTGTCCATGTACTTGTCAAGATTAAATGGAGAGTAATCAAAATCGAAAATAGGTTTAGGGAGCTCTGGATGCAAGATAATAGCATTGTCGTCCATGTGGTTTTGGGGGTTGCCTTAAACAAAGAGTAGAGGTCATTTCTGTTTGGTTTTGGTCAAGGTGTCTGAGGGGGTGAAAGATGTAGGAAAGGAAATGATGGTTGAGGAGGAAGGTGACTTAGTAGGCTTGATGGAGAGATGTGTCTTAGATATACCGGGGGTGGGGATGGTGCTTGTATAACCTTTGTCACCAGGCAGCAACAAATCTATTTCAGCTGTGGCTTGTGTGTCAGCTTGTGTTTGGGTAAGAGGTTTAGAAGGTTCAATAATGATTAAGTCAACAAAGTCACTGATAGGTTCATCAGCAGCAGAAGAGGAAAGCTTACTTCTCTTAGACTGTGCTTCCCCTAGCAGTGTTTTTGTTGGTCGTTTGGATGAGGCAGATGGTTGTGGTTGTGGTTGAACAGGAACACCAACCATGGCAGCTTTTTGCTTCTTGACAAGCTTACCAATTAGCTCATCGTCTTCGTCGTTAGAAGCGACAATCAACTGTCTTTTAGCGGGAGCTTATGCTGGAGCAAGTGAAGGAGCAGAGGCAGTGATAGGACCAGCTGCAAGAGGAGCAGGCGGAGCCGAAGGTCTTTGGGTCTTAGATCTTGTAACCCTGGTCGATTGCGTCTTGGACGACCTCCTCTTGGTGGACGGTCTGGCAGTAACTGGATTCATAAACAGTGCCTTATCGTCCATCTGCTTAGCAAGATGGACGATTAGCTCAATTGTCTGTAGAGGTGCCATCTCTATGACTTCCTTTCTATCATCCATTAGTTTGGACGTGGTCTCCAAAGGCTTAAGCACAAACCCAGCCTTCATCTGTGCAACATTGTTGCGTCCAAACGACAATTGAGTGAAACGATGGCCACCACCCAAAATCCTAATCTGGTTTTGCTCCCCAAGAGATAAAGCAAAAAAGGCATGATACACTTGCTGTTGCCAGAAAAGTCTGTTAAGGAGAGCGGCGTAGGTGATTTGGTCGCGCTCTCCACGTCCTCTCATGGTCCTGAAGATGTTGGTTAGGATGAGGTGCGGCAGGTTGAACTGTTGGCCTGTGATAATGTGGAACAACGCAAACTTATGCAGGAAGGTAACACTGTCCTTTGATCCAGCCTTGTGAAAGATTCCCTTGTTTAGAAACTGCTAGAATATCTTCCCTTCTTTTGTCAACTTGCTGTATTCTACTGGCCCTTCACCTTCTGGACCCATCAGAGCAACGTCTACCGTGTCATGTCCTCCAAAATTGTTTTCCCAGCCATTCTTGATGCAGGACCCAGCCCATTCACAGCCAATGGCTTGGGCAACAGAGCCGAGGTCCAGTGTGACCTTAACTCCCAGAGCAATTCCAGTGATGTGCGTATTTGAGAAAACGGCAGAGTTCCAGAACTGTCTGATGAGTTCTGGGTATATGATCTCGTTCAAGTGGAAGTAGTTGAGAATTCCACATTTGAACAAGTTGTCCATTTCATTCACACCCATGTCCTCTAGAGCTTGGATATCGAAACGGCTTTCGATAAGAACAACTGCCTTGTCTAGGCTCTCCACACGAGCCACGGCCTTTGCAGCAAGACCAGCCTTTTCAGTTGCCATATCTGAGAGCTTGAAAGATTGTCAGGGTTTGAGAGACTAAGAGAGTTCAGGTGGATTTGAGAAGAGGTGTGTGTTTGGTTTAGGTTTGAGTGTATATGAAGAAACTGAAAAGTTTTGCTTTTGGCGGTTCTTTCAATTTCGAAGAGAGAGGTGATGTGCAATAAATGCTGGTCAGGCGCTTACATTTCTCGAGGTTGGTTATACGGCGCATGAGTGACTCAGACCGGAATAAGGCATTTATTTCAAATCATTTTCAGAGAAATCATAATTAAGTACGAATAAGTATCATTATGCACACATAAATGTAAGTTGTTATGGAATGCAAAAAGCTATGCAAATGGATGATGTAATATTGGACGCTCAACACATTGGACACTCACATCTTTGGATGGTCAAGGCATGTTGAATTTTTTTGGTAAAGTCTATACCTTCTTGTTGAAAGTAGCCTTGAGCTACAAGTCTCGCTTTATTTCTTACCACTTTGCCAGTTTCATCTAGCTTGTTGCGGAACACCCACTTTGTTCTAATAATAAACTTGTTCTTGGGTGCAGGAACTAGCATCCAGACATCACTCTTTTTGAATTGACTAAGTTCATCCATCATGGTGCTGATCCAGCCATTGTCCAAGAGAGCTTCGTCCACTATCTTTAGTTCTAGTTGAGAAATTAAGGCAGTTTGAGCTTGCTCCTTGAAGGTCGATCTTGTCCTGATATGATCTTGAACGTTTCCAAGAATTTGATTATCTGAATGATAGGTATTCATTTGTCAAGAGCGTCTAGTTGGTTCCTTTTCTTCTTCTTTTGGATCGTCCATCTGATCTCTGGACGCTGAAGGTCTAGCATCTTCTAGCTTCATATCTGCAAATGAATCGTCTAGCTCTGATATTTCTTTATCAGGCTTATTGTCATTAAATTTAACATGGATGGCTTCTTCAACTGTTAAGGTTCTATAGTTGTAAACTTTATAGGCCTTGAATGTTTCAGAATAGCCTAACAATATTCCATCATCACACTTAGAATCAAACTTTCCAAGGTTGTCCTTAGTGTTTAAGATGAAGTATTGACATCCAAAGGGATGAAGATATGATATGTTGGGCATTCCACAATTCATAAGGAGTCTTTTTCAAAATAGGTCTTATATAAATTCTATTTTGTAAATAGCATGTAGTGTTTATTGCTTCAGCCCAGAAGTGCTTAGGAGTGGAATTGTCATTTAGCATGGTTCTAGCCATTTCTTGTAATGATATGTTCTTTCTCTCTACCACACCATTTTGTTGTGGTGTTCGTGGTATAGAGAAGTTGTGGAGAATTCCATTCTCCTCACAGAACTCTTGAAAAATTTTGTTTTCAAACTCCCCTCCGTGATCACTTCTAATTGAAGCTATGCAAACGGCTTTTTCATTTTGAATTCTTTTGCAAAAGATTGAAAAGGTCTTGTAAGACTCATCCTTGTGTTTTAAGAACATAACCTATGTCCATCTAGAGTAGTCGTCCACTACGACTAATCCATATCGTTTTCCACTAAGGGAGGCTGTTCTGGTTGGACCAAACAAATCAATATGTAGTAGCTTAAGAGGTCTAGTTGTGGAAACAATATTTTTTGATTCAAAAGAGCTTTTTACTTGTTTCCCTTTTTGACATGCATCACAGAGAACATCAGACTTGTAAGCAAGATTTAGAAGTCCTCTTACGAGGTTATGCTTATTTAGCTTTAAGATTAGTCTCAAGCTTACATGTCCAAGTTTCTTGTGCCAAGTCCATTGATTCTCTTTGATGGATACTAGACACAATACATTTTGATTTGTGAGGTCATTGAGATCAATCTTATAAAGATTTCTTTGCCTCTTAGCAGAGAATAGTATGGATCCATCTAGATTCCTGACAATACATTTTTCTTTGTCAAAGGAGACATTATGTCCACTGTCACATAATTGACTTATGCTTAGTAGATTGTGTCTGAGTCCTTCAACATATAAAACATTTTCAATGGAGGGGAAAGAGTGCTTACCGATTGTTCCTATTCCTGTGATCTTTCCCTTCTGGTTTCCTCCAAAGGTGACCTATCCACCATTCTTGGGTTGTAGGTTTTGGAACATACACCTTTCTCCCATCATGTGTCGTGAGCAACCACTATCCAGGTACCATGACTAGGGTCTTCTTTCGGTTGTCAAGCAAATCTGCAATAGGTATTATCATAAACTTAGGTACCCAAATGGACTTGGGTCCTTTTCTGTTAGTTCTGAAGGCATTGGACACCTTCTTCATTGGACGATATCTACATTCTATTGATTCATGTCCATTCTTTCCACATATTTTATAGAAGGTTGTGTTTTTACTAGGTTTAAAATTTTCTTCCTTAATAAAACCAAGTCCAGATTTGTCATGAGGATTTCTTCTATAAGATAGAATTTTATTTAGGTTTTCAGTTCCACTGACAAATTTGGACAAACTTTCTTTCAAATGAGTGACTTCTTTTTGAAGTCCTAAAACTTCATGAGAGGATGTCTCTTCTGAAATGTTCTTTGTTTTTAAAAGGTCATTTTCTTTTAAAACCTTTTTATGCTCTTTGTTGAGCAAATTGAATTCTTTTGTTATTTTTGAAAATTTCTTTTTTAGTTCTTTATATCTTATTGAGAGAGTTGATGAGTTAGCAAGCAAATCATTATAGGCTTCTTGTAGAGAGATTAAGTTATTGAAGTTTGCCTCTTCATCTTGCTCATTATTTGAGCTATCAGAGCTGGTCTCCGCCATGAGACACAGGTTGGCTTCTTCCTCTCCTTCTTCATCTGATGAAGATAGGTCCATGTCTTCCCAGGTAGCCATGAGACCCTTTTTTCTTGAAGAATATCTTCTTTTTGTCCTTCTGCAAACTAGGACATTCAACTCTGAAATGTCCAGGCTTCTTGCATTCATAACAGACTAAAGGACTCTTATCTTTTGGTGCCTTGTTAAACTTCTTTGTGAAGTTTTTGGCTCTGGATCCTCCTTTCTTCTTCCACATAGCCTGTATTTTTCTGGAGATGAAGGATATTTCATCTTCATCAGAGTCATTCTCTTCGGACTCTTCCTTAGAGGATTCTTCCACGTTTAGGGCTTTGGACGATGATCCTCTGGGTGGACGCGGGACACTTAGAGCGATGGACTTCTTCTTCTATTCTTCATCTTGCTTCAGCTCCAGTTCATGGACTTTAAGAGTTCCAAGTAACTCTTCCATTGAGAGAGCTGTTAGATCCTTGGAAGCTCTTAAGGCCGTAACCTACGGTCTCCATTGCCTAGGCAAACTTCTCAAGATTTTGTCAATGTGATCATAATTGTCATAGGTTTTGCCTAAGGATCTCAGGTTATTTATTATAGTTTGAAATCTACCAAACATGAGTTTGATAGTTTCATTTTCTTGCATAGTAAAGAGTTCGTATTGTCTTTCGAGTAAGCTCAACTTGGACCTCTGATATGATCCCTGTTCGAATTCATATTGTTTTTACGGATCATCCTTGAGTTGGCTATCTTGTAACAAGAATTATTGGAATAAAAAGAAAATGAAGAAAGGCAGAAGATAAGACTTGCAGAAACAGATAAGAGAATTAATGTAAATGGCGCAGAAAAATAGTAGTAAGAGAATTAACAATACAAAATAGAAAAAGGACAAGAAAATAGAGAAAATAGGAAAACGTGGAAAGGAAAGAAAATGGCAGAAGGCACCACACTCTATAGAGAGTGATAAGCCAAGCGAAGATTCGCCACAAAGGTATAGAAACCTTTGATAAGAACCAAGAAAGGTTCAATCTAAGAACCCCAAAGAGGAGCCAATGCTCTACTCACACTCACAAATGAGTAAAACCTCAATATTATTCAACTCTGTCCAATAAGAGGGATTACATATCTATTTATAGAGTTAATTCTAAAGTGTCTAACCCTAATTCTAGAAAACATAAGCAAAGGCCCAAGAAAGCTTAAGGCCCAAATTACAATTTATTTTTTAAACTTAAAAGAAACCTAAACTAGGAATAGAAAATGGGCTTCTAATTAGAATCAAATCAGCCCATTTATTACAATTAAAATAGGTCCAAAAACATTTAAATAAAATGCAATAAAATTCAGATTGCAAGCCCATGGTTGGTGCATTATTAAATCCCTTAGGTTGGGCCTTCTACTTGAATTAAGTGCACCATCTTGGGCTATCTTCTCCCTTTTTGGGCTTGATCTTGTAGTGTGTTGATCACCTCTAAATGTTCCTTGGGTCTCTTTACTCTTCTCCTTGTAGGTGTTCCTAGCCCAATCATATGATCGTCTCCTTTAGTTTTTTTCTTCTTGGGCCCTTTTGACCCAATTAAGGGTTCTTTCCTCTTTGCTCTTTCCTTTCCTCTTGAATGCCCTTCTTGATCCTCATCAACCTCTTTACTTGTGAAGTGCCTTTGTAGGCAAGAGCGAAGATGTCCCACATTTTCTTAGCACTTTTTATGCTATGTACCTTTTCATATTTAGATTCAGATAAGGCACACATCATAGCATTTCTAACTTTTGAGTTTAGAAGATACCTCTGTTTGTGAGATTCTGTCCATTGACTTCTTAGCAGCCCCACTCCATCATGGTCAAGGGGCAGGTAGTCGTTGGTTTCTACTACGTCCCACATGCCTATGTGACATGCATCAAAGAATGCTATCATTCTTTGCTTCCAATAATTGTAGTTTTGTCCTTTAAAGAGAGGTAGTCTGTTAACGACTTGTCCTTCGTTTTCCATGAGTGATCAAGATCGTTTTACCCCTACAGTGTTAGATGCTCAACCCCAAGAGGCTGAGCTCTGATACCAATTGAAATAGAAAAAAAGCGCACAAGAAGAGGTGGTTAAATTGTGCGTTTAAAACCTTTTTATGTTTTTTGATGCAAGTAAAATAGTTTGAAAACATTTTCAAGCTTAGGGATAGATAGAAGAATACAAAAAGTTTTTATACTGGTTCACTCAACCTAAGCTACGTCCAGTCCCTTCACCTAGAAGGTGTTTACTAACCAACTTCGGATACAAGTATTGTTTGTGGCCTCTTCAGGCTTTACACAGCAATCACCCCAGATTGCTTAACCCAAGTATTCTTTTACACTAAGCCTCTCTAGGCTTTCTCAACACAAACAAGTGTTTTTACAAAGATACTAACTTACGTGGTGAGGATTTGAAAGATAAAGCTTAAGCACACTCTGAAAATCTTTACAAGATTTTTTCTATCGTCCACTGGACGCTTCTATCAATTGTTCAAAAGTAATTTGTTAACTAGGAATTTTTTCACTAAGCACGTATGTGTGTCTATTTTTGTGACGTTCTTCCTTGATACATATATAGTCTTCAGAGAAAAGATCCGTTGTGAAGACTTGATGGAAACCTAGGAGGCCCAAGTTGATTGAGACCTTAGAGGCCCAACAGGAGACCCAAAGTAGAGCAAAGTTTAAAGAAGAACTACAAGGACTTGGGGAACCATGACAAGATTAAGAAATAAGAAGGCTAAGAAAGCTACTTTGGATCAAACAAAAAAATTGAACAACTTATTCTCAGTCAAGTTAAATTTAGAAGGAGAAGCACTTAAGTTGATCCGAGTAGTCCAAATTAATGAAGAGCCCAATGTGGGGAAGACTTTGATTAGCTATCATTGTATAATTGGACCTTTAGTTTTCTGTTTCACTTATTTTTGTAATTGGGCCTATTCTTTGGGCTTAAGGGTTAGCCTCTTTGCTTCTTAATTAGGGTTAGCCTCCTTGTGTGAGTAGCACCTTAGAATAAACTCTATAAATAGAGATGTAATCCCTCTCATTTGACAAAGTTGAATAATATTGAGGTTTACTCATTTGTGAGTGTGAGTAGAGCATTGGCTCCTCTTTGGGTTCTTAGATTGAACCTTTCTTGGTTCTTATCAAAGGTTTCTATACCTTTGTGGCGAATCTTCGCTTGGCTTATCACTCTCTATAGAGTGTGGCACCTTCTGTCATTTTCTTTCCTTTTCATGTTTTCCTATTTTCATCCATTTTTCTTGTCTTTCTAGTTTTCTTGCTTACTTTTTTTTATGTGCCATTTTCTTTAACTCTATCATTTGTTGCTCAAATCTTATCTTTTTCCTTTCTTCATTTTCTTTTTATTCCAATAATTCTTATTACAAGATAGCCAACTCAAGGATGATCCGTAAAAACAGTATGAATCCAAATCCGGATCATATCAAGACTTGACTTCGTTATGTAAAGAAGGGCGTGCAAACTATCCTTTCAGAGTGATCAGGCACAGCAGCTTTTAGACTTGCACTAAAACGGAAGGTGTAGGACTGTGCTGGCGGTCTGCTTTTTTGAACACTCTTCATTCGGCAGCTTGATAAGTTTACTTGCTTTATCTGTTTTGCTGCGCTCTTGCACTAGAATGATTCTGATACAATTAAATGCTTCAAACAATTTGAACGTTAGATCATAAGATAGGCAATATGTTAGTTCCGAGAAAAACTAGCATAAATCAATTGGACGTTCAAAATAAAACTTTGTCATTTGAATATTTGTCGTTGGAAGTTTGCATCAGATATTTGAATTTGTTCTTCAGACGATCATTTTAAGTTGTTCACTGAATGATCATCTTTAAGCACGTTTATTAGACGGTCTTCTTTGACACGTCTACTGGACAGTCTTCTTTGACACGTCTACTGGACGGTCTTTGAAGTGCAGCTTGTATGCTGTAAAGAGTTCAGTTCTTTGGCAGAAACTTGAACATTAATAAGTTTGTTATCTTCAAAACTTTGAGGGTTTAGACGCTTCTATGTCTTTGGTTCTAACACTAGATGCTTGATTTGAGGTGAAATTTAGTGGATTGGGGATTTAGATTGAATTTTGAAATTGGGGAAGAACACTCATAATGTTCTTGAGATTTTTGTAATAAAACACTTGTTAGATCTTAAAAATTTTGTTTGGAGAGAGTTGGGGCATTTTTGCAAATAAAAAATTGAAGGTCCAAAAAAGAAAATATTCAAGGATCAATTGGCAATTATATAGGGACAAAAGTGAAAATACAAAAAAAATTAGGGGCCTAAGTGCAATTATAAAAAGTTTGGGGGCCAAATTGTAAAAAAAAAATTGCCCAAATTATAAAAGAAAACCTGTCCTTTTTGGTGAACCAACTCTCACAGTGATAGCATATTTCTTTTGTATACTTTTGTCCTTATTTTGGTTGTGGGAATATACTTGTTCTTCATCTATCCTTAGTTGTTTGTTAAATTTTTGTCGTTGAGTTTTCTTGTCTTGCTTGGCATTCTTTTGAGTAAACTTACATTTCTTTTTAGCTTTTATTGCTTGTCTTTTAAATTTCCTTGATTTTGTCTAAAGTATTTCTATTCTTGGCCTCTTAAGTTGAGCTTGAAATTCATGACATATTTCACATTGAATACTTTCTTTATTTGAACTTGAAGGTTCTTTGTAAGAGCTAACGAAGAACAAGAGTGGAAAAAAGGCAAGTGTGCACATTATAAAAAAAGCCTCTAAAGAGTGAAACACGAGTGAACTTTGAGTGAAAACACTTAGTTGAGTGGTGAGGTCCATATTTCTATTATTTGTGAACTAACCTTTCTTATAGGTATGGCTTCATCAAATGGAGATTACCTAATGGTAGAATTGTTGAAACTTGGGGAGCAAATTAGAATGGCAAATCATGAGTTTGGAGAAGAAATATAGAACATGAGAAGGGTGGATAATAAATGATTGAAAGAATACAAAGAAGTTATAAGGATATAAGTGAGAGGATGGAAAGACTACGAAGGAGGAGAGATAAAAGAAGAAAAGAAAGAAAAGAAGAAAAAGACAAACAAAGGGAAGAAGAGAAAAACAAAAAGAGTAAAGGGAGAGAAAATAATCGAAAGAAAGACCCATACTTACGTATTGATATGAGTTTCATGAGTGATCCATATTATAGTAATTTAGCAAAGGAATTAAATAAGATAAAAAAAATAGAGAAAAGGAAATGAGAGAAAAAGAGTTGAAAGAAAAGGAAAAGGAGTTAGAAGAAAAAATAAATGTTTGAAAAAGAGGTTGAAAAGGAGAGAGCAAAAGATAAAGAAAAATATGAGTATTCTTGTTTTTATTCTAACACTTTGTTTGAATGTGAAGGCTCTCTTGTGAAAGGACTTGAATCAATGCCTCCTCAAGCGGAATGCAAGGCCTAATATTCTAAGCCTTTGTTTGATTATGCTGTTTCTCTTGCGCAAGAAAGTGAAGAGGAGTCCTTAAAGGAGGAGTGCAAAACTCTTACTCTTTCTTCTAACTTGGATGTTGGACTTAATTCTTCTTGTAAATTTGATTGTGCATCTAACCACATTAATTCTTTTGTTTTGATGCCCAAGGAAGAATTGCACATAAGAGATCAATGGGCAAGGCAATTTGGAGATGAAGTGGATGCACGTGATGAACAAGCCAACCTATGGGAGAAGAGAAATTGGATTCAAAGTGTTTCTAAACCTTGTGGTTTCCTTGATGTGTTAATTCACGATGGTTTCAATTTGCATAATGTTTGTGATTTATTTGATACACATCATTTGAAATTGAATGGTTATAATGAAACTTCTTCCATATATGTTGTTGTTTGTGGAAAGATTGAGAATGATGAGTTCTATAGGCATGGAGCATATATATGCTTAAGGATGAACCGTTTTGTGTGCCTATGATGTCATTACATGGTCTTTTAATTAAAGGAACTCATGTTGAGAGTTTAAAATGACATGTAGTTCATGGTTTTCTCTAACCTTTTGTTCATTCTTATTTCTTCTTGGATGCATTTCATTTTAGTGTTGTTTGATGGTTTCCTTGTGCTTGTATTTGATACGGGAGGATGGATATAATAATAAGAGATTTTCCCTCTCAAGGGATTCAAGTCTCCATAAATGTAGGATTATTCTATTGAAAACTAATACTTGCCTTGTTTTTCTATGTAGGAATAAAGGAGCTAAATTCATAGACAAATTTCTTCCAAGAAGGAGGGGATGATAGAGGTCTCGGAGGGACTTATCTATCTTGTTATTTGTCTTTTAGGTTGTTTTTGTATTAGGCCTTGTTGGTCTTTTTCGTGAACCTTTTTATGCACCTAAGTGTTTCTTAATTAGGTGCCAAGTGGATCTTAGTTAATTTTAGTTTCTAGCTTATGTTTTAGTTTTATTTGTATTGGGCCTTTTAGTTTGTTTGGGTCTTTATTAGTTTGATTGGGCCTTTTGTTAGTAATAGTATAAATA
Source organism: Spatholobus suberectus (assembly GCA_004329165.1). NCBI lineage: Eukaryota > Viridiplantae > Streptophyta > Magnoliopsida > Fabales > Fabaceae > Spatholobus > Spatholobus suberectus. Next base: position 46,318,950 of record CM014732.1, read on the forward strand.
GGCCTATAGGATATATTGTAAAAGAACTTTTGATCATTTGTGAATGTGATTAGCTTTGTGCTAATTGAGTGAGCATTGCTCCTCTTAATTCTTACCTTGAACCTATAGATTCTTATCAAAGAATTCTATTCTTTGTGGCGAATCCTCCTTGACTTATCAATTTTCAGATTGTGGTGTCGTTCTTTTCCACTTTTTCTTTCCTTCAATTTTGGTTCCATTCGTGAGATCCATGGTGCTAAATATTTAGATCCACAATTAGGGATTCATCAAGTGATTTGTGATTTTAATCCACTAACTCTCTTGGATTGGATTCCTTAGCTAATGAATAAGTAAGTTCATCAAGATGGCAAGAAAAAGGTAGAACATGTTAGGCAGCTACATCAGAATGTAAAGCCAATTAGAGAATGGTCTACACCTAAGAATGCAAATGAGGTAAGAAGCTTTCACAGTTTTGTAAGTTTTTATAGAAGGTCTATGAAGAGCTTTAGTTCTATTGCTACTCCTTTGAATGAACTTGTTAAAAGGAATGTTGCATTCAAGTGGGATGATGTGCATGAGAGAGCTTTTAATTTTTTGAAAGATAAGCTAACCAATGCACCTTTGCTTTGTTTGCTTAATTTTGATAAAGCTTTTGAAATTGAATTTGATGCTTTTGGTTTTGGAATAGAGATTGTACTAATGCAAGACTCTAAACCAATAGCATATTTTAGTGAAAAGCTTAGTGGAGCAACATTGATTTATCTTTCGTATGTGATAAAACCCCAAAATGGATCTTAAAATTTAGCACCAAAAGTATCAAGATCAAAACCAAAATTGAATGAAAGAAAAAGCGGAATAGATGAGAAATGGTAAGAACGACACCACAATCTGAAGATTGATAAGTCGAGGAGGATTCGCCACAAAGAATAGAATTCTTTGATAAGAATCTAAAGGTTCAAAGCAAGAACCATGAGGACCAATGCTCTCTCAATTAGCAAAAGCTAATCACATTCAATAATGTCCAAAGTTTTTCTACAAGTGGTCCTAGAGGCCCATTTATACTACAACTAATAAAAAGGTCTAAACAACTAAAAGGGCCCACTACAATTTATATTAGGCCCAACACAAAGCAAACTAAAATATAAGCTAGAAACTAAAAATAATTAAAGTCTACATAGTGTAACACCCTAAGGGGCATTACCGTAACTGGGTCTATATTTCTAAGAATGAAAAGAAAAACAAACTTGAAAGGTAGACACAACATGCAAGTACTACTCATAAATGTAATTAGATATTATATACGAACCATACAGTAATTAAAATACATGCCTAATACAACTCATATATCACCCAAAGATGTCATATAAAATATAAAGAATACAAAAAATAAATAACGTAAACTAGGCTACGACTTCATGCACGTGAGTCCAAGCTTCATCTGTACATGTCTTTACTTGTATCCTGAAAAAGGAAAAACTTAAAGGAGTGAGACATAATGTCTCAGTGAGTGCTCTAAGGGTTCTACGGCTAGGTCAAACTCTTCTACTTGGATAACCTTCATTACTTATCTCTCATGGCTTTAGCCTCATTGGCTCTCTCATAATTATCTATACCTATAGTCAAGTCTACACCTTTCAACAGTCAATACTCCCTATTAATTGCTCTCTCATTCTCACAACTATTATATTGGTTTACTATCTCATTCTTAACCTAAGAACTCATCCTCATTATTTATACTTTCTTACCCAAAACCCTCTTTAGAATTTACTCTTCTTCCTTTTAATATTCAAAGCTGTCCCCTAGGGTCAAGTCTAAGGTTACAGACATCCTAAAATACTCTTATTTTATTCTCTCTTACTTGTCTTTATACCTTTCTATTACGCCATGAGGGAATTCACCCTTTCTCTATCTTATTCACAACTATTATGATCCAACTAGAACCCTCATAACACTATCCTAAGGTCTAGCCTCTCACTTATCCTTAAGGTAGCAAACACAATTCCAATTACAAGCATATAATTGTTTCACATTCTTTGTCTAGTAACTAGACATATACCTTGTTTTGTTTTATCAAACAGGAACGACACTCGTGCAAGATATGATCACATGTCCACAACTTTAACATTTCATCACAAGACACAATTACATTCTTACATAGAATTCACATAAATAGGGTCACATAGAATTCACATAATTACAACATAGCACACTCTAACATATCACACTATAACAAGATACATATGCTTGCTATGTTCCTAAACCACTACTCATGCACATGTGGTACCAACCTAAACTTTTCGGAAAGTAGACTAGGAGTAAATGCAGGCCATAAGAAGCGTCACCGGTATTGATGCCTTCGGCTTTCGCACCCTTAACTAGCATGATATCCCCCGGTGACTAGTCAGGGTTACCCAGTTTTGCCAGTACGCCCTGACTCCATGGGATCAGCATGGACCATTGGAGTTTTTCCAACCGAATAACCCCCAAGGCTAAGGTTAGACAACCCATCACGGCCTCCACCAGCTAGATTCCTACATACTTTCCTCATCACATAACTCAAATGTTATGATGCATGGTCACAAATAATGCTTACAACTTTTTATAGACTTTTATCATGAAACATTGACACAATTTCATATCACACGCAGTTTCTTTCAAGGTAAATAATAATCATACAATATAAACTCAACAAGGCATAAGAAAACAAACAACAATAAGTTAAAAACTACAAAAAGGCGTTCAAAAACACAAAGAACGAAATAGTAAAAGTCATATTCGCCCAACAGGACGGAAGTCTCGCCTGGCAATCCAGCGAACCCACCCAACGGGTTCGCGTAGGAACCCAACCCGCCCAGCGGGTATTTCACCCCGCCCAGCGAGTCCGCGTGCCTAGCGTAAATGCGGAATCCAGTTTTTGAAGAAAAGTTGCCCAGCGGCTATCTAATCCCGCCGGGCGGATCTGAGGTACTAAATTAATTTATTTTTCCTATTGTCTTTGGGTTCTAAATGCTTCAAGATAAATAATTAGATTGTTAATCACTCTTCTACATTGATAATTGGTCAATCTAATCTATAATTTCCTTATTCCCTCACAATCCCCTCAAAACCCATCAAATCCCTAAATTTAGGTATAAGGAGGGAAAAGATAAATAGATGAACAAGAACAAGGAAGGACACGGGGGAGAGCACTCACCTTTATGGACATACAAAACTGAGTTCTAGGGCTTGAATTCTCCGGTTTCTATTCCTCCTCTTTCCTTTCCTCTTCTTCTTCTTTCTTTTCTCCTCATTCTTTCTACCTTCTTTCTTCTTCTATTTGTGACGGCTAAACCTAATTCTCCTTTTCTATTCCCTTCTTATAACATGTGGTGGGTATGTGGCTTAGTGGGCTTTAATCCTCTATTGGGTTGTATGATAATATTTCTACTAATTTATAATACTAAGGTATTAATAAGAATAATAAGAATAAGAATAATAGTAACAACAACAATAATAATAATAGCAATAAATATAATAACAACAACACAACACAACACAATAATAATAATAATAATAGGAAATATAATAACAATAGTTCTTAATACATCTTTTGTCTAATAACATATGAGAAGGGTTCTACTAAGAGCTACCTCATGGTTTATTTCTAGTACTTGAAATTTGGGGTGTTACACATAGCACCTAATTAAATGACACTTAGGTGCAAACACTAGATCTACAAGAAGCCCAACAAGGCCCAATAATAAAATGTCCTAAAAGACAATTAACAAGATAGCTAAGCCCCTTTGAGACCTCTATCATTGATAAATCCCGAATTAGAAAGAGGAGAAGAAAATTGGTTGGGGGCGCCACAAACAAGGAAGGTTGATAAGCCTATGAGATCGCCACAAGAATGGGTGAACTCTTGATAAGATCAAATGGTTCAAGCAAGAACCCTAGGAGAGAAATCCTCACAGTTGAATAATTCTATTATTGTTTAATCCCCAATTTAGAATTGGTTTTATACATCATGAGTTTATAAAGAGACTAACTCTTAATAAAGATAAAAACTTAGAAATAAAGAGCATAACCCACAAAGCTGTCCAAGTGGTAAAATATTGTGAGAAACACCACTTGGTCCTAAGTTCTAGTCCGAGCAAGAGCAATTTATATTTATTAATATTTTTTAAACTCGCTTACTAAGCCAAAAACTATAAGAAAAACTTAAGAATTACAAAACCCAAAACCTAAGCAAATATGTCTCAAAACTAATACCCATGTTATCATATGCAAGTATGGGAATCCTCCTCCATTTGGGCCTCTAGACATAGGATTAAAGCATTGTCCTTATGTCCCACATCCATTAGTTGTCTTGGAATGTCTTCATGAAAGTTAGCAATTAGTTGCTTAAGAGCCTCTTGAGCCTTCCTAGCTCTTCCTCTTGTCATAGGTCCTCTAAGTCCTCCAATTGCCTTGTTGTCCTTGCCACTAGCCGTGCCCTCATCAATCATCCCCTCCTTCTTGGAAGAAATTCGTCCACGAATTTAGCTTCTTTATTCCTATATGGAAAAACAAAGCAAGTATTAGTTTTCAATGGAATAATTAATCCTACATTTATGGAGACTTAAATCCCTTGAAAGGGCAAATATCTTATTATTTATATGCTTATATATCCATCCTCCCGAATCAAATACAAGCACTAGGTCAAACAACACTAAAATGAAATGCATCCAAGAAGAAACAATGATAAACAAAAGGTTAGACAAACCATGAACTACACGCCATTTTAAACTCTCAACATGAGTTCCTTTAATTAAAAGACCATGTAATGACATCATAGGCACACAAAATGGTTCATCCTTAAGCATATATGCTTCATGCCTATAGAACTCATTTTCACAAATAACAACACACATGGAAAAAGTTTAAAGGCGACCACACAATTCCAAATGATGTGTATCATTCTCAAGTCTCAAGGACTTTGCACCATTACCTACAACAAGATTATGCAACTCATATACATCATGCAAATCACAAGTATCAAGAGTTTACACATGTTGTTGCACATCATATAAAACATAAGGTTTAAAGATGGTTAAGTCAAAATTTTCTTCTCCTAATGGTTGCTTTCTTGCTCGTGTACATCCACCTCTTCTCCAAATTGCCTTGTCCATTGATCTTTTATGTATAATTCTTCCCTAGGCATCAAAACAAAAGAATTAATATGGTTAGATGCATAATCAAATTTACAAGAATTAAGCCCAACATCCAAGCTACAGGAAAGAATAAGAGTTTTACACTCCTCCTTTAAGGACTCTTCTTCACTTTCTTGCACAAGAGAAACATCACCATCAAACAAAGGCTTAGAATATAAGGCCTTGCATTCTCCTTCAAGAGGAATTTCTTCAAGTCCTTTACAAGAGAGCCTTCACATTCAAATAAAGTGCTGGAATAAAAACAAGAATACTCATATTTTTCTTTATCTTTTGCTCTCTCCTTTTCAACCTCTTTTTCAATCATTTCCTTTTCTCTCATCTCTTTTTCTTCCAACTCCTTTTCCTTTTCTCTCATCTCTTTTTCTTTTACCACTTTTCTTTCTTGTTCTATCTTCTTTCTCAACTTAATTTGATCCTCACTTGCTTCCTTAGGTGAAAGTGATGCAAGTCTGACCTTATGACCTTCATGTACAAAAGAGATCTTATTAGTCTTCCCATGGTGAGTTACATTTCTTTCAACTTGCCAAGGTCTACCTAAAAAAATATGTCCAACTTCCATGAAAACTACATCACACAACACATCATCTTTATATTTTTCAATTGTAAAACTCACCAACAGTTGTTGATCAACAACCAACTCTCCTTCATCACCTAGCCATTTCAAACAATAAGGTTTAGGGTGTGGGGTGGTTTTAAGGTTTAGTTTGCTAACCAACCTAGTGCTAGCCACATTAATACGACTACCCCCATCAATAATCAAAGAGCATAAATTTCCTAGAACCATGCATCTAGTTTGAAATATGTTTTCCCCTTAACCTCATCATTATCCTTACATTGAATACCCAACAACCTCCTACACATAATCAATTCCCCATCTAGAGATTTAGTACCACATCCACTATAATTATCACTAGAGGTATTAGATAAGCTAGTAGAAGATAGCTCACTAGTGACAACCCCTTTGTCCCTCAAGACCATGGTTGTCTTGTTTGGACAATGTAATGCAATATGTCCTTTACCCAAGCATTTCAAACATTTAGTTGAACTACTTTTAGACGTAGAAAGAGTACTAGGGTTAGGAACATGTTTACCACTTGGAGACATTAAACCTTGTTGCTTCGGTGAGGAAGATCTCTCCTTCTTGGACTTGTCCTTACCACTAGAAGAATCATAGTGATAGTTCTTCTTGTAGGAATGCTTCCTCTCAAGTTGTCTCTCCCCCTTGTTGGCATGGTGCACTAGGTCCTCCAAGCACTCATAGTGTTGCAACTTCATTTGGATGTCTCTATTAAGCCCATATAAGAACCTTGCCATGGTGGTTTCACCCTTCCCTTGCACATTGGCTCTCATCATAGCCATTTTCATCTCTTTATAATACTCATCAAACACTCTTGCTTCCTTGAGTAAGTCTTTCTAGCTTGTCTTGAAGGTTTCTCTCATGAAAAGATGGCCCAAATCTACTTCTCAACAACTTTTTCATGTCTTGCCAAGTATATAGATCATTGGTCTTCTTCCCCAATCAATGTCTTTTTTCATATGATTCCACCATACCAATACATATCCTTCAAATTTGAAGGAAACCAATCTAATATTCTTTTCATCACTAAAATCATAACATGCAAATATTAACTTCACTTCCATCTCCCATTCAAGATACACCTCCAGATTACAACTACCTTGAAATCTAGGAATTTTCTCCTTCACATCCTCCATACCTACAAGAAAAGTTAGTTCACAAGTAATAGAAATATGGACCTCACCACTCAACTAAGTGTTTTCACTCAAAGTTCCCTCGTGTTTCACTCTTTAGAGGCTTTTTCTATAATGTGCACACTTGCCTTTTTCCGCTCTTGTTCTTCTTTAGCTCTTACAAGGCACCTCCAAGTTCAAATAAAGAAAGTATTCAGTATGAAATGTCACGAATGTCAAGCTCAATTTAAGAGGCCAAGAATATAAATACTCTAGACAAAACCAAGGAAATTTTAAAGACAAGCAATAAAAGCTAAAATGAAAATGAAAGTTTACTCAAAAGAATGCCAAGCAAGACAAGAAGAAGACTCAAGGTCAAAGATTTAACAAACAACTAAGGATAGATGAAAAACAAGTAAGGAAAATGAAGAGCATGTGTATATCTACCACCAAAAACAAGTCAAAAGCATATGAAAGAAAAGTAATATCACTATGAAAGTTGGCTCACCAAATAGGGCGAGCTTTTTTTTATAAATGGGAAATTTTTATTTTTTATTTTTTTAACAATTTTTTTTTGCAATATGGCCCCCAAACTTTTTGTAATTGCACTTAGACCCCTATATTTTTTGTATTTTCACTTTTGTTCCTATATATTTGCTAATTGGTCCTTGAATATTTTCTTTTTGGACCCTCAACTTTTTTAATTTGCAAAAATGCCCCAACTCTCTCCAAACAAAATTTTAAAAATCAAACAAGTGTTCTACTACCAAAAAACTCAAGAATATGTGAAGAATACTTTGAATGTTCTTCCCTAAATTCAAAATCCAGTCATCTCAAACACTTGAAATCAACACAATTCAACTTGAATCCAACAAATTTTATGGTCCTAGACAACAATCCCTAACAATTGAACACTCAATTAACATGAAAACACAATTATTGAACTCAAAATGATCAAATAAGAAAATTTTCAGATTTGAAAATTGAATACCACAAAAACAAAATAAGCAAATGCAGAATTTATTTAGATGATTAAGGAAAATTGACTCAAACAAAGTTGGAAGGATAACTAATAACAAAAAAAACGCATGGATCTAAGTGAAAAGAACTCACAAATTGCTAGATCCAACCTGCAGTAGACATTTTCTTTTAGCAACGACACGCACCTGCCCGACAAGTCTTGTAAGCCGCTCGACGGGTCACAAATCCGGAATTGGAACACATGGAAAAAATGGATCTAGACGCAATTCAGATTTGCACCTCAACATGAATGTGAATTTGATGCACTTCTACCACAAATTTGATGCTGAAATTAGCTCTGAATACCAAATGATGAAACCCCAAAATGGATCTTAAAATTCAGTGCCAAAAGTATCAAGATCAAAACCAAATTTAATAAGAATCTAAAGGTTCAAAGCAAGAACCAAGAGTAGCAATGCTCTCTCAATTAGCAAAAGCTAATCACATTCAATAATGTCCAAAGTTTTTTTACAAGTGGCCTTAGAGGCCTATTTATACTACAATTAATAAAAAGGCCCAAACATCTATAAAGGCCCAATACAATTCATATTAGGCCCAAACAAAGCAAACTAAAATATAAGCTAGAAACTAAAAATAACTAAAGTCCACATAGCACCTAATTAAACAACACTTAGGTGCATACACAAGATCTACAAGAAGCCCAACAAGGCCTAATAACAAAACGTCCTAAAAGACAATTAACAAGATAGCTAAGGCCCTTCGAGACCTCTATTAGTATATGATGAAACCCCAAGTGTGGATCTAAAAATTCAACACCAAAGTAACAAAATCGAAACCAAAATTAGAAGGAAAGAAAAAGTGGAATATATGCAAAATGGTAAGAATGACGCCACAATCTGAAGATTGATAAGTCGAGGAGGATTCACTGCAAAGAATAGAATTCCTTCATAAGAATCTAAAGGTTCAAAGCAAGAACCAAGAAGAGCAATGCTCACTCAATTAGCACAAAGATAATCACATTCACAAAATGATCAAAAGTCTTTTACAAGATGTCCTAAAGGCCTATTTATACTATCACTAACAAAAGGCCCGATCAAACTAATAAAGGCCCAATACAAATAAAACTAAAACATAAGCTAGAAGCTAAAATTAACTAAGGTCCACTTAGCACCTAATTAAGCAACACCTAGGTTCATAAAAAGGTCCACAAAAAGCCCAACAAGGCCCAATACAAAAACAACCTAAAAGACAAATAACAAGATAGCTAAGCCCCTTCGAGACCTCTATCATCCCCTCCTTCTTGGAAGAAATTCGTCCACGAATTTAGCTCCTTTATTCCTACATGGAAAAACAAGACAAGTATTAGTTTTCAATAGAATAAGAAATCCTATATTTATGGAGACTTGAATCCCTTGAAAGGGCAAATCTCTTATTATTTATGTGCTTATATATCCATCCTCCTAGATCAAATACAAGCCTAAAAAAAATCAGTTATCAATAAAATAAAAGCCATCCAAAAAGAATTAAGAATATGCACAATCCATCTATCATTAAACTTGAGTGTATTATGTTTCATGTAATTTCCAAAGGAAATCCCATGCAAGATAACACTCTCATCATGAATTCCTCCAATCAATGAATCATGCAAGAAAGATTTAGGCACACAAAATGTAACATCTTTAAACATTTGCTCTCCATGTCTCTAGAACTCATCATTCTCAATCTTTCCACAAACAACAACACATTTGGCATAAGTTTCATTATGACCATGCAATTTCAAATGATGTGTGTCAAATAAATCACAAACATTATGCAAATTAAAACCATCTTGAATTAACACATCAAGGAAAACACAAGGTTTAGAAACATTTTGGGTCCAATTTCTCTTCTCCCAAGGGTTGGCTTGTTCCTCATGTGCATCCACCTCCTCTCGAAATTGCCTTGCCCATTGATCTTTTATGTACAATTCTTCCTTGGGCATCAAAAGAAAAGAATTAAAATGGTTAGATGCACAATCAAATTTACAAGAAGAATTAAGTCCAACATCTAAGTTAGAAGAAAGAATAAGAGTTTTGCACTCCTCCTTTAAGGACTCTTCTTCACTTTCTTGCACAAGAGAAACATCACTTCCAAACAAGTGGTTAGAGTGTAAATCTTTGCATTCTTCCTTAGAAGCTTTTCTTCAAGTCCTTTCACAAGAAAATCTTCATTGACAAACAAAGAGTTAGAGTAAAAACAAGAACAATCATATCTTTCTTTATCTTTTGCTCTCTCATTTTCACACTCTTTTTTAATCATTTCCTTTTCTCTTTTCTCTATTTTTTTTTATCTCATTTAATTCCTTTGCTAAATTCTTATAATATGGATCACTCATGAAACTCATATCAATACCTAAGGATGGATCTTTCTTTTCATTATTTTCTCTCCCTTTACTCTTTTTGTTTTTCTCTTCTTCCTTTTGTTTTTCTTTTTCTTCTTTCCTCTCTTGCCCTCTTTTATCTGTCCTCCTTCCTAGTCTCTCCATCCTCTCACTTATATCTCTATAACTTCTTTGTATTCTTTCAAATCCTTTATTATCCACCCTTCTCATGTTCTCTATTCCTTCTCCAAACTCATGATTTGCTATTGTAATTTGCTCCCCAAGTTTCAACAATTCCGCCATTAGGTAATCTCCATTTGATGAAGTCATACCTACAAGAAAAGTCAATTCACAAATAATAGAAATATGGACCTCACCACTCAACTAAGTGTATGCACTCAAGGTTCACTTGTGTTTCACTCTTTATAGGCTTTTTTTACAATGTGCACACTTGCCTTTTCCACTCTTGTTCCTCTTTAGCTCTTACAAAGAACCTCCAAGTTCAAATAAAGAAAGTATTCAATGTGAAATATGTCACAAATTTCAAGCTCAACTTAAGAGGCCAATAATATAAATACTCTAGACAAAACCAAGAAAATCTAAAGGACAAGCAATAAAAGCTAAAATGAAATGAAAGTTTACTCAAAAGAAAATCAAGTAAGACAAGAAGAAGACTCAAGGACAAAGTACATTCCCCCACCAAAATATGGACAAAAGTATATGAAAGAAAATTGCTATCACTATGAGAGTTGGCTCACCAAAGAGGGCAGGTTTTCTTTTATAATTTGGGCAATTTTTTTATAATTTTTTTTTGCAATTTGGCCCCCAAACTTTTTATAATTGCACTCAGGCCCCTATATTTTTTTTGTATTTTCACTTTTGCCCCTGTATATTTGCTAATTGGTCCTTGAATATTTTCTTTTTTGGACCTTCAACTTTTTTAATTTGCAAAAACGCCCCAACTCTCTCCAAACAAAAATTTTAAGATCAAACAAATGTTCTACCATAAAAAAAACTCAAGAACATATGAATAACACTTTGAATGTTCTTCCCTTATTTCAAAATTCAAAATTCAAATTCACCACCAAAAAATGCAGTTCAAATTAAATCCAACTCAATTTTCTAGACGTCAATTCCTAACATTTAAGTACTCAATTAACACCAAATCACAAAAACTAATGGAATCAATGAATCAAATTGGACAAAAATTCAAAATTAACTTTGAACAACTCAAGAACAAGATGAATAACAAATAGCAGAATTTGACTCAATTTAGATGATCAAAGGAAAATTGACTCAAACAAAGTTGGAAGGATAACTAATAACAGAAAAACGCATGGATCTAAGTGAAAAAAACTCACAAATTGCTAGATCCAACCTACAAAAGACTCAGCATTTTCTTTAGCAATGACACACACCTGCCCAACGGGTTATGGAGACCGCCCAGCAGACACACGAACGATCAAAATTGGTGCAGCGACCGCACCCGCCTTGTGAGTCATGTAGGTTGCTAGGCAAGATCGTGAATCTGATTCTAATTGATGCTGACAACTTATCTCTGATAACCAAATGATGAAACCCCAAGTGTGGATCTAAAGAATCAGCACCAAGAGTAACAAAATCGAAACCAAAATCAGAAGGAAAGAAAAGGCGGAATAGATAAGAAATGGTAAAAGCAACGCCACAATCTGAAGATTAATAAGTCGAGGAGAATTCGCCATAAAGAATAGAATTCTTTGATAAGAATCTAAAGGTTCAAAGCAAGAACTAAGAGGAACAATGCTCACTCAATTAGCACAAAGCTAATCACATTCACAAAATGATCAAAAGTCTTTTACAAGATGTCCTAGAGGCCTATTTATACTATCACTAACAAAAGGCCCAATCAAACTAATAAAGGCCCAAACAAACTAAAGACCCAATACAAATAAAACTAAAACATAAGCTAGAAGCTAAAATTAACTAAGGTCCACTTAGCACCTAATTAAGCAACACTTAGGTGCATAAAAAGGTCCACAAAAGCCCAACAAGGTTGATGAACCCCAAGGTGGATCTTAATTTTCAACACCTCAAATTTTCTCAAATTGAATCCACAAGACAGAATTTGAAGAAAAAGACAAAATGGAAAAGAAAAGGGATGGAGAAGACGCCATAATCAATTCATGATTGATGAGTCAATGAGGATTCACCACAAAGAAATTGTTCTTTGATAAGAATCTAATGGTTCAAGTCACAAACCTAGAGAGAACACTCTCTTAGCAAAAATGCTATCAATTTCTCAATTCATCAAAAGTGTTTACCAAGTGTCATAGGGACCTATTTACACTAACACTAAAATAAGGCCCAAATAGTAACAATCCCAAAACAAGTCGTAATAGGTCCAAACATAGTCAACTAAAAAGAATAAAGCTAACAACTCCACTAAAGCCCAACAAAGGCCCCAAATAAAAGTGCTCAAAAAATATAAGGAAATCCTAATCTAAGACTTGGCTCCAATTTATTATCTTCAAGCATCCAAGGCCCTCTTCTTCCTTCCCCATGAATGTGTTAAGCCTCTTGCCAAGTTCCTCTTGAATCATCCTTCTCCTTCCTTTACTGATAGGACCTTCCATGTCCATCTCTTCTTTCTTGAAGTTCTTGGATAGTCCTCTATCATCCCCTCCTTCTTGAAGAGAATTTGTCCTCAAATTTGGAGCATGAGTACCTACATCACAAAAAGACAAGTCACTAACATTGAAACTATTACTCCCACCAAAATCAAGAGGCAAGTCAATTTTGTAGGCATTGTCAATAATGCACTCCAACACTTGGAAAGGACCATCTCCCCTTTCTTGAAGCTTAGATTTCCTCTTAGAAGGAAACCTCTCCTTCCTCAAGTGTACCCAAACCCAATCACCGAGCTCAAACACCATCTTCTTCCTCCTTTTGTTTGCTTGTTTTCCATATTGTTCCATCTTCTTCTCAATTTGATCCTTCACCTTCTCATGCAAGTTCCTAACAAAAGTGGCTTTAGAAAGCCCATCTCTATCCATCATAGAAAAGATGTTAGGCAATGGCAACAAATCAAGAGGAGATAAAGGGTTAAAACCATAAACAACCTCAAAAGGAGAATGAGAAGTAGTAGAATTAACAACCCTATTGTAAGCAAACTCAACATGTGGAAAACAATTCTCCCAAGTTCTCAAATTTTTCTTAACCAAACACCTAAGGAGTTGAGATAAAGTTCTATTGACCACCTCCGTTTGCCCATCCGTTTGAGGATGACAAGTAGTAGAAAAGAGAAGCTTAGTACCAAGCTTTCCCCACAAAGTCTTCCAAAAATGCCTTAAGAACTTGGAATCCCTATCCGACATAATGCTCCTAGGCAATCCATGTAAACGCACCACCTCTTTGAAGAACAAATCCGCCACCGCACAAGCATCATCCACTTTGTGGCATGGTATGAAATGAGCCATCTTTGAGAACCTATCAACCACAACAAAAATGGAATCTTTCCCCCTCTTGGATCTTGGGAGACCAAGTACAAAGTCCACAGATAAGTCAATCCAAGGGGAGTTAGGAATAGGTAATGGAGTATATAATCCATGATGCATGACCCTAGATTTATCCTTTTTACACACTAAGCAACTATCACAAATTTTATGCACATCATGCTTCATATGTGGCCAAAAGAAATGTTCATACAAAATGTCCAAAGTCTTAGCAACCCCAAAATGTCCCATCAAACCACCATCATGAGCTTCTCTAACTAACAACTCACGCAAGGAACTCTTAGGCACGCACAATCTTTTATTTTTAAAGAGAAATCCATCATGCCTAAAGAATCCATTATGAGCAACTTTTTCACATAAAGCATACAAATTAGAGAAATCATCACCATAAACATACAACTCCTTTATGTGATCAAACCCAAGCATCTTAGTCTCAAGCATGGAGAGTAAAGAATACCTCCTAGAAAGTGCATCGGCTACCACCTTAGCCTTGCCTTGCTTATGCTTGATCACATAAGGAAATTGTTCCAAGAACTCCACCCATTTGGCATGTCTCTTGTTGAGCTTGCCTTGACCCTTTAAATGCTTAAGGGATTCATGATCACTATGTATCACAAATTCCTTAGGTGAAAGATAATGTTGCCAAGTTTGCAAAACTCTCACAAGTGCATACAATTCTTTATCATATGTGGAGTGATTCAAATGAGCACCCTTCAACTTTTCACTAAAATAAGCAATCGGATGCCCTTCTTGCAACAACACACCCCCTATGCCCACATTAGATGCATCACATTCAATCTCAAAAGATTTAGCAAAATTTGGCAAAGCAAGAATAGGTGCATGTGTTAATTTATCTTTCAAGCTATTAAAAGCCTCCTTTTGTTCACTCCTCCACTTAAACCCCACATTTTTCTTTACAATTTCATTTAAGGGAGAAGCTAGTGTGCTAAAGTCTTTCACAAATCACCTATAGAAACTAGCCAATCCATGGAAACTCCTCACCTCACTCACATTTCTAGGTGTGGGCCAATCTCTAATAGCTTTTACCTTTTCCTCATCAACTTGCACACCTTTAGAACTCACAACAAAGCCAAGGAACACTACTTGTTTGGTGCAAAATGTGCATTTATCCTTATTGGCATACAAACTCTCTTTCCTAAGCACTTCCAAGACACTCCTAATATGACCCAAATGATCATCTAAAGTCAAGCTATATATCAAAATATCATCAAAATAGACAACCACAAACTTTCCAATGAAATGTCTCAACACATGATTCATAAGTCTCATGAAAGTGCTAGGTGCATTGGTTAAGCCAAAAGGCATGACCAGCCACTCATACAATCCAAACTTAGTTTTGAAAGCAACTTTCCATTCATCACCTTCTTTCATTCTAATTTGGTGGTAACCACTTTTCAAATCTATTTTGGAGAAATAACAAGAACCATGCAACTCATCCAACAAATCATCAAGTTTAGGGTTTGGATGTCTATACCTCACGATTATGTTGTTGATGGCTCTACAATCCGTGTACATTCTCCATGATCCATCCTTCTTTGGCACCAAGATAATGGGCATAGCACAAGGGCTCAAGCTCTCTCTCACCCATCCTTTTTGCATCAACCCTTCCACTTGCCTTTGAATCTCCTTAGTCTCTTCCAGATTGCTCCTATATGCGGGTCTATTAGGAAGTGAAGCTTCCGGAATGAGGTCAATTTGGTACTCAATTCCTCTTAGTGGAGGCAAGCCATGAGGAATGTCTTTAGGAAAGACATCCTCAAACTCCTTCAACAAGGCTTCAATACCTAGAGGCAAAGTCATAGTAATAGAAGACAAACACAAATCATGAGACATTAACATAAACATAGGTTGCCTTGCAAGCATCACTCTCTTCACCTCTTTAGCTCTCATAAACAAGCTCTCCACTTTTCTCTCAACTATCTTTTTACTCTTCTCTTTCTTTTCACTATTTTCTCTCTTTTTATTCTTTTTGTTTTTCTCTCCATCTTTTTGGTTTTTCTTTCTCTTCTTTTCTCTCTTGTTCTCTTTTCAATCTCATTTTTATTTGGTCCTCACAAACCTCACTTGGAGACAAAGGTGTGAGGGTAATCTTTGTCCCCTTTATGTACAAAAGGGAATTTGTTAGTTAAGCCATTATGCACAACGTCCCTATCATATTGCCAAGGTCTACCAAGAAAAAGATGGCTAGCCTCCATAGGGACTACATCACAAAGAATTTCATCAAAATATTTACCTATGGAAAAACACACCAAAACTTGCTTATCTACAACTATTTCTCCATTTTCACTCAACCATTGGAGCTTATAAGGCCTAGGGTGAGGGGTGGTTTTTAGGCCAAGTTTCTCCACTAACCTAGCACTAGCAACATTAGTACAACTCCCTCCATCGATAATCAAAGAACATAATTTTCCCATAACTAAGCACCTAGTATGAAAAATGTTCTCTCTTTGTGTTTCATCCCTATCCTTACAAACACTCCCCATAAGCCTCCTAACCATCAAAAGGTCCCCCTCATGGGGTGGGAGGTCACCATCAATCTCACCCTTACTAGATGAACTAGATTCACTAGAAGAGGATGCACTAACCACATCACCATTATCCAAGATAATCATAGTCCTCTTATTAGGACATTGGGAAGCAATGTGACCTTTCCCTAAACATTTAAAACACTTAATGGAACTAGATTTAGAAGGATTAGAGGTAGAGTTAGGAGGGGTTTTACCACTTGAAGAACTCTTCTTTTGAGTTTGGATGAAGAGTCCTCCTTCTTGAATTTGTCCTTATCCTTCCAAGATGAAGAAGCATAGGAGGAAGACTTCTTGAACGATTGCTTCCTCTTCAATTGTTGCTCCACTTTGATGGCTTGGTGAGTGAGCTCCTCCATAGTGGCATAATGATGCAACTCCACAATGTCTTGAATTTCCCTATTAAGGCCATGCAAAAATCTAGCCATGGTTGCCTCTTGGCTCTCCTCCACTTGAGCTCTTATCATTGCCATCTCCATCTCCTTATAGTATTCATCCACACTCCTCCCTCCTTGTGTAAGCCTTTGGAGTTTATTATGAAGATCTCTCCCATAATAAGAAGGCACAAATCTATCCCTCATAGTTCTCTTCATTTCCAACCAAGTGTTCAACATAGGCCTCCTCATCCCCATAATGTCATGTTTCACTTGGTTCCACCAGACCAAAGCATATCCTTAAAACTCCAATGAAGCCAATCTAATTTTCTTTTCTTCACTAAAATCATAACATGAAAATATTTGCTCCACTTTCATCTCCCACTCAAGGTACACTTCCGGGTCACAAGTTCCTTAAAAACTAGGAATTTTAACCTTCACTCCATCCATGTTTTCCTCTCTTTTATTTTCTCCTCTAAATCTCCCTCTCCTATTTTTCCTATGTCTCCTATGCCTCCTTTCTCCCTCATCGTCCCCATAACCTTTATCACTCCCATGAGAAGATGAAGTATACCTCCTTCTCTCCACATTTTCCAACCTCACACTCACATCTTCATTACTCTTTTGCATCATCTCCCACCTTGTGTCATTCTCCCTATGTATTGCTTCTAACTTTGCATCATTTTCCATTCTCAACCTCCTCAACTCCTCCCCAATTTTAATCATCTCTGCCATTAATTTTTCGAATTTAGGAGATGGTGGATCACTACTTGCCATTGGTGAAGCCATACCTACACAAAATGGTTAGCACAAATAATAGAAATCAAGGAATCCTCTCCACTCTCTAAGTGTTTACACTCAAGTCACTCGTGTTTCACTCTTTCAAGCTTTTTCTATAATTTGCTCTCTTGTTGTTTTTTTTTCTACCACTCTTGTTCCTCTTAAGTTCTTGAAAAGAACCACCAAGATCAACTCAATAAGCCAAAGAAGAGGAAAACTCAAGGACAAAACCAAGAAATTTAAAAGACAAGCAATAAAAGCTAAAAAGAAATGAAAGTTTACTTAAAAGAATGCCAAGCAAGACAATAAGAAGACTCAAGGACAAAGATTTAACAAAAACTAAGAGATGAAGAACAAGTACATTCCCACCACCAAAATAAGGACAAAAGTATATGAAAGAAAATTGTTATCACTATGAGAGTTGGCTCACTAAAGAGGACAGGTTTTTTTTTTAATAAATGGGCAATTTATTTTTTAACAATTTTTTTTAGCAATTTGGCCCCCAAACTTTTTACAATTGCACTTGATCCCTAAAATTTTTTGTATTTTCAATTTTGCCACTATAAAATTGCCAATTGGTCCTTGAATATTTTTTTTTCGACCTTCAACTTTTTTTTATTTGCAAAAACGTCCCAACTCTCGCCAAACAAAATTCTAATGGATCAAACAAGTGTTCTACCACAAAAAAAACCAAGAACACCTCAAGAACACTATGAGTGTTCTTTCCTAATTTCAAAATTTAAAACTCCCAAAATCAAGTTTAAACCTCCAATCAAGTATTTTCCACCAACATTTAAGTGTCTATATGTAAAATAACACAAATCAAGTATGGATTTAACACAAAAACATGAACAAACTTAAATCTAGATGAATCAAAATCTAGATCTAACAAGAACAAAAGAAGAGCACCAAGAACAAAACTATATAGAATTGGCACAAAATTGGATGAATTAAGTAGAGATAAAATCAAATAAGACTAAATGAACACAAACAAAAATAATAAGACATAAAAATTATGCAAAAAAACTCACAAATTTGTTGGATTCGCAACTTTGACGTCACACCCGCCCAGCGGCTAGGGAAGCCGCCCAGCGCACACGAGCGCGAATCAGAATTTGAACTGCGAAATCAGCGCACCTGCCCAGCGGGTTACGGAGACCGCCCAGCGGATACGAACTAGAATTGGTGTTGAACCTGGCTTTGGTACCAAATGATGAACCTCAAGGTGGATCTTAATTTTCAACACCTCAAATTTTCTCAAATTGAATCCACAGAACAGAATTTGAAAAAAAAGAGAAAATGGAAAAGAAAAGGGATGGAGAAGACGCTACAATCAATTCATGATTGATGAGTCAATGAAGGTTCGCCACAAAGAAATTATTCTTTGATAAGAATCTAATGGTTTAAGTCAAGAACCTAGAGAGAACACTCTCTTAGCAAAAATGCTATCAATTTCTCAATTCATCAAAAGTGTTTACCAATTCATCAAATGTGTTAAGCCTTTTGCTAAGTTCCTCTTGAATCATCCTTCTCCTTCCTCTAGTCATAGGACCTTCCATGTCCATCTCTTCTTTCTTGAAGTTCTTGGATAGTCCTCTATCAAAGGCCCAATACAAAAACAACCTAAAAGACAAATAATAAGATAGCTAAGTCCCTCTGAGACCTTTATCATCAATGATGAAACCCCAAGTGTGGATTTAAAATTCAGCACCAAGAGTAACAAAATCAAAATCAAAATTAGAAGGAAAGAAAAAGCGGAATAGATGAGAAATGATAAGAATGACGCCACAATCCGAAGATTGATAAGTCAAGGAGGATTCACCACAAAGAATAGAATTTTTTGATAAGAATCTAAAGGTTCAAAGCAAGAACCAAGAGGAGCAATGCTCACTCAATTAGCACAAAGCTAATCACATTCACAAAATGATCAAAAGTCTTTTACAAGATGTCCTAGAGGCCTATTTATACTATCACTAACAAAAGGCCCAATCAAACTAATAAAGGCCCAAACAAACTAAAAGGCCTAATACAAATAAAACTAAAACATAAGCTAGAAGCTAAAATTAACTAAGGTCCACTTGGCACCTAATTAAGCAACACTTAGGTACATAAAAAGGTCCACAAAAAGCCCAACAAGGCCCAATACAAAAACAACCTAAAAGACAAATAACAAGATAGCTAAGCCTCTTCGAGACCTCTATCAGTATGACAAGGGCATGTTATAATGATTTTTGAACATGGAGATTGTATTTGGGTTCATATGCAAAAAGAAAGGTTCACACTCAAAGATAATCTAAGTTGCAACCAAGAGGAGATGAACATTTTCATGTGGAAAGGATCAATGACAATGCCTACAAGCTAGATTTGCCAAGTGAACATGGTAATGTAAGTTCTACATTTAATGTGGCCAATCTATCTTTTTTGGTGTAGGTCATGGATTTGATTTGAGGACGAATCATTTCGACAAGGGAGGGAATGATAAAGATCCAACTAGCCAACCCAAAGACTCTTTGTGACACACTAGATTTCCTATGACTAGGTCCAAGACTAAGATGTTGAAGCAAGTTTTGGAAAGCCTAATTATGGAGATCAAGAAAAGTCCAGATCAAAGGGATAAAAGATTGCACCAAAATGGGTCGCTTTCTTACAAGTTAATGATGATTTGAGCCCAACTTGAAGACAACATGAAAAGCCCAAATTCATTTGATCAAGAAGCAATCATGGGTTGAAGTTTAATTAGTGGGTTAATTAGTTTTAGGTTGAATAGTTACTTAAGGCCATTTTCTAATTTTTCATGTAATTTTCGCACTTATTTTTGGTGTAATAAGTTCATATGTCTTTTGGTATCTTATAGGTTAGATTTTAGTGTTTTTAGGCTTCCTAAACCACACTATAATGGTTAGTGGGAATTAATGAACCATTGTAATGGTTAGTGGGGAGTAATTTCTAGTGGGAAATAAATTTTTAGTGGGAAATCAATGTTAGTGGGAATTGGAAATGTTAGTGGGAAATCACTTCTTGTACTCCAAGAGTGATGAATCCCCCAAAGTGGATCACAAAATTCAGCACCATAGATTTGAAGAACGGAAGCAAAATTGAAGGAAAGATAAAAGCGAAAAAGATAAGAAATGGATAGAATGACGCCACAATCCGAAAATTGATAAGTTGAGGATGATTCGCCACAAAGAATAAAATTCTTTGATAAGAATCAAAGGTTCAAAGCAAGAACCAAGAGGAGCAATGCTCACTCAATTAGCACAAAGCTAATCACATTTACAAAATGCCAAAAGCTTTTTTTACAAGTGGTCCTAGAGGCCTATTTATACTACAACTAATAAAAGGCCCAAACAAACTAAAAGGCCTAATAGAAATCAAAGTAAAATATAAGCTAGGAACTAAAATTAACTAAAGCCCACATGATACCTAATTAAGCAACACTTAGATGCATACAAAAGTTGTACAATAAGCCCAACAAAGCCAAATAACAAATGTCCTAATCCAAGGTTGCCAAGCCCTTCCTCTATCATCCCCTCCTTCTTGGAAGAAATTCGTCCACGAATTTAGCTCCTTTATTCTTACATGAAAAACCAAAAAAATATTAGTTTTCAATGGAATAGGAAATCCTACATTTATGGAGACTTGAATCCCTTGATAAAGCAAATCTCTTATTATATATGTGCTTATATATTCATCCTCCCGGATCAAATACAAACTTAAAGAAACTACCAATCAACACTAAAATGAAATCTGTACAAAAAGAATAAAAACTATGCACAATCCATCTATTATTAAACTTGAGTGTATTATGCTTCATGTAATTTCCAAAGGAACTCCTATGCAACATTACACTCTCATTATGAATTCCTTCAATCAATGAATCATGCAAGAAAGATTTAGGCACACTGTAACACCCCAAATTTTAAGTACTAAACATGAACTATGAGGTAGTTTTTAGTAGGACCTTTCTCATGTGTTATTAGACAAAAAATGTCTTAAGAGTTATTGTTATATTTCTTATTATTACTGTTCCTATCATTATTAATATTATATTTATTGTTGTTGCTGCTATTATTATTATTATTATTATTATCGACACTTTAGTATTAGAAATAAATAGGAATGTTATCCTAAAACCCAAAAGAACATCTAGGGTCCAATAGGAGACTAAAGTTCACTAAGCCACACACTCACCCACAATAAGAAGATAATAGAGAAGGGGGAGGTTAGGTTTAGCCGTCACAAAATAAAAGAAGAAAGAAGTTAGAGAGAATGAGGAGAAAGGAAAGAAAAAGAGGAAGAGAAAAAAAAAGGAATAAAAACTGGAGAACCCAAGCCCTAGAACTTAGCTTTGCGAGTTTCTAAAGGTGAGTGCTTTCTCTCGTGTCTTTTATGTTGTTCTTGTTCATCTATTTGCCTTTTCCCCTTCTTTATGCCTATGATTAGGGATTTAATAGGTTTTGAGGGAATTGTAAAGGAGTAAGGAGTTTATAGATTAGATAGACTTTGGGCAACTTTTATTCAAAAATTGATTCCGCATTTACATTGGGCGCGCGGATCTGCTAGGCGGGTGCTACACCCGCTGGGCGGGATGGGTGCTAACACAGACCCGCTGGGCGGGGTTCAATACCCGCCGGGCTTGCGTGACCGCCAGGCGGACCTTTTGTCCCGCCGGACGGATACGATATTCGTTATTCTGTTTTTTTGTGCCTATGAATTCTTTTTTTCAGTTGTTAATTCATTATTGCTGCTTTTCTTATGCCTCATTAAGTTTAATACTTGTGATTGTTATTTACCTGGAGAAAACTGGGTATGATATGAACTTATGTTAGTGTTTTATGATAAAAGCCTATAAAATGTTGTAAGCATTATATGTGATCATGCACTATAACATTTAAGTTATGTGATAAGGAAAGTATGTAATCTGGTTGTTGGAGGCCGTGATGGGTTGTCTAACCCTAGCCTTGGAGGTTATTCAGTTGGGAAAACTCCAATGGTCTATGCTGATCCCATGGAGTCAGGGCATACTGGCAAAACTGGGTAACCCTGAGTCACTAGGGGATATCATACTAGTTAAGGGTGCGAGGGTCGAAGGCATCGATACTGATGATGCTTCTTATGGCCGTGCATTTACTCTAGTCTACTTTTCGAAAAGTTTAGGTTGGTACCACATGTGTATGAATAGTGGTTTAGGAACATAGCGTGCATATGCATCTTGTTATTGTGTGATATGTTGAAGTGTGCCTACAATTATAATTATGTGAAGTCTGTTTGACTTTCATGAGCGATTGATGTAATGTGAACACGTGTGAAAACATAATTGTGTCTTGTGATGAAGTGTCGAGATTATGCATATGTGCTCATGTTATGAATGTATGTTATGCTTGTTTGATTAAACAAAACGATGCGTATGTCTAGTTACTAGGCAAAAGATGTGAAATAAATGTATGCTTGTAATTAGAATTGTATTTATTACCTTAAGAATAATAATAGTTGTGAATGAAATAGAGAAAGAGTGAATCCTCACACAACGTAATAGAAAGGTATAAGACAAGTAAGAGAGAACAAAATGAGGGTATTAAGGTAAGTGTTAAGGGAGTGTCAAAAGTATTTTAGAACGTCTGTAACCTTAGACTTGACCCCTAGAGAATAACCTTAAACATCAAAAGGAAGAATAGTAAAATCTAAACATGAAGGGTTTAAATACTAGAGAGGGTTTTGAGTAAGAAAGAGTTCTGAGGTTGAGAATGTAGTAAGCATGTATAACAATTGTGAGAATGAGAGAGGAATTAATAGGAATCACTAATTATTGAAAGGTGTAGACCCAACCATAGGTATGGATAATTATAAGAGACCTAGTGAGGCTAAAGCCATGAGAGATAAGTGATGAAGGTTGTTTGAGTAGACGAGTCTAATAGAGTCCTTAGAGCACTCACTGAGACATTATGTCTCACTCCTTTAAGTTTCTCCTTTTTTAGGATACAGGTGAAGACGTAGTCTTTTTCTTGTATTCCTCTTTATGTTTTGTATGACACCTTTAAATGATAGATGAGGTGTATTAGACATGTATGATATTTTATAGTATTATCCTTACATTAATATAATTGTATTTATGAGTCGCTCCAACATGTTGTTTTGTATGTTTTTAAATCTTACTATTTTTGTTCTTAGAAATCTAGGCTTAGTTACGTTAATACCCCTTAGGGTGTTACACACACAAGATGTAACGTCTTTAAACGTATGCTCTCCATGCTTATAGAACTCATCATTCTTAATATTTCCACAAGCAACAACACATATGGAAGAAGTTTCATTATAACCATGCAATTTCAAATGATGTGTATCAAGTAAATCACAAACATTATGCAAATTGAAACCATCTTGAATTAACACATCAAAGAAAACACAAGGTTTAGAAACACTTTGGATCCAATTTCTCTTCTCCCAAGGGTTGGCCTATTCGTCACGTGCATCCACTTCCTCTCCAAATTGCCTTACCCATTGATCTGTTATGTACAATTCTTCCTTGGGCATCAAAACAAAAGAATTAATATAGTTAGATGCACAGTCAAATTTACAAGAAGAATTAAGTCCAACATCCAAGTTAGAAGAAAGAATAAGAGTTTTGCACTCCTCCTTTAAGGACTCCTCTTCACTTTTTTGCACAAGAAAAACATCACTCCCAAACAAGGGGTTAGAGTATAAATCTTTGCATTCTTCCATAGGAAGCTTTTCTCCAATTTCTTTCACAAGAGAATCTTTATTAACAAACAAAGAGTTAGAGTAAAAACAAGATCAATCATATCTTTCTTTATCTTTTGCTCTCTCATTTTCACACTCTTTTTTAATCATTTCCTTTTCTCTCATCTCTTTTTCTTCTAACTCCTTATCCTTTGTTCTCAACTTGTTTTCTCTCATTTCCTTTTCTCTTTTCTCTATTTTTTTTATCTCATTTAATTCCTTTACTAAGTTCCTATAATATGGATCACTCATGAAACTCATATCAATACCTAAGTATGAGTCTTTCTTTTCATTATTTTCTCTCCCTTTACTCTCTTTTTTTCTTCTCTTCTTCCTTTTGTTTTTGTTTTTCTTCTTTTCTCTCTTGCCCTCTTTTATCTCTCCTCCTTCCTAGTCTCTTCATCCTCTCACTAACTTCTTTGTATTCTTTCAAATCCTTTATTATCCACCCTTCTCATGCTCTCTATTCCTTCTCCAAACTCATGATTTGCTATTCTAATTTGCTCCCCAAGTTTCAACAATTCCGCCATTAGGTAATCTCCATTTGATGAAGCCATATCTACAAGAAAAGTTAGTTCACAAATAATAGAAATATAGACCTCACCACTCAACTAAGTGTATTCACTCAAGGTTTACTCATGTTTCACTCTTTAGAGGCTTTTTCTATAATGTGCACACTTTCCTTTTCCACTCTTGTTCCTCTTTAGCTCTTACCAAGAACCTCCAAGTTCAAATAAAGAAAGTATTCAATGTACAATATGTCACAAATTTTAAGCTCAACTTAAGAGGCCAAGAATAGCAATGCTCTAGACAAAACCAAGAAAATTTAAAAGACAAGCAATAAAAGCTAAAATGAAATGAAAGTTTACTCAAAAGAAAATCAAGACAAGAAGAAGACTCAAGACAAGGATTTAACAAACAACTAAAGATAGATGAAGAACAAGTACATTCCGCCCACCAAAATAAGGACAAAAGTATATGAAAGAAAATTGCTATCACTATGAGAGTTGGCTCACCAAAGAGGGTAGGTTTTATTTTATAATTTGGGCAAAATTTTTTATATTTTTTTTTGCAATTTGGCCCCCAAACTTTTTATAATTGCACTTAGGCCCCTATATTTTTTTGTATTTTCACTTTTGTCCTTGTATATTTGCTAATTAGTCCTTAAATATTTTCTTTTTTGGACCTTCAACTTTTTTAATTTGCAAAAACACCCCAACTCTCTCCAAGCAAAATTTTTAAGATTAAACAAGTGTTCTACCATCAAAAAACTCAAGAACATATGAAGAATACTTTGAATGTTCTTCCCTAATTTCAAAATTTAAAACTCCAAAATGTAATCTAAATCCCCAATCAATTAAATTTCACCTCAAATCAAGCATCTAGATGTAAAACAACTCACAAGAAGTATAGATCTAGCATCAAAATATCAACTAACATGGAATCAAATGGATCAAAATGTAAATCTACACATGAACAAAAAAGAATACCAAGAACAAAACTGTAAAGAATTGGCACAAAATTGGATGAATTAAGAAGAGATCAACTCAAATAAAACTAAACGAATACAAACAAAAACAGCAAGACACAAGAATTATGCAAGACTCACAAATTTGCTAGATTTGCAACATCAACGTCTCACCTGCCCAACGGGTTATGGAGGCCGCCTGGCCGACACGAACCAGAATTGGAGTACACATTGACGCAGACCCACCCAGTGGTCATGAATTCGGTTTCAGCAAAATAAGATAGCAAGCTACACAAATTGATGCTGAATTTCCAGCTATGATTACCAAATGATGAATCCCCCAAAGTGGATCACAAAATTCAGCACCATAGATTTGAAGAACGGAAGCAAAATTGAAGGAAAGATAAAAGCAAAAAAAATAAGAAATGGATAGAATGACACCACAATCCGAGGATTGATAAGTCAAGGAGGATTCGCCACAAAAAATAGAATTATTTGATAAGAATCAAAGGTTCAAAGCAAGAACTAAGAGGAGCAATGCTCACTCAATTAGCACAAAGCTAATCTCATTCACAAAATACCAAAAGCTTTTTTTACAAGTGGTCCTAGAGGCCTATTTATACTACAACTAATAAAAGGCCCAAACAAACTAAAAGGCCCAACAGAAATCAAAGTAAAATATAAGCTAGGAACTAAAATTAACTAAAGCCCACATGGCACCTAATTAAGCAATACTTAGGTGCATACAAAAGTTGCACAATAAGCCCAACAAAGCCCAATAACAAGTGTCCTAATCCAAGGTTGCCAAGTCCCTCCAAGACCTCTATCAAAGAGTTGCCTAGCTTACCTATAAATAGGAACCTATTGTAAACAACCAAGGAAGAGTTCGTAGATTAATCAATTTGAGTGTTTTTCCATTGTGAGCTTCCCCTTTGTTCTTGGGTTAAGAACTTCATAGTGTTGGTTCTACCGGCAAGTCGCGGTTAGGGTCACGCTTACTCTTGTCAACTTTGGTTCTACCGGTAGATCGCGGTTAAGATCAAGTTCCTCCTAGTTTCCTTTACCTGTTTCAAGACGATCCTAAATAAATATCACGTCAGATGTATTTTCCTTTGTAATTTTAGCTCTAAAGATTGTAAGTGGAAGGTTGAATTTGGATTCTATCTTGGACACTGAAGAAAAAAAAGACATTTCTTCTAGAATGAGTATGTAGTTATACCTTTAGTCATTATTTTTCAAAAGAAATAATCAGTTTAACATCTTCATTTTAAATTGTGATAGCAATCATGTTGAGTTCTTGATGTAAGATGCTACAACTTCATCATGTGATGTGGTTTTTTAAATCCTTGTTTGACATTAATAATTAATTATTCATGAAATCATCAAGCTTTACATATGTTTGCAAGCAAAAATGTGACATCTTTGAACACTTCCCCAATTTTTTATCCATTTTGCATTGACAAATTGTGGTTACATTTTATTTAATTCTAGACAAAGGTATAGAATACTTATAATTGGTAGTAGTCTTGAGTAGTCTTAATTTTAGTAGGACATAAGATGACCCTGCATTGGCATTGACATGTCTTAAATTTGTAGACATATTTATATTCCCTTTTATACCTTTCTATATGTGTAACCCACTAATGATGTTCATACAAACTCATTTTCCACAGATATGATTACGAATTTGTAGCTCACATATGTCTAATTAATTAAACATTGAGTCATTTTGTTCTATGCTTCCTTCCCCTCAGTTCTGAGTTTTGCATTTAAGAGATTTTCTTGACATGAATCTTTGGTTTCTTAGGCTTGGAACCTCCACATAAACAACAATGAAATTGTGTTGGTGGATTCTAGACTGCAAGAGTATGATGGCATAGAACTACAGACGTGAAACATGTCGTTGGCATTTCTCTATTATGCACAGAAGCCTCACCTTTCATATGGCCATCCATGTCTTGCATAGTGGCAATGCTTTTGTGATGATGTTGAAGTGACCCGTTTAACATCCATGCATGGTTACTTGGCTTATATGAACTTTGATGATGTAACTGACTTGATGAATACAACAAATGGAGCAAATGTGAGTCATCACGCTTTAGCAAACACCAACATTAGGGGTGGTGTCAACTAATACTTATTGTATATGTACTTTTTATGTTGTTTTTCTCTATTAGAATGAATTTATGGTCCTACCTTTATGAAAGAGGCCTAGGAGGAGCTAAAGATTATGACCGTTTATACCTTTTTTAGATTTTTGTATTGGGCCTTGTTGGGCTTTTTATGAACCTTTTTGTATGCACCTCTAGTGTTGTTTGTTTTTAGTGTTTGGGCCTTTATTAGTTTGATTGGACCTTTTATTAGTGATAGTATAAATAGGCCTATAAGACATGTTAAAATAAACTTTTGATATTATTGAATGTGATTAGTTTTTGCTAATTGGGAGAGCATTGCTCCTCTTGGTTCTTGCTTAGAACCCTTGGTTATTATCAAAGAATACTATTCTTTACAGCGAATCCTCCTCAACTTATCAATCTTCGAATTGTGGCGTCGTTGTTACCATTTTTCCTCTTTTTTCGCTTTGTCTTTCCTTCAATTTTCGGTTCTGATTTGTTACTCTTGTTACTAAATTTTTAGATCCACTTTTGGGTATTCAACATTTGGTATCTAGAGCCTAATTTTTCAGCATCTATTCAAGTGAATTTGTGCAACAATTTGGAGTTGCAGTACTTTTGCAATTAAGCCAAATTTGATTTTAAATTTCAATTAGAGCATTTTGGTGCATCGACGTGTCTCCAATTCCAAATTCGTGACACACCGAGCAACCTACATAACTCACCAGGCGGGTGCGACCTTTGCTACTTCTGCACCAACTTGTGTCACCAATTCTTATCCTAAAAGGTGCGTCTAAATCTAGTGTGAGGTGTAGATCCCAAGTGATTAATTGGTATGTCCACTGGTACCTTGTTTCATTCTTGTGTTGTTCATTTAATTTGTGTCAATTTCAACAGTTTATGTTCTTGTGTTCTTCCTTTGTTCTTTTTAGATCTAGATTTTGATCCATCTAGATTCATGTTAGTTGGTGTTTTGTGTTAAATCCATACTTGATTTGTATTGTTTTACATATAGACACTTAAATTTTGGTGGAAATTACTTGATAGGAGGGTTAATTTAGTTTTTGTGAAATCTAAATTTTCGAATTGGGGAAGAACATTCAAAGTGTTCTTCATACGTTCTTGAGTGTTTTTGGTTGTAAAAGCTAAAAAGGAACAAGAGTGGAAAAAGGCAAGTGTGTACATTATAGAAAAAGCCTCTAAAGAGTGAAAGACAAGTGAACTTTGAGTGAAAACACTTAGTTGAGTTGTGAGGTCCATATTTCTATTATTTGTGAACTAACTTTTCTTATAGGTATGGCTTCATCAAATGGAGATTACCTAATGGCGGAATTGTTGAAACTTGGTGACCAAATGACAATGATGAATCATGAGTCTAGAGAAGGAATAGAGAGGTTAAGAAGGGAGGATAATAGAAGATTTGAAAGAATACAAAGAAGTTATAAGGATATAAGTAAGAGGATGGAGAGACTAGAAACGAGGAGAGAGAAAAGAGGGTAAGAGAGAAAAGAAGAAAAAGAAAAATAGAAGGAAGAAGAGAAAAAAGAGAGTAAATAATGAAAAGAAAGAAAAGGAAGATCCATACTTAGGTATTGATATGAATTTCATGAGTGATCCATATTATAGGAATTTAGTAAAGGAATTAAATAAGATAAAAAAAAGAGAGAAAAAGAGTAAAGGAAATGAGAGAAAAAGAGTTGAGAGAAAAGGAAAAGGAGTTAGAAGAAAAAAAAGATGGAGGAAAAGGAAATGTTGAAAAAGAGAGTGAAAAGGAGAGACCAAAAGATAAAGAAAGATGTGATTGTTCTTGTTTTTACTTTTACTCTTTGTTTGTTTATGAAGATTCTCTTGTGAAAGGACTTGAAGAAGAGTTTCCTAAGAAAGAATGCAAAGACTTATATTCTAATCCTTTGTTTGGAAGTGATGTTTCTCTTGTGCAAGAAATTGAAGAGGAGTTCTCAAAGGAGGAGTACAAAACTATTATTCTTTTTTCTAATTTGGATGTCAGGCTCAATTGTCTTTGTCAATTTGATTGAGCATCTAACCATATAAATTCTTTTGTTTTGATGCCTAGGAAAGAATTATACATAAAAGATCAATGGGCAAGGCAATTTGGAGAGGAGGTGGATGCACATGAGGAACAATGCAACCATAGAGAAGAGAAAATTTTAACTTGCACCAACTCTAGACCCTATGTTTTATTTGATGTACAACAACATGTGTTAATTCTTAAGGCTTATGATTTACATGTTGCTTGTGATTTGCATGAAAATTATGAAATGCATGATGTTGATTGTTTGCATGGACTATCTTTAGGTGGTGGAGCAAAGTCCTTAAGATTTGAGATTAATGTACATCATTTGGACTAGTATAATCATGATGAGACTTCCTCTATGTGTGTTTTAGTTTGTGGAAAGATTGGGAATGATAAGTTATATAAGCATGATGCACTTAAGCTTAATGATAGATGGATGGTACATATTCTTCATTCTTTTTGGATGGCTTTCATTTTATTGATGATTGGTGGTTTCTTTAAGCTTGTATTTGATCAAGGAGGATGTGTTTATAAGCACATAAATAATAAGAGATTTGCCCTTTTAAGGGATTCAAGTCTCCATAATTATAGGATTTTTCTTATTCTATTGAAAACTAATATTTGCTTTGTTTTTCATGTAGAAATGAAAGAGCTAAAATTCGTGGACAAATTTCTTCCAAGAAAGAGCTAAAAATTATAACCTTTTATACTTTTTTTAGATTTTTGTATTGGGCCTTGTTGGGCTTTTTGTGGACCTTTTTGTATGCGCCTCTAGTATTGTTTGTTTTTAGTGTTTGGGCCTATTCGTGATTTGGGCCTTTATTAATTTGATTGGGCCTTTTATTAGTGATAGTATAAATAGGCCTATAGGACATCTTGTTAAAAAAAAAAACTTTTGGTATTATCAAATGTGATTAGCTTTTGCTAACTAGGAGAGCATTGCTCCTCTTGGTTCTTGCTTTGAAC
Source organism: Spatholobus suberectus (assembly GCA_004329165.1). Classification (NCBI taxonomy): domain Eukaryota; kingdom Viridiplantae; phylum Streptophyta; class Magnoliopsida; order Fabales; family Fabaceae; genus Spatholobus; species Spatholobus suberectus. The sequence goes on from CM014732.1 coordinate 46,349,662, forward strand.
CTTTAGATTCTTATCAAAGAATTCTATGCTTTGTGATGAATCCTCCTCGACTTATCAATTCTCGAATTGTGGCGTCGTTCTACCATTTCTCGTCTTATCTGCTTTTTCTTTTCTTTGAATTTTTGGTTTCGATCTAGTTACTCATTGGTGCTGAAAATTGAGATCCATTTTGAGGCTTCATCCCTTTGCAGAGATTTCACGTTTCACTACTTTATCCTAGCAAACTCTCCTCTGGTTTAGTTAGATTGAGTTGTGAGTTAGGTGAACTATTCCAAAATAGTTGATATGATCCTGATTGGATTCATATTGTTTTTACGGATCATCCTTAAATTGGTTATCTTGTAACAAGAATTATAGGAATAAAAGAAAATGAAGAAAGGTAGAAGATAAGATTTGCACAAATAGATAAGAGAATTAATGTAAATAGCGCAGAAAAATAGTAGCAAGAGAATTAGCAAGATAAAATAGAAAGGACAAGAAAATTGAAATGATAACAAAAATAAAGAAAACAGAATAGAAAGAAGATGGCAAAAGACGCCACACTCTATAGAGAGTGATAAGTCCAACAAAGATTTGCCACAAAGGTATGAAAGCCTTTGATAAAAACCAAGAAAGGTTCAATCTAAAAATCCAAAGAGGAGCCAATACTCTACTCACACTCACAAATGAGTAAATCTCAATATTATTCAACTTGTGAAATGAAAGGGATTATTACATCTCTATTTATAGAGTTTATTCCAAGGAGGCTAACCCTAATTCTAAAGAAACATAAGCAAAGGCCCAATAAAGATTAAGGCTCAAATTACAACTTATTTTTAAACTTAAAAGAAACCTAATCTAAGACTAGAAGTTGGGCTTCTAATTTAGTATCAAACTAGCCCATTCATTATAAAAAAAATGTACCAAACACTTAAGTAAAAGCTAATAAAAAAAATTAAGTTGCAAGCTCATTGTTGGTGCATTAGGTTGGGCCTTCTTTCACTTAAATCAAATGCACCATCTTGAGTTCTTCTTTTCTACTTTTGGACTTGGGCTTGTACGTGTTTATCTTTTTTTCAGGTAAGATATCCTTTATTTTTCTAGCTCTTGGCCTAGCTATTAGGCCTCCTAGCCCAATTAGACTCTCCCTTTCCTTAGCTCTTTCTTTTTCTCTTGAAGGCCTTCCTTGATCTCTATCAATAGTACCATTTTGCTTGTTTGTCATTGTCAAAATGAAACCTGGTTCCTCATTCTACTTATGACCAATAAAATCTTGGGGTTTCACCTATTTAGAGAAGTGTTCTTTGAATGTAAACTTAATGTTCATGGTAACTTGCCTGTCACTTGCACATAGTATAGAAGCGTGTGCCAATTATCATGTCCAATACACTGTTAATTCACAAGGTGATGGAAACCAAGGAGGCCCAATTGGTGGTCCAAAGGGAGCAAAGCTTAAAGATGCATTACAAGGACTTGGTGGGCCCTTGACAAGGTCAAAAGTAAAGAAGGCCAAGAAAGTTTTAAAACAAGAAGTGAATAACCTTCTCTCAATTAAGTCAAATCTAGAAGAAGAAGCACTTAAGATGGTCCAAATAATCCAAGTTTATGAAGGGCCCAATGTGGGGCATTATGTATTCAGTTTGGGTTTTTTTTCTGTTATTTTTATTTTCTTGTTTTGGAATAATTTTGTAATTGAGTCTATTGTTTTGGGCTAATTTATGCGTATAGAGAAAATAAGGTTAAAGTGCTACCTCCTTTTCTTGGGCTTGGGCTAAATTACACTAGGCCAAGCAAACCTAGCTGCCCATTTGTAATAAATGAGGAGAGGTGCTACTTTTCCCTATAAATAGGGATGTGTTTCCTTTGTTTTCACACTTTTGAATAAGATTATATTTTCACTCCTTTTGTGAGTTTAAGAGCTGTGTCTCTTTTGGTTTCTTAGATAGAACCTTCTTGGTTCTTATCAAAGGTTTCCATACCTTTGTGGCAAATCTTCGCTGAACTTATCACTCTCTATAGAGTGTGGCGTCTTCCGCCATCTCCTTTCCTTTTCCCGTCTTTTTATTTTTAATTCATATACTTATCATTTCTTTTCCATTCTCTTTTCAATTTTAGTGTCATTACTTCAAACTTTACTTTTTGTGCTATTTCATCTTCTTATTTTGTCTATACTTCGTTAAACAAGATAATCAACTCAAAGAAAGATCCGTAAAAACAATGATTCCCATCAGGATCATATCACAAGGATTGACTATGCCTAGTTTAAAATTCCATTTTACAAACAAAATCTTTCTTCAACTCGCTCTTCATGCCATTATCAAGATCATGGCACGTTGTTGGCAAAGAATATTAATGAAGATTTTTATTTTTTCCCCTCTTGAAAAAATTAAAGTGATAGAATTCAGATGAATGGTTCTTAACAAGAGTAAAAGCTATGAGAAATTCTAAAATGACTAAGTAAAAGTAATCCTAACCTTACAAGCGTGATTCATCAATAGCTTCACCATAGAAGTAGTAAAATGTGGTATGCTTATAAACATTAAAGTTGGTTTCCTTAGTACAAATTTGTACTTCCGTAGCAGCAAAAACTGCGGTGTTCAGCAGTAAATATTTCCTTAAAACATGGATCATGCTTCATTTCTAGCACAAAATATTCAATACTTGCTGACAAAGTTGTCATGCCTTTAACAGAGACAAAACTAGAGTCTAACCAACCTACGCGACTCTAAATTGATAAAATTAGTATCACACGTCATCTTTTCCAAAATTTTAACAATGATCCACCACTTAAAAAATATATGGTCTCATCCATTGGAAGGTACATGGTAATATTTCCCTTTACACATGCACCTGTAAACTACAGGGCAAGACTCTGCGATCAAGCACTTGTAGCTCACTATCACCCTCTTGCAGGGAAAACATGATCCACATGCATGAGAACAATCTGGCAGGGCCGAGCCAGTTGGGTAGAGTTCCATTCCCATGTCTTTCTTTGCTCCTCTCTACAAATTGCAAGTAGTTAAACAACTATTAATTATTCGAATTAGAGTGCCTCATGGTTAACTTCTAATCTTTTTTGAACAACATTAAGGTGAGTTAGATACCATAAATAGAAAAATGAAACTATTGGAAACAAACCTCTTCTATTGCAGCTTTCTCTTCTTGCAAGTTGATCAACTTGACTGGAAATTAACACAAAAGCACATGCGTGATCTTCACTAAAAGCTCTTTAAGCAGTAACATTATCATAATCAACTAATATATCTATTTTCAAGGGACACTTTATTCCTACAATATTGGATATTCCTACTTGAAAATTTCAATTTAAAACCTCATTCAGAGTGCATTGCGGAGTGTGAGTTACAACTATATATTGTAAGTATATCCAAATTTAGTTACATGTTATTTACACAACCAAAGCTCGAGTATCGCAGTGGACAGTGGTTAATTACCATAAAAAATGAATTCAAATTATTGTACTTCCTTTAAGCTTTTTACTTACATTGTTATTCAGCCATTAAAACATTTACCTATGCATGAAGTTATGCAACATTACAGTAGATATCACTTACCATGACTAGGGATCAGCCCAAGGCTCCACCCGTTAGAAAGTAACATGAAGAAAGACACTAGTAGGAAAAACTTGTACGCCTCTAGCGAGAAAGTGCTCATATTTGACGAAACTATAAAGACTTACAAGTAACTTGAGATCTATTTTCATTAGTAGAAGAAATGCATGCTAGTGAGAAAGAAGCAAGAAGACGGAGATCTATTTATGTCAAGGTAGAATTATATACATGAAGATGCAAAGGTCCTTTTAAATGTGCAATAAGGTACATCTGCTACATTTCACATGATCCACGGCCATCTTTTGAAGGTTTCACAAGTTTTCGTGAGTCACCCAAAATAAAACTATATTATTATTATTATTCCTAGGGGAAGAGAGACACTCTCTTTATTTTTTAAAAATAAAAATAAAATAAAAGAAAGATGATGTAGTGGATAATTTAAAAAGTAATTAAAAAATAAAGTAGTGGATAATTTAGAGAATAATTAAATGATATAGTAGTCTAATAAAAAATAGAGACCAAAAGAGGGTATCCTCTTTATTATAGTTATAGATTATTATTATTATTATTATTATTATGGTGGTTGTTGTTATTGTTGTTGTTGTTTTATCATTATTTTTATTTATTATTATTGTTGTTGTTATTGTTATTGTTATTGTTATTGTTATTATTATTATTATTATTATTATTATTATTATTATTATTATAAGTTTGTTTAACATAAATATAGAGTGGAAATGGATACATCTCGTTTTATTAAATAATACAGAGTATGAGAAAAAGAAAAGTATTATATCAAATTAGTTTCTAAAATTACGAGTATTAATTAACTTAATCTTGAAAATAAAAAATATTAAAACTATCACACACATTTAGTATTTTTATTTCAAGAATTAACTTCACGTATTGCTAAAAAGAGATACACAATTATTTTATAGAAGATTCTTTAGCGAGCCATGGGCCCATGGTGGGTTTTCATGACATAGCTTGTAACATTTTTTTTTATAATATACTTTCTGGCTTACAAAACAGAAATTGATAAGAGGATCATTATTTTTTATTATTATTGGAAAAGGATCATTCTAATTAATGTTAATTGTAGTGCTAGCAGCAAAATTATTTACACATTCTAATACACTCACTATTATATATTGATTAAAATTTATTATAAATTATAAAATTATGATGAAATTCCTTAAAAAAGAGCAAGATTTATAATTTTATAATTTTTAATAAATTTCAATTAATAATAAAAAAATTTATTTTAAAAGGTATATTAAAAAATATTTAACTAACATTGAGAATAAGAATGAAGTCCGAACTCAACTTTTTTTGGGGGGGGGAGGAAATATTAAGATCTCCCGTTCAAGAATTGGGAGAAAGAATTAATGATCCCATATAAAGTTTGGATTGGGCAAACATGAAATTAGATTCTCGGCTATAAGATTCTAAATCAAAATTTTCGCTTTTGAAGATCGTAATTTTTTATTATAATTTAGAATATATAATTTGGAGAGTGAAATTTTTATTCTCCTCACTTTCTTAAGTAGATATTCTTAATTTTCATTCATTTTTTTCCTGTGTATTTTACACATTACTCCTATAACTAGCTAAAAAATTCATCTCTCAACATTTTCAAACTACTATATTTTTATCTTTATCTTTTTAACAATTTATTTCTTTTAATTTATTCTTTTTATCTTTATCTCTATATTTAATTTTGATATATTTTTCTAAAAAAATTACCAATAATTAAAAATAATCTTATACCATAATTTAAATTGTTCATTGAAAATATAAAATATAATTTATATATTCAAGTATACTTATTTATGGTGAATTTTAATTATAACTAGGGAGCACAGACACCGACTAACCACATATTTTATTTCTTTTAGAAAAATGTTAGGTTTAAGGGTTAAATATGTTTTTCATCCTCCAAAAATTAACTTGTTTTAGTTTTAGTTCTCAGAAATTTTTTTCCTTAAATAAAGTCCATCAAATATTAAAAATATCCTAATTAGATCCCTGTGCTAAATTCTACTAAACTTTTCTGTTAAATGATGGTCATATCAACTTCCAAGTAAAGTATTTCATTACCTAAAGTGTCTAGTGATAATTTTTTAATAAAAAAATCAGGTAATTACTTTTGCTTTAGGGTTAAAAAAATTTGTAGTTTAGGGTTAATCATGTAATAATTTTATTCAAAAAATATGTTACTAATCTGACCTGGACATAATAGTTGAGATGGATGAACATCAGCAATTAATGGTGACTATGATGCTAAGGTGGCTATCATTTAACAGAAAAGTTAAACAGGGTTTAATACAGGGATCTAATTAGGCTATTTTTAATATTTGAGGGACTTTATTTAAGGAATTTTTTTTCTAAGGACGAAAACCAAAACAGGTCAATTTTTGAAGGACCAAAAACATATTTAACCCTAAGTTTAATTTAAAGTAGTGGGTGGTTTAGAGAGCAAATGAAATTTGAATAGAAGATGGGAAAATAAAGCCAGTAATGGTATGCAACATTTGAGGAAGTTAAAAGAGCAAAATTGGAAAAAAAAATATGGACACCAAAATAGTTTATCGTCATTATATATTGTTATAAATATAATTTATATACTAAAAATATTTATTTATTATAAATTTTAATTGTATAAAAAATATTTATCTTATACATTCAATTACTAAAATACTAGTCATTAAAAAAAACAAAATCATTGTATGTTAGTATCTGCTCGTAACTATTTTATGTATATTCTTTTAATAGTATTAATATTAACCATTACAAATACATTTATGTCGGGTATGTTTATATTATGTTTTCCCCAAGTTAAAATAGTTTGTAACCGATTATGTTTCTTTTAAAATTTAAGATGGATCATGCATTATGTCACCTTTTGAATTACTGTACAAATTCACTAGCAAGGAGTTCTGAAATTTATCTAGATGCACAGGAGCAAGAGTTATGACAATATAGCGTATAATTCAATTCATAAACAAACTCAAGTTCGAAGGCATTGGTGCCCAATGAATTTGAAGAGTTGGTGGGGACATATAATTAATTAAGTAGGAACAGATACAGACGTGATAGCAATTATAGGGCTACCTGACATAAACGTGAGATCATGTTTGTGGAATAAATGAACAGATTTCTTGTACGGAAACGAAATGCTTGAAAGTTCTTATGAGCATTTAATTGACGCATAAATATATGTCTCTTTTTGTGAGTTGTACGGTGATGGGCCAAAAAATTTGTGGGATTAAAGATAAGAATCGTATATATTGTTAAAATAAATAAATGATTGAGATAGAAGATAATTGTATTTTATTTTTGTTCCATTTATTTTAACAATAGATTTAACGGTTATTTTTAACACCATATGAATGAGAGATTTTTTTTTTGACATCTTACCTAAGAATTTACCTTCTTTTTGAATCGTATAGTTTTTTATTTTTAAAAGAATTAAATATATTTTTAGTTTCTGTAAAATTGATGTATTTTAGTTTTGGTTCCTGTAAAATATTTTTGTTGGTTTTCATCTTTTCAAAATTTGAAATCCCTATATTTAATCCATACAGTTAACGAAAGTCTGTTAAGTGCTAATATGGTTAATGGAAATCCACATAGATATATCAATTGACGCACAACAGGCAGATGTGCCCACTCACTTGCAACTTCATCAAAAATTTCCCGTAATCTTAGACACAAAGTTGTAGAATCTGTTCTTCCTATTTTCATTGTTTGCTTTCACCCTAAGGAGCTCGTTCATTGCTCGCACTCGTTTTGACCCTACCCACATAGTCCCACTTCATTGTGTCAGACATGGATGCAATGCATACGTAATTTTGAACCCAAGAATGAATGATTCTACGGTTAGGTGCCTCACCGATGAATCATTAAAATTCACCGTCAGATATATTAATAAAAAAATTAATGGGTGAGATTGTTAACTGGGTACTGGCTAATAATTTAAAATAGGTTTTGCAATTTAGTCCACTTATAAAAGCATGATTTGGATGAATTTGCAAAATTTCATTCATCAGATTTAGGAGCTTAAAAACCCTTGGAGAGCAAAAGTCTCAGGAGGCGGTGCCTTTGCTGAGCAGCAGCCCCCATGGTTGCACGAGAGAGAGGAGAAAGCAACAAGGGAGCAAGGCACATCGCGAGAGAGAAGTGGAGAAATAAGAAGATGGTGATGCATCGTGGCCATCGTCGCGGTGGCCACCTATGGTCACGAGGAGAAAGAAAAAGAGGGGAGGGGGAGAAAGAAAGGGGAAGAAGAAGGAGAAGAGGTAGAAAGAAAGCAAAGAAGAAAGAAAATAGAGAGCAATGCTGGCAAATATCGCCTCTAGCGACGACATGCGGTGGTGCTAACGACAAACACAAATGTAATTATTTTTTTGTTTTTTTCCTTCACTGGTCTCTTTTCTTTTACTTGCACTGATTTTTCCTTTTTTATTTTTTCTCGGCTTTGGTGACTTGGGTTTGGTTCTTTTTGAAAAACTATGTTTATTTTTATATTTTGTAGCAAAGAAAAAATATATGCTCTTGTGTGGAATTTGTGGTAGTTGATAGTCTCTAATCAATGTTATTATGTTATTTTTCTGATCTGTTGATGAACAATGTGTGTATTATTGCAAGGTCATGCATAGTGGACGCCTTTGTTAAGATTCCTTCTGCTGAGTTTTCTGGAATTTGTAGAGACTTCGTGTTCACTATCATTGCCTTGTTTTTATGTTGATTTTGTGTTTATAATTTGATACACTAGCTGCAAATTCTTTCATGTGTGGGTTACAATAAATAATTTGGGCTTACTTTGAGACTTGTATGAATTTTGTATTGGTATGTTCTTTCCTTAACCACCTTATTTTGCACACGTTTTGTGTTTCTGAACAATGTTTCCACAATGGATGTATATTTTGTAAAAATCCTATTTGCTGGTTTGATGTAGCATATTATGTAGTTAAAAGGAATCAAGCTTTTGATGTTGGGACTGCTTTGTGTTTTCTTGATACTTGGGGAATGAAATTCTATTCTTGACTGTATAGTTTCTTTCTTTATTAGTTTGATTGGGCCTTTTGTTAGTGATAGTATAAATAGGCCTATAGGACATCTTGTAAGAAACTTTTGGCATTATTGAATGTGATTAGCTTTTGCTAATTGAGAGAGCATTGCTCCTCTTGGTTCTTGCTTTGAACCTTTTAATTCTTATCAAAGAATTCTATTCTTTGTAGCAAATCCTCCTCGACTTATCAATCTTTGGATTGTGGCGTCGTTCTTATCATTTCTCATCTATTCCGCTTTTATTTTCTTCACTTTTTGGCTCCAAATTATTACCCATTGGTGCTTAATTTTTAGATCCACAATTGGGGTTTTCATCATCTCCATTCTCAGTCAACCATTGGAGCTTATAAGGCCTAGGGTGAGGGGTGGTTTTTAGGCCAAGTTTCTCCACTAACCTAGCACTAGCAACATTAGTACAACTCTCTCCATCAATAATCAAAGAACATAATTTTCCTATAACTAAGCACCTAGTATGAAAAATGTTCTCTTTGTGTTTCATCCTTATCCTTACAAACACTCCCCATAGGCCTTCTAACCATCAAAAGGTCCCCTTCATGGAGTGGGAGGTCACCATCACTCTCACCCTCACTAGATGAACTAGATTCACTAGAAGAGGATGCACTAACCACATCACCATTATCCAAGGCAATCATAGTCCTCTTATTAGGACATTGGGAAGTAATGTGACCTTTCCCTAAACATTTAAAACACTTAATGGAACTAGATTTAGAAGGATTAGAGGTAGAGTTAGGAGGGGTTTTACCACTTGAAGAACTCTTCTCTTGAAGTTTGGATGAAGAGCCCTCCTTCTTGAATTTGTCCTTATCCTTCCAAGTGAAGAAGCATAGGAGGAAGACTTCTTGAATGATTGCTTCCTCTTCAATTGTTGCTCCACTCTAATGGCTTGGTGAATGAGCTCCTCCATAGTGGCATAATGATGCAACTCCACAATGTCTTGAATTTCCCTATTAAGGCCATGCAAAAATCTAACCATGGTTGCCTCTTGGCTCTCCTCCACTTGAGCTCTTATCATTGCCATCTCTTCCCTCCTTGTGTAAGCCTTTGGAGTTTATTATGAAGATCTCTCCCATAGTAAGAAGGCCCAAATCTATCCCTCATAATTCTCTTCATTTCTAACCAAGTGTTCACCATAGGCCTCTTTGTCCTCATAATGTCATGCTTCACTTGGTTCCACCACACCAAAGCATATCCTTCAAACTCCAATGAAGCCAATCTAATTTTCTTTTCTGTAATAATCATAACATGAAAATATTTGCTCCACTTTCATCTCCACTCAAGGTACACTTTCGAGTCACAAGTTCCTTGAAAACTAGGAATTTTAACCTTCACTCCATCCATGTTATCCTCTATATTATTTTCTCCCTCTTTATGTCCTCCTCCAAATCTCCCTCTCCTATGTCTCCTTTGCCTCCTTTCTCCCTCATCTTCCCCATAGCCTCCATCTCTCCCATGAGAAGATGAAATATACCTCCTTTTCTCCACATTTTCCAACCTCACACTCACATTTTCCATCCACTGTATTGCTTCTAACTTTGCATCATTTTCCATTCTCAACCGCCTCATCTCCTCCCCAATTTTAATCATCTCTGCCATTAATTTTGCGGATTTAGGAGATGGTGGATCACTACTCATCGTCGGTGAAGCCATACCTACACAAAATGGTTAGCACAAATAATAGAAATCAAAGAATCCTCTCCACTCTCTAAGTGTTTATACTCAAGTCACTTGTATTTCACTCTTTCAAGCTTTTTCTATAATTTTCTCTCTTGCTTTTTTTTTTTTTACCACTCTTGTTCCTCTTAAGTTCTTGAAAAGAACTACCAATTTCAATAACAAAGAAATTCTATGTGAAATATGCCATGAGATCCAAGACCAACTCAAGAAGCCAAAAAAAAGGAAAACTCAATGACAAAACCAAGGAATTTAAATGACAAGCAATAAAAGCTATAAAAAACGAAAGGAACACTCAAAAGAAAGCTAAAGGAAGTGTATATCCACCACCAAAAACAAGTCAAATGTATATGAACAAAAAGTAATGTCACTATGAGAGTTAGATCACCAAAGAGGGTAGGCTTTTTTTATAAATAGGCAATTTTTTTTATTTTTTATTTTTTATAATTTTTTTTTGCAATTTGGCCCCCAACCTTTTTATAATTACACTTGGGCCCCTAAATTTTTTTTATTTTCACTTTTGCCCCTGTAAAATTGTCAATTGGTCCTTGAATATTTTCTTTTTTTGGACCTTCAATTTATTTTTATTTGTAAAAACACCTTAACTCTCTCCAAACAAAATTTTTAAGATTTAACAAGTGTTCTACTACAAAAATCTCAAGAACACCTCAAGAACACTATGAATGTTCTTCCCCAATTTCAAAATTCAAAACTCCCAAAATCAACTTTAAACCTCCAATCAAGTATTTTTTGCCAAAATTTAAGAGTCTATATGTGAAACAACACAAATCAAGTATGGATTTAACACAAAAACACCAACTAACATGAATCTAGATGGATCAAAATCTAGATCTAAAAGAAAAACAAATGAAGAAAAACAAGAACAAAACTGCAGAGTTTGACACAATTTAGATGAAACAAGATGAGAATAAAACCAAACAAGCTAGATGAACAACAACTAAGGAAGAACACAAGGACTTAAGCAATGAAAAACTCATGAATTTTGACGCAAACCCGCCCAACGGGTTGTATAGGCCGCCTGACGTACACAATCCGGTTTCAGCAAAATAGAATACCAAGCCACACAAATTGATGCTGAATTTCTAGCTCTGATTACCAAATGATGAACCCCAAGGTGGATCTTAATTTTCAACACCTCAAAATTTTCCAAATTGAATCCACAAAATAGAATTTGAAGAAAAACAGAAAATGGAAAAGAAAAGGAATGGAGAAGATGCCACAATCAATTCATGATTGATGAGTCAATGAGGATTTGCCACAAAGAAATTGTTCTTTGATAAGAATCTAATGGTTCAATCCAAGAACCTAAAGAGAACACTCTCTTAGCAAAAATGCTATCAATTTCTTAATTCATCAAAAGTGTTTACCCAGTGTCCATAGGGACCTATTTACACTATCACTAAAATAAGGCCCAAATAGTAACAAGCTCAAAACAAGTCATTATAGGTCCAAACATAGTCAACTAAAGAAAGCTAACAACTCCACTAAAGCCCAACAAAGACCCCAAATAAAAGTGCTAAAAAAATATAAGGAAATCCTAATTTAAAACTTGGCTCCAATTTATTATCTTCAAGCTTCCAAGGCCCTCTTCTTCTTTCCCCATGAATATGTTAAGCCTCTTGCCAAGTTCCTCTTGAATCATACTTCTCCTTCTTCTAGTCATAGGACCTTCCATGCCCATCTCTTCTTTCTTGAAGTCCTTGGGCAGTCCTCTATCAAAAGGTAAGACAAACCATGAATGCCATTTTAAACTCTCAACATGAGTTCCTCTAAATAAAAAACCATATAATGACATTATAGATACACAAAATGGTTCATCCTTAAGCATATGTGCTCCATGCCTATAGAATTCATTTTCACAAATAACAACACTCATGGAAGAAGTTTCAAGGCAACCATATAATTCCAAATGATATGTATCATTCTCAAGTCTTAACAACTTTGCACTATTACCTACAACAAGATTATGCAACTCATATACATCATGCAAATCACAAGTATCAAACAAATCATAAGCATCAAGAGTTAACGCATGTTATTGCACATCATATAAAACATAAGGTTTAGAGATGGTGTAAGTCAAAATTTTCTTCTCCCAATGATAGAAGTCTCGGAGGGGCTTAGCTATCTTGTTAATTGTCTTTTAGGACGTTTTGTTATTGGGCCTTGTTGGGCTTCTTATAGATCTTGTGTATGCACCTAAGTGTTGTTTAATTAGGTGCTATGTAGACTTTAGTTATTTTAATTTCTAGCTTATATTTTAGTTTGCGTTGTTTGGGTCTAATATGAATTGTATTGGGCCTTTTTATTAGTTACAGTATAAATAGGCCTCTAGAACCACTTGTATGAGAACTTTTGATCATTTGTGAATGTGATTAGCTTTGTGCTAATTGAGTGAGCATTGCTCCTCTTTCCTTTTTTCACTCTTGTTCTTCTTTAGCTCTTACAAAGAACCTTCAAATTCAAATAAAGAAAGTATTTAATGTGAAATATGTCACGAATGTCAAGCTCAACTAAGAATAGAAATACTCTAGACAAAAAACCAAGGAAATTTTAAAGATAAACAATAAAAGCTAAAAAGAAATGAAGTTTACTCAACAAAATGCCAAGCAAGACAAGAAGACTCAAGGACAAAGATTTAACAAACAACTAAGGATAGATGAAGAACAAGTACATTCCCCCCACCAAAATTAAGTAAAATACAATTACTATCACTATGAGAGTTGGCTCACCAAAGAGTGCAGATTTTATTTTTTTTTGTAAATGGGCAACTTTTTTTTACAATTTTTTTTTGCAATTTGGCCCCCAAACTTTTTATAATTGCACTTGGGTCCCTAATTTCTTTTGTATTTTCATTTTTGCCCCTATATAATTGCTAATTGGTCCTTGAATATTTTCTTTTTGGACCTTCCACTTTTTTATTTGCAAAAACACCCCAACTCTCTCCAAGCAAAATTTTACGGTCCTAGCAAGTGTTCTACAACAAAAACACTAAAGAACACTTAAGAACCATCAATTTTTCAAATTTGTCCAGCAACTTATTTTTGCTTCCAATCACACTTTTTCCACTTCAAGTTATGTAACTAGACATCAAAAGCTTCAAAACAAGTTATTATCTAACATCTAAACATCAAAAACACTTGAATCAAATGGATCAAAACTAGAGAATTTTACAGATTTGTTAAGAGCAAGGATGAATAATGATGAACACCAAGAACACAAATTTAACATATTTGACTCCATTATGAAAGGAAACTTAGGCAAACCCTCAAACATATGTAGACAAACACAAATCCAGTAATAACAACACAAATTAACACCATAAACCATGCAGATCTAGACAAATCAAAATTCAGATCTGCACATGATGTAGAATAGGTTTGCATACACAATTTTGATGCAACACACACCAACACACATAGACTTTGATGCAAACAACAAATGAGCAACAAAGGATCAAGAATGCATGACTTTGTGATGTAAATCACCAAAACAAAAACAGATCTGGATGCACAAATTTCTACAAAATAGAATCAAACTTGTAACACTCACACCACTAGAGCAAAACGTAGAGTTATGAAAAATAATAGGAATTCAAAGACTACAAGATTGCACCACCAAAACAACGATCTACACCTCACAATAGATTTAGATGCACCTCTTAGATAGGAATTGGTGACGCAAGTTGGTTCCAAAAAGAGACTTAGAGGTAGTGAGCATTGCACCTGCCCGGTGGGTCACGAATCTGAAAAAAAAATTGAATGTTCTGGACACAAAATTCAATCTGGATGGATATACTACAATGCCACAAATCCAGAATATGTACAGATTGCCTCACTTCAATGCATTTCTACCACAGATTTGATGCTTAATCCAGCTCTGATTACCAATTGATGAAACCCCCAAAGTTGATCAAAAATTTCAGCACCAAGAGTAATAAAATCGAAACCAAAAATTAGAAAGAAAGAAAGAACATAATAGATGAGAAATGGTAAGAACGATGCCGCAATCCGAAGATTGATAAGTCGAGGAGGATTCGCCACAAAGAATAGAATTCTTTAATAAAAATCTAAAGGTTTGTAGAGGTCTTGGAGGGGCTTAGCTATCTTGTTAAATGTCTTTTAGGACGCTTTGTTATTGGGCCTTGTTGGACTTCTTGTAGATCTTGTGTATGCATCTAAGTGTTGTTTAATTAGGTGCTATGTGGACTTAGTTATTTTAGTTTCTAGATTATGTTTTAGTTTGATTTGTATTGGGCCTTTTAGTTTGTTTGGGACTTTTATTAGTAATAGTATAAATAGACCCTTAGGACCTCATGTAAAGACTTTTGGGGGCATTATTGAATGTGATTAGCTTTTGCTAATTGAGAGAGGGTTGTTCCTCTTAGTTCTTACTTAGAACCCTAGATTCTTATCAAAGAATTCTATTCTTTGTGGCAAATCCTCTTCGACTTATCAATCCTTAGATTGTGGCGTCGTTTTATCAATTTCTTATCCTTTCCTCTTTTTTCTTTCCTTCAATTTTGATTCCATTCTTGAGATCCATGGTGCTGAATTTTGTGATCCATTTTTGGTTTTTCATGAGACTATCCAAGAGGTGTTTATCATTTGGATGTGATCTATCCAAGAGTTAAAAGCCTAATACAAATCAAACTAAAACAAAAGCTAGAAACTAACATTAACTAACTAATAAAGGCCTAAATCACGAATAGTCCCAAATACTAAAGAAAACAATACTAAATAGGCCTCCACACACTTAGGCACATACAAAAAGGTCCACAAAAAGCTCAACAAGGCCTAATACAAAAATCTAAAAAAAATATAAAATGTCATAATCTTTAGCTCCTCCTAGGCCTCTATCATTCCCTTCTTCTTGGAAGAAATTCAACCACGAATTTTAGCTCTTTCATTCCTACAAAAAAAAAAAAAGGAAAAACAAGAATTAGAATTGATGGAAATAAGAAAAAGAAAACAAATCCTATTTCTATGGAGACTTAGATCCCTTAAAAAGGGCAAATCTCTTATTATGCAAGTGCTTAGATATCCATCCTTTTGGATCAAATACAAATCTAAATAAACCATCAATCAACACTAAAATGAAATCTTTCCAAGAAGAATAAAGAATATGCACATTCCATCTATCATTAGACTTGAGTGTATTATGCTTCATGTAATTTCCAAAGGAACTCCTATGCAACATTACATTCTGATTATGAATTCCTCTAATCATGAATCATCCAAGAAAGATTTAGGCACACAAAATGTAACGTCTTTAAACATATGCTTTCCATGCCTATAGAATTCATCATTCTCAATGTTTCCACAAACAACAACACATATGGAAGAAGTTTCATTATAACCATGCAATTTCAAATGATGTGTATCAAGTAAATCACAAACATTATGCAAATTGAAACCATCTTTGAATTAACACATCAAGCAAAACACAAGGTTTGGAAACACTTTGGATCCAATTTCTCTTCTCCCAAGGGTTGGCTTGCTCCTTAGGTGCATCCACCTCCTTTCCAAATTGCCTTACCTATTGATCTTTTATGTACAATTTTTCCTTGGGCATCAAAACAAAAGAATTAATATGGTTAGATGCACAATCAAATTTACAAGAAGAATTAAGTCCAACATCCAAGTTAGAGGAAAGAATAAGAGTTTTGCACTCCTCCCTTAAGGACTCCTCTTCACTTTCGTGTACAAGAGAAACATCACTATCAAACAAAGGCTTAGAATATAAGGCCTTGCATTCCCCTTGAGGAGGCATGTCTTCAATTCCTTTCACAAGAGAGCCTTCACATTCAAACAAAGTGTTAGAATAAAAACAAGAATACTTATATTTTTCTTTATCTTTTTGCTTTCTCCTTTTCAACCTCTTTTTCAATCATTTCCTTTTCTCTCATCTCTTTTTCTTCTAACTCCTTTTCCTTTTCTCTCAACTCTTTTTCACTCAATTTCTTTTTTCTTTTCTCTATTTTTTTATCTTATTTAATTCATTTGCTAAATTACTATAATATGGATCACTCATGAAACTCATATCAATTCCTATGGGTCTTCCTTTTCTTTCTTTTTATTATTTTCTCTCACTTTACTCTTTTTGTTTTTCTCTTCTTCCTTTTGTTTTTCATTTTCTTCTTTTCTCTCATGCTGTCTTTTATCTCTCCCCCCTTCCTAGTCTCTCCATTCTCTCACTTATATCCTCATAACTTCTTTGTATTCTTTCAAACCCTGTATTATCCTCCCTTCTTAACCTCTCTATTCCTTCTCCAAACTCATGATTCATCATTTTCATTTGCTCACCAAGTTTCAACAATTCTTCCATTAGGTCATCTCCATTTGGTGAAGCCATACCTACAAGAAAGGTTAGTTCATAAGTAATAGAAATATGGACTTCACCACTCAACTAAGTGTTTTCACTCAAAGTTTGATATGATCCTAATTGGAATCATATTGTTTTATGGATCTTCCTTTGAGTTGATTATCTTGTTTAACGAAATATAGACAAAAGAAGAAGATGAAATAGCACAAAAAAGTAAAGTTTGAAGCAATGGCACTAAACTGAAACAAGAATGGAAAAGAAAAGACAAGTATATGAATAAAAAAAATAAAAGACGGGAAAAGGAACGGGGATGGCAGAAGACGCCACACTTTATAAAGAGTGATAAGTCCAGTGAAGATTCGCCACAAAGGTATGGAAGCCTTTGATAAGAACCAAGAAAGGTTCAATCTAAGAACCCCAAAGAGGAGCCAATGCTCTACCCATACTCACAAATGAGTAAATCTCAATATTATTCAATTTGTGATATGAAAGGGATTATTACATCTCTATTTATAGAGTTTATTCCAAGGAGGCTAACCCTAATTCTAAAGAAACATAAGCAAAGGCCCAATAAAGATTAAGGCCCAAATTACAACTTATTTTTAAACTTAAAAGAAACCTAATCTAAAACTAGAAGTTGGGCTTCTAATTTAGTATCAAACCAGCCCATTCATTATAAAAAAAATGTACCAAACACTTAAATAAAAGCTAATTAAAAAAATTTAGTTGCAAGCCCATAGTTGGTGCATTAGGTTGGGCCTTCTTTCACTTAAATCAAATGCACCATCTTGAGCTCTTCTTTTCTACTTTTGGGCTTGAGCTTGTATGTGTTGATCTCTTTTTTAGGTAAGATATCCTTTATTTTTCTAGCTCTTGCCGTAGCTATAGGCCAATTAGACTCTCCTTCTCCCTAGTTCTTCTTTTTTCTCTTGAAGGGCTTCCTTGATCTCTATCAAAGTTCACTCGTATTTCACTCTTTAGAGGCTTTTTCTATAATGTGCACACTTGCCTTTTTCCATTCTTGTTCCTCTTTAGCTCTTACAAAGAACCTCCAAGTTCAAATAAAGAAAGCATTCAATGTGAAATATGTCATGAATGTCAAGCTTAACTTAAGAGGCCAAGAATAGAAATACTCTAGACTAAACCAAGGAAATTTTAAAAGAAAAACAATAAAAGCTAAAAAGAAATGAAAGTTTACTTAGAAGAAATACCAAGTAAGACAAGAAGAAGACTCAAGGATAGATGAAGAACAAGTATATTCCCCCCACCAAAATAAGGACAAAAGTAGATGAAAGAAAATTGCTATCATTATGAGAGTTGGCTCACCAAAGAGGGCAGGTTTTCTTTTATAATTTGGGCATGTTTTTTACAATCTTTTTTGCAATTTGGCTCCTAAACTTTTTATAATCGCACTTGGACCCCTATTTTTTTTGTATTTTCACTTTTGCTCCTATATAATTATTATTTGGTCCTTGAATATTTTCTTTTTGGACCTTCAACTTTTTTTATTTGCAAAAACATTCCAACTCTCTCCAAACAAAATTTTTATGGATCCAGCAAGAGTTCTACCACAAAAAAGCTCAAGAACATATGAAGAACACTTTCAATGTTCTTTCCCAAATTCAAAAATTCAAATTTCCCAAAATCAACGTTAAAACTCCAATCAACTAATTTCCAACAATACCTAAGTATGTGATGAGGGCACGGCTAGTGGCAAGGACAACAAGGCAATTGGAGGACTTGGGGGACCTATGACAAGAGGAAGAGCTAGGAAGGCTCAAGAGGCTCTTAAGCAACTAATTGCTAACTTTCATGAAGACATTCCAAGACAACTAATGGATGTGGGACATAAGGACAATGCTTTAATACTATGTCTAGAGGCTCAAATGGAGGAGGATTCCCATACTTGCATATGATAACATGGGTCTTAGTTTTGAGACATATTTGCTTAGGTTTTGGGTTTTGTAATTCTTAAGTTTTTCTTATAGTTTTTGGCTTAGTAAGCGAGTTTAAAAAATATTAATAAATATAAATTGCTCTTGCTCGGACTAGAACTTAGGACCAAGTGGTGTTTCTCACAATATTTTACCACTTGGACAGCTTTGTGGGTTATGCTTTTTATTTCTAAGTTTTTATCCTTATTAAGAGTTAGTCTCTATATAAACTCATGATGTATAAAACCAATTCTAAATTGGGGATTAAACAATAATAGAATTATTCAGCTGTGAGGATTTCTCTCCTAGGGTTCTTGCTTGAACCATTTGATCTTATCAAGAATTCACCCATTCTTGTGGCGATCTCATAGGCTTATCAAACTTCCTTGTTTGTGGTGCCTCCAACCAATTTTCTTCCTCCTCTTTCTAATTCGGGATTTATCACAATTACAAAAATTATTCCAAAACAAGAAAATAAAAGAAAAACCAAACTGAATACATAATGCCCCCACTTGGGCCCTTCATAAACTTGGATTATTTGGACCATCTTGATTACTTCTTCTTCTAGATTTGACTTAATTGAGATAAGGTTATTCACTTCTTGTTTTAAAACTTCCTTGGCATTCTTTACTTTTGACCTTGTCATGGGCCCACCAAATCATTGTAGTGCATCTTCAAGCTTTGCCCCCTTTAGACCTCCAATTGGCCTCCTTGGTTTCCATTAGGAGACATAGGAGAGGGAGATTTGGAGGAGGACATAGAGAAGGAGAAAATAATAGAGAGGATAACATGGATGGAGTGAAGGTTAAAATTCCTAGTTTTCAAGGAACTTGTGACCCAGAAGTGTACCTTGAATGGAGATGAAAATGGAGCAAATATTTTCATGTTATGATTATAATGAAGAAATGAGTGAAACGTGACATTATGAGGATGAGGAGGCCTATGGTGAACACTTGGTCAGAAATGAAGAGAACTATGAGGGATAGACTTGTGCCTTCTTACTATGGGAGAGATCTTCATAATAAACTCTAAAGGCTTACACAAGGAGGGAAAAGTGTGGATGAATACTATAAGGAGATGAAGATGGAAATGATAAGAGCTCAAGTGGAGGAGAGCCAAGAGGCAACCATGGCTAGATTTTTGCATGGCCTTAATAGGGAAATTCAAGAAATTGTGGAGTTGCATCATTATGCCACTATGGAAGAGTTCATTCACCAAGCCATCAAAGTGGAGCAACAATTGAAGAGGAGGCAATCGTTCAAGAAGTCTTCCTCCTATGCTTCTTCATGATGGAAGGATAAGGAAAAATTCAAGAAGGAAGGTCCTCCATGCAAACTTCAAGAGAAGAGTTCTTCAAGTGGTAAAACCCCTCCTAACTCTACTTTTAATCCTTCTAAATCTAGTTCCATTAAGTGCTTTAAATGTTTAGGGAAGGGTCACATTGCTTCCCAATGTCCTAATAAGAGGATTATGATTGTTTTGGATAATGGTGATGTGGTTAGTGCATCCTCATCTAGTGAATCTAGTTCATCTAGTAAGGGTGAGAGTGATGGTGACCTCCCACCCCATGAAGGGGACCTTTTAATGGTTAGGAGGCTTATGGGGAGTGTTTGTAAGGATAGGGATAAAACACAAAGAGAGAACATTTTTCATACTAGGTGCTTGGTTATGGAAAAATTATGTTCTTTGATTATTGATGCGGGGAGTTGTGCTAATGTTGCTAGTGCTAGGTTAGTGGAGAAACTTGGCCTAAAAACCACCCCCCACCCTAGGCCTTATAAACTCCAATGGTTGAGTGAGAATGGAGAAATAGTTGTAGATAAGCAAGTTGTGGTGTGTTTCTCCATAGGTAAATATTTTGATAAAATTCTTTGTGATGTAGTCCCCATGGAGGTTAGCCATCTTTTGCTTGGTAGGCCTTGGCAATATGATAGGGACGTTGTGCATAATGGTTTAACTAACAAATTCTCTTTTGTACATAAAAGGAACAAAGGTTACCCTCACACCTTTGTCTCCAAGTGAAGTGTGTGAGGACCAAATATAAATGAGATTGAAAAGAGAACAAGAAAGAAAAGAAGAGAAAGAAAAACAAAAAGATGGAGAGAAAAGTAAAAAGAATAAAAAGAGAGAAAATAGTGAAAAGAAAGAGAAGAGTGAAAAGATAGTTGAGAGAAAAGTGGAGAGCTTGCTTATGAGAGCTAAAGAGGTGAAGAGAGTGATGCTTGCAAGGCAACCTATGTTTATGCTAATGCTTCATGATTTGTGTTTGTCTTCCATTGCTATGACTTTGCCTCTAGGAATTGAAGCCTTGTTGAAGGAGTTTGAGAATGTCTTTCCTAAAGACAATCCTCATGGCTTGCCTCCACTAAGAGGAATTGAGCACCAAATTGACTTTATTTCGGGAGCTTCACTTCCTAATAGACCAGCATATAGGAGCAATTTAGAAGAGACTAAGGAGATTCAAAAGTAAGTGGAAGGGTTGATGCAAAGAGGATGGGTGAGAGAGAGCTTGAGCCCTTGTACTATGCTTGTTATCTTGGTGCCAAAGAAGGATGGAGCATAGAGAATGTGTATGGATTGTAAAGCCATCAACAACATAACCGTGAGGTATAGACATCCAATCCCTAGACATGATGATTTATTGGATGAGTTTCATGGTTCTTGTTATTTCTCCAAAATAGATTTAAAAAATGGTTACCACCAAATTCAAATGAAAGAAGGTGATGAGTGGAAACTCGCTTTCAACACTAAGTTTAGATTGTATGAGTGGTTGGTCATGCCTTTTGGCCTAACCAATGCACCTAACACTTTCATGAGACTTATGAATCATGTATTGAGACATTTCATTGGAAAGTTTGTGGTTGTCTATTTTGATGATATTTTGGTATATAGCTTGATTTTGGATGATCATTTGGGCCATATTAGGAGTGTCTTGGAAGTGCTTAGGAAAGAGAGTTTGTATGCCCATAAGGACAAATGCACATTTTGTACTAAACAAGTAATATTCCTTGGCTTTGTTGTGAGTTCTAAAGGTGTGCAAGTTGATGAGGAAAAGGTAAAAGCTATTAGAGATTGGCCTACACCTAAAAATGTGAGTGAGGTGAGGACTTTCCATGGGTTGGCTAGTTTCTATAGGCGATTTGTGAAAGACTTTAGCACACTAGCTTCCCCCTTAAACGAAATTGTAAAGAAATTGTAGAATGGAATTGGTGCAGCGAAGGTCGCACTTGCCGAGCAACCGGCTGCCCAGTGGGATCATGAATCTGGAATTGGAATAAGCAAATAACGAACAAAATTTGGAAGCGAAGATTACTTCCTTTGATGCGCAAACAAACTTGAATTGATGCTAAAAATTAGCTATGATAACCAAATGATGAAACCCCAATTGTGGATCTAAAAATTCTACTAAAATTATTTAATTATTTAATGCTTCTACTGAAGTTAGATGTTTTGGTGATGAAGAAGTTGAAAATGGCAAGCCTATCTCTAGTCCTCTATCTGTTGTTTTTCCAACCTTAACATGCTCTTCACCGAAGCCTAAATTCCAAATATAATTACTTTATTGTGCAACAATACTTAATTATTACTATAAGAGAGTAAAGAATAAATTCATTCTACGCCAAGCTTCATGACTTCGCATTCTCCTTCATCACTCGAGAGGAAAAAAGGAACAATTTATATTCGCAAAAATGAAAAACAAGAAAAGTGCTTTCTTGTTTGAAATGTATCACTAACCTCATGTTGCTTGCAAGACGAGTAACAAGCTGGGACGGGTGTTAACCAATCATGCTAACACATCTAAATCCTAACATTTCTTTCACATTCATAGAAACACCAAATTCTTTCTTCGTCATGCAACCACACTTAATTTCCTCAAGAGTCATACTATTGAAATTAACAATATGAGAATATCACTCAAGGCCTAACTAAGCTCTATATGGTCATTCTTATTCTTTGTTAATTAACCAACAAATTAGACGATCCAATCAAAATTTCTACTAAAAATCCAATAGAGTTTTCTCTATTTTCTAATACTTTTACATTTATTAATCAATCACAATACCATATGTTAACCTATCCAACAATCCAATCAATAACTAAGAACATCACGCAAAGCCCAGCTAAGCTCTATGTGGCCAATCTTTGCAAACACATCATAATCACAATTTTCAACTGTCATAATTCAAACAAATATCCTTCAATCAATTACTCACACACCATGATCAAAACGAAAAAAATAGCAAACGAAAAAGAAAAAGAAAAATTGAAATTGATGGGCATTTTAGGGGTTTGAGATTACTAGGAACTAGCACACAGTGGAAACCCACAATTTATTTGAACTAATCACAAAAGCCACGAGTTCATATCAAAACCAAAATGATTTTTACCAATAAGAGAAATAATCACAAAGTTAGGAAGAAAATGACTTACTTTTGGTGACGACAACAAGTTCCAGTGGTGACATCCTTGGCTGTTAAGGTTGGGGAAGTTGTGTCGAACACGCGAATTGAATGAATAAGGGAGAGTAACAAATAGGGTTGGGGTGATGATTAGGAGAAGAATGAAAAGCATGATTGTGTCGGTAGTAGTGATGGAGGAGTTACAGAGGATCAAGGGTTTGGACAAGGTCTAAAATGTTTTGAAAACTGAAGGGGAAATAAATCGCATTCACTTATATTAGTTTTTTTACATCGGTTGAATCTATAATCGATGTAAAAAAGCATATTTTACCTTAGTTATTAGAATAACATATATAAAAAACATATTTTACCTCGATTATAGTATAACCGATGTAAAATGTTTCCCAATTATTTACAAAAATGTCATCACCCTCATTTTTTATGTCGATTATAAGATAATCGACATAAAATCCTGTTGTAGAATACTTTTTTGCACTAGTGATAAGCAAGGGTTTAATGCGTTACATGCAAAGCTTTTGGATTTTAGTTTAAAAATATAGCAAAACTAATTTTGAAAAGAGAATATGAAGAACCATGTGCTATAATCAAACCAAATTTCATAATGTAACTAAAATATTATAGACAATAATAAATAAATGCAACAAAGTCGTACTGAACTAAACTCAATCTCTAACTTCCACTGTCTTTGTTATAACACGAACATGGTTTTCAAGGAGCAAGGAAAGATGGAAAACCTATATCATCTTAAGAGCCTATATGTTTTCACTAAGCTTAAGGCATTACCTACTGTTTTGGAGGTCACCCCGACCTCTCAGACTTCTAAGCCGATACGGCTTCCCTTAAAGCAACACTAACATGGGGCAACTGTTTTGGGGGTTATCTTGGACCCCCAACACCTAAGTCATCCCACCTAAGTGATCAACGTAAAGGTACTTAACAATGGCATTCCTCACTAACCTTGTTACACCAGGACAAGATACTTAATGATGAGGCTTGTATGCGTGGCACCCTAACAACTTTTCTCGCCTAAGATCTTTTATAAATAGGACTCTTTATGCTAGAAATGTATCATTCACCCATTTTCCCAAACTTCTTAACCACACTTTGACTTTGGCGTTGGAGCTAGAGTCCTTGCTGGTGCCATAATAGAGACGTCCAACTGCCATCGTAGGAGCTTATCGGAGATCGAGTTTTGCGACCCTTATGCCTTACCTCACAACATTGGCACCGTATATAGGAAACGCTTTCTCTTGATTCCTTTGATCTTGTTGGAGATTTTGTATCACAAGTGATGGTTAGCATGAGAAACCACAAGTTTGTAGCGGAGCCATCACTGCTCAACTACCGTCACTGCACATTAGCAACGAAAAGGTCTTTATTACTCCTAAGGGAGAACCTAGTGTTAACGGTGTTCGAATGCCATTAGTTTCTATGGTGGATTTAGCTCTGTTTGTGCTGCAGCAAAGAAAGGCTCTAAAGAAGCAAGAGAAGTTGATCATTGAAATTTGTGTTGAGCGGGAGAAAAGGCAAAATCTAGAGGATAATTGCGATTTCAGTCACTACAACCTAGCTATGTACAAGGCTCAAGACCATGGTTTTGTTTGCACAATGTAATGCAATATGTCCTTTACCCAAGCATTTAAAACATTTAGTTGAACTACTTGTAGAAGTAGAAAAAGTACTAGGGTTGGGAACATGTTTACCACTTGGAGAGTTTAAACCTTGTTGCTTAGGTGAGGAAGATCCCTCTTTCTTGGAGTTGTCCTTACCACTAGAAGAATCATAGTGATAGGTCTTCTTGTAGGAATGCTTCCTCTCAAGTTGTCTCTCCACCTTGTTGGCATGGTGCACTAGGTCCTCCAAGCACTCATAGTGTTGCAACTTCACTTGGATGTCTCTATTAAATCCATATAAGAACCTTGTGATGAAGATCATGAAGGGTATTCAAGAAGAGAAAGGAGGGCTAAGAGGAAAGAACCTTCAATTGGGCTAAAAGGGCCTAAGAAGGGAAAAGGTAAAAGGGAAGATCATATGATTGGGCGAGTGCCTACAAGAGGAAAAGTAAAGAGACTTAAGGAGCATTTAGAGGTGATCAACACACTACAAGATCAAGCCTAGCGTGGAAGAAGATAGCCCAAGATGGTGCACTTGAATCAAGTAGAAGGCCCAACCCAAGAGATTTAATAATGCACCAACCATGGGCTTGCAATATGAATTTTATTGCATTTTATTTAAATGTTTTTGGACCTATTTTAATTGTAATAAGTGGGTTGATTTAATTCTAATTAGAAGCCCAATTTCTAGTGCTAGTTTTGGTTTCTTTTAAGTTTAAAAATATGTTGTAATTTGGGCCTTAAGTTTTCTTGGGCCTTTGCTTATGTTTTTTTAGAATTAGGGCTAGACTTTTTAGAATAAACTCTATAAATAGAGATGTGATCCCTCTCATCTGATAGAGTTGAATAATATTGAAATTTGCTCATTTGTGAGTGTGAGTTGAGCATTGGCTCCCTTTTTTGGTTCTTGGATTAGAACCTTTTGATT
Source organism: Spatholobus suberectus (assembly GCA_004329165.1). NCBI lineage: Eukaryota > Viridiplantae > Streptophyta > Magnoliopsida > Fabales > Fabaceae > Spatholobus > Spatholobus suberectus. The sequence continues at coordinate 46,375,216 of CM014732.1, forward strand.
CTTATCAAAGGTTTCCATACCTTTGTGGTGAATCTTCGCTTGGCTTATCACTCTCCATAGAGTGTGGTGCCTTCTTTCACCTTCTTTCCATTGCGTTTTCTTTATTTTATTTATCATTCCAATTTTCTTGTTCTTTCTATTTCATCTTGTTAATTCTCTTGCTATTTTTTGTGTGTGCAATTTACCTTAATTCCCTTATCTGTTTGCACAAGTCTCATGTTCTCATGTTTTGCCTTTCTTCCTTTCTTTTATTTCTATAATTCTTGTTATAAGATAACCAACTCAAGGATGATCCACAAAAACAATATGAATCCAATCAGGATCATATCATGTGGTATTAGAGCCCGGATCCTAGAGTTGGTAGTATTCTTGTGTTTTTGTGTCCTTTATTGCCTGGTTATTTGTCTTTATTATGCCATTAATCATCCATTATTGTCATTTATTATCATTAACTGTCCTTAATTGTTTCATAATCGAGTCTTAATTGTCATAATTATACTTAATTCTGCATAATTTACTTCTTTTTAATTTTGCACAATTCATTTCACGTCTTATAGCACTTGAAAGACTATATACCTTATTAGGCATATAATATCTGTTGCAAGTGCAAAACAAATAAAGGTAAACATAAAAGAAAAATATATATTCTAGAACAATAAAATCAAAAAAAAAATGAAACAAAAATCCTAAAGAATTAAAAAAAAAAAAGGATTGTCCCTTACACTTAAAGAATTAATTGTTGCCTAAGAATCATAAAGTGGTGCTATTCTTAATATTCAAAATTGCATATTGCTTCTTCTACCTTATTATTCCTTTTTGTCTTTCTTTCAATTCCTTTTGAGTTTTACCTTTTTTATTTAAATTAGCTTTTCTTGCTTGTCTTTTAAATTTCCTTTTAGTTTTGTCTAGAGTATTTCTTTCTTGGATTTCTTAGTGATAACACTTGTGAGGACCGTTTACAATTGTATGTGCTTTTGATAATTGATATCCATAGGGTTTTATTTAAGAACTTGTAAAAGAGGACTTGAGTGGTAAAAGGTAAAAGCGTTTCATTAATCAAAAGCCATTTTTTGTGTGTGTGAAACACAAGTGGAATCACCTTAAGAGTGTAAACACGTGAGAAGAGTTGTGAGGTCTTTCATTTTTTATGTATACTAACTTCTTTTCTTTGAAGCGTGGCTATGGAAGTAGATCTCCAACTTCAAGGCCTATCAAAGCATTTGCAGAGGATCTTTCAAAGAGAAAAAGAAGAATTTCATAAAATGTTTGACCAATTGAAGAGAAAAAGAAGTAAAGAAAAAGATAGAAAAGAAAATGACAATAAGAGATATGAAAGGTCAAATTGGAAGACCAAGCCAAAGAAGGAGGGTTCCTCTTCAAAGTCTAAAGCTAATGGTCAAATCTCTAGTGATAATCTTTCCACCTCTATTTTTCCACTTAAAAGTAGAGATATTAGATGCATCATGTGTTCGGGAAAAGGGCACACAAATTATCAATGTCCAAATTGGTTAACAATAGTGCAAAAAGTAGTTGATAAGGAACAAGAGAAGATGCAAACAAAGAAAAACCAAGAGAGAAAAGAAATAAAAGAGAAAGAGAAAGAAATAAAAGAATTGAGAGAAAAAGAAAAAGAGGGAAAAAGAAATGGAAAATTCAAAGGTGGAAGAAAAAGAGGGAGAGAAATGATTTGAGAGAAGAAGAAAGAGAAAACAACAGAGTTTCTTGGGAAAAACAAGAGAAAGATAGTTACTTGAACAAGGAAACTTGTTTGGATACTAACTTTAAAATTTTATCTAGCGTTGATAACTCTCTTTTGTAGGACATTAAAGATACTTACTCAACAAAATCGCATGACCAAGGCACTTTGTCAAATTGGGAAAGGTTAAGCCTTCGATTGATCTTATTCCTAGTGACCCGTTGTACTATAGTCCACCTTGGAAAATGGATGTCTTTGATCATGAAGAAGCCTACAAAGATGACATACTAGGTAAGTATAGACTTAATGAAACATTAGAGTGACTAACCTAGGAGTTTTGGGTGTAGGTAATGGAGGCTTAAATTCAAGGATGAATTTTCCTAAAGAAAGAGGGAATGATGAAGATCAAAAAGGGTATTCAAGAAGAGAAGAAAGGGCTAAGAGGAAAGAACCTTCAATTGGGCTAAAAGGGCCTAAGAAGGAAAAAGCTAAAGGAGAAGATCATATGATTGGGCTAGGAATGCCTACAAGAGGAAAAGTAAAGAAACCTAAGGAGCATTTAGAGGTGATCAACACACTACAAGATCAAGCCCAGAGTGGAAGAAGATAGCCCAAGATGGTGCACTTGAATCAAGTAGAAGGCCTAACCCAAGGGATTTAATAATGCACTAACCATGGGCTTGCAATATGAATTTTACTACATTTTATTTAAATGTTTTTGGACCTATTTTAATTGATATAAATAAGCTGATTTGTTTCTAATTAGAAGCCCAATTTCTAGTCTTAGTTTAGGTTTCTTTTAAGTTTAAAAATAAGTTGTAATTTGGGCCTTTGCTTATGTTTTTTTAGAATTAGGGTTAGACTCCTTAGAATAAACTCTATAAATAAATATGTAATCCCTCTCATTTGACAGAGTTAAATAATATTGAAATTTGCTCATTTGTGAGTGTGAGTCAAGCATTGGCTCCTCTTTTTGGTTCTTGGATTAGAACCTTTTGATTCTTATCAAAGGGTTCCATACCTTTGTGGCGAATCTTCGCTTGGCTTATCACTCTCCATAGAGTGTGGCGCCTTCTTCCACCTTCTATCCATTGCAATTTCTTTATTTTATTTATCATTCCAATTTTCTTGTTCTTTCTATTTTGTCTTGTTAATTCTCTTGCTATTTTTTTTTGTGCGCAATTTATCTTAATTCTCTTATCTGTTTGCACAAGTCTCATGTTCTGCCTTTCTTCCTTTATTTTATTTCTATAATTCTTGTTACAACAAGATAACCAACTCAAGGATGATCCATTAAAACAATATGAATCCAATCAGGATCATATCACCTTGCCATGGTGGTTTCACCCTTCTCTTGCACATCGGCTCTCATCATAGCCATTTTCATCTCTTTGTAATACTCATCAACACTTTTGCTTCCTTGAGTAAGTCTTTGTAGCTTGTCTTCAAGGTCTCTCTCATGAAGAGATGGCACAAATCTACTTCTAAACAAATTTTTCATGTCTTGCCAAGTAAAGATCATTGGTCTTCTTCCCCAAACAATGTCTTTTTCATTTGATTCCACCATAGCAATGCATATCCATCAAATTTCAATAAAACTAATCTAATCATCTTTTTATCACTAAAATCATAACATGCAAAGAGTAGCTCCACTTCCATCTCTGATGAAGCCCCAATCTCGGATCTTAATTTTTAACAACAAAGAGTAACCAAAAAGTGAAGAAAATAAAAAACGGATAAGATGAGAAATGGTAAGAACGACACCACAATCCAAAGATTGATAAGTCGAGGAGGATTTGCCACAAAGAATAGAATTCATTGATAACAATCTAAAGGTTCAAAGCAAGAACCAAGAGGAACAATGCTCACTCAATTAGCACAAAGCTAATCACATTCAATAATGCCCAAAAGTTTCTTACATGAGTCCTAAGGGCCTATTTATACTATCATTAATAAAAAGGCCCAATACAATTCATAGTAGGCCCAAACAAAGCAAACTAAAACATAAGCTAGAAATTAAAAATAACTATAGTCCACAAAGGACCTAATTAAACAACACTTAGGTGCATACACAATATCTACAAGAAGCCCAACAAGGCCTAATAACAAAACATCCTAAAAGACAATTAATAAGATAGCTAAGCCCCTTCGAGACCTCTATCATCCCCTCCATTTTGGAAGAAATTCGTCCACAAATTTAGCTCCTTTATTCTTACATGAATCCAAAAGCACATATTTGCAGCCACAAATTCAGCTTTGCACGAACCACTTCTAGCAACTTGCAGTGCAAATTTGACACAAAAATTTGGCAGAATTGGATGTGTAATTGGTGTTGAATTTGGCTCTAGATACCAAATGATGAAACCCCAATTGTGGATCGTACAATTCAGCACCAAAAGTATCAAGATCAAAACCAAAATTCAAGGAAAGAAAAAGCAGAATAGATGAGAAATGGTAAGAATGATGCCACAAGCCGAAGATTGTTAAGTCGAGGAGGATTCGCTACAAAGAATAGAATTATTTGATAAGAATCTAAAGGTTCAAAGCAAGAACCAAGAGGAGTAATGCTCACTCAATTAGCAAAAGCTAATCAAATTTCAATAATGCCCAAAAGTTTTTGTTACAAGTGGTCCTAGAGGCGTATTTATACTAGAATTAATAAAAGGCCCAAATAGACTGAAAGGCCTAATACAAATCAAACTAAAACATAAACTAGAAACTAAAATAACCAAAGTCCACATAGCATCTAATTAAACAACACTTAGGTGCATACACGAGATCTACAAGAAGCCCAACAAGGCCTAATAAGAAAACTTCCTAAAAGACATTAACAAGATAGCTAAGCCTCTCCAAGACCTTTATTACCTTGGAATAAACTCTATAAATAGAGATGTAATCCCTTTCATTTCACAAGTTGAATAAGATTGAAGTTTTTACTCATTTGTGAGTGTGAGTAAAGCAATGGCTCCTCTTTTTGGTTCTTGGATTAGAACCTTTTGATTCTTACCAAAGGTTTCCATACCTTCGTGGCGAATCTTCGCTTGGCTTATCACTCTCCATAGAGTGTGGCTCCTTCTTCCACCTTCTTTTCTGTTCCACATTCTTTATTTTATTTGTCACTCGATTTCCTTGTCTTTTTCCATTTTGTCATTTTGATTCTCTTGCTTACTTGTTTGTGTGCCATTTGCTTTAACTCTATTCTTTGTTGCACAAGTCTCATCTTTTACCGTTCTTTTTAGTTCTTATTCTAAATTATTGTTTCCAAGATAGCCAAGTTAAGGATGATCTGTAAAAGCAATATGACTCCTAATCAGGATCATATCATGTGGTATCTAGAGCCTAAATCCTAGAGTTTGGTAGTGTTCTTATTCTTTGATTGTTATTTCACTATTGCTAAAGTGTTTCATTATTTGTCATAATTGCGTCATTAATTGTCATATTGTGTCATAATTATCATTGCATCATAATTGTCCTTATTCTACGCAATTACAACCTCTGCTTCTTGAAATTCTATATCTTTACTGTTACATGTTATAGCACCTTAATTTAAAAAGTAATTCCTACATAACCAAGTAGGCACAATCAATTCTGGAATTGAATTTGAAGAGCTACGTTATAAGCACAAAAAGAGGTTAGGGTTGTTGAAACAAAACAAAAAAAGAAAAAGAAAGAATGATAGAACAAAAAAAAAATGAAGAGAAATCTATTCCTAAAAAAAAAAAAACAAAAAAGAGGATTGCCCCCTATAGTTGAAGAATTTTATTTTGGTTGACATTGTGGGAATCATATAATTGGTGCTATTCCTTAAATTGCGCATTCTTTTATTCTCATATTTTTTCATTTCCTTTTTGTCTTCTTGTATTCCTTTTGAGTTTCACCTTTTCTTAAATGAACTTTTCTTGTTTGTCTTTTAAATTTCCTTTTAAGTTTTTGTCTAGAGTATTTCTCTTTCTTGGACTTCTAAGCGATAACTTTGGCGAGGCTTGTTACAATTGCATGCGCTTTTGATAATTGATTCACACTTGTGTTCTATTTAAGAACTTGTAAAAGAGGAAAATGTTTGAAACACGAGTAGTAAAAGGCAAGAATTTTTTTATTAATCAAGAGCAAAATGTTTGAAACACGATTTGGAATCATCTTAAGAGTGTAAACACATGAGAAGAGTGGTGAGGTCCTTCATTTTTATGTCTACTAACTTCTTTTCTTTGAAGCTTGGCTATGGAAGCGGATCTCCAACTTCAAGGCCTATTATCAAGGCATTTGGAGAGGATCTTTCAAAGAGAAAAGGAAAATTTCACAAGATGTTTGACAACTTGGAGAGAAAAAGAAGAAGTTGTGAGAGAAGAAATAATGAAACAAATAGAAAACAAAGTGACAATGAGAGACATGAAAAATCAAGTTGGAAGACCAAGCAAAAGAAGGAGGGTTCCTCTTTAGAGTATAAAGCAACCTTGAGTACTATCTTTAGTGATAATCCTTCCACCTCTACTCCTTCACTTAAAAGTAGAGATATTAGATGCATCATGTGTTCAAGAAGAGGGCACACGAATTATCAACGTTCAAATTGGTTGACAATAGTGCCACTTGTAGTTGATAAGAGACAAAAGAATAGGCAAATAAAGAAAGACCATGAGAGAAAAGAAATGAAAGAAAAAGAGAAAGAGAAAGAATTGAGAGAAAAAGAAAGTGAAAAAGAGAAAGAAGAAGAAAGGGAAAAAGAAATGGAAAATTTCAAAGTGGAAGAAAAAAAGAGAAAGGAAAATGACTTGAGACAAAAAAAGCGAATAAGAGGGTTGGGTAAAACAAGAGGGTCATAGTTACTTGAGCAAGGAAACTTGTTTAGATATTAACTCTAAAATTTTATCTAGTGCTAATAACTCTTTTTTGCAGATATTACAGGTCCTTACTCAAGAAGGTCGCATGACCAAGGCACATTGTCATAGGATGCTTCATTGGGAAGAGTTATGCCTTTAGTTGATTTCATTGCTAATGGCCCGTTGTACTGTGTTCCACCTTGGAAGATGAATGTCTTTGATCATGAAGAACCCTACAAAGATGAAATACTAGGTAAGTACAAACTTGATGAACATTTAAAGTGACTAATCTAAGACCTTTTGATGTAGGTAATGATAGAGGACTATCCAAGAACTTCAAGAAAGAAGAGATGGACATGGAAGGTTCTATGACTAGAGGAAGGAGAAGGATGATTCATGAGAAACTTGGCAAGAGGCTTAACACATTCATGGGGAAGGAAGAAGAGGGCCTTGGATGCTTGAAGATAATAAATTGGAGCGAAGTTTTAGATTAGGATTTCCTTATAGTTTTTGAGCACTTTTATTTGAGGCCTTTGTTGGGCTTTAGTGGAGTTGTTAGCTTTATTCTTTTTAGTTAACTATGTTTAGACCTATTATGACTTATTACTATTTGGGCCTTATTTTAGTGATAGTGTAAATATGTCCCTATGACACTTGGTAAACACTTTTGATGAATTGAGAAATTGATAGCATTTTTGCTAAGAGAGTGTTCTCTCTAGGTTCTTGACTTGAACCATTAGATTCTTATCAAAGAACAATTTCTTTGTGGCGAATCCTCATTAACTCATCAATCATGAATTGATTGTGGTGTCTTCTCCATTCCTTTTCTTTTCCATTTTCTCTTTTTCTTCAAATTCTGTTTTGTGGATTCAATTTGAGAAAATTTGAGGTGTTGAAAATTAAGATCCACGTTGGGGTTCATCATTTGGTATCTAGAGCTAAATTCAACACCAATTCTGGTTCGTATCCGCTGGGCGGTCTCCGTAACCCGCTGGGCGGGTGAGCTGATTTCGCAGTTCAAATTCTGATTCGTGTTTGTGTGCGCTGGGCGGCTTCCCTAGCCGCTGGGCGGGTGCGACGTCAAAGTTGCGAATCTAACAAATTTGTGAGTTTTTTTGCATAATTTTTGTGTCTTACTATTTTTGTTTGTGTTCATTTTAGTCTTATTTGAATTGATCTCTTAATTCATCCAATTTTGTACCAATTCTATATAGTTTTGTTCTTGGTGTTCTTCTTTTGTTCTTGTTAGATCTAGATTTTGATTCACCTAGATTTATATTTGTTTATGTTTTTGTGTTAAATCCATACTTGATTTGTGTTATTTTATATATAGACACTTAAATGTTGGTGGAAAATACTTGATTGGAGGTTTAAACTTGATTTTGGGAGTTTTGAATTTTGAAATTGGGGAAGAACACTCATGGTGTTCTTGAGGTGTTCTTGGTTATTTTTGTGGTAGAACACTTGTTGATCCATTAGAATTTTGTTTGGAGAGAGTTGGGGCGTTTTTGCAAATAAAAAAAATTGAAGGTCCAAAAAAATATATTCAAGGACCAATTGGCAATTTTATAGGGGCAAAAGTGAAAATACAAAAAATATTAGGGGCCAAGTGCAATTATAAAAAGTTTGTGGGCCAAATTGCAAAAGAAAAATTGTTAAAAAAAAATTGCCCATTTATAAAAAAAAAACCTACCCTCTTTAGTGAGCCAACTCTCAGTGATAACAATTTTCTTTCATATACTTTTGTCCTTATTATTATTTTCATTATGTGAGTTGTATAGACTTAACTACCAAAAATTACATTTTTTTTCTCTCAGTTGATTCTGCATTTTTGGTAGCCTGGTGTGTACACTTGTGGAGACGTGAATGAGGGAGTGGAGGAGCTTAATTCTGTTCTTTGAAGATAAAAACTTAAGGTGGGGAGGAGGTTTAAGCATCATTGTGGTAACTTTAAATGTGTTTGATACTTGCTTTAAATGAAAATTAATGACTGAAAATTTTGTTTTTCTTTGAGTTTGTTTTGATTAAAACCATCCTTTGTTTTGTGTCGCTCTTAATATGGTGATGATGAATTGTTCAAATAGAGACAATGTACTATTTAAACACAACGGAAAAAAAATCATTTTGTATTTTCAAGAATAGGAAAAATTGCATAATAATGTTACTAATATATTTATATAATTTGGGGTGTTACATTAATGGTATTAGAGCTGGCCAGGTCTAGTCGGACTTGGGGTTATAGTTCGATTATGTTTCCATTGTGTGAAATAGTGCGTTTTCTCGATAAACATAGACAAGAATAGATGTAGTAAGAGGATCTGTTCGGCTTCATTCATCTTAGTAACCCTTTATCAGTTTTACTTATAGAAACTAATAGCTCAATTTAGAACGAGTAAGGATAATATCTATAGAGAGATGTTTTAGTAGGGAAATTATAGTTATAGTTTGTAGAATATCAACTGAAATTAGTTTAGGGTATGATAGATGATTAGTGGGATTTAAGTGATAGGATTAAGATCAATTGAGGAAGAACATACTTAAAGTAGAGTAAAAGTGATGAAGATCAAGAAGGGCATTCAAGAGGAGAAGGAAGAGCTAAGAGGCAAGAACCCTCAATTGGGTCAAAAGGATCAAAGAAGGGAAAAACTAAAGAGGAAGATCATATGATTGGGCTAGGAATACCTATAAGAGGAAAAGTAAAAAGGCCTAAGGAGCATTTAGAGGTGATCAACAAACACACTACAAGATCAAGCCCAAAGTGGGAGAAGATAGCCCAAGATGGTGTGCACTTGATTCAAGTAGAGGGCCTAACCTAAAGGACTCAATAATGCACCAACCATGGGCTTGTAACTAGAATTTCATTTCATTTTATTTAAATGTTTTTGGACCTATTTTAATTGTAATAAATGGGCTGATTTGATTCTAATTAGAAGCCCAAGTTTCAATCCTAGATTAGGTTTCTTTTGATTTCAATTTAAGTTGTAATTTGGGCCTTAGGCTTTCTTGGGCCTTTGCTTATAGTCTTTAGAATTAGGGTTAGCATCCTCGGAATAAACTCTATAAATAGAGATGTAATCACTTTCATTTCACAAGTTGAGGAGGATTGAAGTTTTTACTCATTTGTGACTGTGAGCAAAGCATTAGCTCCTCTTTTTGGTTCTTGGATTAGAATCTTTTGATTCTTACCAAAGGTTTCCATACCTTTGTGGCGAATCTTCGCTTGACTTATCACTCTCCATAGAGTATGGCGTCTTCTTCCACCTTCTTTTCTATTCCACATTCTTTATTTTATCTGTCATTTCCATTTCCTTGTCTTTTTTTCATTGTGTCATTTTGATTCTCTTGCTTACTTGTTTGTGCGCCATTTGCTTTAACTCTATTCTTTGTTGCGCAAGTCTCATCTTTTACCTTTCTTCTTAGTTCTTATTCTAAATTATTGTTTCCAAGATAGCCAACTCAAGGATGATCTATAAAAATAATATGGCTCCTAATCAGGATCATATTATGTGGTATCTAGAGCCCGAATCGAGAGTTTAGTAGTGTTTTTGTTCTTTGATTGTTATTTCACCATTGCTAAAGTGTTTTCATTATTTGTCATAATTGCGTCATTAATTGTCATATTGTGTCATAATTATCATTGCGTCATAATTGTCATCATTGTGTCATAATTGTCCTTATTTGCGTAATTACAACCTTTGCTTCTTGAATTGTTTGAAACACAAGTGGAATCATCTTAAGAGTGTAAACACGTAAGAGTGGTGAGGTCCTTCATTTTTATGTCTACTAAGTTCTTTTCTTTGAAGTGTGGCTATGGAAGCGGATCTCCAACTTCGAGGCCTATTATCAAGGCATTTGGAGAGGATCTTTCAAAGAGAAAAGGAAAATTTTCACAAGATGTTTGACAACTTGGAGAGAAAAAGAAGAAGTCATGAGAGAAGAAGTAAAGAAACAGATAGAAAACAAAATGACAATGAGAGACATGAAAAATCAAGTTGGAAGACCAAGCAAAAGAAGGAGGGTTCCTCTTTGGAGTATAAAGCAACCTTGAGTACTATCTTTAATGATAATCGTTCCACCTCTACTCTTTCACTTAAAAGTAGAGATATTAGATGCATCATGTGTTCAGGAAGAGGGCACATGAATTATCAACGTCCAAATTGGTTGACAATAACGTCACTTGTAGTTGATAAAAGCAAGAGAATATGCAAATAAAGAAATGATAGAGGACTATCCAAGGACTTCAAGAAAAAAGAGATAGACATGGAAGGTCCTATGACTAGAGGAAGGAGACGGAAGATTCAAGAGGAACTTGGCAAGAAGCTTAACACATTCATAGGGAAGGAAGAAGAAGACCTTGGAAGCTTGAAGATAATAAATTGGAACCAAGTTTTAGATTAGGATTTCCTTACATTTTTTGAGCACTTTTATTTTGGGCCTTTGGTGGGCATTAGTGGAGTTGTTGGCTTTTATTTTTTTAGTTGACTGTGTTTGAACCTATTATGACTTGTTTTGGGCTTGTTAGTATTTGGGCCTTATTTTTAGTGTTAGTGTAAATAGGTCCCTATGGGTACTTGGTAGACACTTTTGATGAATTAAGGAATTTATAGCATTTTTGCTAAGAGAGTGTTCTCTCTAGGTTTTTGGTTGAACCATTAGATTTTATCAATGACCAATTTCTTTGTGGTGAATCCTCATTGACTTGTCAATCATGAATTGATTGTGGTGTCTCCTCCATTCCTTTTCTTTTCCAGTTTCTCTTTTTCTTCAAATTTTGTTTTTGTAGATTCAATTTGAGAAAATTTGAGATGTTGAAAAGTAAGATCCACTTTGGGGTTCATCAATTGGTATCTAGAGCCAAATTCAACACGAATTACACATCCAATTGTGCCAAATTTTCATGTCAATTTTGCATTGCAAGTTGCTGGAAGTGGTTCGTGCAAATTTGATTTTGTGGTTCCAATTCTAGGTTCGTGATCGTCAGGTGGCCCACACAAGCTGCCAGGTGGGTGCACGTCGGTGCTACTACTAGTTGCAAATCCAGCAAATTTGTGAGTCTTCTTGCATAATTCTTGTATCTTACTATTTTTGTTTGTGTCCATTTAGTCTTATTTGAGTCGATCTATTCTTGATTCATCCAGATTTGTGTCCATTATTACATATTTTGTGTCATATGTTCTTAGTTTGTTCATGTCCAGATTTGAAATTTGTGTCAATTTGATCCATTTAGTTCAACTAATTGTTGTGTTTTGGTGTTAATTGAGTACTTAAGTGTATATGGGATTGATGTCTAGATCCATAAATTGTGTGGAATTGCATTTGAATTACAGTGTTTGGTAGTGAATTGGAATCTAAATTTTTTGAAATTGGGGAAGAACACTCATAGTGTTCTTGAGGAGTTCTTGGTTATTTTTGTGGTAGAATACTTGTTTGATCGATTAGAAAATTGTTTGGAGAGAGTTGGGGTGTTTTTGCTAATAAAAAAGTTGAAGGTAAAAAAAATATATATTCAAGGGCAAAAGTGAAAATTAAAAAAAAAAAAAGGGGCCCAAGTGCAATTAATTACAAAAAGTTTGGGGGCCAAATTGTAAAAGAAATGAAAATTGACCAAATTATAGAAGAAAACCTGCCCTCTTTAATGAGCCAACTCTCATAGTGATATTATTTTTCTTTCGTATACTTTTGACTTGTTTTTGGTGGTGGATATATACATGCTCTTCATTTTCCTTTCATTTCTTATAACTTTTATTGCTTGTCTTTGAGTTTTTCTCTTCTTTGGCTTCTTGAGTTGATCTTGGAATTTGTGGCATCTTTCACATAGAAAACTCTTTGTTATTGAAATTTGATGGTTCTTTTCAAGAACTTATGAGGAACAAGAGTGGTAAAAAGCAAGAGAGCAAACTATAGAAAAAGCTTGAACGAGTGTGATGAACCCCCAAAGAGGATCTTACAAGTCAGCACCAATGAGTAATAATTCAAAACCAAAAAGTGAAGAAAATAAAAGTAGAATAGATGAGAAATGGTAAGAACGATGCCACAATCCGAAGATTGGTAAGTCGAGGAGGATACGCCACAAAGAATAGAATTCTTTGATAAGAATCTAAAGGTTCAAAGCAAGAACCAAGAGGAGCAATGTTCACTCAATTAGCACAAATCTAATCACATTCACAAATGATCAAAAGTTTTCTTACATGTGGTCCCAGAGGCCTATTTATACTGCAACTAATAAAAAGGCTAAAACAACTAAAAGGGCCCAATACAATGAAAACTAAAACATAAGCTAGAAACTAACATTAACTAAGGTCCACTTGGCACCTAATTAAGCAACACTAGGTGCAACAAAAGGTCCACAAAAAGCCTAACATGGCCCAATACAAAAACAACCAAAAAGACAAATAACAAGATAGCTAAGCCCCTCCGTGTAAACACTTAGAGAGTGGAGAGGATTCTTTGATTTATATTATTTGTGCTAACCATTTTTGTGTAGGTATGGCTTCACCAACAACGAGTAGTGATTTGCCATCTCCTAAATCCGCAAAGTTAATGGTGGAGATGATATGATCCTGATTGGATTCATATTATTTTTATGGATCATCCTTGAGTTGGTTATCTTGGAAACAATAATTTAGAATAAAAATTAAGAAGAAAGGTAAAAGATGAGATTTGCGCAACAAAGAATAGAGGTAAAGCAAATGGCGCATAAACAAGTAAGCAAAAGAATCAAAATGAAAAAATGAAAAAAGACAAGAAAATGGAAATGATAGATAAAATAAAGAATGCGGAATAGAAAAGAAGGTGGAAGAAGGCGCCACACTCTATGAAAAGTGATAAGCCAAGCGATGATTCACTACAAAGGCATGGAAACCTTTGATAAGAATCAAAAGGTTCTAATCCAAGAACCAAAAAGAGGAGCCAATGCTCAACTCACACTCACAAATGAGCAAACTTCAATATTATTCAACTTTCTCAAATGAGAGGGATTACATCTCTATTTATAGAGTTTATTCTAAAGAGTCTCACCCTAATTCTAAAAAAATATAAGCAAAGGCACAAGAAAACTTAAGGCCCAAATTACAACTTATTTTTAAACTTAAAAGAAAGTTAAACTGAAACTAGAAATTGGGCTTTTAATTAGAATCAAATCAGCCCATTTATTACAATTAAAATAGGTCCAAAAACATTTAAATAAAATTCAGATTGCAAGCCCATCATTGGTGCATTATTAAATCCCTTGGGTTGGGCCTTCTACTTGATTCAAGTGCACCATCTTGGGCTATCTTCTTCCACTCTGGGTTTGATCTTGTAGCGTGTTGATCACCTCTAAATGTTCCTTAGGTCTTTTTACTTTTCCTCTTATAGACATTCCTAGCCCAATTATATGATCTTCCCCTTTAGCTTTTCCCTTCTTAGGCCCCGTTAGCCCAATTGAAGGGTTCTTTCCTCTTAGCCCTCCCTTCTCTTCTTGAATACCCTTCTTGATCTTCATCAGGAGATGATTAAAATTGGGGAGGTGATGAGAAGGTTGAGAGTGAAAAATGATGCAAAGTTAGAAGCAATTCAGAGGGAGAATGAGACTAGGTGGGAGATGATGCAAAAGAGTGGTGAAGATGTGATAGAGGTCTTGGAGGGACTTAACTATCTTATTAATTGTTATTTAAGACTTTTTTTTTGGGACCTTGTTAGGCTTTTTGTGGACCTTTTGTATGCACCTAAGTGTTGCTTATGAGGTGCTATGTGGACTTTAGTTATTTAGTTGCTAGCTAATGTTTTAGTTTGTTTTTGTTTGAGCCTACTATGAATTGTATTGGGTCTTTTTAATTGTTTAAGCCTTTTTATTAGTTGTAGTATAAATAAGCCACTAGGACTACTTGTCAAAAACTTTTGGACATTATTGAATGTGATTAGCTTTTGCTAATTGAGAGAGGGTTGTTCTTCTTGGTTCTTGCTTTGAACCTTAGATTCTTATCAAAGAATTCTATTCTTTGTGGTGAATCTTTCTCGACTTATTAATCTTTGGATTGTGGCATCATTCTTACCATTTCTCATCTATTCCACTTTATCTTTCCTTCAATTTTGGTTACGATCTAGATATTTTTGGTGCTGAATTGTAAGATCCACTTTACGGTTTAATCATTTGGTATCTAGAGCCAAATTCAACACCAATTAAACATCTAATTGTGCCAAATTTTCGTGTCAAGTTTGTATTGCAAGTTGCGGGAACTGGTTCATGCAAAGCTGATTCGTGGTTCCATTTTTGGGTTAGTGACCGCCGGGCGGCCTCCAGAACCCGCTGGGCGGGTGCGACGTTGATGTTGCAAATCCAACAAATTTGTGAATATTCTTGCATAATTCTTGTGTCTTACTGTTTTTGTTTGTGTTTATTTAGTCTTATTCAGTTGATCTCTTCTTAATTCATTCAATTTTGTGCCAATTCTATATAGTTTTGTTCTTGGTCTTCTTTTGTTCTTGTTAGATCTAGATTTTAATCCATCTAGATTTATGTTTGTTCATGTTTTTGTGTTAGATTCATACTTGATTTGTGTTATTCCACATATATAAACTTAATTTTGGGGGAAAATTACTTGATTGGAGACTTAGATTGGGTTTTTGAGAATTTTGAATTTTGAATTTGGGGAAGAGCATTCAAAGTGTTCTTCATATGTTCTTGAGTTTTTTGGTGGTAGAATACTTGTTTGATCTTAAAAAAATTTGTTTGGAGAGAGTTGGGGCATTTTTGCAAATAAAAAAAGTTGAAGGTCTAAAAAGAATATTCAAGGACCAATTAGCAATTATACAGGAGAAAAAGTGAAAATATAAAAAATATAGGGGCCCAAGTGCAATTATAAAAAGTTTGGGGGCCAAATTGCAAAAAAAATTATTATAAAAAATTGCCCTTCTATAAAAAAAAGTTTGCCCTCTTTGGTGAACCAACTCTCATAGCGATATTGTTTTTCTTTCATATAATTTTGACTTCATTTTGATGGGGAGAATACACTAGTTCTTCATTTTCTTTGGTTGTTTTTTTATCTCTTTTCCTTGAGTTTTCTCCTTATCTTACTTGGCATTCTTTTGAGTAAACTTTCATATCTTTTTAGCTTTTATTGCTTGTCTTTAAAATTTCCTTGGTTTTGTCTAGTGTATTTTTATTCTTGGTCTCTTAAGTTGAGCTTGAAATTCATGACATATTTCACATTGAATATTTTCTTTATTTGAACTTGGAGGTTCTTTGTAAGAGCTAAAGAGAAACAAGAGTGGAAAAAGGAAAGTGTGCACATTATAGAAAACATCTCTAAAGAGAAAAACACGAGTGAACTTTGAGTGTAAACACTTAGTTGAGTGGTAAGGTCCAATTTTTCTATTATTTGCACTAACCTTTTCTTGTAGGTATGGAGAGTGTGAAGGAGAAAATTCCTAAATTTCAAGGTAGTTGTGATCCGGAGGCTTATCTTAAATGGGAGATAAAAGTGGAGCAAGTCTTTGCATGCTTTGATTATAGTAATGAAAAGAAGATTAGATTGGTTTCATTGGAATTTGAAGGATATGCATTGGCATGGTGGAATCAGATGAAAAAGACATTGATTGGGGAAGGAGACCAATGATCTCTATACTTAGCAAGACATGAAAAAGTTGTTAAGAAGTAGATTTGTGTCATCTCTTCATGAAAGAGTGATAAAGGTCTCGGAGGGGCTTAGCTATCTTGTTAATTGTCTTTTAGGACGTTTTGTTTTTGGGCCTTGTTGGGCTTCTTGTAGATCTTGTATATGCACCTAAGTGTTGTTTAATTAAGTGTTATGTAGACTTTAGTTATTTTTAGTTTTTAGCTTATGTTTTAGTTTGCTTTGTTTGGGCCTACTATGATTTGTATTAGGCCTTTTTAGTTGTTTGGGCCTTTTTATTAGTGATAGTATAAATAGGTCGTTAGGACTCTTGTAGAAAACTTTTGAGCATTTTGTGAATGTGATTAGTTTTGTGCTAATTGAGTGAGTATTGCTCCTCTTGGTTCTTGTCTTAAACCTTTAGATTATTATCAAAGAATTCTATTCTTTGTGGCAAATCTTTCTCGACTTATCAATCTTCGGATTGTGACGTTCTTATCCATTTCTTATCTTTTCCGCTTTTTCTTTCTTCACTTTTTGGTTTCGAATTATTACTCATTGGTGCTAAATTTTTAAATCCACACTTTGGGGCTACATCATTTGGTATCAGAGCCAAATTCAACACCAATTACACATCCAATTGTGCCAAAATTCGTGTTAATTTTGCATTGTAAGTCGCTGATTTCGTGGTTCCAAATCTGGTTCGTATCCGCTGGGTGGCCTCCGTAATCCGCTGGGCGGGTGTGCTAATTCTGTATCGTATTCACTAGGCGGCTTCCATAACGCACTGGGCGGGTGCGACATCGAAGTTGTGAATCCAACAAATTTGTGAGTTTTTTTGCATAATTCTTGTGTCTTACTGTTTTTGGTTGTGTTCATTTAGTCTTATTTGAGTTGATCTCTTCTTAATTCATCCAATTTTGTGTCAATTCTATATAGTTTTGTTCTTGGTGTTCTTATTTTGTTCTTGTTAGATCTAGATTTTGATTCATCTAGATTTATGTTTGTTCATGTTTTTGTGTTAAATCCATACTTGATTTGTGTTGTTTCACATATAGACACTTAAATTTTGGTGAAAATTATTTGATTGGAGGTTTAAAGTTGCATTTTAGAATTTTGAAATTTGAAATTGGGGAAGAACACTCATAGTGTTCTTGAGGTATTCTTGACATTTGTGTGGTAGAATACATGTTTGATCTTGTAAAAATTGTTTGGAGAGAATTGGGGCATTTTTGTAAATAAAAAAGTTGAAGGTCAAAAAAGAAAATATTCAAAGACCAATTAGCAATTTTATAGGGACAAAAGTGAAAATACAAAAAATTTAGGGACCCAAATGCAATTATAAAATGTTTGGAGGCCAAATTGCAAAAAAAAATTAAATTATAAAAAAAATAAAATTGCCCAAATTATAAAAGAAAACCTTGCCTTCTTTGGTGAGCTAACTCTCATAATGATATTATTTTTCTTTTATATAGTTTTGACTTCATTTTGGTAGGGAGAACACACTTGTTCTTCATTTTTTTCCTAGGTTGTTCTTTATCTTTGTCCTTGAGTCTTCTTCTTGTCTTACTTGGCATTCTTTTGAGTAAACTTTCATTTCATTTTAGCTTTCATTGTTTGTCTTTAAAATTTCCTTAGTTTTGTCTAGAGTATTTCTATTAAGTTGAGCTTGAAATTCATGACATATTTCACATTGAATATTTTCTTTATTTGAACTTGAAAGTTCTTTGTAAGAGCTAAAGAGGAACAAGGGTGGAAAAAGGCAAGTGTGCACATTATAGAAAAAGCCTCTAAAGAGAGAAACACGAGTGAACTTTAAGTGTAAACACTTAGTTGAGTGGTAAGGTCCAATTTTTCTATTATTTGCACTAACCTTTTTTTGTAGGTATGAAGGAGAAAATTCCTAGATTTCAAGGTAGTTGTGATCCGGAGGTGTATCTTGAATGGGAGTTGAAAGTGGAGCAAGTCTTTGCTTGCTTTGATTATAGTGATGAAAAGAATATTAAATTGGTTTCATTTAAATTTGAAGGATATGCATTGGTATGGTGGAATCAAATGAAAAAAGACATTGATTGGGGAAGAAGACCAATGATCTATACTTGGCAAGACATGAAAAAGTTGTTGAGAGGTAGTTTTGTGCCCACTCCTTATGAGAGAGACCTTCAAGACAAGCTACAAAGACTTACTCAAGAAAGCAAGAGTGTTGATGAGTATTACAAAGAGATGAAAATGACTATGATGAGAGCCAATGTGCAAGAGAAGGGTGAAACCACCATGTCAAGGTTCTTATATGGGCTTAATGGAGACGTCCAAATGAAGTTGCAACACTATGAGTGCTTGGAGGACCTAGTGCACCATGCCAACAAGGTGGAGAAACAACTTGAGAGGAAGCATTCCTACAAGAAGACCTATCACTATGATTCTTCTAGTGATAAGGACAAGTCCAAGAAGGAGGGATCTTCCTTACCTAAGCAACAAGGTTTAAAGTCTCCAAGTGGTAAACATGTTCCTAACCCTTGTACTCTTTCTACTTCTAAAAGTAGTTCAACTAAATGTTTTAAATGCTTGAGTAAAGGACATATTGCATTACATTGTCCAAACAAGACAACCATAGTCTTGAGGGACAAAGGGGTTGTCACTAGTGAGTTATCTTCTACTAGCTTATCTAATACCTCTAGTGATAATTATAGTGGATGTGATATTAAACCTCTAGATGGGGATTTGATGATGTGTAGAAGGTTGTTGGGTATTCAATGTAAGGATAATGATGGGGTTCAACTGGAAAACATATTTCAAACTAGATGCATGGTTTTAGAAAATTTGTGCTCTTTGATTATTGATGGGGGTAGTTGTATTAATGTGGCTTGCACTAGGTTGGTTAGCAAACTAAACCTTAAAACCACCACACACCCTAAACCTTATTGTTTGAAATGGCTAGGTGATGAAGGAGAGTTGGTTGTTGATCAACAAGTGTTGGTGAGTTTTACAATTAGAAAATATAAAGATGATGTGTTGTGTGATGTAGTTTCCATGGAAGTTGGACATATTTTGTTAGGTAGACTAATAAGATCACTTTTGTACATGAAGGTCATGAGATCAAACTTGCATCACTTTCACCTAAAGAAGCAAGTGAGGATCAAATTAAGTTGAGAAAGAAGATAGAACAAGAAAGAAAAAGGTAAAAGAAAAAGAGATGAGAGAAAAAGAGTTGAGAGAAAAAGAGATGGAGGGAAGGGAAATGATTAAAAAAGAGAGTAAAAATGAGAGAGCAAAAGATAAAGAAAGATATGATTGTTATCTTGTGAAAGGACTTGAAGAAAGCTTCCTAAGGAAGAATGCAAAGATTTATACTCTAACCCCTTGTTTGGAAGTGATGTTTCTCTTGTGCAAGAAAGTGAATAAGAGTCCTTAAAGGAGGAGTGCACAACTCTTATTCTTTCCTCTAACTTGGATGTTGGACTTAATTCTTATTATAAATTTGATTGTGCATCTAACCATATTAATTCTTTTGTTTTGATGCCCAAGGAAGAATTGTACATAAAAGATCAATGGGCAAGGCAATTTGGAGAGGAGGTGGATGCATGTGACAAACAAGCCAACCCTTGGGAGAAGAGAAATTAGATCCAAAGTGTTTCTAAACCTTGTGTTTTCCTTGATGTGTTAATTCAAGATGGTTTCAATTTGCATAATGTTTGTGATTTACTTGATGTACATCATTTGAAATTGCATAGTTATAATGAAACTTCTTTCATATGTGTTGTTTTTTGTGGAAAGATTGAGAATGATGAGTTCAATAGACATGGAGAGCATATGTTGAAAGATGTTGCATTTTGTGTGCCTAAATCTTTCTTGCGTGATTCATTGATTGGAGGAATTCATGATGAGAGTGTTATGTTGCATGGGAGTTCCTTTGGAAATTACATGAAGCATAATACACTCAAGTTTAATGATAGATGGATTGTGCATATTCTTAATTCTTTTTGGATGGCTTTCATTTTATTAATAATTGATGGTTTCTTTAGGCTTGTATTTGATCCAAGAGGATGGATATATAAGTACATAAATAATAAGAGATTTTCCCTTTCAAGGGATTCAAGTCTCCATAATTGTAGGATATTTCTTATTCATTGAAAACTAATATTTGCTTTATTTTTCATGTAGGAATAAAGGAGCTAAATTCGTGGATGAATTTCTTCAAAGAAGGAGAGAATGATAGAGGTCTCAGAAGGGCTTAGCTATCTTATTAATTGTCTTTTAAGACTTTTGATTTTTGGACCTTGTTGGGCTTTTTGTAGACCTTTTGTATGCACCTAAGTGTTGCTCATGAGGTGCTGTGTGGACTTTAGTTATTTTTAGTTGCTAGCTAATGTTTTTGTTTGCTTTTATTTGGGCCTACTATTAATTGTATTGGGCCTTTCTAGTTGTTTGGGCCTTTTTCTTAGTTATAGTATAAATAGGCATCTAGGACTACTTGTAAAAAACTTTTGGACATTATTGAATGTGATTAGCTTTTGCTAATTGAGAGAAGGTTATTTCTGTTAGTTCTTGTTTTGAACCTTAGATTCTTATCAAAGAATTCTATTCTTTGTGGCAAATCCTCCTCGACTTATCAATCTTCAGATTGTGGCGTCGTTCTTACCATTTCTCATCTATTTCGCTTTATCTTTCCTTCAATTGTGGTTACGATCTTGATATTTTTGGTACTAAATTGTAAGATCCACTTTAGGGTTTTATCATGATGTGAGTGTGAGGTTGGAAAATGTGGAAAGAAGGAGGTATACTTCATCTTCTCATGGGAGTGATGGAGGTTATGGGGAAGATGAGGGAGAAAGGAGGCATAGGGGACATAAGAGAGGGAGATTTGGGGGAGGACATAAAGAGGGAGAAAATAATAGAGAGGATGACATGGATGGAGTGAAGGTTAAAATTCCTAGTTTTCAAGGAACTTGTGACCCGAAAGTGTACCTTGACTAGGAGATGAAAGTCGAGCAATTATTTTCATGTTATGATTATAGTGAAGAAAAGAAAATTAGATTGGCTTCAATGTAGTTTAAAGGATATGCTTTGGTGTGGTGGAACCAAGTGAAACATGACATTATGAGGATGAGGAGGCCTATGGTGAACACTTGGTTAGAAATGATGATAGAGATCCAACCAGCCAACTAAAAGATCTGTTGTGTGACATTGGAGGTCCCATGACAACGTCCAAGACTAAGAAGATGAAGCAAGCTTTGCAAGGCCTAATAATGGAGATCAAGGAAAGTCTAGAACAAAGTGGATTAGGAGTTGCACCAAAGTGAGTCACTTTCTTACAAGTCAATGATGATTTGAGCCCAACTTGAAGCATCATGAAAAGCCTAAATTATTTGATCAAGAAGCAACAATGGACTGAAGTTTTATTAGTGGGTTATTAGTTTTGGGCTGAATAGTTTCTTAAGCCCATTTTCTTATTTTTTATGTAATTTTCGCACTTAATTTTAGTATGTTAAGTTCATATATCTTTTAATATTATCTAGGTTAGTTTTTAGTGTTTTTGGGCTTCCTAAACCATTATGATGGTTAGTGGGACTTTTTGAAGCATTGTGATGGTTAGTGAAAGGTCATTTCTAGTGGGAAATTAATGTTTAGTGGGAAGTCATCACTAGTAGAAAATTAAGGCTTAGTGGAAATATTAGTGGGAATTTAATTCTTCTACTTGAAGGGGTGCCTAGCTTAGCCTATAAATAGGAATCTCTTGTAAGCAACTAAGGTAGAATTTGAAGATTAATCAATTTGAGTGTTTCTCTATTGCGAGAGCTTCCCTTTTGTTCTTGGGTTAAGAACTTTATAGTGTTTGTTCTACCGGCAGGTCATAGTTAAGGTCAAGTTCCTCCTAGTTTCCTTTACCTATTTCAAGACGGTCCTAAATAAAATCACATCATTTGGTATTCGAGTTTTGGCTCTTGAAATCAAGTGTTATCTATCCTTTGTTTGTTTATCTTCTTCAGTCTTAAAAAAAAAATAGTTTCAATTGCTACTTTTTTTTGGTGTTCATTGATTCTCTTCATCTTCTTCTATTATCTCTTTTTGTTTTTTCTGTCCTATATTATTAAAAAAATTCTAGATTAAAAAAAAGTGTGAAAAAAAAGTAGTAAAAAAAAAGTCTTTGATAATTCAATCTTTTGCTTCAAATTACATACTACATAATAAAAAAAAAGTCTAAATATTGTGCTTATTTCCTTATGTTGGTTCTAAAATACCTTCATTAATCTTGTCCTCATTTGAAAAAAAAAAATCTTCAATTTCTTGTTGTTTCCATTTTCAAGTATTTCTTGTTGGTGCTTGTTCTCTAAAGTTACCACCTTACTATTTCTTGTTGTGTAGAATCATCCTCAAAGGTTCTTAAGAGCTCATAAGGTGAAGTTGAGTGGAAAAAGGCAAGAGTGGTGAGACTATCAAGGGGAAAAGGCCAAATTGAGCAAAAACACGAGTGAATAAAAACATAATTTGAGTGTAAACACATGAGAGAGTGATTTTGTGAGGATTTTATTTTGCTTCTAACTCAATTTTTGCAGCATATTTAATCATGAGTGGAGAAGAAGGAGAACGGGCGGCTGATCTCAAATTGTTTGTGAAGGCTATTCAAGAACAATTCAAGCGTATAAATACAAGATTGGATGATTTGCAATCTACATCTAGGTCTAGGACCCCTCCTAGGTGCAACAATGATGAGGAAGAAGAAGAAGAGTATTCAGATGGAAGAAATAGCGAAAAGAGAAGAAGAGGTGAACCAAGAGAGGACAATTACATGTGTAATATTAAGATGGCATTCCCTACATTCCAAGGAAAGAATGATCCTGAATTGTACTTGGAGTGGGACAGAAAGGTTGAACATGTGTTTGATTGCCACAATTACTTAGAGGAGAAAAAGGTAAAATTAGCAATTGTTGAATTTACTGATTATGCTAGTATTTGGTGAGATCAATTTGTGATAAATAGGCATAGAAATGGAGAAAGGCCTATTCATACTTGGGAAATGATGAAGGCTGTCATGAGAAGGAGATTTGTACCAAGTCATTACCATAAAGACTTGCACAGAAAATTGCAAAGTTTAACTCAAGGTTCTATGAGTGTGGAGGATTACTACAAGGAGATGGAAATAGCCATGATTAGAGCCAATGTTATGGAGGACTGTGAAGAAGGAGATAGCTGATGTGATGGAGTTGCAACACTATGTGGAGATGGAGTATTTGTTGCACAAAGCAATTCAAGTAGAGAGGCAATTGAAGTCTAAAGGCTCTTCTAAATTTTCCCAATCTTCTAGCTCCTCATGGACATCAAATTGGAAGAACAATAAATCTGTTCCAAATTCTAAAGAAAATGTGAAAGCTAAGTACTCAGTTGCAGCTCCTAAAGGTAAAACTGAAACTAATACACCTTCTAGATCACGTGATATCAAGTGTTTTAGGTGTCAAGGAGTTGGACATATTGCTTTACAATGTCCAATAAAAGAGTAATAATCCTTATGGATAATGGAGACATAGAGAGTGTGAGCTCAAGTGATGATGAAATGCCACCATTGGAGGATTGCAGTGATGTTGAAGTTGCTAAACCTGTACATGGAGTTGCACTTGTTACTAGGCATGCTCTAGCATACAACCTAAGGAGGATGGTGATGTGGAGCAACGTGAGCATATTTTTCATACTAGGTGCCATGTAAATGAAAAGGTATCTAGCATGATTATTGATAGTGGAAGTTGTACTAATGTTCCTAGTACCTTGTTGGTTGAGAAATTGAACCTGCCAATGAAAAAGCATCCTAATCCATATAGACTTCAGTGACCGAATGATTGTGGAGATGTAAGGGTGACTAAATAGGTGTTGGTTTCATTTTCCATTGGCAAATACAAAGATGAGGTTCTTTGTGATGTTATGCATGCTGGACATTTACTTCTTGGGCATCCTTGGCAATTAGATAGAAAGGTTACTCATGATGGGTACAAAAAATAAGTATACCCTTACCATGAATGATTGCACCATTGTATTAACAACTCTCAAACCTGTTGAAGCATGTGCTGATGAAATTAGAATTGCAAGAGAGTGTACGTTGAGAGAAGAGCAATTGAGCATTCAAGAAAAAGAAAGAAAAAATAAAATGAGTGAAAATAAACAAAAGAAAGAAAAGCATGAAACTGCGTGCAGTGAAGAGAAAAACAAGAAAATTAGTGCATTTGCAAAGAAAAGAGAGGTTGAGAGTGCTTTGTTAGCAAGAGAGAAACTACTTGTACTCATGTACAAGGATGTTTATTTCACTAATGATTTCAATTCTTCTTTGCCAGGGGAAGTTGTTTCTTTGTTGTAAGAATTCACTAATGTTTTTCCAAAAGAAGTACCCCATGGATTACCTTCTTGAAGTGAGCATCAAATTGACCTCATTCCTGGTTCTTCAATCCCAAATAGACCAGCCTATAGAACAAGTCCCGAGGAAACTAAGGAAATTCAAAGGAAAGTGGATGAACTAATGAAAAAGGGATTTGTGCGAGAGAGTCTTAGTCCATGTGTTGTTCCTGTGATCTTGGTTCCAAAGATGGAACATGGCGCATGTGCATTGATAGTTAAGCCATCAATAAATCACTATAAAGTATAGATATCCTATCCCTAGATTGGATGATATGCTTGATGAATTCATGGCTCTTGTGTGTTTTTTAAAATTGATTTGAAGAGTGGATACAATCAAATTTGTATGAAAGAAGGTGATGAATGGAAAACAGTTTTTGAAACAAAATATGGTTTATATGACTGGTTAGTGATGCCATTTGGCTTAATTAATGCACCCAGCACTTTCATGAGGTTAATGAACCATGTTTTGCGTTCTTTCATTGGGAAATTTGTTGTAATCTATTTTGATGATATTTTGATTTATAGCAAGACCCTAGATGAACATGTTGATCATTTACATGTTGTTCTTAATGTTTTCAAAGAAAATAAATTGTATGCCAATCTTAAAAAGTGTTCATTTTGTCTTGAATTTGTTGTGTTTTTGGGTTTTGTTGTAAGCTCAAAAGGAACAAGTATGGATGAAGATAAGGTAAAGGCAATTAGAGAATGGCCAACACCTAAGAATGCAAATTTGGTAAGAAGTTTTCATGGCTTAGCAAGTTTTTATAAAAGGTTTGTAAAGAACTTTAGTTCTATTGTTGCACCTTTGAATGAACTTGTTAAAAAGAATGTTGTGTTCAAGTGGGATGAAGTGCATGAGAAAGCTTTTAATTTGTTAAAAGATAAGCTGACCAAGGCACCTTTACTTTGTTTGCGTAATTTTGAATAAGCTTTTGAAATTGAATGTGATGCTTCTAGTGTTGGAATAGGTGCTGTATTGATGCAGAACTCTAAGCCAATTGCATATTTTAGTGAGAAGCTTAGTGGGGCAGCATTCAACTATTCTACCTATGATAAGGAGTTGTATGTTTTGATGAGAACTTTGCAAAGTTGGCAACACTATTTATGGCCAAGGGAGTTCATAATCCATTCTAACCATCAAAGTTTGAAGTTTCTAAAATCTCAAGGCAAGCTTCCAAAAAGACATGCCAAATGGTTGGAATTCATTGAGATGTTTCCTTTTGTGATCAAGTACAAGAATGGTAAGGAAAATATTGTGGCTGATGCATTGTCTAGAAGGTATGCATTGCTTACTTCTTTGCAAACTAAGCTACTTGGTTTTGAGATTATTAAGGATTTGTATGTCAATGATTCTGATTTTGGCCAAATATAGGATTCTTGTTCTAAACATGCTCTTAGGGACTATTATGGGTATGATGGGTTCTTGCTTAAGAATAATAAGCTTTGCGTGCCTCTTTCTTCCTTGCGTGAAATGTTAGTTAGAGAAACTCATGGTGGTGGATTGATGGGACATTTTGGAATTAACAAGACTTTGGAAATTCTTCATGAGCATTTTTATTGGCCTAACGTGAAACATGATGTGCAATCTGTTGTAGTAAATGCATTACATGTAAGCAAGCCAAATCTAAAGTCATGCCCCATGGTTTGTATACACCTTTACCTGTACCTAATCAACCTTGGACTGATGTTTCAATGGATTTTGCGTTAGGATTGCCTAGATCTCAAAGTGGAAAAGATTGTATATTTGTTGTTGATAGGTTTAATAAAATGGCACATTTCATTGCATGTTCTAAAACCAATGATGCAACACATATTGTTGATTTGTTCTTTAAAGAAATTGTGCATTTGCATGGGCTGCCAAGAACAATGGTAAATGATAAATATGTGAAGTTCCTAAGTCATTTTTGGAGAACTTTGTGGAATAAGTTAGGAACTAGGCTCTTGTTTTCCACTGTGGCATATCCACAAATGGATGGGCAAACTAAAGTTGTGAATAGGACGCTTACTACCTTGTTATGTGCTATAAATAGGAATCTTTTGTAAGCAACCAAGGCAAAATTTGAAGATTAATCAATTTGAGTGTTTCTCCATTGTGAGAGCTTCCCCTTTGTTTTTGGGTTAAGAACTTTATAGTGTTGGTTCTACTGGCAGGTCGCAGTTAGGGTCACACTTTCTCTTGATAACTTTGGTTCTACCAACAGGTTGCAATTAAGGTCAGTTTCTCCTAGTTTCCTTTACCTATTTCAAGACGGTCCTAAGTAAAATCACATCAAATGAAAAGAACTATGAGGGATAGATTTGTGCTTCTTACTATGGGAGAGATCTTCATAACAAACTCCAAAGGCGTAAGGAGGGAGGAGTGAGGATGAATACTATAAGGAGATGGAGATGGCAATGATAAGAGGTCAAGTGGAGGAGAGCCAAGAGGCAACCATGGCTAGATTTTTGCATGGCCTTAATAGGAAAATTCAAGACAGTGTGGAGTTGCATCATTATCCCACTATGGAAGAGCTCATTCACCAAGCCATCAAAGTGGAGCAACAATTGAAGAGGAAGCAATCGTTTAAGAATTCTTCCTCCTATGCTTCTTCATCTTGGAAGGATAAGGACAAATTCAAGAAGGATGGTTCTTCATCCAAACTTCAAGAGAATAGTTCTTCAAGTGGTAAAACCCCTCCTAACCCTATTTCTAATCCTTCTAAATCTAGTTCCATTAAGTGCTTTAAATGTTTAGGGAAGGGTCACATTGCTTCCCAATGTCCTAATAAGAGGACTATGATTATTTTGGATAATGGGGATGTGGTTAGTGCATCCTCTTCTAGTGAATCTAGTTCATCTAGTGAGGGTGATAGTGATGGTGACCTCCCACCCCATGAAGGGGACCTTTTGATGGTTAGGAGGCTTATGGGGAGTGTTTGTAAGGATAAGGACTAGGTGCTTGGTTATGGGAAAATTATGTTCTTTGATTATTAATGGGGGAGTTGTACTAATGTTGCTAGTGCTAGGTTAGTGGAGAAGCTTGGCCTAAAAACCACCCCTCACCCTAGGCCTTATAAACTCTAATGGTTGAGTGAGAATGGAGAAATAGTCGTAAATAAGCAAGTTTTGGTGTATTTCTCCATAGGTAAATATTTTGATGAAATTCTTTGTGAGGTAGTCCATATGGAGGCTAGCCATCTTTTGCTTGGTAGGCCTTGGCAATATGATAGGGACGTTGTGCATAATAGCTTAACTAACAAATTCTCTTTTGTACATAAAGGAACAAAGGTTACCCTCACACCTTTGTCTCCAAGTGAGGTTTGTAAGGACCAAATAAAAATGGGATTGAAAAGAGAACGAAGAGAGAAAAGAAGAGAAAGAAAAACAAAAAGAATAGAAAGAGAGAAAAGAGTGAAAAGAAAGAGGTGAGAAGATAATTGAGAGAAAAGTGGCGACCTTGTTTATGAGCGCTAAAGAGGTGAAAAGACTGATGCTTTCAAGGCAACCTATGTTTATGCTAATGCCACATGATTTGTGTTTGTCTTCCATTGCTATGACTTTGCCTCTAGGTATTGTAGCCTTGTTGTAGGAGTTTGAAGATGTCTTTCCTAAAGACATTCCTCATGGCTTGCCTCCCCTAAGAGGAATTGAGCACCAAATTGACCTCATTCTAGGAACTTCACTTCCTAATAGACCTGCATATAGGAGCAATTCGTAAGAGACTAAGGAGATTTAAAAGCAAGTGGAAGGTTTAGAAACACTTTGGATCCAATTTCTCTTCTCCCAAGGGTTGGCTTGTTCGTCATGTGCATCCACCTCCTCTCCAAATTGTCTTGCCCATTGATCTTTTATGTGCAATTCTTCCTTTGGCATCAAAACAAAAGAATAATTATGATTAGATCCACAATTGAGGTTACATCATTTGGTATTCAGAGCCAAATTCAACACCAATTACACATCAAATTGTGCCAAATTTCGTGTTAATTTTGCACTGTAAATCGCTGATTTCGGGTTTCAATTCTGGTTCGTATCCGCTGGGCGGTCTCCGTAACCCGCTGGGCGGGTGTGCTGTTCTGTATCGTGTCCGCTAGGCGGCTTCCATAACGCGCTAGGCGGGTGCGACGTCGAAGTTGCAAATCCAACAAATTTGTGATTTTTTTTTTACCATAATTCTTGTGTCTTACTTTTTTTCTTGTGTTCATTTAGTCTTATTTGAGTTGATCTCTTCTTAATTCATCCAATTTTGTGTCAATTCTATATAGTTTTATTCTTGGTGTTCTTGTTTTGTTCTTGTTAGATCTAGATTTTGATTTATCTAGATTTATGTTTGTTCATGTTTTTGTGTTAAATCCATACTTGATTTGTGTTATTTTACATATAGACATTTAAATGTTGGTGGAAATTACTTGATTGGGGGTTTAAACTTGATTTTGGGAGTTTTGAATTTTGAAATTAGGAAAAAACACTCATAGTGTTCTTGATGTGTTCTTGGTTATTTTTGTAGTAGAACACTTGTTTGATCCATTAGAATTGTGTTTGGAGAGAGTTGGGCGTTTTTACAAATAAAAAAAAGTTGAAGGTCCAAAAAAATATATTCAAGGACCAATTGGTAATTTTATAGGGGCAAAAGTGAAAATACAAAAAATTTAGGGGTTCAAGTGCAATTATAAAAAGTTTGGGGGCCAAATTGCAAAAAAATAAAATATAAAAAATAAAATTACCCAAATTATAAAAGAAAACCTATCCTCTTTAGTGAGCCAACTCTCATAGTGATAACAATTTTCTGTCATATACTTTTGTCTTTATTTTGGTGGAGGGAATGTACCTGTTCTTTATCTATCTTTAGTTGTTTATTAAATCTTTGTCCTTGAGTCTTGTTCTTGTCTTACTTGGCATTCCTTTGAGTAAACTTTCATTTCTTTTGAGCTTTTATTGCTTGTCTTTAAAATTTCCTTGGTTTTGTCTAGAGTATTTCTATTCTTGGCCTCTTAAGTTGAGCTTGAAATTTGTGACATATTTCACATTGAATACTTTCTTTATTTGAACTTAGAGGTTCTTTGTAAGAGCTAAAGAGGAACAAGAGTGGAAAAAGGTAAGTGTGTAGATTATAGAAAAAGTCTCTAAAGAGTGAAACATAAGCGAACCTTGAGTGAATACACTTAGCTAAGTGGTGAGGTCCATATTTCTATTATTTGTGGACTAACTTTTCTTGTAGGTATGGCTTCATCAAATGGAGATTACCTAATGGCGGAATTGTTGAAACTTGGGGAGCAAATTAGAATAGCAAATCATGAGTTTGGAGAAGGAATAGAGAGCATGAGAAGGGTGAATAATAAAGGATTTGAAAGAATACAAAGAAGTTATAAGGAAGAAGAAAAAGAAATTAGGTATTGAGAGGATGGAGAGACTAGGAAGGAGGAGAGAGAAAAGAAGAAAAAGAAAAACAAAAGGAAGAAGAGAAAAACAAAAGAGTAAAGGGAGAGAAAATAATGAAAAGAAAGACCCATATTTAGGTATTGATATGAGTTTCATGAGTGATCCATATTACAGGAATTTAGCAAAGGAATTAAATGAGATAAAAAAAAATAGAGAAAAGAGAAAAGGAAATGAGAGAAAAAGAGTTGAGAGAAAAGGAAAAGGAGTTAGAAGAAAAAGAGATGAGAGAAAAGGAAATGATTAAAAAAGAGAATGAAAATTAGAGAGTAAAAGATAAAGAAAGATGTGATTGTTCTTGTTTTTACTCTAACTCTTGTGTGTTAATGAAGATTCTCTTGTGAAAGGACTTGAAGAAAACCTTTCTAAGGAAGAATGAAAAGATTTATACTCTAACTCCTTGTTTGGAAGTGATGTTTCTCTTGTGCAAGAAAGTGAAGAGGAGTCCTTAAAGGAGGAGTGCAAAATTCTTATTCTTCCCTCTAACTTGGATGTTGGACTTAATTCTTTTTGTAAATTTGATTGTGCATCTAATCATAATTATTCTTTTGTTTTTGATGCCCAAGGAAGAATTGCACATAAAAGATCAATGGGCAAGGCAATTTGGAGAGGAGGTGGATGCACATGACGAACAAGCCAACCCTTGGGAGAAGAGAAATTGGATCCAAAGTGTTTCTAAACCTTGTGTTTTCCTTGATGTGTTAATTCAAGATGGTTTCAATTTGCATAATGTTTGTGATTTACTTGATATACATAATTTGAAATTGCATGGTTATAATAAAACTTCTTTCATATGTGTTGTTATTTGTGGAAAGATTGAGAATGATGAGTTCTATAGGCATGGAGAGCATATGTTCAAAAATTTTACATTTTGTGTGCCTAAATCTTTCTTGCATGATTCATTGAGTAGAGGAATTCATGATGAGAGTGTTATGTTGCATGGGAGTTCCTTTGGAAATTACATGAAGCATAATACATTCAAGTTTAATGATAGATGGATTGTGCATATTCTTCATTGCATTTGGATGGCTTTCATTTTATTGATAATTGATAGTTTCTTTAGGCTTGTATTTGATCCGGGAGGATGGATATAGAAACACAGAAATAATAAGAGATTTGTCCTTTCAAGGGATTCAAGTCTCCATAATTGTAGGATTTTTCTTATTCAGTAAAAACTAATGTTTGTTTTGTTTTTTTCATGTAGGAATAAAGGAGCTAAATTTGTGGATGAATTTCTTCCAAGAAGAAGGGAATGATAGAGGTCTCAAAAGGGCCTAGCTATCTTGTTATTTGTCTTTTAGGTTGTTTTGTTTTGGGTCTTGTTGGGCTTTTTGTAGACCTTTTTATGCACCTAAGTGTTGCTTAATTAGTGCCAAGTGGACCTTAGTTAATTTTAGTTTCTAGCTTATGTTTTAGTTTTATTTGTATTGGGCCTTTTAGTTTGTTTGGGCCTTTATTAGTTTGATTGGCCCTTTTGTTAATGATAGTATAAATAAACCTATAGGGCATCTTATAAGAAACTTTTGGCATTTGTGAATGTGATTTACCTTTAGATTCTTATCAAAGAATTCTATTCTTTGTGGCAAATCCTCCTCAACTTATCAATCTTCGGATTGTGGCGTCGTTCTTATCCATTTCTTATCTTTTCCGCTTTTTCTTTCTTCACTTTTTGGTTTTGAATTATTACTCATTCGTGCTAAATTTTTAGATCCACATATTGGGGTTCATCAGTTAATGCAAAAAGGATGGGTGCGAGAGAGCTTGAGCCCTTGTGCTATGCCTGTTATCTTGGTGCCAAAGAAGGAATGGAGAATGTGCACGGATTGTAAAGCCATCAACAATATAACCATGGGTATAGACACCCAATACCTAGACTTGATGATTTATTGGATGAGTTGTATGGTTCTTGTTATTTCTCCAAAATAGATTTGAAAAGTGGTTACCACCAAATTAGAATGAAAGAAGGTGATGAGTGGAAAATCGCTTTCAAAACTAAGTTTGGATTGTATGAGTGGTTGGTCATGCCTTTTGGCCTAACTAATGCATCTAGCACTTTCATGAGACTTATGAATCATGTGTTGAGGCATTTCATTAGAAAGTTTGTGGCTGTATATTTTGATGATATTTTGATATATAGCTTGACTTTGGATGATCATTTGGGCCATATTAGAAGTGTCTTGGAAGTGCTTAGGAAAGAGAGTTTGTATGCCAATAAGGACAAATGCACATTTTGCACTAAACAAGTAGTGTTCCTTGGCTTTGTTGTGAGTTCTAAAGGTGTGCAAGTTGATGAGGAAAAGGTAAAAGCTATTAGAGATTGGCCTACACCTCAAAATGTGAGTGAGGTGAGGAGTTTCCATGGGTTGGCTAGTTTCTATAGGCGATTTGTGAAAGACTTTAGCATACTAGCTTCCCCCTTAAATGAAATTGTAAAGAAAAATGTGGGGTTTAAGTGGGGGAGTGAACAAAAGGAGGCTTTTAATAGCTTAAAAGATAAATTAACACATGCACCTATTCTTGCTTTGCCTAATTTTGCTAAATCTTTTGAAATTGAATGTGATGCATCTAATGTGGGGATAAGGGGTGTGTTGTTGCAAGAAGGGCATCCCATTGCTTATTTTAGTGAAAAGTTGAAGGGTGCTCATTTGAATTAGTCCACATATGATAAAGAATTATATGTACTTGTGATGGAAACCTAGGAAACCCAAGTTGATGGAGACCTCAGAGGCCCAACAAAATACCCAAAGTAGAGCAAAGCTTAAAGAAGAAATACAAGGACTTGGGAACCATGACAAGATTAAGAGATAAGAAGGCTAATAAAGCTACTTTGGATAAAAGGAATTGAACAACTTAGTCTCACTCAAGTTTAATTTAGAAGGAGAAACACTTAAGTTGATCCAATTAGTCCAAGTTGATGAAGAGCCCAATGGACAAAATACTTTGATTAGCTATCACTATATAATTGGACCTTTAGTTTTTTGTTTCACTTATTTTTGTAATTGGGCCTATTCTTTGGGCTAAAGGGTTAGCCTCTTTACTTCATAATTAGAGTTAGCCTCCTTGTGTGAGTATCACCTTAGAATAAACTCTATAAATAAATATGTAATCCCTCTCATTTGGACAAAGTTGAATAATATTGAGGTTTACTCATTTGTGAGTGTGAGTAGAGCATTGGCTCCTCTTTTTGGTTCTTAGATTAGAACCTTTTGATTCTTATCAGAGGTTTCCATACCTTTGTGGTGAATCCTTACTTGGCTTATCACTCTCCTAGAGTGTGGCGCCTTCTTTTCCATTTCTTTTCTATTTTACTACCTTCTTCAATTTTCTTGTCTTTTCTATTTTGTCATTTTAATTCTCTTGCTTACTTGTTATGCGCAATTTACTTAATTCTTTTATTTGTTTGCGCAAGTCTTATCTTCTACCTTTCTTCATTTTCTTTTATTCCTATAATGCTTGTTACAAGATAACCAACTCAAGGACGATTCGTAAAAACAATATGAATCCACTCCGGATCATATCAACTTGTGAGAGTTTTGCAAACTTGGCAACATTATCTTTTACCTAAGGAATTTGTGATACATAGTGATCATGAATCCCTTAAGCATTTAAAGGGCCAAGGCAAGCTCAACAAAAGACATGCCAAATGGGTGTTTTTGGAACAATTTCCTTATATGATCAAGCATAAGCAAGGCAATGCCAATGTGGTAGCCGATGCACTTTTTAGGAGGTATTTTTTACTCTTCATACTTGAGACTAAGATGCTTGGGTTTGATGACATAAAGGAGTTGTATGCTTGTGATGATGACTTCTCTAATTTGTATGCTTTGTGTGAAAAAGTTGTTCATAATGGATTCTTTAGGCATGATGGATTTCTCTTTAAAGATAAAAGATTATGTGTGCCTAAGTTCCTTGCATGAGTTGTTAGTTAGAGAAGCTCATGATGGTGGTTTGATGGGACATTTTGGGGTTGCTAAAACTTTGGACATTTTGCATGTGATAGGTACTTAGTGTGTAAAAAGGCTAAATCTAGGGTCAAGCATCATGGATTATATACTCCATTACCTATTCCTAACTTCCCTTGGATCGATTTGTCCATGGATTTTGTGCTTCGTCTCCCAAGATCTAAGAGGGGGAATGATTCCATTTTTGTTGTGGTTGACAGGTTCTCAAAGATGGCTCATTTCATACCATGCCACAAAGTGGATGATGCTTGTGCGGTGGCGGATTTGTTCTTTAAAAAGGTGCTTACATGGATTGCCCAGGAGCATTATGTCAAATACGAATTCCAAGTTCTTAAACCACTTTTGGAGGACTTTGTGGGGAAAGCTTGGTACCAAGCTTCTCTTTTCTACTACTTGTCATCCTCAAACGGATGGGCAAACAGAGGTGGTCAATAAAACTTTATCTCAACTCCTTTGGTGTTTTGTTAAGAAAATTTTGAGAATTTGGGAGGATCGTTTACCACATGTGCTGGTTGTTAATTCTACTACTTCTCATTCGCCTTTTGGGGTTGTTTATGGTTTTAACCCTTTATCTCCTCTTGATTTGTTGTCATTGCCTAACATTTCTTCTATGATGAATAGAAATAGGCTTTCTAAAGCCACTTTTGTTAGGAACTTGCATGAGAAGATGAAGGCTCAAATTGAGAAGAAGATGGAATAATATGCAACACAAGCAAACAAAGGGAGGAAGAAGATGGTGTTTGAGCCCGGTGATTGGGTTTGGGTACACTTAAGGAAGAAAAGGTGTTCTAAGGAAATCTAAGCTTCAAGAAAGGGGAGATGGTCCTTTCCAAGTGTTGGAGTGCATTAATAACAATGCCTACAAAAATGACTTGCCTCTTGATTTTGGTGGGAGTAATAGTTTCAATGTTAGTGACTTGTCTTTTTGAGATGTAGGTACTCATGCTCCAAATTTGAAGACAAATTCTCTTCAAGAAGAAGGGGATGATAGAGAACTATCCAAGGACTTCAAGAAAGAAGAGATAGACATGGAAAGTCCTATGACTAGAGGAAGGAGAAGGAAGATTCAAGAGGAACTTGGCAATAGGCTTAACACATTCACGGGGACGGAAGAAGAGGGCCTTGGAAGCTTCAAGATAATAAATTGGAGCCAAGTTTTAGATTAGGATTTCCTTACATTTTTGAGAACTTTTTATTTTAGGCCTTTGTTGGGCTTTAGTGGAGTTGTTAGCTTTTATTTTTTTAGTTGACTATGTTTGAACCTATTATGACTTGTTTTGGGCTTGTTAGTATTTAAGCCTTATTTTTAGTGTTAGTGTAAATAGGTCCTTATGGGCACTTGGTAGACATTTTTAATGAATGAAGGAATTGATAGCATTTTTGCTAAAAGAGTGTTTTCTCTAGGTTCTTGGATTGAACCATTAGATTCTTATCAAAGAACAATTTTTTGTGGCGAATCCTCATTAACTCATCAATCATGAATTGATTGTGGCGTCTCCTCCATTCCTTTTCTTTTCCATTTTCTTTTTTTCTTCAAATTCTGTTTTTGTGGATTCAATTTGGGAAAATTTGAGGTGTTGAAAAGTAAGATCCACTTTGGGGTTCATCAAGCTGCACCAAAGTGGGTCACTTTCTTACAAGTCAATGAAGATTTGAGCCTAACTTGAAGCATCATGAAAAGCCCAAAGCATTTGATCAAGAAGTAGCCATGGGCTGAAGTTTTATTAGTGAGTTAATTAGTTTTGGGCTGAATAGTTTCTTAAGCCCATTTTCTTATTTTCTATGTAATTTTCGCACTTAATTTTAGTGTTTTAAGTTCAAATGTCTTTTAATATTTTCTAGGTCATATTTTAGTGTTTGTGGGCTTCCTAAACCATTATGATGGTTAGTGAGACTTAATGAAGCATTGTGATGGTTAGTGGAAAGCCATTTCTAGTAGAAAATAAATGCTTAGTGGGATGTCATTATTAGTGAGAAATTAAGGCCTAGTGGAAGTGTTAGTCGGAATTTACTTCTTCTACTTGAAAGGATACTTAGCTTATCCTATAAATAGGAATCTCTTGTAAGCAACCAAGGCAAAATTTGAAGATTAATCAATTTGAGTGTTTCTCTATTGTGAGAGCTTCCCATTTGTTCTTGGGTTAAGAACTTTATAGTGTTGGTTCTACCTGCAGGTCACGGTTAGGGTCACACTTTCTCTTAATAACTTTGGTTCTACTAGCATGTCGCGGTTAAGGTCAAGTTCCTCCTAGTTTCCTTTACCTGTTTCAAGACGATCCTAAATAAAATCACATCCCTTTTCTTGTAGAAGATTTCTTTTCTCTTTTTCTTATGTATTTCTATGGAATTGTGATCTCTTTGTTTACCATGAGTAGCTAAACTTTTGTTTAGGGTTGTGGTGTACTTTGTGCCTAGAACCCCTGAATGTTTATTTTGTTTTTATTCAGTCAATTAGATTGCTCTATTGTTTTTATTCTCTTACTTGGAATTGATCAACCCTTGTATGCTTTGAATCGATTAATTGAATGGCAATTGTATTGCAATTAATTGATAGAAGTGTAGGGTAATCAAATTGGGTTTTGTCGTATGATCGACCTTCATGCCTAATTTCCAATTAGATTAAATAATTAATTAATCGTTCCTCGGTTCTTCATACCTTCCTAGAGTTCTAATTTCTCATTTGATTAATTGGGTAATTAACTTACAGAGGATTGTTGCAATTTGTAACAACCCTCTGTCACTACAATACTACCTACAACTTCATACTCATCTAAGATATTCAATCAATCACATTAAATATCAATACATCACCATATATACTATGGAATATACATACATTATATAAAACAAAATAATATACAGGTCAGTTTATATACATCACCAAGGGAGAAATATAAACACAAAATAATACTCCCTATAGCTAGTCAGCTATACAACATGTACATCAAAACAAAAAAGAAAAACCAAAAGGATCTCTTCAAAAGATCCACCCACAAGGACCTTCAAACTCTAAGTGGAAACCTTCACCCTCAGCTCTGGGAAGCCGGATTTGCTGAAGCCTCTCTCTCTACTCCCACATCAAAATGACATGATCATCACAGTCATAATAACACACATAACCACACCAGCAACAACAACAACCATGACAACATAAAAAGAGAATAACAAGGCAAGGGTAAGCTTACGTAATAATTAAATATATAATAGACAAGATTTATTTCATAAAACCTTCCACTTACAACAATCATGAAATTTAAATCCCAGAAGAATGAGTTTCCCCAAAATCACTACATACATACCATACTTTCAACATCAACATGTCAATGCATGAATGACACGACTCTCGAGAGATTTACTACATTTCAGGTGATTAGCTAGGTCTTATCCCCTACTATGGCCCTCTAAGCACCATTTAGGGATTGCCAAAACCCTAATCAATGAATAAGCTTATGGTTGTCAGGATAAATGAATGTGGGTGGTGGTATACCGCGATACAAGGCCTGCACTGCCTTGCCCCCTGCTGAATTTACCCATCCACTTATCCCCTAGGCCCATTTTTCAAACCCCACTTCTTATCTAGGCACTAGACTGGAGGCCCAGCTGAGCCACAGCTTCGTTTAGTCCCAACTTCCATGCCTGCCCGCATTCGACATGAGGCCCATACAACCTCAGCCAACAATATATGCATACAAATGCATGACTCACCACAATAACTCAAACACAATCATTCATCAATATCCATACATAGATATGTACCAACATAATACCACGTGGCCTACTTAGCACCACCTGTGGTCCAATAGTCATTACCAACTCCATGCAGGCCCAATCTAGCCTCTTGCATGGTCAACAAATAAGATATCCAATTAACAGACCATACAGTCAGACTATACCCAACAGACCATACAGTCAGACTATACCCAACAGACCATACAGTCAGACTATACCTAATCAGACCATACAGTCAGACTATACCCAATCAGACCATACAGTTAGACTATACCCAACAGACCATACAGTTAGACTATACCTAATCAGACCATACAGTCAGACTATACCCAATCAAACCATACAGTCAGACTATACCCAACAGACCATACAGTCAAACTATATTCAATAGACCATACAGTCAAACTATACCCAATCAGACCATACAGTCAAACTATACCCATCCCTGAGTGGCGATTTCCATCATTCTGCGAGACTACAAATTGCTGGGTGCGATTTTCGATCATCTTCTTCGCAAATCAACCACTAACCCCCATTTTTTACCAAATCAGTCAAGAACAATCATCACAAAACAATCTTAATCACTCTTAGTTCATTTCTAACCGATTATACAACAACTTTATCTGTCAAACATCATCAAACCTCAAAATCCCTTTCCAAAACCTAGTCTACATCAAAACTCACATGCACAAGGTTTTCACTGAAATCAATCAATTTCACAGCATTGAATCAACATATAAACAACCATAAACACCAAATCAAACAAGAGTAAGCTTCCCTTACCTTTAAAAGTCTCCGAGTCCGGATTTAGGTTCCTTAAGAATCCGATGTTCTTGAGCCAATATCTTCCACAGATTTGTTCCTCCTCTCACCACAAGTGCTAAACTAACCTCACTACTCCTTTTTACAACCTCACAAACTCAAGAAATCTTAGAGAGATAAAGAGAGAAAATGAGCATAGAGAAAGAAAGAAAAAGGAAGGAACCCTTCCCTCTCCTTATATACTTGACTTCCCCAACACTCTCACACAATTTTTATTTTTATGTTTTTGGCCAACTAAGGCTCAAATCTTGCCAAGCCACTCTCCTTATCTCAAAACTAGTTTAACTCAATTGTTTTCCCTTAAAAACCTAAAATCACACTCTCAATACATCCACATTGGCTTAAGCACCTATCTCAAGTTTCCTAAATTCAAGCCAGAATTCAAACAAACAATGCACAACCATCATCATAACATACCATACATCAAAACAATTCATTTATTTCTTTTAATTACCTAAATTACATATCTAAGTTCCACTTTTAATTATTAAAACACTTAATCATGCATTAGGAAAAACAAGATGTTACAATCCTCCCCAACAAGAAAAATTTTCGTCCTCGAAAATTCTCTTACCTGGGAATAGGTTCAAGTATTGCTCCTTCATCTTCTCCTCCAATTTCCATGTAGATTCTCCAGTTACATCATTCCATACCACTCTCACTAACTGGATATCCATGCCTTTTAACTGCTTTGTCCTTCTATCCATGACCCTCACTAGTAACACCTCATAGGTCAAATCTTCTCGAACTTGCACCAAGTCTGGTTCTATGATGTGAGTAGGGTCATACACGTACTTCCTCAACTGAGATACATGGAAGACATCATGGATATTGGACAAGAAAGGTGGTAATGGCATCCGATACACAACAGGTCCAACTCTACGAAGAATCTGATAGGGACCAAGAAACTTAGGAGTAAGCTTCTTAGATTTAATCACCCTACCAACTCCAGTCATCAGGGTGACCCTCAAGAAAACATGATCACCCTCCTCAAATTCAAGAAGCCTGCTCCGCTTATCAACATATGACTTCTGGAAACTCTGAGCAATTCTCATTTTCTCCTGAATTTTCTTCACCTCTTCTATTGTCTGTTGTATCAATTCTGGCCCCACAAGCATGCTCTCTCCACCTTGATACCAACACAACGGTGTTCTGCATCTTCTACCATACAAGGCTTCAAATGGTGCCATATCAATGCTTGCATGAAAACTATTGTTATAGGTGAATTCCACCAAAGGCAACACCTCATCCTAATTCCCGAGGTGATCCAACACACACGCCTTCAAAAGGTCCTCCAAAGATTGGATTGTCCTTTTCGACTGACTATCTGTTTGAGGGTGATATGCAAAACTAAGCTTCAACCTTATACCCAAAACTTGATGCAAACTCTGTCAAAACCTTGAAGTAAACCTCGGATCTCTATCAGATATAATGTTCGAAGGCACTCCATGTAAACGTACAATCTCTTAAATATATATCTGAGTCAACCTCTCCAAGGAATACTTAATTTTAATAGGTAAGAAGTGAGCACACTTTGTTAACCTATCAACAATTACCCAAATAGCATCAACACTCCGTGCTGTCCTAGGCAAACTCACAACAAAGTCCATGGTGATGCTATCCCATTTCCACTCGGGTATCTCTATGGTTTACAACATCCCACCAGGTCTCTAGTGTTCTATCTTGGCTTTCTAACACATCAGACAAGTTGCAACATACTCCGCCACATCTCTTTTATACCCGACCACCAAAACATCTTTTTCAAGTCTTGATACATATTAGTAGTACCAGGATGCAAACTCAGCTTACTCTTATGACCTTCTTCCAAGATAAGCTTCTTCAGCTCAAGATCTTGTGGCACACATACTTTGCCTTTGAATCTCAGAACACCATCTACACCCAGGCTAAAATCTATTGCCTTATCTGTGCCCAACAATTCCTTAGTCCTACAAAGACTAGGATTCATTAATTGCTTCTCCTTAATCATCTCTAGAAATCCACTGACTACTATAATCATACCACAACTGATATGGTCAAATGATAACTCCACATATAAGTTCAGATTTCTCAACTTTTCCACCAACTCCAACTCCTTTACCATCAAGGCTGACATGTGAATAGTCTTCCTACTCAAAGCATCAACTACCACATTTGCCTTGCCAGGATGGTACATCAACTGGAAATCGAAATCTTTCAAATATTCCATCCATCTTCTCTGCCTCATGTTCAATTCCTTTTGATCAAACAAGTACTTTAAACTTTTGTGATCACTGAACACATCAAACTTCGCACCATACAGATAGTGCCTCCATATCTTCAAAGCAAACACAACCGCTTCCAACTCCAAATTATGGGTAGGATAGTTTCTCTCGTGATTTTTCAACTGCCTAGATGCATAGGCTACGACTTTCTTTTGCTGCATCAGCACATAGCCCAAACCTTGATGAGAAGCATCACAGTAAACCTCAAAAGGCTCACTAGGATTGGGCAACACTAAGACAGGAGAAGTAGTCAACCTCCTTTTCAACTCTTGGAAACTATTCTCACAAGCTTCGGTCCAAGCAAAAGGTTGGTCCTTACAAGCAAGTTGGGTCAACGGTGCAATGATCCTTGAGAAACCTTCTATGAATCTCTGATAGTACCCAGCCAACCCAACAAAACTTCTAATTTCAGTAGCTGTTTTCAGACGTTCCCATCTCAACACAGTCTCAACCTTCTCAGGATCAACTGCAATCCCTTCAGCTGAAATTACATGACCTAAGAACTTCACTTCATTCAACCAAAACTCACACTTGGACAGCTTAGCATACAATTGCTTCTCCTTTAAGATCCCTAAC
Source organism: Spatholobus suberectus (assembly GCA_004329165.1). Lineage (NCBI taxonomy): Eukaryota > Viridiplantae > Streptophyta > Magnoliopsida > Fabales > Fabaceae > Spatholobus > Spatholobus suberectus. The sequence continues at coordinate 46,416,460 of CM014732.1, forward strand.
ACTGTTCTCAAATGCTCTCCATGTTCCTCATACGACTAGGAATAAACAAGAATGTCATCAATAAATACAACGACAAACTTATCCAAGAAAGGTTGAAAGATTCTATTCATGTAATCCATGAATATAGCCGGAGCATTTATAACTCCAAATGGCATCACCACATACTCGTAATGCCCATACCGAGTCCTGAAAGTAGTCTTCGATATATCTTCATCCTTCACCCTTATTTGATGGTATCCAGATCTCAAATCTATCTTTGAGAATACCTTTGCTCCCCTCAACTGGTCCATCAAATCATCAATCCTTGGCAATGGATATTTGTTCTTGATCGTAATCTTGTTCAACTGTCTGTAATCCACACATAAACGTGAACTGACATCTTTCTTTTTCACTAACAATACTGGTGCTCCCTAAGGAGAAACACTAGGTCAGATCATCTTTTTCTCTAGCAACTCCTCAACTTGCTTCCTTAACTCTATCAACTCTGCTGGTGCCATTCTATAAGGAGCCATGGACACTGGTCTCGCTCCTGGAACCAAGTCTATAACAAACTCCACCTCTCTTTGTGGAGGTATACCAGGCACATCCTTAGGAAAAACTTTAGGAAACTTTTTCACCACTTCCACTGAATCCAAATCCAAATCACTCCTGACTTCCAAAAAAGAGAAGATTATACACCCCTGAGCTCCTTCTTGTAAAGAAATATGAGCTTAGGTAGCAGAAATAAATTCAGAACTCTCCATACTAGGAAAGATCAAGGCCTTTCTAACACAATCTAACAGAATATGGTTGGAAGACAACCAATCCATCCCCAAAATCACATCCAGATCCGTCAAGGGAAGATAGATCAGGTTCACCTTATACCTTCTCCCACTAACAAGAATTAGGCAATTAGCACAAACCACCGATGTCACCACAGGGGTAGCAATCGGCGTAGAAACAAGCAGATCACACAACAAAGGATAGGTCGACAACTGTAACCTCTCCACACATTCATATGAAATAAAATAATGAGTGGCTCCAGAATCAAACAACACTGATAGAGCATTACTAGCTATTTCACACTCGCCCTGAATAAGATCATCAGAATGAGCAGCTTTTGGTCCGCTTATGGCAAATACACGTCCAGTTGCTATAGGTCTTACTGCCCTTGCAGCATTCACAGTGGACTCCGCCTTCACTAAAGTTGTGTAGTCTCTGGCTATATGTCCAAACTGCTAACATCTGTAACATACATGACCCTTCAGAGGGCATTAGCTTATGTAATGTGGTCCTCCACACTGATAACATCTAATCTCCTGTTATCTGGTCTAAGGTGTAACAAAGGAATGACTCTGGGAACTATAAGTCCCAAACTGCTGAAGTCTAGAGGATTAGAGTTGACTCTGAGGTCAGCTATAAGGCTTCCTCTGCTGCCCTCCTATCCTAGATCCAGATGATCCATTGTTCTGAGTCCTCACCACTCGAGTGCTGGACTCCAGTCTCTCCACTGTTTTTGCCTTCTCTACTAGAGTAGGAAACTCTCTGATAGTCATAGGGATAATCATCACCTTCAATCCATGCCTCAGACCTTCTTCAAACTTGCGACATCTCCACTCCTCGGTAGTCGCCTATGAGTAAAATCGAGCTAACTACTCGAATTTACTGGCAAACACATTCACTGATGTGTTCCCTTGATATATCTCAGGAACACCATCTCCTTTGCATGTCTAGCACTTGTTGGGAAATATTTCTCCATAAAACGCTCTCAGAAGCTAGCCTAGGTGACAGCCTCACCTCGAGCCCCCATAAGCTATTGGGTTCCTTACTACCATATTCTACCTCACCAACAAGCATATAAGTGGCATAAACGACCTTCCTTTCGTCAAGGCAAACCATCGCCCTAAAAATCTTCTCTATCTCCCGCATCCACTAGTCAGCTGCATCAGGATCGGAGTCACCCTTAAACTAGGGTGGGTCATTCTTTCGGAACTTGGTCAACCCTTGAAATTCGAGAGGCACCACAACACGAGCAGTTTCAGTAGCAACTCGAGACATCTCCAATTGTTCCATGGCAACTTGATGCTGCTGAGCCATGGCGGTCTGTTGCTGGGCCACAGTATTTTGTTGTTGGGCCATAGCAGTAATCATCGCCTCTATAGCTCTGGCTATTTGGGAGAAATCAACTAGAGGTGGTGGTGGTGGCTGGTTAGACCCCCTCATCAGGATTTTACAAAACCAACCACAACAACTACTTATCAACTATCCAACATGACCACTTCACTCATGGAAGGATCCACACCACAACAAAATAACCAAACAACAAGACAATTCACACCAAGCAACACAACATATACACACAACACAAGCATACTAGACCTATCACCTATAGGTCATCGAAAAGACACGACCAGCTCTAATACCAAAAAGTGTAACAACCCTCTGTCGTTACAATACTACCTACAACTTCATACTCATCTAAGATATTCAGTTAATCACATTAAATATCATTACGTCACCATATATACTATGGAATATACATACATTATATAAAACAAAATAATATACAGGTCAGTTTATATACATCGCCAAGGAGAAATATAAACACAAAATAATACTCCCTATAGTTGGTCAACTATACAACATGTACATCAAAACAAAAAAGAAAGACCAAAAGGATCTCTTCAAAAGATCCACCCACAAGGGCCTTCAAACTCTAACTGGAAACCTTCACCCTTAGCTGTGGGAAGCCAGATCTACTGAAGCCTTTCTCTTTGCTCCCACGTCAAAATGACGTGATCATCACAGTCATAGCAACACACACAACCACACCAACAACAACAACAACCATGACAACACAAAAAAGAACAGCAAGGCAAGGGTAAGCTTACCTAATAATTAAATATATAATAGACAAGATTTATTTCATAAAAACCTTCCACTTATAGCAATCATGAAATTTAAATCCCAAAACAATGAGTTTCCACAAAATCACTACATACATACCATATTTCAACATCAACATGTCAATGCATGAATGACATGACTCTCGAGAGATTTACTACATTTCGGGTGATTAGCCAAGTCGTATCCCCTATCATGGCCCTCTAAGCACCATTCAAGGATTGCCAAAACTCTGATCAATGGATAAGCTTATGGTTGTTAGGATAAGTGAATGTGGGTGGTGGTATACCGCGACACAAGGCCTGCACTGCCTTGGTCCCCTGCTGGATTTACCCATCCACTTATCCCCTAGGCTATCTTTCAGACCCCACTTCTTATCCAGGCACTAGACTGGAGGCCCGGCTAAGCCACAACTCCATTCACCCCTAACTTCCATGCCTGCCCGCATACGACATAAGGCCTATACAACCTCAGCTAACAACATATGCATACAAATGCATGACTCACCACAATAACTCAAACACAATCATTCATCAATATCCATACATAGATATGTACCAACATAATACCACGTGGCCTACTTAGCACCACCTATGGTCCAATAGTCATTACCAACTCCATGCAGGCCCAATCTAGCCTCTTGCATGGTCAACAAATAAGATATCCAATTAACAGACCATACAGTCAGACTATACCCAATCAGACCATACAGTCAAACTATACCCATCGCTGGGTGGCGATTTCCATCATTCTGCGAGACTACAAATTGCTGGGTGCGATTTTCGATCATCCTCTTCGCAAATCAACCACTAACCCCCATTTTTTACCAAATCAGTCAAGAACAATCATCACAAAACAATCTTAATCACTCTTATTTCATTTCTAACCGATTATACAACAACTTTATCTGTCAAACATCATCAGACCTCAAAATCCCTTTCCAAAACCTAATCTACATCAAAACTCACATTTACAAGGTTTTCACTGAAATTAATCAATTTCTCAGCATTGAATCAACATATAAACAACCATAAACACCAAATCAAACAAGAGTAAGCTTCCCTTACCTCTAAAAGTCTCTGAGTCCGGATTTAGGTTCCTTGAGAATCCGATGTTCTTGAGTCAATATCTTCCACAGATTTGTTCCTCCTCTCACCACAAGTGCTAAACTAATCTCACTACTCCTTTTTACAACCTCACAAACTCAAGAAATCTTAGAGAGATAAAGAGAGAAAATGAGCGTAGAAAGAGAAAGAAAAAGGAAGGAACCCCTCCCTCTCCTTATATACTTGACTTCCCCAGCACTCACACAATTTTTATTTTTATTTTTATTTTTATTTTTTTGGCCAACTAAGGCTCAAATCTTGCCAAGCCACTCTCCTTATCTCAAAACTAGTTTAACTCAATTGTTTTCCCTCAAAAGCCTAAAATCACACTCTCAACATATCCACATTGGCTCAAGCACCCATCTCAAGTTTCCTAAATTCAAACCAGAATTCAAACAAACAATGCACAACCATCATCATAACATACCATACATCAAAACAATTCATTTATTTCTTTTAATTACCTAAATTACATATCTAAGTTCCACTTTTAATTATTAAAACACTTAATCATGCATTAGGAAAAACAAGATGTTACACAATTCATGACCATTGTTTGGTAATCAAATTTGTAGGGTACCATTGGTAATTAACGAATATGACTAGGTTCAATTAGAATTAGATGTTAAGGAATTTAAGAGCATAAAGGAAATCACAATCCTAAGCCAAATTCCTTTTGAATTTTTCTCTAATTGCCACTGCCTGCTTTGTAATTTCTATTGCATTTTTTTTTGTTATTAAACCAATTTGCTATCCATTTGATTTTACCTAAACAATATAGAATCCATGGAAATTGGTAATCGCCACTTAGTCCTTTAGGTTCAATATCGGGACTCACGTCCTATTGTTACTACTGCGATAAGGGTATGCTTGCCCTTAAGCATATTTTTAGCGCATCAAGAAGCTCACAAGAGTAAATTGAGTATTCATCCAGGTTCTACGAAGATGTATCAAGACTTGAAGAAGATGTTTTGGTGATCTGGAATAAAGAAGGTTGTAGTAGAGTTTGTTGCATCTTGTTCAGTCTGTCAAAAGGCTAAAATAGAGCACCGAAAACCCTCTGGAGAATTAAAACCCCTAGACATTCCTAAATGGAAGTGGGACAGTATAGTACTGGATTTTGTGATTAGTTTCCCTAGGACAACCTCTAGCCATCCTATATGGGTAATTATTAATAGACTAACTAAGTTTGCTCATTTCTTACCCATCAACATTAGGTTTGCTCTAGAGAAGTTGACCCAATTATATATCAGAGAAATTATTAGGTTACATGGAGTGCCTTTTAGTATAATATCTACAACAAGCCCAAGGAACGAAGTTAAGACTTAGCTCAACATATCATCCTCAAACTGATGGATTGTCTGAAAAGACTATTTAATTCTTAGAAGATTTGCTCAGGGCATGAGTTTTAGAATGGAAAGGTAGCTAGGATCAATTCCTACCACTAAACAGGTTTACCTACAATAATAACTTTCATTCCAATATTGGAATGGCTCCCTACGAGGCTTTGTATGGGAGAAAGTGTAGAACTTTGTGTTGTTGGCATGAAGGTAGAGAATGCTTGATAGTTGGGCTTGAGATATTACAAGAAACTATAGAGAAAGTTAGACTAATTCGGGAAAAGATGAAAATGTCATAAGATAAGCAGAAAAGTTATTATGATAAAAGACGAAAACTATAGAAGGAAATCATATATTTCTGAAAGTTACACCTGTAACTAGGGTTGCCAGAGCCCTTAAATCCCGAAAACTTTCTCCTAAATTTATTGGTCCTTACCAAGTCCTTAAAAGGATTGGTCCTGTTGCATACTAAATAGCCTTACCACCCAATCTTTGTAATTTTCATGATATATTTTCATGTTTCCCAAGTCTGCAAATATATCCTTGACCTTTCACATATCATTGAGCCTAATATAGTAGAAATAAGAGAGAATCTTACTTATGACATATCCCCAATCAAAATAAAGAATCAGAGAATAAAGTAGCTTTAAGGTAAAGAAATATCTCTAGTGAAGGTTGTGTGAAGTCAGACTAATAACAGAGATACTACCTGGGAATTAGAAAGTAAGATGCAAGAACAATATCCACATCTTTTTATTAGTAAGTAAATTTTAAGGACAAAATTCCTAAAATGGAGGGGAGTATTGTAGCACCCCTACCTTAATTTTTCAACTGTTTTCTTAATACTTGATGATTTATTTTTAAAAAATTGAGAAAGAATTTCAAATTTCTGCTCTCCATTGTTGTGTTCAAAATGTCGAGAGCTATCTAATTGTGATTTTTAATAATTTTTTCAAGACGAGGCCTAACAAAATTAGAAAATGACGATTTTGCCTTTATTTCTTAATATTAAGGACTGGCATGAAAAAAAAGATTCAATTGACAATAAAATTTTAATTTGAGCTTGGAATCATGTTATAATTTTTGGAATTTTCTGAAATTTTGGTGTAAAATAACCAAAATGTCCCTAGATGTCTATTAAGCCTAGCCTATATTAGTTTGACATCTAGAAATAGTAAAAATAATAATCTCGGTTTATTTTTAGGTAAAATATTTAATTTTAGAATTGCATAAAAATTTTGATATTTATTGAATTAAAATAAATGTAATATGAATATTTAGCTCAAAAATAAAAAATAAATAAATAAAATTCAAAATAATTATTAAAAAATTAAAAGTAATTATTAGAAATTTATTTTTGATCAAAAATAATATATATGTCCAACTTTACCTTATAGTTCCTTATTTTAGTATTAAAAGCTAAATTATTCAAGTTTAAGCAATTTTATCAGTACTAGCTAATTTAACTACTGATAAAATTTACATAGATAAAGTAGGACAACTCACTATGTCCTAGCTAGCATACGTGATTCACCTACCTAATTTGTTTATGTGTCCCTAAAATCAAATTAAAATAAAATAAAAATGAAATTATGACATAATGGATGATGTCATCAAGTGGACACCTAAGCCCACTTCTTCCTCTATAATACCCATGCTTTTTGGATAAATTTTCACACATCCTCCTCTCACTCTAGCTAGAAGAAATTCCTATGAAGAGTTTCTCTCTATAATTTTTTTTTATACTAAAATTCTACTAGTTTCTATCAAGATTCTCATCCTAGGAGTTTTTGCACCAACACTATGATAAAACCTCAAATTGATCTTAAAAATTCAGCACCATAGATCTCAAGAGCAAAACCAAAATTGAAGAAAAGATAAAAGCAAAAAAGATAAGAAATGGATAGAACAACGCTACAATCCGAGGATTGATAAGTTAAGGAGGATTCACCACAAAGAATATGATTCTTTGATAAGAATCAAGAGGAACAACCCTATCTCGATTAGCACAAGCTAATCAAATTCAATAATACAAAAAGTTTTTTTACATGAGGTCCTAAGGGCCTATTTATACTATTACTAATAAAAGGCACAAACAAACTAAAAGGCCCAATACAAATCAAACTAAAACATAAGCAAGGAACTAAAATTAACTAAGGTTCACATGGCACCTAATTAAGCAACACTTAAGTGCATACAAAAGGTCCACAAAAAGCCTAACAAGGTCCGAAAAAACAAAGAGTCTTAAATGACAATTAACAAGATAGCTAAGCCCTCCAAGACCTTTATCTTTCCCTCCTTCTTGGAAGAAATTCGTCCATGAATTTAGCTTCTTTATTCCTACATGAAAAACAAAGAAAATATTAGTTTTCAATGGAGTAAGAAAAATCCTACAATTATGTGCTTATATATCCATCCTCCCATCAATCATTAATAAAATGAAAGCCATCCAAATAGAATGAGGAATATGCACAATCCATCTATCATTAAGTTTAAGTTTATCATGCTTATAGAACTCATAATTCTCAATCTTTCTACAAACAATACACATAGAGGAAGTCTCATCATGATCATACAAGTCCAAATGATGTACATTAATCTCAAATCTTAAGGATTTTGCTCCACCACCTAAAGATAGTTCATGCAAACCATGAATATCATGCATTTCATAATTTTCATGCAAATCATAAGCCTTAAGAATTAACATATGTTGTTGCACAACAAATAAAACATAGGGTCTAGAGTTGGTGCAAGTTAAAATTTTCTCTTCTCTATGGTTGCTTTGTTCCTCATGTGCATCCATCTCTTCTCCAAATTGTCGTGCCCATTGATCTTTTATGTATAATTCTTCCCCAGGCATTAAAACAAAAGAATTTTTATGGTTAGATACACAATCAAATTGACAAAGACAATTGAGCTCAACTTCTAAATTAAAAGAAAGAATAAGAGTTTTGCACTCCTCCTTTGAGAACTCCTCTTCAATTTCTTACACAAGAGAAACATCACTTCCAAACAAAGGATTAGAATATAAGTCTTTGCATTCTTTCTTAGGAAGCTCTTCTTCAAGCCCTTTCACAAGAGAATCTTCATAAACAAACAAAGAGTTAGAGTAAAAACAAGAACAATCATATCTTTCTTTATCTTTTCCTCTCTCCTTTTCACTCTCTTTTTCAATCATTTCCCTTTTCTCTCAACTCTTTTTCTCTCATTTCCTTTTCTCTTTTCTCTCCTTTTTTTAATCTTATTTAATTCTTTTACTAAATTCCTATAACATGCATCATTCATGAAACTCATATCAATACCTAACTATGGATCTTCCTTTTCTTTCTTGATATGAGTTTCATGAGTGATCCATATTACAATAATTTAGCAAAGGAATTAAATATGATAAAAAGAGAGAGAGAGAGAGAAAAGAGAAAAGGAAATGAGAGAAAAGGAAAAGGCGTTGAAAGAAAAAGAGAGGGAGGAAAGGAAAATGATTGAAAAAGAGAGTGAAAATGAAGGAGCAAAAGATAAAGAAATATATGATTGTTCTTGTTTTTACTCTAATTCTTTGTTTGTTTATGAAGATTCTCTTGTGAAAGGACTTGAAGATGAGATTCCTAAGAAAGAATGCAAAGACTTATATTCTAATCCTTTGTTTAGAAGTGATGTTTCTCTTGTGCAAGAAATAGAAGAGGAGTTCTCAAAGGAGGAGTGCAAAACTCTTATTCTTTCTTCTAATTTGGATGTTGAGCTCAATTGTCTTTGTCAATTTGATTGTGCATCTAACCATAAAAATTCTTTGTTTTGATGCCTAAGGAAGAATTATATATAAAAGATCAATGGGCAAGGCAATTTAAAGAGGTGGATGCATATAAGGAACAATGCAACCATAGAGAAGAGAAAATTTTAACTTGCACCAACTCTAGACCCTATGTTTTATTTGATGTGCAACAACATGTGTTAATTCTTAAGGCTTATGAAGTTCATGGTTTGCATGAACTATCTTTAGGTGGTGGAGCAAATTCCTTAAGATCTTATATTAATGTACATCATTTGGACTTGCATGATCATGATGAGACTTCTTCTATGTGTGTTGTTGTTTGTGAAAAGATTGGAAATGATGAGTTCTATAAGCATGATACACTCAAGCTTAATGATAGATGGATGGTGCATATTCCTCATTCTTTTTGGATGGCTTTCATTTTATTGATGATTGATTATTTCTTTAGGCTTGTATTTGATCTAGGAGGATGGATACATAAGCACATAAATAATAAGATATTTGCCCTTTCAAGAGATTTAAGTCTCCATAATTGTAGGATTTTTCTTATTCATTGAAAAATAATCTTTGCTTTGTTTGTCATGTAGGAATAAAGGTATAACACCCTCACTTTTACTTAATTAATTGTTTTATTTATTTATTTATTCTATATTTAATTCTGAAAAATCGGGAAGGAATCTAAAAATTCTAATCCCCACGGTTAAACTCAGGATATCAAAAACTATCTAATCGTGATTTTTAATAATTTTTCCGAACCGAAGTTCGGAGAAATTAGAAAATGACGATTTTGTCCTTATTTGTCAATATTAAGGGCTGACATGAGAAAAAGATTCAATTGATATTAAAATGTCAATTTGAGTTTAAAATCATGTCATATGTATTAAAATATAATTTTGGAAATTTTCTGGGAATTTTCTGAAATTCCTATACAAAATGACCAAAATACCCCTAGTTGTCAAATAACCAACTCAGTATTGATTTGACATCCAAAAATGGTGAAAATAATATTTTTAGTACATTTCTAGGTAAAATATGTAATTTTAGAATTTTCATAAAAATTTGAGTATTTATTGAATTAAAATGGATTTAATATGAATTTTCTAAGCTTAAAATATATAATATATATATATTTATAATTCGAAAAAAAAATCCTCTTCATAGGAGCTCTGCACCAACAACTTCACAAACTCTTTAGGGTAATGGAGGGAATGGGGTTGGTTCTAATTTTCAATTACTTAGCATGTTGGTAGGAAAGGTTTTCCCCTAAACCTTTCGATGTTTAAGTTTATTAAGTTTTATAAATATTATAATGTTTAGTATTAAATTCAAGCTTTTACTAAGTTGTTATGCTGCTCAATTTTAGATAATTAAAATACATTTATTAAGTAGTTATGCTGCTCTAATTTAGACAACTATAGCATAATTATTAAGTTGTTATACTGCTCGAATTCAAACAATTATAGTAGAATTATTAAGCTGTTATACTGCCCAAATTTTTAAAAAAATTAACTATTATAATAGATAATTAAATTATTATATTATCAAATTTTAGTAATACTCAATTAGTTTAACAAAAATAGTAGAAGAAATAAACCATAAATCTCATAATATGGAACTAAGTATATAAATTATTTTATGAGCTATTTATGAATTTATTTTTAGAAAACTACTGTAGAAATTTCAGTTTAAGTTTTTATCGTTCAAGTAAGGTCTAGACACACAAATAGACCATTTGTAAAAATTTCATAAATTTTAAAGCTTATTTAGTACTTCTAATTGTGCTATATAAGTGTCCGTAGACACATCTTTCTTGAAAGTACTAAATTTCAAACATTTTTGAAAATTTTCTAAAAATTCATGATAAAATTTTAATTATTTTTCTAAGCTTAAAAATTATTTTTATGAAATTTTTTATCATTCTATGATTTATTTCTTAATTATCAGCTTTTATTTTAATTTATATGTCTTTATTTTTATTAAATTATTGATTATGTGCTGTAATTTGAATTATAAATTATGTAAATGATATGTATAGATCAAATCTCTGTAATATAAGGCAGAGATATTAGTAAAAATTGTATTGGTGCTCAAATTTTTGAGACCAAAGTGAACCTTTAAAAATTAATAGATTAGTGAGTAATGCAAAGTAAGGAACATGCAGTGGCATAACACCCTGTTAGGGAAGCTATAGTTTGATACGCTGAGGAATGAAAGGTAGGGATCCATTTGGGGAGGTCTCGGGGGTAGGCATCAAGTGGTGAAAGTCCTCATAGCTAGGGTAGCGCCCGTGAGCTGAGATATTCACCTAACCAAGCTCGATAACCCCGACAACTGCTCAGCATTCCGGGATTGATTTGAGAGTATACCTTTATAAATGGACGTCCTGACTGATATTTGTTTCTCATTGATGATGAGGACTGTATCATGTGATGATGTTGATGTGGTATATGTACTCCCAATCACTTTCCAAGTTCTATTGAGAACTATTACTCACTAATGGGAAGTATGGATTCATACCAAGTCAAGGGTAATGTAATATAACTTAGAATAAACCATAGATTCCCTTCATTAATTGTATTTAAATTCCTGTCATATATGTGAAAGTGATTTAGAACAAATCACTTCACTTCATTATTTTTGTTATGCATGTTCAATCATGATTATTAAAGATGACAACAGTGTCTGATGATACTGAGGATGAGCCAGATGATACTCCTCTAGATTGTAGACCTAGTTTATAATATTTTCTTACGGGATATGGTAGATAAATACTGTTCTATATAGGATCTTTTTGATGTATATATTGGGTAAGGTAGTATATGTCTTTTGATGTACTTTTGTTTTCCCTTTGACTATTATGTATTACTCAAATCATAATCTACAGTTGGATATATATATACATAATCAGTTTTTATCATTTCGCTTCTATTTCTAAATTCTGTTTTTCTATTATCAAAAAAAAAAATTACTCACATTTCATCAACTTAAAGTAATAATTAAATTAATATGAATTATATTTAGAATTGAAGGAGTGTTACAAAAGGAGTTAATTCGTGTGGATTTCCTTCAAGAAGGAGGGAATGATAGAGGTATCAGAGGGGCTTAGCTATCTTGTTAATTGTCATTTAAGACTCTCTTTTTTTTTGGACCTTATTGGGCTTTTTGTAGACCTTTTGTATGCACCTAAGTGTTGCTCTTGAGGTGTTATGTGGACCTAAGTTATTTTTAGTTGCTAGCTAATGTTTTAGTTTGTTTTGTTTAGGCCTACTATGAATTGTATTGGCCTTTTTATTAGTTGTAGTATAAATAGGCGCTTAGGACCTCATGTAAAATTTTTTTTGGGTATTATTAAATATGATTAGCTTTTGCTAATTGAGTGAACAATGTTCTTCTTGGTTCTTGCTTTGAACCTTTAGATTTTTATCAAAAAATTCTATTTTTTGTGACGAATTCTCCTCGACTTATCAATTCTTAGATTGTAGCGTTGTTCTATCCATTTCTTGTCTATTACGCTTTTATTTTTCTACACTTTTTGGTTTTGATTTGTTGCTCGTTGATGTTGAAATTATGTAAGATGCACTTTGGGGTTTCCTTACTTGGTATCTAGAACCTAATTTCTCAGCACACATTCAAAGATTTTTTTTTGGCCAGAAGTTGTTCATCCAAAGCTGAATTCATGACTGTAGATTTGTGCTTCCGGACTCGTGACCGCCGGGCGGCCTGCACAACCCGCCGGGCGGGTGCGCGACGTTGCTAGAAGAAAATGGTGTGTCTGCTGCAGGTTGGATTCAGCAATTTGTGAGTTCTTCTAATTTAGATCCATGCGTTTCCTTTGATCATCTAAATTGAGTCAAATTCTGCATTTGCTTGTTCATCTTGTTTTTGTGGTATTCAATTCTTGTGGTATTCAATTCTCATATCTGAAATTTTTCCTGTTTAATCCTTTGGAGTTCAATAATTTTGTATTTTTACGTTAATTGAGTGTTCATTTCTTACAGATTGTTGTCTAGGACCATAAAGTGAGTTGGATTCAAGCTGAATTGTGTTGATTTCAAGTGTTTGGGATGATTTGATTTCGAATTTGGGGAAGAACATTCAAAATATTCTTCAAATGTTCTTGAGTTTTTTTTGTGGTAGAACACCTATTTGATCTTAAAAAATTTGTTTGGAGATAGTTGGGATATTTTTGCAAATAAAAAAGTTAAAGGTTTAAAAAGAAAATATTTAAGGACTAATTAACAATTATACAAGGGCAAAAGTGAAAATACAAAAAAATTAAGGGCCCAAGTACAATTATAAAAAGTTTGGGGCCAAATTACAAAAAAAAATTGTAAAAAAAATATTACCCAAATTATAAAAGAAAACTTGTCCTCTTTGGTGAGCCAACTCTCATAGCGATAGCAATTTTCTTTCATATACTTTCGTCCTTATTTTGGTGGGGAGAATGTACTTGTTCTTCATCTATTCTTAGTTGTTTGTTAAATCTTTGTCCTCGAGTCTTTTCGTCTTGCTTAGCTTTCTTTTGAGTAAACTTTCATTTCATTTTAGCTTTTATTACTTGTCTTTAAAATTTTCTTGGTTTTGTCTACAGTATTTCTATTCTTATCCTCTTAAGTTTAGCTTGATAGTCATGACATATTTCACATTAAATACTTTCTTTATTTGAACTTGGAGGTTCTTTGTAAGAGCTAAAGAGGAAGAGTGGAAAAAGGCAAGTATGTACATTATAGAAAAAGCCTCTAAAGAGTGAAACACAAATGAACTTTGAGTAAAAACACTTAGTTGAGTGGTTAGATCCGTATTTCTATTATTTGTAAACTAACTTTTCTTGTAGGTATAACTTCATCAAATGGAGATTACTTAATGCCGAAATTGTTGAAGCTTGGTGAGCAAATGAAAATGATGAATCATGAGTTTGAAGAAGGAATACGGAGGTTAAGAAGGGAAGATAATAAAAGATTTGTAAGAATACAAAGAAGTTATAAGGATATAAGTGAGAGGATAGAGAGATTTGGAAGGAGGAGAGATAAAAGAGGGCAAGGGAGAAAAAAAGAAAAAGAAAAACAGAGGGAAGAAGAGAAAAACAAAAAGAGTAAAGGGAGAGAAAATAATGAAAAGGAAGACCATACTTAGGTATTGATATGAGTTTCATAAGTGATCTAAAGAGTCTTCACATTCAAACAAAGTATTAGAATAAAAACAAAAATACTCATATTTTTCTTTATCTTTTGTTCTCTCCTTTTCTACCTCTTTTTCAATCATTTCCTTTTCTCTCATTTCTTTTTCTTCTAACTCGTGTTCCTTTTCTCTCAACTCTTTTTCTTTCATTTCCATTTCTCTTTTCTCTATTTTTTTTATCTTATTTAATTCCTTTGCTAAATTACTATAATATGGATCACTCATGAAACTCATATCAATACTCTTTTTGTTTATTTTCTCTCCCTTTACTCTTTTTATTTTTCTCTTCTTCCCTTTGTTTGTCTTTTTCTTCTTTTCTTTCTTGCCCTCTTTTATCTCTCCTCCTTCCTAGGCTCTCCATCCTCTCACTTATATCCTTATAACTTCTTTGTATTCTTTCAAATCCTTTATTATCCACCATTCTCATGCTCTCTATTCCTTCTCCAAACTCATGATTTGTCATTCTAATTTGCTCCCCAAGTTTCAATAATTCCGCCATTAGGTAATCTCCATTTGATGAAGTCATACCTACAAGAAAAGTTAGTTCACAAATAATAGAAATATGGACCTCCTCACTCAACTAAGTGTTTTCACTCAAGGTTCACTTGTGTTTCACTATTTAGAGCCTTTTTCTATAATGTGCACACTTGCCTTTTTCTACTCTTGTTCCTCTTTACCTCTTACAAGGAACCTTCAATTTCAAATAAAGAAAGTATTCAATGTAAAATATGTCACGAATTTCAAGCTCAACTTAAAAGGGCAAGAATAGAAATACTCTAGACAAAACCAAGGAAATTTGAAAGACAAGCAATAAAAGCTAAAAAAAATGAAAGTTTACTTAAAAGAATGCCAAGCAAGACAAGGAGAAGACTCAAGGACAAAAATTTAACAAACAACTAAGGATAGATGAAGAACAAGTATATTCCCACCATCAAAATAAGGACTTATGAAAAAAAATTGCTATCACTATGAGAGTTGGCTCACCAAAGAGGGCAGGTTTTTTAATAATTTGGGTAATTTTTTTCTACAATTTGGCCCCAAACTTTTTATAATTGCACCTGGGGCCCTAATTTTTTTGTATTTTCACTTTTGCCCTTATATAATTACTAATTGGTCCTTGAATATTTTCTTTTTTTGGACCTTCAATTTTTTTATTTGCAAAAATGCCCCAACTATCTCCAAACATAAATTTTTAAGATCTAACAAGTGTTTTACTACAAAAAAACTCAAGAGCACTATAAGTGTTTTTCCCCAATTTCAAAACTCAAAACTCCAAAATTCAATCTAAATCCCCACCACTAAATTTCACCTCAAATCAAGCATCTAGATGTAAAACAACTCACAAGAAGTATAGATCTAACACCAAAACATCAACTAACATGGAATCAAGTGGATCGCAATGTAGATCTACACATGAACACAATAAGAACAAGATGAATACAACTGTAGAATTTGACATGAAATTTGAAGGAAACAAGAAGAAATTGACTCAAAAAAGACTAGATGGATACAAAAAAAAAAGTAAGACAAGAATTATGCAAGAAGACTCACAAATTTGCTGGATTAGCAACCAGCAGTAGCATCGACATGCACCCGCCTGGTGGGTTGTGTAGGATGCCCGGTAGTCATGAATCCGGAAACACAAATCTAATTGCAAAATCGTAGATTGGAATTGGTGCAGTGAACGTCGCACCCGCCCGACGGGTCATGTAGGCCACTTGGTGGGATCGTGAATCTGGATATTTAACCAACAAACAACGAACAAAATTCGTACGTGAAGAACATCCTTTGATGCACAAACAAACTTGAATTGATGCTAACAAATTAGCTCTGATAACCAAATGATGAAACCCAAAATGGATCACAAATTTCAGCATCATGGGTCTCAAGAATGGAACCAAAATTGAAGAAAATAAAAAGCAAATTAGATGAGAAATGGTAAGAACGACGCCACAATCCAAAGATTGATAAGTCGAGGAGGATTCGCCACAAAGAATAGAATTCTTTGATAAGAATCTAAGGTTCTAAGCAAGAACCAAGAGGAGCAATGCTCACTTAATTAGCCAAAGCTAATCACATTCAATAATGCCAAAAGCTTTCTTATAAGTGGTCCCATAGGCCAATTTATACTACAACTAATAAAAAGGCCCAATACAATTCATATTAGTCCCAAACAAAACAAACAAAATTATAAACTAGAAGCATAAATTACTAAAGTCCACATAGCACCTAATGAGCAACACTTAGGTGCATACAAAAGGTCCACAAAAAGCCCAACAAGGTCCAAAAAACAAAGAGTATTAAATGACAATTAAATAAATAGTTAAGCCCCTCCAAGACCTTTATCAATATTCATGCCAATACTTGCTAAACTTGGTCATCATGTTCTGTGCCATATTTTTAATGACCGGATCATCACTTTTAACATTTTCCAGCAACAAACATTCAATTTTCCAAACTTGCATAAAGTATCTATTAGAAGTTGGATAAGATGTGCTTGAAATCAAATTAGTTAAAAGAAAAATGGCCTTAAGAACTCAGACATCTTCTTAACCCTCTTCCATTCATCATTTGATGGGCAATGATTGTAGTTTCTATCACAAATAGCCAAACTTCTAAAGGCACGTCGATATCTAAGTGCACTTTCAAGCATGACATAGGTGGAATTCCATCTAGTGGGCACATCCATTCTCAAACCTACCTTAGTATCAATGCCCCTCACTTGAAGAACATATTCTTTAAATGTTATCATTCTTGTCTTAGATGCTCTCACATACTTGATACTCTCTCTAATCTTATGAAAAGCACCACTGGCCACCTTTAAACCCTCTTGAACTATAAGATTCAAGATGTGGGCACCACACCTCACATGAAAATAATCACCGTCATACAACAAACTATTTTACAATTTCAATTGCTCACTCAAAATATTTTGCATTAATTTATTGGCACTAGCATTGTCTAAAGTGATAGAAATGATCTTCCTATCTATTCTTTAATCAAGCAAGCAATCAAAAACTTTTTTTGCCAAATCATAACCAGTGTGTGGAGGCTCCATTTTACAAAAGGCAAGAATCTTGCTATTCAACTTCCAGCTATTATCAACAAAAAGAGCAATCAACAAATATACCCTTCTTGAGTAATAGAAGTCCAACAATTAGACGTCAAACAAATTTGGCTTTGGCATTATGCATTGCAAGTTTCAATTTCTCTTTTTGTTCAAGATGAAATTTCCAAATATCAACTACAGGTATATTCCTACTCAAATGTTTTACATCTAGATTTAGCAATGAATGAAATTCTCTAATCCACTTATATTCAACAAAATTCAATGGCAGCCCATGCTCAACAATAGCCATTGAAATCACCTCATGCACACGTTTATGGTCAATTTCCCTAGCCCATAACTTCCTGGCATGATCAATTATCATTCCACCCACATCTTAGTATTTACAGATTAGTTTACACCTTTTAACATGACACAACAATGTTGAAGTCCCTATTTTGGTACCACTGATAACATACTCTTGTCCACACCCTTTGCATTTAGCCTTTTCTTTACCATCTTTGACATCAATTCTACTAAAATGGTTCTAGGCCTCAAACGTAGTTGTCTTAGGCCTCTTACTTGCTCTACCAACATCACCACCCTCGTTCTTTATCTCTATCTCTATTTCATTTGGCTTTGGTGGCATAGTTTCATTAGTATTATTTAACCCCCCCTAATACGGTTTACATTTGCATTTTGATGTATAGTTTCAGATTCCATTTTGCATATATAATGAACAAAAAAGTAAAAACTTATTTCTAATGAACAAGGATGTAAAATCTTATTACTCATCATAAAAACAAACAAAAAGAACCACATGAAACCCATAGCACACATCAACATGTGCACTCTAACTAACGGCAAATGAACAGAACAAAACACCAACTAATTATCACATTCTCTTGGAAAATAAGAATTCAATCAACTAATTAAACAGAACAAAACACCAACATATGCAATTGGCTACACATTTTATGCTTCACAAGATTCTAACAACTCTCATACCTATTTGCCACTTAATAAATTTGAGTTTAAAATTTTCCCCATTTCTTTCCTACATTCACAATCAACCCTACCTCAGCCAAAACCCCCTTTTAGTGAATCTATTCAAGCATTCCCACATCACAAGCCAATCAAACAATTAGTATCCAACATGTATATAAAAAGAAAGAAAAAAAACTAATACCTAAATGAAAGGAAGCGACGCGAACCCTGTTTTGTCGCGGTGAGACGCGGTCAGGTCAGTAATGCAAACTTTATTCCGTCGTGGTGAGATATGAATCTCTGAGGAGAAACGATGCGAGCTCGTAAATTTCACTTGAACTCATAAACATCTGAGCTTACAAAGGTTGGTGAATGATGAGGATCAAGGAAGGTCTCCAAGAAGAGAAGGAAAACCTAAAGGGAAAAGCCCCTCAATTGGGCAAAAAAGACCTAAGAAGGAAAAAGCTAAAGGGAAAGATCATATGATTGGGCTAGGAATGCCTACAAGAGGAAAAGTAAAGAGACCTAAGAAGCATTTAGAGGTGATCAACATACTACAAGATCAAGCCCAGAGTGGAAGAAGATAGCCCAAGATGGTGTACTTGAATCAAGTAGAAGGCTCAATCCAAGGGATTTAATAATGCACCAACCATGGGCTTGCAATCTAAATTTTATTGCATTTTATTTAAATGTTTTTGCACCTATTTTAATTGTAATAAATGGGCTGATTTGATTCTAATTAGAAGCCCATTTTCTATTCCTAGTTTAGGTTTCTTTTAAGTTTAAAAATAAGTTGTAATTTGGGCCTTAATCTTTATTGGGCCTTTGCTTATGTTTCTTTAGAATTAGGGTTAGCCTCCTTAGAATAAACTCTATAAATAGAGATGTAATCCCTCTCATTTGAGAGGGTTGAATAATATTGAGGTTTACTCATTTGTGAGTGTGAGTAGAGCTTTGGCTCCTCTTTGGGGTTCTTAGATTGAACCTTTCTTGGTTCTTATCAAAGGTTTCTATACCTTTGTGGCGAATCTTCGCTTGGCTTATCACTCTCTATAGAGTGTGGCGCCTTCTGCCATTTTCTTTCCTTCCCATTTTCTTCATTTTATATCGTTTCCATTTTCTTGTCTTTTTTCTATTTTGTATTGTTAATTCTCTTACTACTATTTTTTTGCGCCATTTACATTAATTTTCTTATATGTTTGTGCAAGTCTTATCTTCTGCCTTTCTTCATTATCTTTTTATTCCAATAATTCTTATTACAAGATAGCCAACTCAAAGGAAGATCCGTAAAAACAATATGAATCCTCTCAGGATCATATCAGTGAATGAATCGAGCAGCAGAACACATGACGGCATAAGTAAGAAGGTGAGACTTGCATAATCGTTAATGGTGGAAGGACTAAAGTCTGAAGTTTGAACAAGGGGAACCCTAAGTCGAGAGAGTCGTGTCTTGTCTGAGAGTAAAACAAAGCCCTTATATATTTTTTACGATTTTAGACTTTTAATTGTAATAGGGTATTTTATTTTTAAAAAATACCTTATTAACCCGTGAACCACCCCAACTCACCAGGGGTTCAACCTGGGTGAGCTGCGAGTTAAGTGAGTTGGGCTAGTTTTCCTTTATAATCGTTGTGAGCTGATTTTTTTTAACCCAGACCGACCCAAACCCGTGGTGAGTCAGGTTGGCTTGCCTGGTTGCGGCTCACTTTAACAACTCTACATGCAGAGACTTCATCTCTATCCATATATAATAATAATAATGTAAGGTTTATCCATTCATAAAATATCTAACATAGGAATTTAGAGACATATATTTAATGACAAATAAATTTTGAGAAATTTAGACAAAATCACAATTTTAGTTACTTTAAATACATAATTTAAAGATTAAGCTTACTTAGTAAAATTTTAAGGTTAGATACTTAACTAATAAGAAAAACCAAAACTCCCTAACTGATTAATCAACGAAATTCAACTTTAATCTAATTATGGATCTTAAGTACTTAATAAAGGATTAGACTAATTAAATAGAATTTGAAACTTAAAAATTTAATTGCTTTTTATCTTAAAAAAACCGAAATATATAAGTGGATTAATTTAAAGTACTTAATAAATTATTTATTTGTTTTATCTTAAAAATTTAAAGATTAATTCACTATCTATATTTTCTCTATTTTCTCCTTTAAATGTGACTCTAAATCATAATCACTGAGAGTAGAAAAATTTTCTCTCACCTCTTAATTTTTGTGCAACTTTTTTTAAATTTAATTTTAAATTATAAAAACTTAAAATAAAAAATTATTAATAAGTTAGAAATTTTTTATCAATATAAAAATTTTAATTCATCCTTATGTAAAGTTATCAATGTCATTTATTTATTTACTTTAAATATTAAAATAAGAAAAAAAAATTATTTACATTACAAAAGTTTAAATTTCTTGTTATTTAATACTATTCACATGATTTTTTTAATTTTATTTTAAATTATAATAAGCAAATAATTAATAAATTGAAATGTCTCTTTATTTTTTGAATTTCTTATATTTAAATTTTAAAATATATCATATTTTATAGTTGTTGTTTTGTTTATTTTTTTAAAAGTATTAATAAAATATGAAAGTTACTTGGTGGATTAAAATACTAATAAGAAACAAGTGAGAAACTTCTATTAAAAATCAAAATCTTTGTCTACTCTGCTTTTATTTTTTAGTTATAAAAGTAAAAAAACAACTCCCACTTTTCTTGTACTTTGCATTTATGATTGTGGGTTTGAGTTTCAAATCTATTAAACAAAAGTATTTCTATCTATATGTTGATTTCTATCATGATCATGTTCAAGTGATGCTCAATTTTCTTCTTAGCTGGACATGAAGTTCATTTCTACATACATTATAAAGCAAGTAATAAAGGATGATCAATGTAATTATCCCATAAAAATAATAGGTTTTGAATTAGTTTTGGTTAAATTAAGGACTTCAAACTTCTAAGTTAGTTACGTAGCCATTAGTAATCTAGAAATTTTCTTTTATTAGGGTACTTGGAAAGTACAAAGTGAATGCAGCCATCATTTTATTTCCATTTCATTAGTTCTACATAGAAAAGAGATAAACTAAAAGTCCTTCAAGAAGGAAAAATTTGCTTGTTTGGGAATTAATAAATTAAACTTTGAAATATATGCTATACTTTGACAACCTCTAGCTCTTTGTTTCACTATTCAGCATATTTTGTGATATGATCCTGATTTGGAGTAATACTGTTTTACGGATCATCCTTGAGTTAGTTATCTTGAATCAAGAATAAAAAAGATAAATATAAGAAGAAAGGTAACAAATAAGACCTGCGCAAACATATAAGAGAATTAAGTAAATGGCGTATAACAAGTAAGCAAGAGAATTAAAATGACAAAATAGAAAAGACAAGAAAATTGAAGAAGATAGATAAAATAGAATAATGTAGAATAGAAAAGAAATGGAAAAGAAGGCACCACACTCTAGGAGAGTGATAAGCCAAGTGAGGATTCGCCATAAAGGTATGGAAACCTTTGATAAGAATCAAAAGGTTCTAATCCAAGAACCAAAAAGAGGAGCCAATGCTCAACTCACACTCACAATGGAGTCAAAATTTCAATCTTATTCAACTTGTCCAATGAGAGGGATACATCTCTATTTATAGAGTTTATTCCAAGGAGTCTAACCCTAATTCTAAAGAAACATAAGCAAAGGCCTAAGAAAGCTTAAGGCCCAAATTAAAATTTAAATTGAATTCAAATATCTAGGAATAAAAGTTGGGCTCCTAATTATCATCAAGTCAGCCCATTCATTACAATTACAAAAGTTAAAAAAACCATTAAAATAAAATAAAAAATCAAATTGCAAGCCCATAGTTGATGCATTATTAAGTTCCCTAGGTTGGACTTTCTTCCACTTGATCAAGTGCATGGGCTTTTCTTTTCAAACTTTGGGCTTGAGCTTGTAAGGTATTGATCACCTCTAGATGCTCCTTAGGTCTCTTTACTCTTCCCCTCATAGTTACTCCTAACCCAATCATTGACTTCCCTTTTCTAGCCTTTCCCTTCTTAGGTCCTCTCGGCCCAACTGAGGGTTTTTTTCTCTTAGTTCGTCCTTCTCCTCTTGAAGATCTTTCTTGATCTTCATCATTCCCTCCTTTTTTAAGGAAATTCGTCAAATTTCCTTTTTCTACTTTTGAATTCTCCATTTTTTTCTCCCTTTCTTTTTCTTTCTCTTTTTCGCTTTCTTTTTCTTTCAATTCTTTTATCTCTTTCTCTTTTTCTTTCATTTCTTTTCTCTTTCGGTCTATCTTTATATGCATATTCTCTTCTTCCATACTAACTACTTGTGGCACTAGTGTTAACCAATTGGGACATTGATAATTTGTGTGCCCTCTTCCCAAACACATGGTGCATCTAATATTTCTACTTTTAAGAGGAAGAGTAGAAGTGGAAGGATTATGACTAGAGATTTAACCATGAATGCTCATGGTCATTTTAGATTTTGAATGGGAATCCTCCTTCCTTGGCTTGGTCTTCCAACTTGACCTTTCATATCTCTTATTGTCATTTTCTGTTCTTTACTTCTTCTCTCATGACTTCCTCTTTTTCTCTCCAAGTTCTCAAATATCTTGTGAAATTCTTCCTTTTCTCTTTGAAAGATCCTCTCCAAATGCCTTGATAGGCCTTGAAGTTGGAGATTCGCTTCCATAGCCATCCTTCAAAGAAAAGAAGTTGGTAGACATAAAAATGAAGGACCTCACCACTCTTCTCACATATTTACACTCTTAAGATGATTCCACCCGTGTTTCAAACAATTTGCTCTTGATTAATAAATAAAAAAAAATCTTTCCTTTTACCACTCAACTCCTCTTTTACAAGTTTGTAAATAGAACACAAGCGTGAATCAATTATCAAAAGGGCATACAATTGTAAAAAAGCCCTGCAAAAGTTGTCACTCATAAGTCCAAGAAAAAGAAATACTCTAGAAAAAAACTTGAAAAGAAATTTAAAAGACAAACAAGAAAAGTCTAAGAGTGCAAACACGTGAGAAGTGTGGTGAGGTCCTATTCCTTTCAATTTTGTTTTTTTTTTTTTTACTTGAATTATGGCAGGAACAGATGGTGATGAGGGAAATAACAGATTGTTAGTTGAGGCTATTACAGCTCAAATGCAAAGAGTGATGAGGGATCATACAGAGGAGTTATATGAGAGAATTGAGCGGTTAGAAAATCAAGAACATCGTGATGATGATGGAGGTAGAAGGAGGATTGTTGGAAGGAGGAGAAGAGATAATGAAGGTGATGCTAGAGAAGACAGAATTGAGGGAGTGAAGCTTAACATTCCACCTTTCAAAGGGAAGAGTGATCTAGAGGCTTATCTTGAGTAGGAGATGAAGATTGAGCAGTTGTTCTCATGCCACAATTACAATGAAGAAAAGAAAGTAAAGGTGGCAGCCATGGAGTTCACGGACTATGCTCTTATTTGGTGGAACCAATTGCAAAAGGAGCGACTTAGATATGAAGAACCTTTGGTGGATACATGGATTGAAATGAAGAGGTTGATGAGAAGGAGATTTGTTCCTTCTTATTATCATAGAGACCTTCATAACAAGCTTCAAAGACTCATGCAAGGTAGTAGGAGTGTTGATGAATATTACAAGGAGGTGGAGGTGTCTTTGATTAGAGCCAATGTGAATGAAGATAGGGAGGCTACTATGGCACATTTTCTGAATGGGCTGAATAATGACATTAGAGATGTGGTTGAGCTACAAAATTATGTGGAGTTGGAAGACTTGGTACATCAAGCTACCAAAGTGGAGCAGCAACTTAAGAGAAAAGGTGCCATAAGAAGGAGTTCCTCTAATTTCAATTCTTCATATTAGAATGAAAGAAATAAGAAGGAGGGAGGTACTTTTTCAAATAGTACCAAGGCTGCACCTCAAAGGTCTCAATTCAAGTCTAATGAGGCTCCTAAAAAGACAAGGAGTAGTGAGATAAAATGCTTCAAGTGTTTGGGGAGAGGTCACATAGCTTCAGCATGTCCAATCAAGAAGACTATGTTACTTAAGGAGAATGGAGAAATTACTAGGGAGTATTCAGCTAGTGAAGCCGAGGAAGAGGAAGAGGTAGATGAGGAGATCATTGTGGAGGCCAAAGAAGGAGATTTATTGATGATTAGGAGGTTGCTTGGAACTCAGATGCAAGCTCTTGATGATTCCCAAAGAGAGAACATTTTTCACTCTAGGTGTTCAATCAATGGGAAACTATGTTCTTTGATTGTGGATGGAGGGAGTTGCACCAATGTGGCCAGCTCTAGATTAGTGTCCAAATTAAATTTGGAGGCCAAGCCACATCCTAGGCCATACAAACTCCAATGGCTTAGTGAAGATGGAGAGATGATTGTGAGCAAGCAAGTGGAGCTGCACATTTCCATGGGACAATACAATGACAAAGTGATATGTGATGTGGTTCCAATGGAGGCAAGCCATATTCTCTTAGGGAGGCCATGGCAATATGACACCAAAGCTGTTCATGATGGGTTCACAAACAAGATTTCTTTCATGCATAATGGGAGGAAAATTGTACTCAAACCTTTATCTCTTAGAGAGGTGTGTGAGGATCAAATAAAATTGAGAGAAAAGAGAGTGCAAGAGAGAAAAGAGATGAGTGACACACAAAAGAGTGAAACACTTGATAAAAAGAAGAGTGGAAGGAAAAAGAGTGAAACACTTGATAAAAAGAAGAGTGGAAAGGAAAAGAGTGAAACACTTGTGGGATTTATCAGAAGTTGTACCAATGTGGCAAGCACTCGTTTGGTAAGTAAACTTAACCTCAAAACTACACCTCATCTGTGACCCTACAAGCTTCAATGGCTAAGTGAGAGTGGTGAGTTGTTAGTGAATCAACAAGCATTGGTAAGTTTTTCAATTAGTAAATATAATGATGATGTTTTGTGTGATGTTGTTCCTATGGAGGCTAGTCATATTCTACTTGGAAGGCCTTGGCAATTTGATAAACATGCTCTTCATGATGGTTTTTCTAACAAGTACTCTTTTGTTCATGATTCCTTGAAGATCACACTTGGACCCCTCACTCCAAAAGAGGTTTGTGAAGACCAAGTAACCTTAAAGCTAAAGAGGGAGCAAGAGAAAAAGGACATGAAAGAAAAGTCAAAGGGGCAAGAAAAGAATAAAAACAAAGAACTTGTAATTGAGAAAAAAATAGAAAATTTATTTGCTAGGGAGAGTGAGATTAAGAGAGCTTGCCTTGCAAAGCAAGAGATGTATATTTGTTTATACAAGGATCTATACTTAAACTCTAACTCTAAACCCCTTCCTAGTGAAATTGATTCTCTTTTGTAGGAATTTGAAGATGTCTTTCCAAAAAGTGTCCCTCCTGGACTGCCTCCTTTGAGAAGAATTGAGCACTAAGTGGACTTTATTTTGGGAGCCTCTTTGCCCAATAGGGCCACCTATAGGACAAATCCTCAAGAAACTAAAGAAATTCAGAAACAAGTGGTAAGGCTTCACAGAATGCCTAAGGGCATAGTCTCGAATTGTGACTCAAAGTTTCTAAGTCACTTTTGGAGGACCTTGTAGGGGAAACTTAGGACCAAGCTTCTCTTCTCTACCACTTGTCACCCACAAACGGATGGGCAGACCGAGGTGGTAAATAGGACCCTTGCAACCTTACTTCGATCAATCATTAAGAGGAATATCAAAACTTGGGAAGAATGCTTACCTCTTGTTGAATTTACTTACAATAGGGCTATGCATGCTACTACTAATTTATCTCCTTTTGAAATTGTATATGATTTTAATCCCCTTACTCCTCTTGATTTATTACCTCTATCTAACATCTCTTCTTTGGTTCATAAGGATGGAAAGGCTAAAGCTAAATATGTGAAGAAGCTCCATGAAAAAGTCAAGGTCCAAATTGAAAAGAAGATGGAGCAATATGCTAGACAAGTCAACAGGGGAAGAAAGCGAGTAATATTTGAACCTGGAGATTGGGTGTGGGTGCACATGTAAAAGGAAAGGTTTCCAATGCAAAGGAAATCTAAGCTCTTACCTAGAGGGGATGGACTTTTCCAAGTCTTAAAAAAGATCAATGACAACGCCTACAAGATTGACTTACCAAGTGAGTATAGGGTTAGTGCAACATTCAATGTGGATGACTTAAGTCATTTTGATGTAGGTGATGAAGGATCAAATTCGAGGACGAATTCTTTCGAAGAGGGAGGGAATGATGGAAACCAATGAGGCCCAATTAGTGGTCCAAAGGGAGCAGAGCTTAAAGATGCATCACAAGGACTTGGTGGGCCCTTGACAAGGTCAAAAGTAAAGAAGGCCAAGGAAGTTTTAAAACAAGAAGTGAATAAACTTCTCTCAATTAAGTCAAATCTAGAAGAAGAAGCACTCAAGAGTGTCCAAATAATCCAAGTTTATGAAGGGCCCAATGTGGGGCATTATGCATTCAGTTTGGTTTTTTTTTCTGTTATTTTTATTTTCTTGTTTTGGAATAATTTTGTAATTGGGCCTATTGTTTTGGGCTAATTTATGCGCATAGAGAAAATAGGGTTAAAGTGCTACCTCCTTTTCTTGGGCTTGGACTAAATTACACTAGGCCAAGCAAACCTAGCTGCCCATTTGTAATAAATGAGGGGAGGTGCTACTTTTCCCTATAAATAGGGATGTGTTTCCTTTGTTTTGACACTTTTGAATAAGATTATATTTTCACT
Organism: Spatholobus suberectus; assembly: GCA_004329165.1. Taxonomy (NCBI): domain Eukaryota; kingdom Viridiplantae; phylum Streptophyta; class Magnoliopsida; order Fabales; family Fabaceae; genus Spatholobus; species Spatholobus suberectus. Next base: position 46,443,515 of record CM014732.1, read on the forward strand.
CCTTTTGTGAGTTTAAGAGCTGTGTCTCTTTTGGGTTCTTAGATAGAACCTTCTTGGTTCTTATCAAAGGTTTCCATACCTTTATGGCGAATCTTCGCTGGACTTATCACTCTCTATAGAGTGTGGTGTCTTCTACCATCTCCTTTCCTTTTCCCGTCTTTTTATTTTTAATTCATATATTTATCATTTCTTTTCCATTCTCTTTTCAATTTTAGTTCATTACTTCAAACTTTACTCTTTGTACTATTTCATCTTTTTATTTTGTCTATACTTCGTTAAACAAGATAATCAACTCAAAGGAAGATCCATAAAAACAATATGATTCCCATCAGGACCATATCAGGAGGCATTATCTTTATGGTGCTAGGTTTGAAGTGTTTAGTTGTAACACCCTTACTTTTATTTAATTAATTGTTTTATTTATTTATTCTATATATTTAATTTTGAAAAATAGGGAAGGAATCTAAAAATTCTAATCCCCATGATTAAACTCAGAATAGCAAAAACTATCGAATCGTGATTTTCAATAATTTTTCCGAGTTGAAGCCTGAAGAAATTAGAAAATGACGATTTTGTCCTTATTTGTCAATATTAAGGGCTAACATGAGAAAAAGATTCAATTGATATTAAAATGTCAAATTAAGTTTAAAATCATGTCATAGGTATTAAAATATAATTGTGGAAATTTTATGGGAATTTTCTAAAATTCTTGTATAAAATGACCAAAATACCCCTAGTTGTCAGATAACCAACTCAGTATTGGTTTGACATCCAAAAATGATTAAAATGATATTTTAGCACATTTCTAGGTAAAATATGTAATTTTATAATTTTCATAAAAATTTGAGCATTTATTGAATTAAAATGAATTTAATATGAATTTTCTAAGCTTAAAATATATAATATATATATTTATAATTCGAAAAAAATTAAAATTTGTTTTTAGAAATTATTTTTGATGAAAAATATTACATTTGTTCAGATTTATATCTAAATTAATTATTTTGGTATTAAAAGTTCTTTTTTTCAAGTTTAGGCGATTTTATCGGTACCGGCTAATTAATTAACAATCAAAATTTATACTGCAAATATTTGGGACAGCTGCTATCCCACGTTTCTGATCTACCAAGAGGTGATTCACCACCTACTTATATATGTGTCCCTAATTTTCAATTAAACATAAATCAAAAATTGCATTTTTGACATCATGGATGATCTCATCAATGGACACCTAAGCTTTTTTTTTTCCTATAAATAGGCATGACCTTGAATTGAGTTTCTCATCCCTCTTCTCAGCCGTGAATCTCCATAGAGAAATTCTCTCTCTTTAGAATATTTTCTTTTACTTTGTTTTTATGCTAAAATTCTACTAGTTTTCCAATAACTAGTAAAAATCCTCTTCCTAGGAGCTCTGCACCAACAACTTCACCAACTCTTTGAGGTAATGGGGGGAGTGGGGTTGGTTCTAATTTTCAATTACTTTGCATGTTGGTAGGAAAGGTTTTCCCCTAAACCTTTCAATGTTTAAGTTTATTAAGTTTTATAAATATTATAATGTTTAGTATTAAATTCAAGCTTTTACTAAGTTGTTATGCTGCTCAATTTTAGATCATTAAAATACATTTATTAAGTAGTTATGCTGCTCAAATTTAAACAACTATAGTATAATTATTAAGTTGTTATACTGCTCGAATTCAAACAATTATAGTAGAATTACTAAGCTATTATACTGCCTAAATTTAGAAAAAATATATTTTTAGCTATTATAATAAATAATTAAATAATTAAATAATCAAATTTTAGTAATACTCAATTAGTTTAGCAAAAATAGTAAAAGAAATAAACCATAAATCTCATAATATGAAACTAAAGATATAAATTATTTTATGAGCTATTTATGAATTTATTTTTAGAAAACTATTATAGAAATTTCAGTTTAAGTTCTTATCATTCAGGTAAGGTCTAGACACACTGATAGACCATTTCTAAAAATTTCATAAATTTTAAAGCTTATTTAGTACTTCTAATTGTGCTCTATAAGTGCCTGTGAACACATTTTTCTTAAAAATACTAAATTTCAAAAATTTTCAAAAAAATTCTAAAAATTCATGATAAAATTCTAATTATTTTTCTAAGTTTAAAATTATTTTTATGGAATTTTTTGACCATTCTATGATTTATTTCTTAATTATCAATCTTTATTTTAATTTGTATATCTTTATTTTTATTGAATTATTGCTTATGTGCTTTGATTTGAATTATGAATTATATGAATGATCTGTATGGATCAAATCTCTGTAATATAAGGCAGAGATATTAGTAGAAATTATACTGGTACTCAAATACTTGAGACCAGAATAAACCTTTAGAAATTAATGGGTTAGTGAGTAATGTAAAGCAAGGGACATGCAGTGGCATGACACCCTGTTAGGGAAGCTACAGTTTGGTACGCTGAGGAATGAAAGGCGGGGACCCATTTGGGAGGTCTCGGGGGTAGGCATCTAGTGGTGAAAGTCATAATAGCCAGGGTAGCGCCCGTGAGCTGGGATATTCACCTAACCAAGCTCGATAACCTCGATAACTGCTCAGCATTCCGGGATTGGTTTGAGAGTATACCTCTATAAATGGACGTCCTGACTGATATTTGTTCCTCATTAATGATGAGGACTGTACCATGTGATGATGTTGATGAGGTATATGTACTCCTAGTCACTTCCTAGGTTTTGTTAAGAACTATTACTCATTGATGGAAAGTATGGATCCATACCAAGTCAAGGGTAGTGTAGCATAACTTAGACTAAACCCTAGGTTCCCTTCATTAATTGTATTTAAATTCCTACCATACATGTGAAAGTGATTTAGAACAAATCACCTCACTCCATTATTTTTGTTATGCATGTTGAATCCTGATTATTGAAGATGATAACAATGCCTGATGATGCTGAGGAAGAGCTAGAAGATACTTCTCTAGATTTGAAGATCTAGTTTATAATATTTTCTTAAGGGATAGGGTAGATAAATACTGCTCTGTATAGGATCTTTTTTTTATGTATATATTGGGTTGGGTAGTATATGTCTTTTGATGTACTTTTGTTGTCTCTTTGACTATTATGTATTACTCAAACCATGATGTACAGTTGGATATATATATAACATCTCGGGCGCTGACGAGGGCGGGGAGTGGTCGCCGGTGCAAAAGAGATGAGGCATGGACAATGAGTGGTTCCTGGCAGGCTTCCAACGGGAGGGGTACATGAATGAATCGAATACACACCTGAACAAGAGGGATCCAGAGGCTGTGTAGGTATAGGACTGTACAGTTGAGGATAGATTAAAGGAATTAATTAGTGCTACCTATACCAACAAGATGCATCTACTTTTCAGTAGCCCATCACTTAAGAACTCCATAGTTAAGCGTGCTTGACTTGGAGCAATTTAGGGATGGGTGACCTACTGGGAAGTTTCCCAGGAAGCATGTGAGTGAGGACAAAGCACACTGAAAAGTCTTGTGTTGGTTTGTGGGGATAGTCACTCATCTTGAAAGCGGCCGGGCATTACATTAGTGACCACAAAAGTCTGAAGTATTTGTTTGACCAAAAGAAGTTGAATATGAGACAATGTAAGTGGATGAAATTCCTGAAGGATTACGACTTTGAATTGCATTATCACCCTGGTAAAGCAAACGTTGTAGCAGACGCTCTAAGTCGAAAATCCCTACATGTCTCAATGATGATGGTTAAGGAGATGGAAATGATAGAGGAGTTTAGAGATTTAGGTTTAGTTGTGGAGATAAAACCAAGAAGTATTAGTTTTGGAATGCTTCAAATAAGCAATAAGTTTCTAGAACAAATATAGCAAGCCCAGAATACTGATCAATATCTCCGAGAAAGGTTAGAAGCAAGGACTGAAGGAAAGGAATTGGAGTTTTATTAGGATTCAAATTGAGTCATTCAATTCCAAGGTAGAATATGTGTGCCAGAAAGTGGAGAGTTAAGAAAAATGATTTTGGAAGAAGCTCACAAGAGTAAACTAAGTATTCATCCAAGTTCTACCAAAATGTACCAAGATTTGAAAAAGTTGTTTTGGTGGCCTAGAATGAAGAAGGCTGTAGTAGAGTTTGTTGCGTCTTGTTTAGTTTATCAAAAGGCTAAAATAGAGCACCAAAAACCCTCTAGAAAATTACAACCCTTGGATATTCTTGAATGGAAGTGGGACAGTATAGCAATGAATTTTGTAACAAATTTTCCTAGAACAACCTCTAGCTATGATGCTATATGGGTGATTGTGGATAGACTAACCAAGTCTGCTCATTTCTTACCCATCAACATTAGGTTTTCTCTAGAGAAGTTAACCCAGTTGTATATTAGAGAAATCATTAGATTACATGGAATGCCTTCTAGTATAATCTTTGATAGGGATCCTTGTTTCACTTCTAGGTTTTGGGAGAGTTTGCAACAAGCCCTAGGGACTAAGCTAAGGCTAAGCTCAGCTTATCATCCTCAAACTGATGGATAGTTTGAATGGACTATCCAATCCTTAGAAGATTTGCTTAGAGCTTGTATCTTAGAATGGAAAGGTAGCTGGGATCAGTTCTTACCATTAATCGAGTTTACCTATAACAATAACTTTCATTCCAGCATTGGAATGGTTCCCTATGAGGCTTTGTATGGGAGAAAATGTAGGACTCTACTTTGTTGGTATGAGACTAGGGAATCTCTGATAGTTGGACTTGAAATATTACAAGAAATCACAGAGAAAGTTAAACTAATTCGGGAAAAGATGAAAGCATCGCAAGATAGGCAGAAAAGTTATTTTGATAAAAGGAGAAAACCCCTTGAGTTTCAAGAAGGAGATCATGTATTTTTGAAAGTTGCGCCTATAACTGGGGTTGGCAGAGCCCTAAAATCCTGAAAATTTTCACCTAAATTTATTGGTCCTTACCAAATCCTTAGAAGGATTGGTCTTGTTACATATCAAATAGCCTTACCACCCAATCTTTCTAATCTTCATAATGTCTTTCATGTATCCCAACTTCGTAAATATATCCATGACCCTTCATATATCATTGAGCCTAATGTAGTACAAATAAAAGAAAATCTTACTTATGACGTATCCCCGATCAAAATAAAGATCGGAAGATAAAGTAGTTTCGAGGTAAAGAAATACCTTTGGTGAAGGTTGTATGAAGTCAAATTGATGCAAGTTGGGAAGTAGAGAGCAAGATGCAAGAATAATATCCTCATCTCTTTACTGGTAAGAGAATTTCGGGGACGAAATTCCTAAAAGGAATGGAGTAATATAACACCCCTACTTTTGTATGTTAAATTATTCTTTATGTTTAAAAATTATTTTTAAGTCATCAATGTATTTAGAATAATTAATAATAATTTTGAATTTTTTTTTAAATTTATTAAGATAATTTTTGTAAAATGACGATTTTATCCCTATTTCTCAATATTAAGGGTCGACATGAGAAAAAGATTCAATTGACATTAAAATGCCAATTTGAGCTTGGAATCATGTCATATATATTAAAATATAATTTTGAAAAATTTCTGGAATTCTTATGTAAAATGACCAAATTACCCCTGGGTGTCTAATAAGCTATCCATTATTGGTTTGACATCCAAAAGGGGTGAAAATGGTAATTTTAGTTTATTCACAAGTAAAATATTTAATTTTAAAATTTTCATAAAAATTTTGGTATTATTGAATTAAAATGGATTTTTTATGATTTTTTTTAGCTTAAAAATACAAAATAAATAGATAAAATTTGAAATAAATTAATAAAAATTAAAATTAGTTATTAGAATTTTATTTTTGATGAAAAATAATGTATTTGTCCATTTTTACATTTAATTTCATTTTTTTGATATTAAAAGTCATTTTTTTCAAATTTAGGCAATTTTATCGATACTGGTTAATTTATCTACAGGTAAAATTAACATCTAGAAGCTGGACAGCTAAGGGAGCACGTCCCCAACCTAGGAATAGTTGATTCATCACTCTAATTTTGATATGTGTCCCTAATTTAATTAAAAATAAATCAAAAATGAGATTTATGACATAATAGCTTATGTCATCAAAGTGGACACCTAAGCTTGTTCCTCCTCTATAAATACCTCCCATTCTTGGTCATTTTTCACACACCTCCACTCTCTCAAGCTACCAAATTCTTAGAGAGCTTCTCTCTTTAGAAAATTTTTTCTTTTACTTTGCTTTTATGCTAAAATTTTACTAGTTTTCCAACAACTAATAAAGTTCTTTTCCTAGGAGCTTTACCTCAACAATTCCATCCTCTTCATCAACCACCTTAGAGGTAATGGGGGGAGTGGGGTTGGTTCTAAATTATTGTCACTTTGTATGTTGGTTGGAAGGGTTTTCCCCTAAATCCGTTTAGGCTTAAATTTTATTATTATTATTATTATTGTTATATTGTTTGATGTTAAACTTTGGTTTTTGCTAAGTTGTTACTCTGTTTAAATTTAAATTATTAAATTATAATTGCTATGTTGTTACTCTGCTCAAATTTTAAATTATTAAATTATAATTGCTGAGCTGTTACTCTGTTCAATTTTAGAAAATTAAAATGCATTTGCTAAGCTGTTACTCTACTCAAATTTAGAAAATCAAAATGTATTTATTTAGTTGTTATTCTTCCAAAATTTTAGTAATTAAATTATAATTACTATGTCGTTATTCTACTAAAATTTTATATGATTACTAAATTGTTATTCCGTTAAAATTTTGGTATTGTACAATTTCTGCAAAATAAGACAGAAATATTGATTGTACTGATGCACAAATTAAATGAAACCAGGGAAACCTTTGCTTGAGAAGTTAGGAATTGATAGTTTAGTAAGAAATGTAAAGCGAGTGACATGCAGTGGCAGACACCTTGCTAGGGAAGCTACAATTGGGTACGTTGAGGAATGAAAGGCAGGGACCCACTTGCGGAGGTCTTGGAGGTAGGCATCGAGTGGTGAAAGTTCCAATGGCCGGGGTAGCTCCCTCATACTGGGATGTTCGCTTGACCAAGCTTGACAACTCTGACAACTGCTCAGCATTCCAGGATTGGTTTGAAAGTATACCTCTATAAATGGATATCCTGACTATTATTTTTCACAATGATGTTAAGGTTGTACCCTATGATGATGTTGATGAGGTATATATACTCCCAGTCACTTCCTAGATTCTGTTGAGAATTATTACCCATTAATGGGAAGTATGGATCCATACCTAATCAAGGGTAGTCTGATACAACTTAGAATGACCTTAAGATCCCTTTTGTTGTCAGCTGTGTTTTATCTTTGTTTTATGGTAGATTTCCTACCATACATGTAAAAGTGATTTTACAACAAAACACCTCACTCTATTATTTTTTTTTCTGTGTATGATTGATCATGATTATTGAAGACGACCTTAACGCCCTGGGATGCTGAGTACGAGTTAGAGGACATCTCAACGGGGTAGGACCTGAAGACCTATAGTATTTTTTTCTTTTTGTATGAGGGATAAGGTAGATGAACACTGCTCTGTATAGGATCTTTTGATGTATTTTTTTTTAGTTTTTTTGTATTATCAAACCATGATGCACAGTTTTATGTTATATATGTATATACAGTCTTATCTTTCATCTTTTACTACCATTTTCAAACTCTGTTAAGTTTGGAATTTCTTTTAAAAGTGGAAAAATTTTACACCCATTTTTATTTACTTAAACTTAATAACTAAATTAATATGGATTGTATTTAATATAAATGGGCGTTACAAGCAATGCTCTCCCAATTAATAAAAGCTAATTACATTCAAAATGCCAAAAGTTTTTTTTACAAGTGGTCCTTGAGGCCTATTTATACTACAACTAATAAAAGGCCCAAACAAACTAAAAGGCCCAATACAAATCAAACTAAAACATAAACTAGAAACTAAAATTAACTAAGGTCTATATGGCACCTAATTAAGCAATACTTAGATGCATAAAAAGGTCCACAACAAGCTCAACAAGGCCCAATACAAAAACATCATAAATGACAATTAACAAGATAGCTAAGCCCCTTCGAGACAACTATCATCTTGAAATCAAGATTGCAAGAACTCAATGAAGGAGTGAAGAATTCAATCAGGAAAGCATGTTGAAATAAAAAAAAAAAAAATCAAGATGGTAATCAAGAGAGCATCTTGTTTTATTTCTTGGTTGTTTTCTTGTTTTCTTGAGTGTTTTGTTTATTTTGTTGATGGTATCTTCATTTCTTGGTTGGTTTCTATATTTTTGTTGTGATTTCTTACTTCCCCTCTTAAAATCTTTATATACTTGCTTATTGCTTGTTTTATTAATTATAATCAAGGAAACAAGAAAGCATCTTGCTTGCTTTGTTGAAACCATGATTATAATCGAGAAAGCATCTTGATTGGTTCATTCATTGCAAGAAGGCAAGAAAGCAATAAAAAAAATCAATAAAGAAATCATGAAAGAATAAAGCAAGAAAGCATCTTGAAATCAAGATTGCAAGAACAGAATAAAGAAGTTAAGAAACTTGTTACAACAAAAAAAAAATAAAGATTGCATGCAATCAAGAAAGCGTGTTGAAATCAAGAAAGTAATCAAGAATTGCTTGAAATCTTGATGTCCTCATTTTTTGATTATTTTCTTGATTGCAATCACAAGAAAGAATCCTTACTGTGTTTCTTAAAATCATGATTGCAATCTGGAAAGCGTCTTTATTGCTTTCTTGATTGCAAGAAAGCAAGAAAACAATCAAAAAAAGTAATCAAGAAATCAAGAAAGAATAAAGCAAGAAAGCATCTTAAAATCAAGATTGCAATTAAGAAAGCAAGAACTCAATCAAGAAGTCTAGTAATCAATCAAGGAAGCTTTCAAGAATGCATGTTGAAAGAAAAAAATAATATCAAGATTGCAATCAAGAAAGCAAACAAGTAAGTATCTTGTTTTATTTCTTGATTGCTTTCTTTATTTCTATGGTATATTGATTTCTTGATTTCTTTCATGATTTATTGGTTCCCCTCTAGAAATCTTCTTGATGGTGTTTAAGAAAACAATAAGGCATCATGAATGCTTTCTTGAAATCAAGATTGCAATCAAGAAGGCGTCTTGATTACTTCATTGATTGCAAGAAAGCAAGAAAGCAAATCAAGAAAGCATCTTGAAATCAACATTGCAAAAGCTCAATCAAGAAGTCAAGAGTTCACTAAAGAAAGCTTTCTCAAAACCATGTTGAAATAAAAAAATATCAAGATTACAATCGAAAAAGCATCTTGATTGCTTTATTGATTGATTCATTCATTGTAAGAAAGTAAGAAAGAAATAAAAAAACCAATCAAGAAAGAATAAAGCAAGAAAGCATCTTGAAATCAAGAATGCAATAACTCAATCAAGAAGTCAAGCATTCAATAAAGAAAGCTTTCAAGAAAACCATGTTGAAATTAAAAAAAAAAAAAAAAAAGATTGCAATCATGAAAGCATGTTGCTTGCAAGAAAGAAATCAAGAAAGAATAAACCAAGAAAGCATATTGAAACCAAAATTACAATAACTCAATGAAGTGAAACATTCAATCAGGAAAACATGTTGAAATAAAAATAAAAATAAAAGGTCAAAATTGTAACCAAGAGAGCATCTTGAAATCAAGATAGTCTCTTGTTTTATTTCTTGGCTGCTTTCTTGATTTCTTGAGTGCTTTGTTCATTTTGTTGATAGTATCTTCATTTCTTAGTTGGTTTCTAGATTATTTTTTCATGATTTCTTGCTTTGAAATCTTGATATACTTATTTATTGCTTGTTTTATCAATTACAATCAAGGAAATAAGAAAGCATATTGCTTGCTTCGTTGAAACTGTGATTACAACCAAGAAAGCATCTTGATTGCTTTCTTGCTATCTTGATTGCTTCATTCATTGCAAGAAGGCAAGAAAGCAATGAAAAAATAATGAAAGAATAAAGCAAGAAAGCATCTTGAAATCAAGATTGCAAGAATTGAATAATGAAGTCAAGAAACTTCTTAAAAAAAAAAAAAATCAAGATTGCATGTAATCAATATCAAAATATAATTTTCTAGGAATTTTCTAAAATTTTTGTGCAAAATGACCAAAATGTCCCTAGTTGACTACAGAGTCAAACCAATGTCTTTTTAATGCTTAAAAATAGTGAGGAAATGATCTAAGATATATTTTCATGTGAATAATTAATTTCTACATTTATTTTAAAATTCTCATATTTATTTAATAAAAATAGATTTAATGGTAATTTTTGGCTTAAAATTACATTTTAATTAGCTAAAAATTAGAGGAAAATTATATAAAATTATTTTTAATTTTTATAAATTATCTAGGACCTTAATATTATATGTCTAAAAATTATAATAGTCATTTACACTTAATTATCACAAAAACCAAATATTTTAGTAGAATATGATTAATTAACCTTGAATTGTTAAAATTGAATAAAATGCAATTGAGCCAAGACATAGGGGTTGCATGTCCAAGTCAACCATGGTGGTGATCCAATCAGTCAAGCCCAAATTAATTTAGTTAGGAAAATTTTAAATTAAAAATAAAAGCTTAAGTAAATAAAGTTAGATGATTTTAGAATCTAGCATAATTAAAATGTGAAACTAGAACCTAACTAAAGTGTAACTAAGTTACTTAGAGGTGAGATCGCCTAAGTTAGAGATAATATCAATTGAGTTGAATTTAAATAAAAAGCTAACTAAAGTATATATTGCATCATCTTAAGTGAAATCACCTACATGATGTCACTTAGCCTTATATAAGCCAAAATTTGCCCATTCCTCTCATTTTTCTCTCTTGGCTGAGCAGCACCCTCACTCTTCTCTCAATATTTTCTTTTTTTTTTCTCCTTTCCAAAGCTTGAATCCATCATATCTCACCACCTTTCAAAGTAAAGATAACTTTTGGAAGCTTAAGACACCATCACCATACCTTGGAGATCACCCACTCCTCTCATTTTCTATTTGATCCCATTGAGATATGGGGGAGGGGGTGAAGTTCTTATGTTGATCCTTTCACAAAGATGGTGGGAGGAGTTTTGGGGGCCAAAACTCATCTAAGTGTCTTTGTGTCCATTCTTTGTGTTATGCTTTCATATATTGGTTTGTGATGCAAATGACTACTTCAATGATGTATCTTGATTTTCATGTTTTGTGATGAAGTTTTGAAAAGCTTTTTGTGTTGGTTTGATGTCACTTTTGTCCTTGAATGATGCTTAGGTCCATGGTAATGCTTAAGCTTGGTTTGAGACTTGCATTGGTAAAAGAAAACTTAGAACCTCTTGGCCACTTGTTGAAGGCCAATTATTGTATGTATCATGTAATATATTTAATATATTTATGAAAATAATTATTTTGGTAAAGAAAAATTTTAACTTTTGGCCTGGTAAGTCTTCATCATTTTTGAACCAAGTACAAAAACATGGGTACCAAGAATTTTTCTTATCATAAATATTAAATTATATAAATTATTAAATTACCTTACAAGTTATTTTATTGATTAAAAATTAAAAATTTGGATTATTTTAAACCAAAATGGCTCTCGGCCATTCCCACAAAAATTTACAATTTTTTTTTCTAAAATTCAATTTTTGTATTAAATATGTAATTATATGAATTCTATGAATTCTTAGAGTTTAAAAATGATTTTGAAAATAAAATTTGTTTGTTTTAAGGAAGTATGGCTCTCGCCATACTCTTAAATTTAAAGAAAAAAATTAAAACTTTATCCTAATATTTTATAAATAATTAAAATGATCTTTTATGGATTAATGATAATTTAGATTAATTTTATGTAATTTTTTTTATGGATTTTCAATGTATTAGAAGCTATTTAGTATGAATATTTAGGCTAAATTATTATTTTGGTCCCTTATCTCTTTAGAAAATTCTATTTTGGTCCTTTAGCTTTTAAAAGTTTCGTTTTGATCCTTTATATTTTCGACGTTGCACAAAGTTATCCTTTTGTCAGTCTAAAACTAACACCATTAATAATTTAAAGATAATAGCGGTTAAAAACCGCTACAAAACAAAGTTATCATTAAATTATTGACAGCATTTTGTTTAGACTTACAAAAGGACAACTTTGAGCCACGTTAAAAACATAAAGGACCAAAATGAAACTTTTAAAAGATAAAGGACCAAAATAAAATTTCCTACAGGGATAAGGGACCATAATATTAATTTATCCAAATGTTTGTTAAACTAATTACTTTGATTAGTAAGACAAATAACTATTATTATTGTGAAGTGTTAATGAAGACAAGCCTTTGCAAGTTGAAGTAGAGACAGTGATGATGATGTGCATTGGTTCTCAATTTCTAAGACTAGAGATATCTCTGATGGAGAGATAGATTTTGAACAAATATGTTGAATTGAGGTTTAATGACCTGTTAAGATGTGAGGATCATGCTGTGGGCATAGATTCTAACTTAGGGAAGTCATAGTTTGGTACACTGTAGGATGAAAGGCAAGGACCATTGAAGAAGTTTAGAGGGTATGGTATTGAATGATAAGAGTCTCAATGGTCAGGGTAACGTCCTAAGGTTGGGACAATCACTAAACCAACTTGATAACCATGACACCTACTTAGCATCACCAAGATTGGTTTAGGGTATACTTTTGTATGGGCTGTGATAGCTCAAGACTGAAAGATGGCTCATTTTCTCGAGATTGATGATGAGGATTTTGTATCTTGATATGAAAGAGGTATACAAACTCTTGATCACTTCCCGATTTCGATAGTGAGGAGTATGGATCCATACAAAGTCTTAGATAAATTAATACAACTTAGCCAAAAACCTTAGGTTCCCCTTTTTGGTTCAGTTGTGTTTTATCTTTGTCCATGGTGGTAGGTCTTCCTACCTATCTTTGTGAAAGTGATTTCAAGAACAAATCACCTCACTCCCTTATGTTTTCTTTGTATGTGTACATTTGTACGTTGCATGGTACGAAAAGATGGCAACGATGTTGATCCTACTTAATTTTGAACTTGGAGTATAGCCCCTTCAGGGTAGGACGTATGATGAAGAAACTCAATACCTGACTTTTAGAGGGCTCCTCACTAATATTTTGGATGTACATATTTTGATCAGTTGTGGACTTTCTCTACATTTTGATGACATTGATGTATGATTAATGTTTAGATGACTTTTGTACAAAGCTTATGGTGTGGGTGTGTGTGTGTGTGTGTATGAACATTTCAATGTTTATGTTTAATGCTGATTTCTGTTTTTATTTATTGCCTTTATAACTCAATGCATGATATTAGGCAAATCACGCTTATGTTAACTTGACTTAAAAAAAAAATAAAAAAATCTCAAATTCGGCATTTAATAAATGACATGTAATTAATTTAATTATAATTAACAATGAACATAATAATGTTTGAGTTTAGAATCAATGTGAATAGGTGTCACACTAGTGATATTTTGATGTTATTGTTTTTTATTATATTTTATTGTGTGTCTCATGTTCACTTATTTTGTAGTATTTCATTTTCGCTAATTTGTATTGTTTCATGTTATGTTGACATATTTTCTACAAGTATGTTGACTTATTTTGATTTGTTCCATATTTTTGCCTCATTTATTATTTATTAAGTTATTCCACTAATAAAGTTATTTTAAATAAATAAAAATTAAGTGACAAAATTAACTAAATTAATATTTTATTTACAAGTTATTCAACTCATTAAAAAGTTATTAAATTATTTAATAAAAAAATAAATGTCGTTGTATATGTTGACCAAATATTCAACAAAAACTTGTTTTCGTGATGTATTGGTCCCCATACAAAACAAAATTTTTCGTTTAATTTTTCATCCACATACACAACAAAAACAACTTTCCGTTATGTAATTGTATACAATGAAAACTTGTTTCTATCAAGGGTATTTTTGTCAAAAAAAAAAGCAAAAAAATTTTGGGGTGGAAATATCAATCAAGGGGTGCGAAAATCACGGGCCATTAGCACCATGCAAAATCTACCCACCACTACATTTGCGCAAATGGGTTGAATTAACATGTAAAATTAATTGCTCCATTGGTCAAATGTGCAAAATGGAGGAAGATAGGACAAGCTACTTATGTAATAAGATGGCTTCATTGCGAGCTCTCCAGAGGTGATATAGAACAACAAATAATATCTTTCAATATTGTCCAACAGCTAGCTATATATAGTGCAACTAAAAGCTGGGTGGCAGTGAATTATTAGAAATACAAAGCTAGAGTTCCCCAGTGAAGGGATACTCACGAAGGATATGCATGACACATTCAGTGGCATGTGCGTAGAGTAACAACTGTCTTGCGCCATTCCTCTTTCAAAATGCTGCAAGTTGGTCAGTAGCACATCCTTGGCCACCTTCCACAAGAACACTATGATTCTTTGAGGACCAGGTCACCTGGAAATTGAGTTGAAAAGAGACACCTAATCACGACCTCCCATCACATTTAGAGAATCATGATCGAGTACCAGACCACCTCAAAATTGAGTTGAAATGGGGTACCCAATCATGATTTCAGTTACCCTTACAGAATCATACACATACGCCATCATAAAAATCCATTCCATTATTTGACTCCCTGCTTGCCACTCTGTCATCCTCGTACGGAGAAGGAAGAACCATAACCCTAATGCTATTTACGACTTTTACAAAGATAGGCGGCCAAACCTTTCCACAACCCAGTCACCATCTGGGGTGAAGATTGATTGGCAAAGATTAAATTTAGAAGTATATCACGAAATTTTAGATCTTTTTTTTTTCTTCGTTTCATTATTCACAAAAAGAATATGGTAGACCGATCATTAGACATCATGGTAGTACGTAAACCCGGATTAACATTTCAATTGCAATCCATAATTCTTAACTGATTACCACTTTCCCATTTTATCTTTCTTTAGTGGTCCAAATTATACCTATATTTTTTCTGCAATTTTATTTTCAAAATACATGTCAATGATCATAGCACAAAGCTAGCAGAACATTTGATTAAATTCTCTTTATAGTGGAGATGTGGACGTATGATATGCACTTCACGAATAAATGAACACCTCTTCGATTGTGGAATATTAAAAATTTGTGGGCAACTAACTCGGACCGACAAATTATACCTTCCACACAAGTGTAAATGATGCTACTAAATTATAGCGTATACAATTAATCCTATCCAATAGAGGATTTATACCAAACATCTGATCATGGTCATGGTCACAAAAAGATATGTATTGTCAAGTGCAAAAACACTGATACAGAACGAAAATCCATTCCGAGCACCTAGTGAATATCAATTAAAAGCGACAGAAAATTTACATACATATTGAATCTCAAGTTAAAAATAGTACGAATCGAACTATGCACTGATTTATACAATCACATGACAGGGTGACAAATCGACCACATCCCATAGATGCAGTAACTTTGTGATATTAATTAACAAAACGTGGAGTTTGACCCACTGCATTTGAATCAGGAACACCCAAAACATCTACTTACAGAGAAAAAACTAGATGGTGGAGGCTCTGCATCAGGCTCTGATTTTTTTTGAGGAAGCTGCTTAAAAAATGCTTTCACAGCTCCTGTCACTCCATCCTCATTTTCCATGGCCTTAGCAAGTTCAATTGCACGTTTCTTTACCTGAAATTTATATTAAGCATTATCTTTAGTAATAAAGCACCCAACAAAAACTAAGAATTCCACCAAAATTGCAATGCTTCGCAGAATATCTAAAAAATTAATGGAAGTTTCCCTCGTCTGGGGACCTTCTTTTAACAACAGGCAGAGTCAATATATGTACCTGTCGATCAGCCCATCCATCAAATATAAAATAAAAAATAAGTTAAGCATAAAACTGAGTTTGACATATACTCATGATCGTCCAGCTTCAAAAGGTCCATGATGACAGCATGGGAGAAATTCAAGGTTTACCTGGCGAAGCTTTCAGATAAGTTATGATAGAGAACCAGGACCAAATACAGAGGTGGAATCAACGCATGACCCGATGGTAGAGATGATTGAAGCCAAGAATGTGGTAGAGGAGATGAAGGTGGGAGACAAATATGAAGATGCAACATTCAGTGTTTCCAGAACTCAGTTTTGGTTGAGATGACCACAGAAAAAGGAGAAACAAAAATCACTACTGAGACCACCAGACACAGATTCATCCACAGGGAGGTGGGAAGAACATCAGTGGTGTTGGGATCCTGGAGATCAAACTTGCCAGTCAAGCCCCTATCACCAAACTTGGATGCATGTACAACCAACAGCATGACAATGGAGTAGAGGCACAGCCAATGGAGATCAACGTTATATACAAAATCAACCTGCATCCCACAACCACTGGAACCACTTGTCTAACATCCAGCAGTCAACGGATTGTTCCCAGCTGAGCTGCCATGGGTGGCCACCATAGAGAGACATTTTGTTAAAGTAGACAATTTGGGTCTAGAGAAGGAGAAAGAGGAAGGGGAAGAATTGGAATTATGTGAAGTGAGTCCAATATTTTACCAAATGAACCAGGCCAAAATTGGTTGTAGTAATTGGATTCATGGGGAAGTTGGGGTAAAGACATGTGAGGAACAAGCGTGCAAAAGCAATGTGAGGAAAGACAGTAACATCAATACCCCTTTTGAAGTCTAGAGAAACTAGGAAACACATTTTATGACACAAGCAAACAATTTATCAAGATCTAAGTAATATCATATACAAGACAAGTGGAACCAAAAACACGAGGACTGGATGGCGGGGACTGCTAGGGTTTTCAAACTTTATCAGATCCAATGAATGTGAGCTTTGATACCAACTTAAAAACAGAGAAAAAACTGAATATTTTGATATTATTGACTTGATACAAAGCACCGAATGGTACATGTATAAATAGGTACAAGAAACATGAAAAAGAGGAAAGAATTATCCTAAATCTAGGAGATATCAACATACTTTTGTAAATACGGCAATCCTTCCTAGAATATATATACACAAACATAATAGCAAATAAAAACAGAAGATAATCTATATTACTCTTCCCTAATCTCAACAGTAGTATATTATTTAGGTTTAAATAAGTTTTTGGCCCCTGTAAGTTCGCTTTTTTTGTGTTTAGTCCCTATCCACTCTTTTTTTTTTAAATTTTACATCCTGTATTATTTTTCCATCAGCAATATTGGTCCCCGCTGCTAACTAGAGTCTGTTAAATGATGATATGGCCTTTTTTTTGGCCCCATCACTCAATGCTACGTATTATCACTTTGCAACATCACCTAAAATAACTTTTTACTTTTCATTTTAGATCCCTGAATAATTAATGTGTCATCTTCCTCAAGAAGACGGAACCCAATGTGCAAACAGCAACAATGAAGTCAGCTGCTCTGATGCTGAATTCTCTCCTTCCCTCATTTTAGGCCAACTTGTTGTAGCTAACCCCCAATCAGAACCGTTGCAGCAACTCCAAACCACCGTTCAATCTCACTCCCTTCACCCCCGACAACAGCTAATCTCATCAAAGGGAAAACAAATTAGAGAATTTGGAATACACCAATTGAGGAACCCTGACCATCTTAGATAAGCACCGAGATTCTATAAAAGATCATTTTTTAGGCATAATGGGACCAGCCCAATTCACTAATGAAAGGGTCCTGGTCATGAGGCAGGGAAGTGTGGGTCTAGTAAAAGGAAGAGGATTTGTTTAAAGGGAAAACCAAGCTAACCTTAGATGTTGGCACACTTCACCACATGTTGAGCCACAATCACATCCCATTACTGGATGCTTTGAAGCCTAATAATCTGCTAATATTCCATTTTGTGTAGCAGTACCTTGTTTAGCAATGCTCAACATCCCACATCCATTTCACCTTGAGCACAACTTCTCGATGGACAGTTTATATTATAAAAGGGCAGAATTATTTTTGAAGCAAATACAATATTCACTAACAACTTTTTAAGTGCAGAAAAATAAGACATGTTGTAAAAGAACTCAACAAATTTCAGAGCAAACACGTGGAATTAACACCAAAATTACACCTACTTTGGAGTAAAAGGAGAGGTGTTGAAGTACAACAATAACTATCAAATACAAAGCAAAATACTCTAGCATATAGATATAAGATGCTCACAAGGATTTGATTTAGAGCATGTACATTGTGTTTGTGAATGTTTAGGAAGATTCACAACTGGTCCAATTTAAGGTGGATTAACATTTTATATTTCAATTTTCAAGCATGAAAAATCTGGAAACAAAAAAGTCTGTATTATCATGTATGATGTACCTGTTGAAAATCAGAAATGAATATTTTATATTTATTGTAATAATTACGATTATAGGCATATAATCTCTGATTATAGGCATGTAATCTCTGATTTAAAGGAAACAGAATATTCTCTATTTATGTATAATTAATATAATAAGCCTATATAAACTCACATCTACTGTGTATTCAAACACATGGTTTTTAATTCAAACATGTCTTTGTTTCTTCTCTTTTAACATGGTATCCAAAGCTTGACAAAGGCATCTCAAAAACCGTGTCTTGCTTGGTGGTCCCACTGTCTCCGGTGACAAAAAATTTGTGAACCGTGTCCTACTCTGGTTCGCTTTTCCGACCACTTCTCTTCCTCTTTCCAGACATTTTTTCAATCACTGCCGCCACTCCGGCAACTTTTCCGGCAACCTTTCCGGCGGCCACCCACCCCATCTGGATCACCCTTGGCCGATCTATGCAACCCTCAAAACCGCGTCCTAAACCACCTTCTCACACCCCTTCACGCACGTCGTATCTGATGCACCAAACAGCAGCCCAGACAGGCACGTGGATGCTTCGTTCTGGCCACGCTTTTGTCACCTAGGTCGCCCCTCCTGTGTGCCCCTACCCCCCCAATTTTCTTCTCCATCCGTGACTGTTTGATGGTACTTCCTTTGCAAATAGGGCATTTTTGGTACTGTTCCCTTCGTTCTTTTTATGGTTTCCACAGGTTCTACTCCACCTTAGGTCAATGCACCCATTTTCTCCAACTTTCCCCTCTCTACAGAGAAGTTGGATGGCTCGAACTACTCCTCTTGGGCCTCTGGCATCACCTGGTGGATTAGTGGTTTTGGCTATAAAGATCATCTCACCAGTACTGCCGATGTTGTACTAGCCACTGCTCATGCACAATGGGAGAAGATTGATGCCCAATTATGCAGTGTGATCAAGTCCACCCTCCACCCATCTCTTAAACTGATTTTTCAGCCCAACGTCACCTGTGTATTGGTTTGGATTGAGGCGTGTGCACTTTATACTAATGACACTTAGCGACTATGTAGGCCCTGCCATGACTTGATGACCCTCATTGCCCCTCAACATTTTGATGGCCCTACATCTGCATATCTTGGGAGAGTTCATGCTGCCTTGTATGATTTTAATGAACTCTTACCTCCCATCGCCTCCATTCCTATTGAGGCTAAGAAAGAATTGGCGAACTATAGTGCTTTCTTTATGGTCCTTGCCCTGTACGGCCTACCCTCAGAGTATTCTACTACTTGTGGCCAGATTCTTAGGTCCCCCACAATCCTTACGATTACCTCCGCTTACTCTACACTCCTTCGGATTCCACTGAAGGCTCCTACAGACACCCCTACTCCTATGTTAGGTGACTCAGTTGCTCTTGCCTCCAAGAGCAGAAATTCTAGTCACTCTCGGACTGGGACATCTCAATCCAAAAATCGTCGCAAGTCCAAGCATTGTCATCGTCATGGGCACACCATTGACTATTGCTGGAAGCTGCATGGTAAACCCCCTTATCCAGCCAATGTGGCCCATACACCTCCTAGGGAATCCACTCCGCCTGCTGATCAACCACAGGTCACCCCTACTACTTATGAGGATTTTGTCAAGTGGTTTAAGAGTCGCTAGAACCCTAGTACAATTGCTTCAGTTGCACACATTGGTAATTCTATTGCTTGCATCTCTCATTCTCCTTTGGGTCCTTAGGTCCTGGACTCTTATGAGTCTGATCATATTTCTGGTAACCGCTCTCTTTTCTCTTCCTTTTCTACCTTTGGTCTTTTTCCTGCCATTACTTCCACTAATGGTTCTCAAAGATAGTCCAAAGGAATTGGCACCGCTTATCCCCTTCCCTCTCTAACCGTCGAGTCTGTTTTATATGTCCCTAATTGCCCTAACCCACTCTCTATTGTCTTACCCAATCCCATGACTTTGTCATTACCTTTACTAAAGATTCTATTACCTTGCAGGAACAGACTACGGGACAGATGATTGGCATCGGATGTGAGTCTCATCGCCTCTATTATCTTGCTGCAACACTGCAAGCATGCTCTACCATAGTCTCTTTGATGACAATCCATGCTCAGCTAGGACATTTTGGTTTACCGAAACTTCAGAAGTTGGTACCCAGTCTCTCCAAATTATCAACCCTTCACTGTGACTCGTGTTAGTTAGGGAAACACACTTGTACTTCGTTTCCCGATCGAGTCAATAAAAGGTCTACGTACCCATTTGCCTTAGTTCATTCAGATGTTTGGGGCCCTTCTCGTATTGTTACCCCTGTCTAGTTTTAAGTATTTTGTCACTTTTATTGATGATTTTTCTCGTTGTACATGGTTGTTTAATGAAAAGCGGGTCCGAACTATTTTCCTTTTTGAAAAGTTTTATAATGAAATAAAATCCTAGTTTGGTATTCCTATACGCTCTCTTCGCAGTGATAATGCACATGAATTTTTCTCTCATCAGTTTCAGCACTATGGCGTTGAAAGGCATTCTTCATCAAACATCCTGTGCTCACACCCCACAACAAAACGGGGTGGCTAAACGCAAGAATCGACATCTCATTGAGACCACTTGAACTCTTCTCCTCCACGATCATGTTTCCCCAAGCTTCTAAGGTGATACTGTAGTCACGACTTGCTACCTCATCAATTGCATGCCATCCTCTATCCTAAATAATCAAGTTCCCCATTCAGTCCTCTTTCCCCATTCACCACTTCATACACTTCCTCCTCGTGTCTTCGGCTCCACATGTTTTGTTCACAACCTGACTTTGGGCCTTGACAAGCTCTCAGCAAGGTCCATCAAATGCATCTTCCTTGGTTATCATCAATCATAAAAAGGATATTGCTGCTTCTCTCCTACCCTTCAACGATATTTCATTTCTATTGATGTCTCATTTTTTGAATCTGTCCCTTATTTTGAGTCTGCTCACTCTTCTCCTGACATGTGGTTTTCTGTTCTTTTTGATACCCCTACCCTTGTCCCCCTTCCATCTGTTTCTCCGGATAATCCTAAGGTGAATCAAGATGTTCTAGTAGCACCCCCGACCGTGTGACCCCTTCGACCCCTTTTGAATCAAAGTTGCCAACGCCCTGAAACCACTACACCAGCACTTGCGTTGGCTCTTGATGATATAATAGAGCCCATGCTAGATTCTTCCCCGGTGCCATCCTTTTCACCGGATCCGGGTCTGCAACCTAACATTGATTGGCCCATTGCTCTATGAAAAGGTATTCATTCTACTCGCAACCCTTCTCCTCACTATGTTACCATTAGTTATCACTTATTTTCTCCTTTGCATTATACTTGCCTCTCTTCTTTGTCTTCTGTGTCTATCCCTAACTCTCCAGGTGAAGCATTATCTCACCCTGAATGGAGGCAAGCAATGATTGACGCGATGTGTGCCCTACAGAGTAGTGGTACCGGGGGTTTAGTTCTTCTCCCCCTTGGCAAATCTGTTGTCGACTGTCATTGGCTATACACACTTAAAGTTGGCCCTGATGGAACCATCGATCGTTTCAAGGCGCGTCTGGTGGCCAAAGGATACATATGGACAGGACTACAATGATACCTTCTTTCCAGTGGCCAATGACTTATGTCTGACTACTATTATCCATGGCTGCCATTTGCCACTGGCCTCTCTTCCAACTTGATATTAAAAATGCTTTCCTACATGGCGATCTTGACGAAGAGGTCTACATGAAGCAACCTCCAAGGTTTATTGCTTAGGGGGAGTCCTCTACTATGGTTTGTCGACCTCGTAGGTCCCTATATGGGCTTAAACAGTTCCCCGAGCCTAGTTCGGCCGCTTTCATACTATTGTACAGCAGTTCGGTATGACTTGCAGTGAAGCGGACCATTCTGTCTTCTATCGCCATTCACATCAAGAATGCATCTATCTCATTGTTTATACGGATGATATTGTCATTACAGGTAGTGATCAGTATGGCATCCTCCATCTGAAATAGTACCTCTATCGACAGTTTCAGACTAAAGATCTTGGTAAGCTTTAGTATTTCCTAGGTGTCGAAGTTGCTCAATCCAAGGATGGTTTGGTAATCTCTCAGAGGAAATATGCTCTTGAAATCTTGGAAGAGACTGATCTACTAAATGCTAAGCCAGTAGACACTTCTATGGAACCTAATGTCAAACTGCTACCCAATTAGGGGGAGCTCTTATTAGATCCTAGGAGATATAAGAGACTAGTTGGAAAGCTAAACTATCTCATAATCACTTGTCTAGATATTGCCTTTGCTGTGTGTGGTGAGCCAGTTCTTGAACTCTTCCTACCAAGACCATTGGGATGTTGTAATTCGAATACTAAAATACATCAAGATTGTTCTAGGTAACTGCCTCATTTATGAAGATAGGGGACACATACTCAGATAGTTGGGTACTCAAATGCTGATTGGGCCTGTTCACCCAGTGATAAACGATCTATCTTGGGGTATTGTGTGCTAATTGAAGGAAACTTGATATCCTGAAAAAGTAAGAAGCAAAATGTTGTAGTAAGATCCAGTGCTGAAGCAGAAAACAGGGCCATGGCTTTGGTAACTTGTCAACTCATGTGGCTGAAGCAGTTTCTCAAAGAACTCAAGTTTGAAGAGTCTATGCAAATGACACTGAAGTGTGATAATCAAGCGGCTTTGCATATTGCATCTAATCTAGTCTTCCATGAAAGGACCAAACATATTGAGGTTGATTGTCATTTCATCGGGGAAAAAATCGAGTTGGGGGACATTACTATGAGTTTCATCAACTCCAGTGACCAGTTGGCAAATATCTTCACTAAGTCTTTAAGGGGACCGAGAATTGGCTATATTTGTACCAAGCTAGGCGCATATGATTTATATGCTCCAGCTTAAGGGGGAATGTTGAAAATCAGAAATAAATATTCTATATTTATTGTAATAATTACGATTTATAGGCATATAATCTCTGATTTATAGGCATGTAATCTCTGATTTATAGGAAATAGAATATCCTCTATTTATGTATAATTAATGTAATAAGCCTATATAAACTCACATCCGTTGTGTATTCAAACACACGGTTTTCAGTTCAAACATGTCTCTGTTTCATCTCTTTTAACAGTACCAAATATAGGGCATGAGTGTTTATTTGATAAAATGTGTATGTTAAAATTGTTATGAACAGTTCTGATATTGAGTTTAATAAATCATATGGACAAGTTACAGTTCATTTGATATATTCCATATTATGATTTTTCCCTAACTAAGTTGTATGTCATTGTCCTTGTTACATCTCATGCTCTAATCTCTTAAGCTACAGCTTATTTGTACAGATGGACTTTTTCTAGTTTGGAATCCTTTCAATTGTGATTGCAGCTTATATACAAAGCAAAATACATCGATAATGACTCAACCAAATCTAACTTACATAACAAAAAATAGTAGACATGAAATAGACTAGTAACAAACTTGTAATGACTAGAAACTACTAATGAAGGGGCCATGCTTTGGAAAGTTGCCTACAACTTAAGAATTGTATCCCTATTAAAGCATGGCAGCAACAAGATATAGATGGCATGTCTCTTTTGGATTTTATACCATTTCTTGAGTTTGTTTCCCGTAGTAGTCCACCTAATATAAGACTAGTTTCTAGAGAAACTAATCCAAGAATAATACTAAAGTGGATAACAAATTTCTTCGTTGAGGCTAGGAAATAAGATTGTTAGTTTCTTTGCAAGTTGATTGGTCATTTCACCAAATATTGTGAAGTCACTGCAAGTTGATAAGTGGTTACATGAAATAGAAAAAATGTAGATTTTGTTTTACACGAGTCATGCAACCTATGGCTTGAACCATTATTTTTTGGCTTATTGTAATTTTGTTGCTAGAAAGCAATTATTAATTTCAGGGGATGGAATTTTTTATTTTTTTTTCACTTGATAAATGCATCCATGACTAATGAAAAAACTTGTGTCTCTTTTATAGTAGAAACACACATTCATACAGATGAGGACAGTTCTGAAGGTGGTTGATAACTTGGGGGCTAAAAATGTGATGTGCATTCAAGCTTTGAAAGCGAAGCAGGGGGCAAGGTTAGGTGACATAACAATAGCATCAGTGGAGGAGGCCCATCCCAATGGAAAAGTAAAGAAAGGAAAGCTAATGTATGGTGTGGTTGTGTGTGCAACCATGCATAGGGGGCGATGTGATGCAGTTCTTAATGCCAGATTTTTTTGCAAGTTGATTTAACCTTGAGCATATCTACTCAAAAGTGGCTATGGATGAATTTCACCATATCAGTTGCACTAGTGTTATCAATGGCGGATGGCGAATTATGGTAGCAAGCCAAAAATTTGCCATATAAATATGGTAGATGGCATTGCGAGATATGGCGGAAGCATGGTGGTCAAAATAAAAATACAATATATATACAATATATATATATATATATATGTTTAGAAATAAAATTGTAATGCAAAAATAACAAAACACAGCCACAAAACTAACAATAACAACAAGTTTTAAACATCCAATAACAATAAAATGATACCAAAACACCAAGTTCAAGACTTCAAACAACTAAAATAACAAAACAATAGGTTCTAGACTTAAAATAACAGCCATAAAACTAACAAAACACTGAAAACAACAACCTAAATTGTCTTAAATGTCTAATATTCATCCTCTAGCTCCTCTTCAACCCCAACATAATCATTTTCCTTGTCATCTACTGAGCCATATTCCTCTTCCTCTTCTTCAGATTTGTCAAAGTTAAACAATTCTTCTTTGGTATCCTCAGACTCGAAGTCAGAGTTCTCAAGTTCTAATTCTTCATCAACTTGAACCGCTTTTACTTTCCCTCTTCCTCTTGAGCTTGAAGTTGCACCTGGACCTTTCTTAGAAGCTTGGACAGCTCCAATAACAATACCACCACTTGATGGCTCCTTTCTTTTTTTCCTTGCTTTCCTTCTTGTATAGATTCTAGGCTCTCCAACTCCTGAAACTTCATAAACAATTGCCCAATTCAGTGTGGTATCATCAGCAAAAATCAACTCATTCCCTGCTACATCTTCATTATCATCATCCACCTCTCCCACTAACCACTCATTACACTCATCAATGTCATTGAGTGCAATAAGGTCAATTTCATTTTTAAGAATATATCTTTGTTTGAGCTGTTGGTTATATTTGATATAAACCAAACCATGCAAATTTTTATGGTCTAGCCTATTTCTCTTTTTGGAATGAATCTGCATTATAAATATAAACAAAGGGTTAATTAGTTTGTTCCTAGGCTTGACCATCAAACTAAATGAAAAATAATGAGTCATGAATTGTGATTATTACTTGCTCAACAAATACACTCCAATTGTGTTCACATCCCGATGCACTACATGTCAAGCTCAAAATCTTGATAGCTAGCTGCTGCAAGTTTGGAGTCGAGTGGCCAAACAATAGCCACCATTGAGCTACAAAACCAAAGAGTGCGACTTAAAAAGTTAAAATTTAAACATTAAAACTTAATTACTTAAAACACTTTGAATATTAGGAGTAGGAGATTAGGAGTTTCTCACCAAGAGAAGTCGTCTTCCTTGATGATTTTGCAAAGTCAAAACCAAATAGACCACTAGCACTCTTATAAATTGGCAACTCGGTTAGAATCTTTTGTTGCACATCTTCACTTGACACCAAACTCTTGAGCAATCATACAACCCATCAGTAACCTCCAAATCAAATTCCAATTGTGGGTTGACAATTCCATCTATCATCAATGATTGTAAATACATCTTTGTTTACTTTCATTGTTGTTGAAAGACTTCATAATTGCCTCTTTGGCCTTCTCCATAGTTCATAAATATAGTTCATAGCTGGTTTTCTTTCCCCATCAACAAGACGAAGCTCTCGAACAAAAAGGGTCATGACTTTGAGAGTAAAAACCACATGATTCCAAAATGAAGGCACAGGGACAATTTTTATTGCTTGCCTCCCCTTAACTTCCTATGACAACTTGTTTTGCTCCATTCATCAGAAGTAAACATCTTTATCAAATTTCCTTTCATGAAGCCTTTCCAATGATAAATGGAAGTAGCAATCTTGTAACCACATCTTACCAATTCCCTCTTGTTTGTGAAATGTCTCAAAAACTCAAGGTACTTGAGTAGCTACAAATAAACCCAACAAGACTAACTCCAGTTTGAATTGTCTTCTTTATTAAAGGAAGCTTTCCAATATCTTCAAGCATCAAGTCTATACAATGGGCTGCACAAGGGGTCTAATAAAGATGTGGTCTTTTATCTTCCAACATATTACCAGCTAAAACATAATTGCTTCCATTATCCGTGATACCTGAATAACATTATCTTCTCCAATCTCCTCCACAAGGGAATCAAGAAACTCAAACATCTTTTCACTAGTCTTCACAAATTTAGAGCCATCAATGGACTTCACAAACATGGTCCTAGCAGGAGAGTTCACCAAAAAATTAATCAAGCACCGTTGCTTTCGGTCAGTTCACGCATCTGACATAATAGAATAGCCATGTTTGCTCCACTGTTCCTTATGATCCTTCAACAAGTCTTCAATGTATTCCAACTCCTTGTTGAGGAGTAGAACTCTAATATCATGATAAGACGGAGCTGGCAGATTTGGACCATAAGCACCAATGGCTGAAATCATATCTTGAAAGCTTTTCAATTTAAAGGTTGAATGATAAGCCGGCTTGGTACCAAAAACGAGCAATATATTGATGGACCTTGGCTTTTGCTTCTTTGTCACATGCCTCTCGGATGTTAGCTTGCCTTAGTTTCTCCTTCTTTCTGTTCCTAATTACAATCTCTGGATTTTTGCAAAACAGGTCCATTGGCCCTTTTTTAGCAATATTCTTTCTCCCCCCCTTAGCTTTACTAGTTGCTGATATAGAAATTATCCCATCATCTTCACTGTCATCATAAGCCATATTTGAAATTTCAATGTTGTCTTCTTTTGTTTCCCTCTAAGATGTGCCCAAAGCTCTTCTCTAGCATTCCATTGGCCTCTTGAAGAGCCTTGTTCAGCTGCCATGGTGGAACATGTCGTCAGAGATTGTCGTCGACTCGTCGAAGTTAGTCGCTAGTCTAGTGTAGTCGTCGGAGATAGTGGCTAGTCTGGTGCAAAGGGGTTAGGTAAATTGGTCTGGTGTGCAAAGAAGAAGAAGAGTCGTAGCAGCGTTGCACTGTGTGAACTGCGAAGAAAAAGCCACGAACTATCTTTGGTGTGCGATTTTCACCCTAGAATAACTTTTGTAAAAACATTTTAATTTGGGCATTGGGCTTTAGCTTCAACGAAGCTGTTTGGCCCTGTTTTTTATTATTTATTTATTTGTTTTATTAAGTTTATGTTTGGGTCCGGGTTAGGTCATATGACCCAGCCCATTTCTTTTTGTTTTAAAGTTTTTCAAATACTTATTGGGTTGTGATCGGGTCAACGGCCCATTTAATTTCTGTAAGGATTTTAGGGTTTCATAACCCTTTTTCGCAGTGGGCTGGGGTCGGCTTTTTCATAGTGGGCTGGGGTTGGGTCACATGACCCGATACATTCATCCCTGTCCCTTCGATGAATATGAGTTGCGTTTCTGCCATAGCTGCTTGCAACACCATAACCGTGTCGCCCATCACGGCTACCACGCAAAATCCGCCACACCACTGCCTTTCTATGGCAGCTTGATAAAATTTCGCCACCGCCTTCTGCCATGGCCGCTTTTCAATAACGCTGAGTTGCACAAATTTTACTACTAGCATAATAAAAAATTTCATTCATCGTGTAAAAAGAAAAAATAATGTTGTTAACAGTAGCGTCTAAATATGCTAACAGAAAAAAAAAAGGGACGTATTTAGGAAAGTTTATATCTTGTTTATTTGTTTCCTTATTTCCCTATTCATGGGAGATTTGATCTATAGAAATACTAATTGTACTCCTATTCTGATGATATTTTTGAAGATGGGTCTACAATAAGTAAACAAAGTCAAAGTATTTGCTTCAATTCTGTTTCTGGGTCCAAAGACAATGAAATAAGGTTAGGCCATCCTAGTTTTAATTATTTACAGCATTCGTTCCCAGACTTTTTCAGAAATAAAAATCCCTTTTTATTTACATGTGAAACTTGTCAATTTGCTATACATCACCACACTATTTATCTTGCACAAGCATATAAACTAGCTAATCCTTTCACTGTTATTCACAGTGATGTTTGGGGGCCAAGTCGCATAACCACCCCTATGGGCAAAAGATGGTTTGTGAGTTTTATTGATGATCATACTAAGTTAAAATGGGTGTATTTGATGAAAGAAAAATCTGAAGTTGAAGCAATTTTTAAAACATCTTTTTGCTATGGTTCAAACTCAATCTCAAAAAACAATCTAGATTTTTAGAAGTGATAATGGAAGAGTATACTTCAACAAATATCTCAACCGGTTTTTTGTGCAAAAAGGCCTCGTTTATCAAAGTTCTTGTGTTGATACCCCTCAACAGAATAGGGTAGCAAAGAGGAAAAATAAGCATTTGTTAAAAGTTGCTAAAGCCTTACTTTTTCAAACTGTGGTTCCTAAATATCTTTGGGGTGAGGCCATCTTAATAGCAACTTATTTGATTAATAGTGTTACAAAAATTGTGTTTAACCCACACACTAGCAGGTTTATTTATAATCACAGAATTACAAAAAGTAAGGAAACGGGATCAAGATCCCTAAGAATCAGCTATGGGATAGTTACCCTATTTATAGTGAATAAAACCAGACCTCTAATAGTTTCCTAGTTACTCAATTTACAATGAATCTAATCAGATCTTTAACACTCCCCCTCAAGCTGGAGCATATATGTCGTATGCACCAAGCTTGTTACAAATATAGTCAACGCGGGACCCCTTGAGAGATTTAGTAAAAATATCTGCTAGTTGGTCACTAGAGTTGACAAAATCAATGGTGATTTCTCCTGAGAGCACTCTCACAAAATGACAATCTATCTCTATGTGTTTAGTCCGTTCATGGAAGACCAGATTAGATGCAATGTGGAGAGTGGCTTGATTGTCGCAAATAAGCTTGGTGTCCTGCGTATCTCCAAACTGTAACTGTTGGAGAAGTTGTCTAAGCCATGTAATTTCGCATGCAGCTACTACTATGGTCCGGTATTCAGCTTCGACGCTAAATCTAGCAACAATATTTTGCTTCTTGCTTCTCCATGAAATTAAATTCCCTCCAATGAGAACACAATAGCCAGAGGTAAACCTCTTGTCTGATGAAGATCCTGCCCAATCAGCATCAAAGTAACAGACAATTTTGGTGCTGTCTTTATCTTCATATAAGAGTCCACGGCCTGGTGCATTCTTGATATATCTAAGGATGCGCATGACAACATCCCAATGACTCTAACAAGGAGCGTTGAGGAACTGACTTACCACACTCATTGCAAATGTGATGTCTGGCCTAGTGACAGTGAGGTAGTTGAGTCTACCAACAAGTCTGCGACATCTTCCCGGGTCTTCAAGTAGCTCCCCCTGACCCAGAAGAAGCTTGGCGTTGGGGTTCATAGGAGTGTCACTAGGGCAATAGTCAAGCATACCAGTCTCGATGAGAATATCTAGAGCATATTTTCTCTAGGAAATGGCAATGCTAGAAGTGGATTGAGCAACCTTGCTGCCCAAAAAATATTTGAGCGGACCTAGATCCTTGGTCTGAAACTGATGCTGAAGGTGAGATTTGAGCCGGCAGATACCGTCAGAGTCATCACCAATAATGACAATGTCATCAACATAGACCACCAAATAAATGCACAAGCTAGACGGAGAGTGAAGGGTAAAAACAGAGTGGTCTGCCTCGCAGCGAGTCATGCCAAACTAAAGTAAGGCAGAGCTAAACCGGCCAAACCAAGCACAGGGAGATTGTTTCAGGTCATAGAGAGAACGACGATGGCGACAAACAAGGCGAGATCCACCAGAAACAGTAAAATCGGGGGGCTGGTCCATGTAAACCTCTTCTTGCAACTCACCATGCAAGAAGGCATTTTTAATATCCAGCTGGTGAAGCGACCAATGGCGGATGACAACCATAGCAATGAACAGTCGAACAGAAGTGATCTTGGCCACAGGGGAAAAGGTGTCCCTATAGTCAAGGCCAAAGATCTGAGTATAGCCCTTAGCCACCAAGCGACCTTTGAACCAATCAATAGTGCCATCCGGTCCAACCTTCACTGTATAAACCCAGCGACAACCAACAGTAGTCTTGTCAGGAGGCAAAGGAACAAGCTCCCATGTTCCACTTGCTTTCAAAGTAGCCATTTCGTCCAACATCGCCTACTGCCAACGGGGATCAGTCATGGCTTCTCCTATAGACTTAGGAATAGACACAGAATCCAAAGAGGAGATAAAAGAGAAATAGGAAAGAGATAAACGGTTATAATGAAGAGTACAAGCATATAATGGGTGAGGATTTTGAGAGCACCGAATACCTTTACGCAGGGCAAGGGGAAGCTCATGTGCAGGAGACGGTGGAGGGTCGTTTGGAGCAGGAGATGATGTTGGCGGATCAGTAGGTGGGGCAGCGGGGGAAGTCTTCGTCGGCATTGATAGGTAATCAGTGGTGGTGGAGTAGAGATAACGGCCAGCATTGGAACAAGTGAAGTATCCAAAGGAGCATCGCTGGTGGTGGGTATAGAGAAGAATGGAGTAGACTCAAAGAAAGTGACATCAGCAGAAACAAGATACCGTTGAAGTTGAGGGCAGAAACAACGATATCCTTTCAAGAGACAAGAGTAACCTAGGAAAACACATCTAAGAGACTTAGCAGAGAGTTTATGTTTACCTGGAGTGAGATCATGGACAAAACAAGTGCAGCCGAATATAAGGGGAGGAACATGGTAGAGGTCCTGTTTAGGTATAGAATGGAGTACGGAGTCTGATTGTTGAGGACAGACGAAGGCATGTGATTGATCAAATAACAAGCAGTAAAAAGTGCATCACCCCAAAAGCGGAGAGGAACATGATAGTGAAGGAGGAGAGTACGAGCGGTGTCAACTAGGTAATGATTTTTTCGTTCAGCAACACCATTTTGTTGTGGTGTGTGAGCACAAGATGTCTAATGAATAATTCTTTGCGAGGTTAGAAATGATTGAAACTGGGAAGACAAATATTCTCTGGCATTATTAGTGCGTAAAATTTTAATGGATGTCCCAAATTGATTCTGAATTTCATCCGAGAATCCTTGAAATACATGAAAAACATTAGAACGATTTTTTATTAAGAAAACTCAAGCACAACGGGAAAAATCATCAATAAACATGACAAAATAATAATACCCTAAAGTTGAACAAACGCGACTAGGGCCCCAAATGTCAAAGTGAACCAAAGTAAAAGGTGACGCAACACTTTTATTAACACAAGGACTGTAGGAATGACGAACATGTTTTCCTAACTAACATGACTCACATTCTAAGGACTCAAGGGAAGAGAGAGTAGGAACCAAAAGGCGTAATTTGTCCAAACTAGGATGACCAAGGCGTTGATGAGCAAGTTTTGGAGAGGGCGTGGAGACACAAGCAGCTGGTGATGAGAGTTAATACAATCCCCCAGACTCATGTCCTGCTCCAATTATTCGTCCGGTATGTCGATCCTGAACAAAGACAGAATTATTAACAAACAAGACAGAGAAATCAAGTGTGCGGGTGAGCTTGCTAATTGAAATTAAATTGAAAGGACAATCAGGAACAAACAGAACAGAATTTATCAAAAGAGTAGGAAGAGGGTGGGTTTGACCAATGCCACGAACTGGAATGTAAGAGCTGTCTGCGAGAGTAATAGACGACAAGGTGTCGGAAAAAGACAACTGAGAGAAAAGAGATTGGTTACCAGTCATGTGATTTGAGGCACCAGAGTCAAGGATCCATGGGCCGGATTGAGAGACAAAGGCAACAGGATTACCATACTGAGCCACGACAGTAATAGACGAGGCAGGTTGCTGGGCTGCTCAGAACTGGAGGAAATCATGATACTCAGTGGCGAAAATAGTCACATCTACAGGTGAAGCAGGTTCAGCAACTTGAGCCACATTAGCTGATTTCGATTGTTCCCGAACTTTGGTGCGACAATCTGCTTCAATGTGGCCAAAGCGGTGACAATAAGTGCAATGAGGACGACTTTTGCCACCATGGCCCCCGCTGCGTCCACCATGGTGAGAAGAGTGGGAGACAAGGGCAGAGTAATCAACAGAGGGGGCAAATGGATGCCCAAAAGCATGCAGAGTGGAGAGACACAACAGTTGTTCACTAATCATGTCATAGGTAGGAACAGTAGGGCTGGAGAGGATTTGGTTACGCATTGAGTCAAGGTTAAGTGGAAGACCAGCGAGGACGAGAACTATGAAGAACTGATTACGTTGCCGTAGAAAGTTCTCTGCATCACTAGTGAAGGGCATTAGATTATTAAAATCAGCAATCAAATGATCGAGCTTACCAAGATACGTCTACATGTCCATATTCTCAAGTTCGGTGGATATCATAGTGGTCACCACACTGTAGAGACGATGGACATCATTGGAGTAGACTTTCTTGGCTTTGGTCCAAACCTCGTAACAGGTGGGGAATGCCTAGTATTGAGGTTGAAGGTTGGGAGCAATAGAGAACCACAGGACACTATATAAAAAGGCATCAATCTGTCGCCAATGAGCGCGATCCTTTTCGAGAAAATTCGTGGCTTTAGTGGTCAAGTTGTCGGTATAGCCTTGACCATGGAACCACAGCTGGACAGCAGTAGCCCAAGTGCTGTAATTGGCTATTCCAATTAATTTTTCACAAGGAATCAACAGAACAATGGTAAAAGTCACTGCAGAGGTGAAAGCGGAAAAGGACCTAGGAGAGGCCATGAAAAAGGGAGCCAAACAGGGTCGGGCAAGGGTGCCAGAGGTAGGGGAAGGTGGCGGGGGGGTCGCCAGAAAAAGCGTCACGCATCGATTTGGGCAGATCACGTGAGATGTACGCGCCGACGCGTACTATGTCAGACAGCGGCACATTTGGGTGCACGGTGGTCGCCGGAGGGTGGCAACGTCGGTGGGGGGGTCGCGCCGGAGAAAAAAGGGTGCAGCAGTGGCCAACGAAGCTTCGTAGCTATTTGCCATATTGTTCACGCGAACCAAACAATGGGGGGACACTGCGGCGAAGAGAAGAAAAGAATCGAAACTCATAATACCATGTTACAGAAACTATGTTTAAACCACACACTAGCAGGTTTATTTATAATCACAAAATTACAAAAAAAAAGGAAACAGGATCAAGATACCTAAGAATCAGCTATGGGATAGTTACCTATTTACAGTGAATAAAATCAAACCTATAATAGTTTCCTAGTTACTCTATTTACAATGAATCTAATCAGAAATTTAACAAATAGGATGCCCAGTAAAGTCTTAAAATTCAATACACCCCTTGGTATGTTCTAGAAACACTTTCCAATAAACAAGATATCTTCTAACTTGCCTTTAAAAATATTTGAATGCACAGCCTTTATATATGTTAATACACCAAATCAAAGTAAACTTGATCCTCAGGCAAAAAGGTATGTTTGTTGGGTATGCTCCATCTCAAAAGGGGTATAAATGCTTTGACCCAATTTTCAAAAAAAATTGTGACTATGGATGTTACTTTTTTTGAGTCTACACCATTTTTTCAATCTCATCTTCAGGGGAACTCAACAGAATATCTTCAAATTGATGAGTCAAATGATGGAACAAGTCCTATAAATAATGAAAACTCTAATATTTGCCTTATACCAAGTACCAAAAATCCTAGCACTCATGATTTGGTACTAAGAGGTTGTGAAAATATCAGTCGTCCTAATTCCTCAAAATTAGAAGGTAATAAGACTGAACCCAGAAAGGGAATTGAAGCTGGTACTAAACATAAAGGTATAGAACCCTTTGAACATTTTTATACAAGGAGGAACCACAGTCAAAGAGTAGAGAACTGTGATCTTTTGCTGAACCATGAATCCAAGGAACCACTAGGTAATTCGTATCTTGAAGTTACACAACTAATTGAAACTGAATCTAAGTCTGTCAAATTCTAAATCCACTGAGTTAGTTGATTGTGACCTTCCCATTGCTCTTCGAAAAGGTGTTAGAACATGTACTAAACATCCTATATCTAATTGTCTTATGATAAACTATCACCAAACTTCTATGCTTTTACCTCACAATTGTCATGTATGGAGATTCCAAAAAATATACATGATGCCTTAAAAATTCTAGAGTGGAAAAATGCTGTCCAAGAAGAGATGAATGCTCTTGAGAAAAATTAGACGTGGCGAGTTATGGAGCTGCCCGAAGGAAAAAATACTGTGGGATGCAAATGGATATTCACTATAAAGTACAAATCTGATGGCTCTATTTAGAGATACAAGGCCCAGTTGGTTGCCAAAGGGTTCACTCAAACCTATGGAATTGATTATTTCGAGACCTTTGCTCCGGTTGCAAAACTGAACCCTGTGAGAGTTCTTTTATCTCTTGCAACTAATCTAGATTGGCCGTTACAGCAGTTAGATGTAAAAAATGCATTTCTAAATGGGGATTTGGAGGAGGAAGTATATATGGATGCTCCCCCAAGATTTGAGCCAAAGTTTGATTCTAAATTCTACAAGTTAAAGAAGTTGTTATATGGCCTGAAACAATCACCACGGGCATGGTTTGATAGATTTACACAGTTTGTAAAAGGACAAATGTATACTCAAAGCCAAGCTGATCATATTATGTTTGTAAAACGGTCAATTAATGGAAAGATTGCCATTCTGATTGTTTATGTTAATGATATAATAGTCACAAGAGATGACTTGGTAGAGATAAACAGGTTGAAAGAGGCCCTTGCTGTAGAATTTGAAATTAAAAACCTAGGATTGTTGAGATACTACTTAGGAATGGAGATAGCTCACTCAAAGGAGGGGATTATTCTCTCACAAAGGAAGTACATTCTTGATCTTCTCAAGGAGACAGGCATGATCGGATGCAGACCAACAAAAACTCTGATTGATCCAAATCAGAAACTTGGGGATAGCAAAGAACGAACTCCAGTTGACACCCCCAAGTATCAAAGGTTGGTTGGAAAATTGATTTATCTATCTCATATTCGGCCAGACATTGCATTTGCAGTGAGCTTAGTAAGCCAATTCATGCATTCACCCCATGAAGGCCACCTTGAAGCAATCTATCGGATCCTAAGATACTTGAAGAGTGCTCCGAGCAAAGGTCTATTTTTTAAGAAGTCTACATAGTAGACCATAAAGGCCTATACTAATGCTGACTAGGCAGGATCAGTCACAGATAGGAGGTCTACATCAGGCTATTGCACATTTGTTTGGTGTAACTTAGTTACAGGGCGCAGCAAAAAACAAAATGTTGTATCTAGGAGCAGTGCTAAAGCTGAATATAGAGCCATGGATCAAGGAATATGAGAAATGTTATGGTTGAGGAGACTTCTTGAAGAATTGGGAATGCAGGCGAACTTACCATTAAAGTTGTGTTGTGACAATAAGGCAGCTATAAGCATAGCACAAAATCCAATTCAGCATGACAGCACCTAACACGTGGAAATTGATAGACACATTATTAAAGAAAAGGTTGATAATGGAGTTATTTGTATGCCATTTGTTCCATCTGCACAGCAAGTGGTTAATATCCACACTAAAGGGCTCTCTCGACCTAAGTATGAACTGCTCGTGAGCAAGTTGGGCATGATAGACATCTATGCACCAACTTGAGGGGGGTAGATGAATCTGTCCAGATTCAAGGAAAGAGTTTAGGGGAAATAAATCTGAACCAAATCAGATCAGATTTGTTTTTAGGAAAGTTTATATCTTATTTATTTGTTTCCTTATTTCCCTATTTATGTTGTTTCCTTATTTCCCTATTCATGGGAGATTTGTTTCTTGTTTTTTATTCTTTCCTTATTTGTAGCAGATTTGATCTACATAAATACTGATTATACTCCTATTCTGATGATATAGAGAAATAAAATATTTTTCTCTAAACCTAAATAAAACAAAAAAAAGTGAATAGGGACTAGACTCAAAAAATTGCGAACTTACAGGGACCAAAAACTTATTTAAACCATATTTATTATTTACTAAAAACATATAGTTCAACAGTCCATTTACCCTTTTAAACAAAGGTGCAAAAGTTACTCAAGTAAGATAACATAACTTCGCATATTTCTCAAGCTTGACTTTAGGATAACATTTCACATATTTATATTTTGCAGACTATGTTCATATTGCTTAAAGAAGTTTTTACTTTTATAAGAAGCAAGCTCCTCTCAGTTGGCTTTTGCATATATTTTTGATATTTCAAGAATCTTATATTTACCTTGGGATCGAGCATAAACTTTATTGCATCAACCAACTTGGGAAGTGAAAACTCATCAACTGGGATAGGTGGAGGACCAACTCCTCTAGCATGTACTCTCTCACCCCAAAATGGTTGATCACCAAAAAAAGGAACTATAGTTGTTGGGCACTACCACAAAAATACCAATATTAAAAGCAGAATCAGAAGATATGATAACTATAAAGGATTTATAAAGCTATGAATTTCTTACAGCAGCTTTAAGCCCCGCAGCTGTTGTTCCAGCACCTCCATGATGAACCTGCAAAAAATGGGTGAAAGAATAAGAATCAAAATTTGCAAATAGATAATTGACACCGGATTTTTCATTAATGACTATACCCATGTAACCTGGATTTTTCTGCTTAAACAACTCTGAAAATCAGTAACAATCTACCAAATTTTTGTCCTATGATTCAATTGAATAATAATATTCAGTGAATTGTTTGAGTGAAAAAGCAGTCAACAGGTCATATATTTATATATATTCGAGAGTTAATTACATTTAAGTACAACAAAGGGCAAGTAAACACAATTCCTTTACTGATGCATGAATCTAAAAAATCATGTAACCTCCTAGCCTTCAAATGTTGTCATAATTGTTTCCAACACTCTTCCCCAAGCTAGAGCATATAAGTCAAATGCTCCAAGCTTGGAACAAGTCAAATAGAATTCCAGGCCCCCTTAGAGACTTTGTGAAGATGTCTACTAGTTGGTCATTAGAACTAACATTAGAACTAACAGATTTTGTGATCAGTTCTGTAGAAAAGACCTTTTCCTGAACAAAATGACAATCAATTTCAATATGTTTAGTTCTTTCATGAAACATCGAATTGGAGAGACTATATGAAAAGCTGCCTGATTATCACAACATAATTTCATCTGTTGGGTGTCTCCAAACTTCAATTCTTGAAAGAGATGCTTAATCCAAATAAGTTCACAAATAGCTGTAGTCATAGCCCTGCACTCTGCTTCTACACTAGACCGTGCAACATTTTACATTTTACTTTTCCAAGAGATGATATTTCCTCCAATAAAAACACAATATCCTAAAGTAGAACGTTTGTCAATCGATGAGCTCGCCCAATCTAAACAATTTGAGTGTTTTCTTTGTCTACATAGAGAAGCCCTTGTCTTGGTTCCTTTTTAATATACCTTAGAATTTGTTTCTATTCAAAATCATAATAGAATATTTTGCATTTATTGTTTATAGGAAAGTAATATCTGATTTAGAGGAAACAAAATATCCTCTAATTACGTACACTTAATGTAATAAACCAATATAATCGAGTATCCGTGGTGTATTCCAACACACAGTTCAGCATATGCCTTCTGTTTCTACTGTTCAATATGGTATCCAGAGCCTAACAAAGGCAACCTTGGAAACCGTGCCCACCCAGTGGACCCACTATCCCCGGTGACAATTTTTTTTGTTGCCTATTTTTTTGGCAAAAAACCTCCATTTTTTTTGCCACCATTGCCAGCCGTTAGTTCTCTGGTGATTTTTCCTATCATCGACCCCACCCAGAGGTGCGTCTTGGTACATCTCACGCGCCTTCACGCACATGTTTGCGAAGTGCCAATTCCGCCCTTATGTCGACATGTGACGGTGTCTTTCCAGACGTTCTTCCAGGTGTGATGGTCGCCCTTACCTACTCAACACAACCCAAGCCTCCCCTTCCTCTTTCGCGCCCATCTGTCGACGCCCCTGGTGCTGTTTGGGATTTAGGTTTCGCTCCCTTGACATTTCTACCCCTGGACCTTTTTTTATCATGGCCTCTCCTGTCTCTACAGATTCTTCTAAGCCCGATGCCCCCATTCTCTCCAATTTTGTCCTCTCCACTAAAAAATTGGATGATTCAAACTATGCCACTTGGACCTCGAACATATTACTCTGGATTAGTGGTCAAGGGTACAAGGACCACCTCACCACTATTGCTGATTTTGTGGAAGCCATTGATTGTGCCAAATGGGAAATGATCAATGCCCAACTATGCAATATCATCAAGTCAACCCTCCATCCATCTATCAAACCGATCTTTTGCCCTTACGTCACCTGCGAATCGATCTAGTATAAGGCTTTTACTCTCTACACATTTTTTTTTTTTTGGTGAATATTAAAATGACCCTAGTAAGGTTTGAACCCTCCACCTTAGGTTTCATTAGCACCTTTAACCACTAAAGTAACACACTTTTTACACTAATGACACTCAACACCTTTATGGCGTGTGTCACGACTAGATGACTCTCATCGCCCCACAAAAATTTGATGGGCCTATGTTGGCATACCTTAGTCGAGGTTATACTACTCTTTTAATGAACTCTTACCCCTCACCGCCACTAATCACCCTAAAGCCAAGGAGCTTGAAAATCGCAGCACCTTCTTCATGCTTTTTGCACTTTATGGCCTGCCTTCAGAGTACACTGCCACTTGGGACCAGATTATGGGGGTCACTCATGGTCCCCATTATGACCTCTGCATCTTCTACTCTTCTCTGGGTTCCATTGAAACCGTCTACGAAACCCCTTCCTGCTCCTCAACTTGGTGAGGCATTTGCCCTTGCCTCCCAAAGTAGCAATACGAGCCATTCTCAGGGTAGCTCTTCTTACTCTAAAAATCGTCCCAAGTGTGAGCATTGCCATCATATGGGCCATACCATTGATCGTTGTTGGAAATTGCACGACAAACCTCCTAGCCCTGCTAATTTTCCCAGACAACTCCATCTGACATGCCACAGCCAGCTAACCACCCACAGGCCACCTTTACCACTTATGAAGACTTTATCCAATGGTATTTAAGTCACTAGAACCCTGGCATTACTTCTTCGGTTGCACACACTAGTAATGCATTTGCTTGCCTATCTCAATCTCCTTCCCTTGGTCCTTGGATCCTTGATTCTGGTACGTCTAACCACATATTTGGTAACTGTTCCTTTTTCTCTTCCCTTTCTTCATCTGGCATAATCAACAATTAAATGGTCGAGCTTACCAAGATAGATCAGCATATCCATGTTCTTTAACTTTGTATCTAGCAAAGCAGTGAAGACATTGTAAAGACAATGGACACCGTTAGAATAGACTCTCTTGGCCTTGGTCCAAACCTCATAATAGGTGGAAAAAGTATGGTATTGTGGCTAAAGATTGGGGGCAATGAAGAACCATAGGATGCTGCATAAGGAAGCATCAATTTGCTGCCAACGAGCTCAATCTACGGAAGGAATATCCTTTGCTTGCATGGTCAAGTGGTCGACACGGCCTTGGCCTTAGAATCATTACTGGACAGCAGTGGCCCAAGTGAGAGACCGGAATTCACAATCAATTTTTCACAAAGGATCAACAAGACGTCGATCAAGGTCACGACAGAACCGGAATTCAAAGAGGAACCGTGAGAGACCATGCAAAATCAAGCCAAACAAGGCTAGACAAGGTTGCCAGAAGAAGGAGAACATGGCAGAGGACTCCTCAGAAGGTACATCGCACTGGAAAGGGGCTCACGTGCCGTTTTATACATTTAATGTAATAAACCTTTATAATCAACTATCTGTGGTGTATTCCAACACACAATTTCAACATATGCCTTCTGTTTCTACTATTCAATAGTTTCAATGCATTCCAATAGTCAATGTGAGGAAATTGCATGAATTGACTTATTACCCCAACTACAAAGGAAATGTCTGGCCCAGTAATAGTGAGGTAGATAAGCTTCCCAACAAATTTTCGATACCTTTCTAGATTAGAAAAGGGCTCCCCCTAATTAGGAAGTAATTTTTGATTTGGATCCATGGGACTATTAATGAGTCTACAGTCCAACATACCAGTTTCTTTAAGTAAGTCTAATGCATACTTTGGGAGATAGTGATTTCATCCCTTGATTGAGCAACTTCATATATATATATTCTTTTTAAATACTTCAAAAAGAACTTTCTCTATATCTACATATTTTTGAATTGATATCCTAAATAAATTATTATTAGAAAATATCCTTGTTAGAGGGGCTAGGGATCAATGGGGGATATTACAATCAGTCTCCTAGATTCATTGCCATGGAAGCTCCTAATTCTGTATGTTGTGTCCGTCATTCCATTTATGGTTTGAAGCAATTCCCTAATGCCAGTATTATTCCTCCATTCACCCCTTACCACTTGCATTATCCTGTAGTTTATGTTGACGACATTGCCATTACTGAAAATGACCATGTTAATATTCTTCGACTCAAAGAGCATCCTCTCAAACCGATACAAAGTGCTCACGCATAACGCACTTTATGATAACGACACTTCAGGTTCTAGCCAGTCTACGAAAAGCAAATCACATGGTGATGTTGCCTTGATAGAGCACATTCATGGCAGAGGCAACATATAGTGAACGCATTGGGAAAAAAATGACTCCTAGAACAATGGAGTCTAAACCAGTGGATGCAATGAAGGCAACCCAAAGCTCTCCACAATGAAGGCAGAAAGATTTCACATGGAAAAGCAAAGCCTCCAAGATTGGGAGCTCCAATACCTACTTGAAAACTAGAAAGATTTGAAAGGAAGAAACTAAAAATTTTATTTCTAATATAATGATTACAATTAGATAATCACTCCTATATATAGACTCCATTACATTTAATTCAGGAATCTCAAGATCCTAAAAGCTATACACTGTACAGGATAATTAACAATAAAAATTATGAAAGAGTGAATTTATGAAAACAATGCTTGTTGCTATGTAAAAGAATTTCAATAAACACAAAGACTTGATTAAGCCAGCTGAAAAAAATGTATATGAATGGAAATGAAAGGCTTATTTAAGACATAAATGATGTTCTCAGCAACATCGAAGCATGATGATATTAGCCTATAATAATTTCCAGTAAAAAGCAAGGTTATGTAAGCCAAGTGCCCAACAGACTTTTTCCATATTTGAACCACCAAGCTTCAGTAGGCAAGCCATGATAGTCCAACAAAGTTACAACTTCAACGAACTTAAATAATTTAAAAATTCAGTAGAATTATGATCTTTTATTGTGATATTTCAATGTGATTTTTACTACTAAAATGGATGAAAAAAGAGTAACTAGATAATCTTACCACTGCCTTGCAATGCAAGAAAAGCCAATCATGAGGGCAATTATCCAATAAGTATATAGAGTCCTTTGGTTCTGCCACTGGGAAGAAACATGTTGAAAGAAACGTAAAACCAATAAATTATTCCAACAAAAAAACAAGAATAAGAAATATTCTTACAATTCCCAAGACCTCCCCATCCTTTATTGATGATGCCCCTCTGTCCAGTGATCTCCAATGCATCTACAATTATTTGTGTCATCTTTTTTGGTTCTTCTACAGGCTAGTAATAGGAAAATGAGAGAAAGTTGGAAAAAGATTAAAAAGGAAAGATAAAAATCATTCTTTTTTGCAGAAAAAAAAAGAAAAGAAAGGAGAAGCATATTGAAAGAAAGATAAGATATCCACCACAAGAAAAATAATAAAAGATAAAATTACAGAAAAGAAAGGTTAAGCATAGAAAGGAGGATAAGATTATCCTCCACAAGAAAACTACTAAAAGAGAAAATTACAAAAAGAAACAAACCAGCAAAAGAAATTGGATTAGAAAATAGAAAAGGAATGAATTTTATTGAATACTTAGGTCCATTTGGTGATCAACAAACTATCCTATCATGTTTTAATCAATTGTTTGGTGTACCGATAGGATATGATTTCTTTATCCTACTACCTAAAGACATCACCATGTATACATATGCTTCTTTATCATTTTCTTATTTACAATTTATTGTAAAATTTTCAATATTGTGTCATTGATCTTTTAGTTAATTTTTATACAATTTTTTACTATTGAAAAAATTAAATAATATATAAAAGTCAAAAAGAAATATTAAAGATAATTTTTATATAATTTCTATAACTTAAAAAAGTCATATAACTCTAATAAGAGGGTTATATATATATATATATTTTAAATCATATCTGGATATTATTCGATCCACCTCAAATATAAGATAGGATAACATAAATACTATCTTCTAACAAATTATCTAGTAGCCATCAAACACTGGATAGTATGAGAAGAGCTTCTTAGGCTCTTATCCTATCTTACTCTTATCTAAATCTTAGAGCCTGTTTGGTACTCAAATATAATAGGATAGGACAACTATCCTATCATGTTTCAAATCGAACCAATTGGATATCTGACTCAGGTCTATATGACATGACCAATCAATAAAAATACTAACACTCTACCTTTGTCATATATTCCATACATCACACTAGATAGAATGAACTTATAATCATAGAATCAACTCAATCATCAGATTTTAGATTATAAGTTCATGACCCTAGCCTATTCCCATTTTGAGCGGAGCATATCTACTAATTCATTGATTCCAATTAGTAAGATAAGAGTTGAACTAAGAAATCTTGTTAGGTATAGGTGCTTTTCTTCTAATATTCAAGGCTCTTTATTTTGAAGGTATATATGATACATGGGCTTCGGGGGCAAAGATGTAGAAAAATAACCAATTTGACCCTTAGTCCAAGTATTATATTTGGATATTTATTAAAATCACCTTTTGGAGGAGAAGGGTGGATTGTAAGTGTGGACGATTTGGAATTTATAATTAGAGAGTATATATGGTTGGGTTCCATTTGTATACTTGGTGGAATCTGGCATATCTTAACTAAACTCTTTGCATGGGTTTAATCTGTGAATTCGTATTCCAAGTATTAAAATTTTGTTGTAATCAGTTATTTGTTGCGCTAATAGGATATGATAACCTTATCATACTCCTTATTCCATCATGTTAGTCTAGCGTATTTCTTATACTTAAAGAGATGGATTGGGAAGTAACAGGATAAGATAGGATCTCTATATATAACATATACATATACTATATAATATATAAACTATATATATATTAAATTATATATAATATATAATATATATTATAATATTCAACATATTATATATATACATATATATATAATATTATTATGTATAATACATAATAATTTATTTATAATATATAAAAATTTATTACATTTTTCTATTTATATATATTTTGTTTATACATATTTATGTATTATTAAATGTTATATATGTCTCTATTATGTAATATATAAGAATGTATTCATCTTTTTCAATATTTTTTAAATATTTTTAAATATTATGACGTATCTTATACTATTATAATAGTATAGTACATGATTAATAGTAAAAAAGCAACAATAAAGAAACCTCCCTAATCGTAACACTGTTTGGTGGTGAGGGGTCCAATTAGGGGTGTAGGCCCAACAACTCTTCTAACCCAAAAAACTAAAAAAACCCTAGCATATTTTCTCCCATCAATCTTCACCCCTTCTCAAAAGAAAAAATATATATCTTCTTTTCCTTATCAGCCGCTACCGACGCTATTTGGTGACGCAA
This sequence comes from Spatholobus suberectus, assembly GCA_004329165.1. NCBI lineage: Eukaryota > Viridiplantae > Streptophyta > Magnoliopsida > Fabales > Fabaceae > Spatholobus > Spatholobus suberectus. Next base: position 46,487,585 of record CM014732.1, read on the forward strand.
AAAAAAAGGCTGTCTAGCAACAACTCAGGTCCCAGAGCCTGTCCGATGACGATGTAAAGAGAGGAGCAATCGCGAATGGCCATAACTAGCAGTACTCTTAACATGGAGCCTAAGATGGTGATGTGGTGCCTATGGAGGTTGCATATATATTTTGGTTTGAAGGTATTTTAGACTGCCCAGATCTTTGGTTTGAAAATGGCTAAATAAATGCTTTTTTAGTTGAGATATTTTGATTGAGTCATTCCCTGTAATGACAATATCGTCAACATAAACAACCAAGTAAACACGTTTATTAGGAGAAGTGTGACAATAAAAAAACTGAGTGATCCGCTTCACTCCATTGCAGTCCAAAACTCTGCACAACTGACTAAATTTTCCAAACCAAGCTCGTGGTGATTGTTTGATTCCGTAAAGAGATCTACAAAGTCTGCAAACCAAGCCAGACTCCCTCTAAGCAACAAAGTCAAGAGGTTGCTCCATATAAATTTCTTCATCAAGTTCACCATGGAGGAAGGCATTTTTAATATCCAACTGATGAAGAGGCCAATGTCGAATAGCTACCATGGCAAGAAAGAGACAAACTTTATTGATTTTGGCTACAGGAGAAAAAGTATCATTATAATCCAACCTATAAATCCGGGTGTATCCTTTTGCCACCAATCTGGCTTTAAGACGATCAACCTCACCATTTGGACCAACTTTAACAACATACATCTATTTGTAATCAACTGTCTTCTTCCCAAGAGGAAGAGGAACCAACTCCCATGTCCCACTGTGTTCATGAGCCTGCATGTCAACAATCATGGCTTGTCGCCATCCTGGATGATCAAGTACTTCATAGATATTTTTAGGAACTGTAATGTAATGGAAGACAAAGAAGTTATGAAGGAAAAATATGAAAGAGATAAATGACGATAATTAAGAAAGTTATAAATAGGATGAGGATTGCAAGTAGAATGGATACCTTTCCGGAGAGCAATGGGCCAACTAAAATTGTCATCAATTGGATCCGTTGTAGAGGTGATTGATTGAGGAGGACATGAATCATTCAGCACTTCATTTAATGGAGAATCAACTCTTGGTGCCCTGTGCTGATATGTAATGAGAGGAGGTTGAGATGGTGCTGAAGGGTTGTCATCTGGAGGGTGATTCTAGACTTTTGGATTTGGTAACTCCTGAACAACAAACACCGAAGGATTGCAGGAGGAAATGGGTAAGAGTTGTTGAATTGAATTGGAATCTTGCATGGAAGAAGAGAAGAATAGAGTTTCTTCAAAACTTATGACCCACTGCCCTAAGCTCGAAGCAACTGCAAGATAATGCTAGAAAGAGGTCCAACAACATTGTAGAAGGTGGCACGTCAAGATTCCGATGCACAAAAGGCGGGGCATGGACTATACGTGCCAAACAAAGCGCTAGAAAGTGAAGGCACATGAGAGAGCATGACTGAGTGCCTGGCTTCGAAACGTGTCAGGTTGGGTTGCACTCCACGAGGTGCACCGAACACTGGGGTTCTCAGGAAAAGTGGCCAACGACGGGTAGCAAACTTTGACCAAAGATGACAGAGCAAGGTCATACCTGCTCTAATACCAAGTTACGTTTTAGATGAACAACCTGAGTCATATACTCGGTTGAATACATTTTATATATATAAATTCAAAAGTCTAAAAATACAGAGAGAAAAGTAGGGCAGCTGACTGTACTTAGGCTAGAATAGCCTCTTCAAAAACTAAACAAAAAACAGCTTTTACAATACATAAAGGATAGAAACTTCTATTCTTAATAGAAGATATGAAAATATCTTATCCTATTTTAGAATATTTTAGATTATCCTTCAAGATTAGTTGTTATCCTATTTCTACATATCATCCTGGCCCGACAAGCTTTCCCAAAGGTATTAGCTAGCATTACAGCAATCCAAGAGAATCAACCTAGCCATGCGACAATCCCAGAAAATCATTGTGGTCTTGCTATTCTACTATGTAATTTCTTTTTTCTTGTAAGAAGTTTAAAGCTTAGTGTTGCAAGTTTGTCCTTAATTTTTTGTATTAATTATTTCCTAATTTATGCCTTGATTTAATTTTGTAATAAATTTGTTCAAAATCAAATTTGAATAAAATATGATTTATGATCAAACCATAGGTGATAGGCTATTTATTGCTTCTTGATTTTTTTCCTTGATTGCGATAGATTTGGTTTCTTCTTTGGAACTAATTCAACTTATAAATATGTGGCTGTATTATTCAAAATGTATCAGAGAAATAAAATATTTCCTTCTCTGTTATAATATGGTATCAAAGCTTCGGTTCTGAACCTTGCTTACTCCAATGGTGAAATTGGCAATGATCGGTGCCAATTCACTCTCTTCAATAATTGCATGTGAAACTATGACCCCACCTCCAGTGAATGATCACGTGGAACCTCATATTGGAGGTTTTGGCACACTAATCAAGACCTAGAAGAAATCTAATAAAGAAGGAAATGCCTTCCAAACCATATATGAAGATACCAAAGTCAACATCTATAACTGAGACAACTACTTTCACAAAAGAACAATTGGAGCACCTATATAAACTCTTTTTTCCCAAAATGACAGTTAATCTCTTGCTCTTTTGCCTAAAAGGGTAATCATTCAATTGCTGCCCTATGTAGTTTAGGAAAAAAAACTCAAAACACCTTTAGATTGTTAATTCCGGTGCCACTGAGCATATGATGGATTGTTCAAAGTTATTTTTCTCTTATAGCCCTTGTGTAAGAAACAAAAGAATCAAAGTTGCGGATGGCTCCTTCTTTGCAATAGCTAGTATAGGACCAATACCTCTGTCCATCATTAACTCTTCATAATGTCCTTCATATGCCTAATTTGTCATGCAATTTACTTTCTATCAATAAAATTACCCTTAAGTTAAATTGCCGAACAATAGTTGATTCTTCTTACTGTAAGTTTTAGGAATTGAACTCAAGGAAGATGATTGGCAATGATAGAGAAATCAATAGACTCTGTATTTGAAGATGAAAGTGACTTGAGTGGACTAAATCAAAGTACATGCCTTAACTCTACTCTTGCGTCTAAGGATAGAGAAATAATGTTATGGCACTATAGGCTAGGCCATCCAAGTTTCAACTGTATGAAACATTTGTTTCCTAAACTTTTCAAAAATAAAAATGTCTTCTTTGAATTGTGAAACTTGTCAATTAGCTAAACATCAGTGTTCCCCTTATTTCCCTCAACCTTACAAAGAGTCAGCCCCTTCACCATCATCCATAGTGATGTGTGGGGACCTATTAGAGATTCTACACTCTAGGTAAACGATGGTTCATCACCTTTATTGATGACCATACCAGGTTGACTTGGGTGTACTTAATGAGGGAAAAATCTAAAGTGGAATAAATTTTTAAAGCATTTTTCAAAATGATAAGCACTCAATTTCAAAAAATAATTCAAATAATTAGAAGTGACAATGGAAAAGAATTTTTCAATAAAAACTTGAGCAATTTTTTCATAGAAAATGGAATTGTATGTCAAAGCACTTGTGTTGATACATCCCAACAAATGGGGTGGCTGAAAGCAAAAATAAACACCTTTTGGAAGTAGTTCGAGATTTACGCTTTGAAAACATGGTTCCTAGACATCTTTAGGGAGAAGCCATATTGACAGCAACCTACTTAATTAATAGAATGCCCAAGTAAAACATTAAATTTCAAAACTCCTTGGAAGTATTTCTAAATTATTTTCCCCAAAATAGCTTGTCATCAACTCTACCTCTAAAAGTATTTGGGTGCACTACATTTGTTCATAACCATGAACCAAACCAAAATAAACCAAGCCCTTGAGCTAAGAGGTGTGTGTTTATTGATTATGCCCCCACACAAAAGGGATACAAGTGCTTTGATCCAATTTCAAAGAAATTTTTTATTACCATGAATGTCACTTGCTTTGAATCAAAACCTTTTTATCAAACACATATTAGTGGGGAAAGAAAAAGAAAATTCAACATTGCCCCTACAAAGTTTTGAACTTGCACTGTCCCCACAAGTTTTTGAACCTATAAATCACTCTTTTGAATCACTAATTGATTGTATTTTAACTGCTAGAAATGAAAGTGAAAATAGGTGTTATCCAAGTTCTCAAAATTGTGAAGACAACATAGTGCCTAATGCTGAAGTTTTTGAAACAAATGAAAAAGAAAAAGATAAAGATTACATAGGCATACAACCTTTTGATATAGAAGAAAAAATATACAAAAAAAATGAACCCAACAATCAACTCTTGTATCGCCATGAGTCCAAGGAACCACAAGGAAACATCATTTCTGAAACTATACAACCTGCTCATTCAAATCATGAATTTGTAGGTAAGTCTCCTAAACTTGATGATCCCAATCTTCCAATTGCTATTAGAAAAGGTGTAAGGTCATGTATGAAACATCCCTTGTTTAAATTTGTGTCATATGAGAAACTTTCACCCACCTTTCTTGCTTTTACTTCACAACTATCATGTAGGGAAATTCCTATTAACATTCAGGATGTTTTTAAGTGTTTCCAAGTGGAAAAAGGTTGTCTTAGAAGAGATGAAAACTCTTACAAAAAATCATACTTGGGAAGTTGTAGAATTGCCATAGGGAAAGAAGACAATTAGGTGCAAATGGGGGTTCACAATCAAGTACAACTCAGATGGAATAGGGGTGGGCATGGATTGGATTTTTAAAAATCCAATCCATATCCAATTAAATGGATTGGATTTAAAATCCATATCCATAAAACTAGTTTGGATTTTTTTGAAACTGGTTTTAAATCCGGTTTATGGTTCAAAATTGGTTTTAAAACCAGGTCAATTTTAAAACCGATTTTCAACCATAAATCGTTTTAAAATCAGTTCATAGTTCAAAACCAATTTTCAAACCAGTTTTAAACTATAAACCAGTTTTGAAATTGATTTATGGTTCAAAATTGGTTTGGTTTTAAAACTAATTTTAAGCCATAAACTAGTTTTAAAATCAATTTAAAACTGTAACCATAAACTAATTTTTTACATAATTCTTTAAATTTTTTAAACATAAATTACAGTTTGGTTTGATTACAGCTTGACAGTTTTTTAAAATTTTTAATTTATTAATACAATGTAAAATTTAATAACTAAATTTACACAATTATTATGCTATATTATTTTTAAAAAATCCATTTTCTTTAAATTCTCTTTAAAATAGATTAGTTGAAAAACAATACCTTTTTACTGCTATTTTAGTATTATTCTTTAATAATATTAACATGTTCTATTCATAACACAAAAGTAAATTGTGTATCTCTTGATATTTAGCATTATTCTTTAACAATATTGGTACACCTTTTCTATAACATATAAAAGTAAACTGTGCACCTCAATAATAAAACAAAGAACACTATAAATTAATTTAATACTTATTAATGTAAATTTTTTACCATTAATAATAAATTTGAAACCACTTTAAATATGAATTTTAAAATAATTATTGTAAAAGTTAATAATCTCACTATACATGACAATCTATAATTAAACTACATTATAAAATTTTGTACATTGTCAATGTATTTTAATTAAATTCTTTATCTTTTTTCTTTTTAAATTACAAATATCTTTTAAAAGATATTTTTAAGATATATTTTATTTCTTTACAACTTTCTTTAATACTTATAATTAATTTTGAATATAATACTATTAATTTTAAAACTTTTAAGAATAAAAAGACACCTTCATGTTGCTTTGTTGTATAGGCATAGCTAATGGCGATTTTTGCAGTAGGTGAAGATGTTATTAATTATTATTAGCACATAAATAAATAATAAAAATATAGAAATTAGAAAAGCTCTAATCGCTCACTCACTCTTTGTTTCATTGGTAATATACAAATTACAAAGAGTTTTGTAGAGAAAAAAGGAGAAAAAAAATATAAAATAATCAGTTTGTGTAGCGAGAAGAATTATGTTTTTAGATAAAGCAAGGAAGAGTCTCAAAATTATTCTTTAAGATAAATGGAGAGAGAATTATGTTTTGAGATAGTATAGCAGTCTTCAATTTGAACAAAAATGGATATGGATATAATAACCAATTGCAAAAATGGTAACCAATCCATTATAATTAGTTTTGGATAATAACAGATCCATTCAAATGGATCAAAGACTGTTTCCACAAACTAAGACAAGACTTTTCAACGTGCTTTGTTCTCACTTACACGCTTCCTAGGAAACTTCCCAGGAGGTCACCCATCTCAGAATTGTTCCAAGTCAAGCATGCTTAACTGTAAAGTTCTTAAGTGATAGGCTACCGAAAAGTAGATGCATCTTGTTGATATAGGTATCATTTATTATTTCCTTTAGGCTATCCTCAACTGTATAGTTTCATACCTGCATAGCCTCTGGATCCCTCTCATTCCGGTGTGTATTCGATTCATTCATGTGCCCCTCCCGCTGGAAGCCTACCAAGAGCCACTCCTTGTCCGTGCCACATCTTTTTTGCACCGACGATCACTCCCTGTCCTTATCAGCACCTGGGATGTTACACAGAGCGATGTGGATATGGATTGGTTTTAGTAAACCGGATATGTTGCACACCCCTAAGATGGAACTCTTGAAAGATACAAAGCTTGATTGGTTGCCAAAGGTTATACTCAAACCTATAGCATTGACTAGTCGGAGACATTTACACCTGTAGCAAAAATCAACACTATTAGAGTACTATCGTCTTTGGCTATAAATCTTGATTGGCCACTACACCAGCTAGATGTGAAGAATGCATTCCTAAATGGAGACTTAGGAGAGGAAGTTTTTCATGGAAGCTCCACTCGAATTTGGGCAAGAGTATAGTCCAAAGGTTTGGAAGTTGAAGAAAGCTGTATATGGATTGAAGTAATCACCTAGAGCATGGTTTGAGAGGTTTGCCTAGTTCGTTAAAAAACAAGATATTCCCAAGGTCAAACAAATCACACTGTTTGTCAAGCACTCAGCTGAAGGTTGACTGCTATTCTAATTGTCTATGTTGTTGATGATTTTATCCTTACAGGGGATGACTTATTGGAGATGAATAAATTAAAAAGTTCACACTTGACAGAATTTGAGATTTAGAATTGGGGTCATTAAGATATTTTCTTGGAATAGAAATGGCTAGGTCGAAAAAGATAATTGTAATCTCCCAAAGGAATTACATCACTACATCCTTGATCTTCTTAAAGAGACTGGCTTGAGTGGATGTAGACCAACTAACACACTCATTGATCCTAATAAGAAACTTAGAGATGGCAAGGAAGGTGATCTTGTGGATACTGGCCATTATCAAAGACTTGTGGGGAAATTGATTTACTTATCTCATACAACACCTAATATTGCTTTTGCATTAAGTCTTGTAAGTCAATTCATGCATTCTCCCTATGAAAAACATCTTGTGGCAGTCTATAGAATCTTAAGATACTTAAAGAGTGCTCCAAGAAAAGGTTTTTTTTTCAACAAAACCAATCAACTAAGTTGATTGGTTAGTCACTAAAAGAAGGTCTACTTCAAGGTATTGTACATTTATGTGGGCAACCTTGTTACATGGTGAAGTAAAAAACAAAATGTAGTTGCTAGAACTAGTGCTGAAGCTGAATATAGATCAATGGCCAAAGAAATGTGTGAGACGATATGGCTAAAAGGAGTTCTAAAGGAATTGAGAGTGAGTATTAACTGACTCATGAAGTTGTATTGTGATAGCAAGGCTGCGATAAGCATTACACAAAATCCAATGCAACATAACAGAACTAAACATGTAGAGATTGACAGACATTTCATTAGGAAAAACTTGATAATGAAACTATCTATATGCCATTTGTTCCTACCTCACAACAAGTGGCGGATATTCTCACTAAGGGTCTTTTCAAATCAAATTTTGAGTTCCTTATAAGCAAGTTGGGCACGATGGATATCTATGTACCAACTTGAGGGGGTGTTGCAAGTTTGTCCATAACTTTTGGATCAATTATTTCCTAATTTATGCCTTGATTTGATTTTGTAATAAATCTGTTTAGAATCAGATTTGAATAAAATCTAAATTATGATCAGATTGTAGGTGATAGGCTACTTATTGCTTCCTGATTTTTTCCTTATTATGGCAAATTTGGTTTCCTCTTTGGGACTAATTCTGTCTATTAATCAGTGGCTGTATTATTTAAAATGAATCAGAGAAATAAAATATTTCCTTCTCTATTCTAATACTTAGTTTTAGCTCAAGGGAGAGAGTTAGAAGATATGAAAATATCTTATCCTATTTTAGAATATTTTAGATTATCCTTTGGGATTAGTTGTTATCCTATTTCCCTTTTATCTCTTAGGATTGGTTACAATATTTCCTTATCCCATGATTTAGTTCCTACCTAGTAATCCCCATTCTTGACCACAAAAGGTCACTCCAAATACTCTTAATACTTTAAGCAAACTTCAAAATAAATATTGGCGAGAAACAAATAAGAACACAAACAAACAAGTCTTAACCAAAGGAGTATACTTTCATTATCCTTAATATTATAGCCTTAACAGCCTACTATCTCCAACAGTAAAGGAACATAGAGACAAACTAACTGACCTCTTGATTCCAATTTATATTATCATTTAGAGGTAATATAGATTTCATAACTGGGGGTGATAAATCTTGTAGAACCTTGACATAAGCTGTGATAGATGGAAATTAGAAAACACAAAATATGTTTCATGCAATTACCTTCTCATCAACAAACATTCAGTTATACACTTTAAAATTGGCAGGCTAAAGAGTCAAAGCAAAGTTCCTACAGTTAGGTTTAGCATACAGAAATCATATGTGAAAAAAATAAATATATAATGGAAAAAAAAAATTAAAAAAAAGACTCACCAGGCTACCAAATCCAATGTAAATAGGCTTGTCACCATCTTCAAGCCATTTTACAAGGGACTCAGGTGGTTCATAGTTTGACGCAAGATCAAGAAAGCAAAACCCTACTACATCAATTTTTGGTCCCCAATCTGCAAAGCAGAACAGAATCAACAGATCAGATCCTTCAACCAAGAATCAAGTAACAAAAGATAGAATTGGTGATTATTTTAAACATTAGGCATACTTTTATTCATAACGATTAATCAGAAAATAAAATTACTGTTAAAAGAAAACTTACGCTTGAAAAGCAACTAACAATTACCCATTGATTAAACTATTATCAGTCACTCAAGGGTGTTTTGAAGCTTTATTCTGCAAAAGGGAAAGCAGAAGGCTTGTTCCAGAACTGATAGGATTTCCCCCCATTAACTCTTTCTTAATTGAAAGAAATAATTTATTAAGCATTATTTTCATTAGTCAGAAAGATCAAAATAACAATAACACACATAACCACAGAGCACAGACTATAAAAATCAAGGGACTGAATATAACAATGACTTAAAAACAAAATGTGAAGAGTGGGATCTAGAGCAACCACCTTTTGGTTTAGGAACAAGATGAGGACTCCATATATATGCATGTGGAATATCAGTCTCAGAGCCTTGTGAGCCACTTAAATATGTGACTGGTCGTAACTTCAACTTTTTCTTCCTAAGATCATTAATCATGTCTCGTATTCCAAGCCAAATCAAAGAGTCAACTATTTGATATGAAAGCTGAAGAGATATAAATGACCAATATTTAGTTAAACATGAACGCAAAAATTTAGGAGGGATGATAAGAAACAGCAATGAATAAAGAATTCACCCTATAACCAGCCTGTTGCTTTACACGTGACAAAGGATGCGGGAATTCGGTAGTTGGCCTAGGAGAAAATGATAAAGTACATGAAATGCAAAATTGAATCACCAAGTAAAAGAAACACAACCAATTGTTAAAGAACTAAAAAAATAGTAAATGAGAAAATAACTAACGAAAATATGAAATAGTAAGATTACAAAAACAAGATGAAACTTACGTCCATGGCATTGTGAAAAAAATATGAATTGGAATTTTAAGTGCCTCTGCCACATGGGTATGCCCTAAAGATTTATCAATGTCAATGGCAAAGTACAACAAAGAGATGCATCAAACAGTAATATTTGCTAATTTAATTAGACAAGCAGAAAGAAAGGATCAAGTTCCATGAAAGGTGAAAGATAATATTATCAAAAAGAGTAACCCAAAATTTAGAAAGTGGAGTGGAAAATATTTTATGACAACCAAAAAAAAAAAAATAGCATTCATTTCATGTATACCTTCTCCTGTAAATCTCCATGAAGAAAGGCACTCTTTATTTCTAGAGAGATGAATAGTAGCCATGGCTAGAAATTATCAGATATTTAGAGATACTTTTAGGAAGAGGTTCTGATATTAAAGATCAATTCTAGGAGGTAACGGAACCAATAAGATGTAAGGGGTGACTAGTTACTGGGAAGCGTGGTTAGTAAAGGAAGTGGTTAGAGTGGTTACTATTTAGAGAGGTCTGTTTGACAGTTCAGGAGTTAAGAGGAGAGGGACATATAATACCATTGTATATTGAATAAGGAGGTCATTTTGGGCATTGTAATAAACTGCTTTTGACAGTCGCAGAAGGGTGGTTTCTCCCTGGGCGGAGCAGAATAATAGAACTTCTTTGATTCTCTTCTTCCTAATCTCTATTTCTTTCTCTTGATTTTTTTGGACTTATCAATTGGTCTGACCTGATGTTCCTCGAGAGAGTACCAGTGTTGACAGTAGCAATGAAGACAAGAGTTGAAGCATTAAGTCCTTGATGGAGTATCTCAAGAGATTGGTGACCCAACACTCGACACAGCTTTCAGAATTGAAAGAGGGTGTTGCCAATGCGAGAGATATCAAAAAAATTGCTGGCAAAATGGACGAAGAAGCAAGGTATTGAATGGGATAAGGATGACAACAATGACATGGAAGACAGCATTGGGGGGAAGAAGCCATAAATGGATCAAGAAAGTGGAACTGCCATTTTGTTCTAACCCATATAAGATTTAGTCACCAGCCAACTTACAAACTTTACTAAATTCTATTGGGCTATGGCTTAAAAAGAGCAATGCCAAAGAGGGTTAGAGTTTATAGATAATTGGGCTGTGATGAGACAAATTAGAAATGGACTAGGCCCAACTCAATCCCAAAAGTCTTCATGATCAATATCCGGTGAATAATGTCATGCGATACCATAAATGTTTGAAAGAAAAACCAAGATAAGTATCCCCAAGCATTATCGTTACACGAAGCATGAATGCGACATCAAATTGTAATTTTATTTAATGATGATTAAATTGTTGAAAATTAAAGAACTCAAACTAATTTTCCATTAAAAATAACAAAGTGTATTGGGACTATTCATGAATAAAAGTGACAGTATTTGGACACAAAAGTAGACACAATGCAACTGGGACCCAAAATATCGTAATGAACCAAAGTAAAGGGAGACTTAGCTCAACCATATGTTATTGAAGAATGAATTATGGGTATGTTTCCCAAGTTAACACAACAACTAAATAACTTAAATAACTTCAGCACTAACTGTTGTAGTTTGGCTAGGTTAGGATGACTAAATTGAAAATAGATTTAGAGAAAAGGGGAATTCATGATGAAGCAAACAAGGTTTGAGAGCTGGTAGAGAACATTGGACTCACATCCAACACCAATCATTAGTCTCAAACTCTAATCCTTCATAAACACAATCTTTAGTGAAAGACATGGTATAGAGTAAAATGGTTTATGGAAAGCAAATTAATTAGGGATTCCATAACGTAAAGTGTAATGCCCCACTTGAATGTATAGCCCTAGATTTTCTTTAAAGAGTAACCCTAGTAGCGGCATGTTGGTGCATTTTTGCCTAATGATAGGGTACCATCGCCTAGCGATTTGAAGACAAAAGTACCTTTATGTTAATTCACCCAACGAAGGATTTAATTCACCAAGCAAAGCACCATGGCCTAGCGATGAGTGCTCTTCACCTAGTGATGGACCGCAACCAGATCTATATATATAAGTGGGACAACCGAAGCTAGCCCACATTACTCGCAGGCATGTGATGTGGACCACTAATAAGGATTACCATCTCTCTTTATTAAAATCTTGATTTATTTCAATTTTATTTTGTTTCTTTATCTTTTTCTATCTTGATAAGATTTGCATATCAGAATCCTAATTTCAAATCCTTATTTTATTAATTAGGATAATTGTTAGATAAGACCCTGTTTATGAGGGATCTCTTTATTTTTTATTTTATCAATTAGGATAATTTTAGTTGTAATTCTATCAATTAGAGATATCTTTGTAGCCTTTTTAAAGGTGTTGGAAAGCCACCTTAATTACAATCACCCCTAGCCCGCCTTAGTTGTGGCCTCAGTGTGGTGTTTAGGCTTATATGACTTGAATAGAGCTTATATAGCTTGGGCAATCCTCACTTTACAAGCAAGTTTTGTGAGGTTGAGTTATGCTTTAAGTCCAAATTCTAAAAAAGACAAACATGATTAGAATATTATCAATGAGAAATAATTTTCAAAAAAACGCGTTAGTCTAGGAGGGGCTCCATCAAGGATGAGTCTACTTCTTGCTTTCACCATAGGTCGCAAGAAGGATTATTCCATGTCTAGGCCGGTGACTCGATCCTACATGAAGGTTCATAACTTGGTATTTAGAGCTAGCATGGGTGATGCGGATTCAACAAGAAAATTGAATGCCTTCATGGAGCAGATGATTGTTAGGCAAAGTGCACTAGAAGCAGATAGCTAACCTTTCCATTGCGATTCAAGGAGCAACTAAAGGCTCAATTAAAAAGAACTCGAGGGAAATAGGCAGTGGTAACAAAGGAGGCAATAAAGGTTCGGGAGACAAAAATGACCCACAGAACAGAGGATCCATGGTTCCCTATTATTCCAAAATGGAATTTCCCACTTATGATGGCACTAGGGATCTATTGGGATGGCTAAAACGCTATGAAAGGTTTTTTATAAATCAGAGGATAGTTGCTGGAGACAAGGTGGGATTAGCAGCATTTCATCTAATAGGAGAGGTGTAGTTTTGGTTTGACCATATAGAAGGAGAAGAACCAGGGTTGGGGCACTTCAAGGAAAGTTGTCATAGACATCTCAGGCAACCTATGAGCAATAATCCATTGGGCAAGCTTCCTAACCTAAAGCAATCAGGTTCTGTAGAGGATTATCAACACCAATTTCAATCCTTACTAGCCAAAACTTTTGATCTCAAACCTCACCAATAGGTGGATCCTTTTACTATTGGGCTACCAAAAGAATTAAGAATTGATATTGAGTTTCAGCAACTAAGTAATTTGGGCATTGCCATGAATATGGCTCGGGTGTTAGAATGCAAGTAAAAGGTCTCTCAAGGGGGCTGACACCACAAGATACCATGAGAAAACCTTTCAAAACCGGGTCTGTTACTTCAACCCAGAAAAGTTCAACAACTAAAGAAGGGGAGCACACAAATAAGCCAGCAGGAAGCAAAAACAAAGTAGCTGCACCATTTATCAAAAAACTAACGAGGGTAGAAATGGTTGAAAGAAGAGCTAAAGGCCTATACTACAATTGTGATGAAGCTTATGCAGCGGGGTACAAATGCAAAAGGTTGTTTTGGATTCAAGTACCTAGGGAGGAAGACTCAGACAAGGATGGTTGAGAGGATGGACACACGGAAACTCTTGTTCAAATTTGAATTTGAGCTTGAGGACGCACTCAAAATCTAGGCAGGGAGTGATGATGTGGACCACTAATTAGGATTACCATATCTCATTATTTAAATCTTGATTTATTTTAGTTTATTTTGTTTTTTTATCTTTTCCTACCTTGATAAGATCTACATATCAAAATGAATCTTGATTTTAAATCCCTATTTTTTTTAAATAATTGTTAGATATAATCCTACTAATTAGGGATTTCTTTATTTTTTATGTTATCAATAAGATAATTATAGTTATGATCTTATTAATTAGGGATATCTTTGTAGCCTTTTTAAAGGACAGACTTGATTGGAATATTATCAATGAGAAATAATTTTTAGAAAAACTTGTGTTAGTCTAGGAGGGGTTTGTCAAGGACGAGTCTGCTTCTTCCTTTTGCCATAGGTTGCAAGAAGGATTATTTCGTGTCTAGGCTCGTGACTCAATCCTACGTGAAGGTTCATAATAGCATGCAAGTTAGGTTCTCTCAAACCACATCCTACTATTTTACTTCCTCTTCCTTTCCTTTCTCAATCTTTGGTTCTCCAAGTATAAGATCCCTTAGATTGATAAGCACCAGAACTGTTCTGGTTGCCTATGGACACTTAGGAAACATACCATGTTATCAAATGGAGACCATGGTAGCACCATGACAGCTGGCAGTGGTGGAATTTTAACTGACCGCCATCATATGGTGATGGCATGGCAGATTTCAAATGGCAACCAGCATATGTGTGGCCCTTGTGGTGACCACAATGTGCATGGTGAAAGTGGCAAAAAATTTAAAAAGAAAAAAGAGACTTGGACCATGTAGCACAACCCAAAACCGAACCAAAAAAGGGTTTAAAACCCTAAAATTGAATCAGAATCACACAAAGCTTCTCTTCCACTCCCTCATGGAGCTGCCTCTAATTGAGTATGCTATCACACCGTCCTTTGTCCACCGTCAACCTCCATCCACCGGCAACCTCCTCCAGTGACCTTTTTTTTTCCTACGCTATTTTTTGTTTTTTAATTCTTTTGTTCAAAAATTATTTTTTTTATTTTCTTAAATTCTGTTAAGCATCTATGTATTCTTTTTTTTTTTTTCTTCTCTTTTCCTCCTCTTTGATGAACTATATCAATTATTTTACTAACTTCTTTTTCTTTCTTTATTTGTTTCTTTCTTTTATTTTATTACTTACTCAATTCTTTTTTTTTCAAATACTTGACTGTTTTTTTCTTAAAATGTATCTTTTAATTCTGTTATTTGTTTATTCTAGTTTTTTAATTATATTCCTTTCAATTCTGTTATTTTTTAATTATGTTTTTCTTACTGCATTTGGTTCTGCTTCTGTCCCCATTTGAATAGCCTAAAGTAAATGAGGTTATTAGTAGTTAACAGTTATTATGAGACTTACGATATTTTCTAGCAATTTAGTCTATGGTTCTTGACATATTTTTTAGTATTTTAGATTTTATTAATTTCTGCTGTTTTTTAGTATTTATGTGTGTGTATATATTATTTGTATTTTGTCTACCATAGGCTGCCATGCCATTTACCATATGTATATGACAGATTTTTGGCTCACTAACACAATCTACCATCTGCCATTCCTAACACCGGAAAAAGAACTTTCCATCTCAATCAACTTAGTGGTAGTAGAGCTCCACTCTCTGTTGGGTCTGCTATTGGTATAATTCCTATAGTAACCCACCGATCTTCCAACTAAATATCCCACTACCTTTGCAACTACCATGCTCTTTTCTTCAATTTTCCTAGCCTTGCTCATCGTCTCTAACAATGTCTTTGGCTCTGTTAGGAAAGTTGTTTTAGTTGTGTCAAATAAAAAAAAAATCTGTTTTTCATCTTATACTAATTGTACCTATCTGTCCTAGCATCCTAGGGTAGACTTTTCTTTTTTTCTCTCAGTGTAACAGTATGTATATGTTTACTTTATATAAATATATGAACGTTTGGCTAAGTGAGTTGAATACTCAAGCCTTTTTTGCCAATATTCAAAACTCTCAACTTGGTATTAGAGCTTGTACGATCCTGCTCTAAACAAGGAATGATGTTGCTAAAATTTCCCAACAGAAAGAGCACTTGTTCAATCATTTTCAAACTAAAGATCTTGGTAGTCTAAAATACTTCCTTGGTATTGAAGTAGCTCAATCAAAGGAATGCATTGTTATCTCACAAAGAAACTATGTTTTGGACATTCTAGAGGAAAGAGGCATGACTAAATGTAGACCCATTGATAGTTCTATGGACCCAAATAAAAAGTTAATGGCAAGGTGAATCTTACTCAGATCCAAAGAAATATAGAGGACTAGTTGGCAAACTCATTTATCTCACAATTACAATACCTGACATATCTTTTGCAGTCAGAGTTATTAGTCAATTCATGCAGAATCCTCACATTGATCACTAGAATGCTGTGATTCGCATTCTCAAATATATCAAAAAGGCTTCAGGATAGGGATTGTTGTATGAAGCATAGTAGTCAATCGCGGCTTGTAGTGGCATGATCGCGGCATCACATTGCAAAGCAGAGGCTTTCCACGATTTCATCTGCCTCACATCTCAATTTAGCGATGCAATCAGAGCGGACACGATTGCGGTGATGTAGAGCAGCGTTGATCCTGCTCTTGTTGCAGCGTCCTTCCTGCGAAGGTAAAGCCCCGAGTGAAATCACTAAATTCGCTCTATTTCTTACTATTAGTGAGGACATTTTTGGGATTTCGTAGAATTTATTAAATAGGTGGGCTTTTTATTTTTTCTCAATCACCCTCTTCCGCGCGACCCTTTTCTTGCTACCCTAAGTTAGTAACATGCTTTCTTCCACACAACCCTTCTTCTCTAGCAATGAACTTTTCCAGCAAAGGTGACCTTCCTCTTTGACGAGGCAAACTACTTCGACGACACACGCTACCAAGGTCTTACTTTCTTTTCTTTTTCATTTTTGTTTCTTTTTATTTTCTTTTCTTTTTTTCGTATTCCTTTTTCTGTTTCTCTGTTTCTTATTCTTTTTCTTTTCTTTTACAGTTTACTTCTTCCTCTATTTCTTATTTCTTATTCTTTTTTTCAATTTTTTATCCTTTTTTTTCTCTTTGGTTTTTCCTTTCTTTTACTCTCTTTTTTATAGTTTTTCAATTTTTCCTTTTTTCTCTATTTCATGATTTTCTTCTTGCTGCCAGCAAGTTAGCAATAATATTTCTCCACTTTTCCTTGACTTTTTGTGCTACTTTTTTATTTTGCCCAATAAAACCATGGCATCTACCTCCCAACCAGATGTTGATAAAAAAAAAAAAACAACTCAAGTGTTACTGCCCCCCACCATCAATGGGATCTTCAACTGGAATGTTCAAGCCCACTAGTGATAATATTGATATTGCATGGCAGTGGAACAATTTAAAGGACAAGAATAATAGAAAGCATGCAACCTGTGATTTTTGCCTAAAAAAGTTTACCGGTGGAATTACTAGAGCCCAAAAGCATCAAATGGGGATGAGAGGAGATGTGGGTGCTTGTAGGAAAACACTTGAAGCTGTTAAATTACAATTGAAGGCAGCTTATGAGTAGAAATTAGGAGAGAAGGAGTTATACGTGGAGGGTGTGCAAGAAAACGAAGACAAAGAAGATGAGGTGCAAGAGATTGCAAGGCTTCAAAGCTGGAAAACGCCACATCATCAACAAAGGTCACTTCAGCTACTACCAAGAAGAATAATACAAATGTTAAAGGCCCCATTGATTTGCTTTTGTTCAAAAAACCTAAAGAAACCATCCAATTGGGAAAAGTAAAGAAGCAAACCAGCATAAATGATGCTTGTAAGAAGAAAGCAAGAGCAAGGATGGTTCAATACATTGCTTGTTTCTTTTATAGGAATGGAATTCCATTCAATGTGGCTTGATCAAAAAGTTTTAAATTGATGCTTGAGGCGGTTGGAAACTATGGTCCTCATTTAAAGGCTCCAATCTATCACAAATTGAGAGTTGCACTCCTTAAAAAAGAGTTGGAATATACAAAGAACTTGTTGAAGGGTCATGAAGAGGTGTGGATGAAATATGGATACTCAACTATGTCAAATGGTTAGGCAAATAGGAAGAATAGGACCCTAATTAACTTCTTGATAAATTGTTCATTGGTAACAATGTTATGAAGAGTGTTGATGCTTCTAAATACATGAAGACCAAGGACAAAGTACATGAGCTTTTGAATAGCTTTGTGGAGGAGATTGGAGAAAAGAATGTTATTCAAGTGGTGAAGGACAACGGGAGTAATTATGTTATGGTGGGTAAGAATTATTGTTAATTAAGTTTTGATTTATAATTATAAATTTGTAACTTTTAATTGTTACTCATTTAAGTTTATTGATTTTGGTCTTTTTAGGTAAAATTTTACAAGCCACTAGACCAAAATTATTTTGGACTCCACTGTCTTGACTTGATGCTTAAAGACGTTGGAAAGATCCCTAAAGTTAAAAGGGTTATACAAAGAGGCATCAAGCTTGTAGGCTACATTTATAACCATTCATTGGCTTTGAACACCATGAGGAAGTTCACAAACAAGTCTGAATTGGTGAGGCACGTAGCGCCTTCCTTATTTTGCAAAGATTGCATAAGCAAAAAGCAAATCTTAGAAGGATGTTCACTTCAGACAAATGGTTGAAGTCTAAGTTGGCTAAAGATCCTAAGGGAAAAAAGAAATGGATGTTGTGCTTATGCCATTATTTTCGAATGATGTAGTTTACACTTTAAAGGCTATGGGGCCAATTGTACGTGCCTTAAGGTTGGTGGATAATGAAAAAAGACCAGCAATGGGTTATATTTATGAAGCAATGGATAGGACCAAAGAAGCAATTGAAAAAGCGTTCAATGGGAATGAAGACAAGTATAAGGACATCTTTGCAATTATTCATAGAAGATGGGATCGCCAACTTCACCACCCTTTGCATGCAGCAGGTTTTTAATCTAAATCCTGAGTTCTTTTATAGCAATCCAAACATTGACAATGATGCTAAAATGCTGGAAGGCCTATACAAATGCATTGATAGGCTTAGTGAAAATGAAGATTTTATAGACAAGATTCATAGTGAGTTGCCACAATATAAGAGGGTTGGAGGACTCATTGGAATAAGTGCAACAATAAGGAAAAGGACTACAACAACTCCTGGTGAGTGGAAACGTTCACTTTATATAAATTTGAATTATTATTTGATAATTCATGTAAATACTAATGCCTATGAATTGCATTACAGCTGAGTGGTGGAAGATGTATAGAGCACATACACCACACTTGCAAAATCATGCCACTAAAATTCTAAGTTTGACTTGTAGCTCATCAGGATGCGAGCATAATCGAAGTACCTTCGAGCATCTAAGTTAATGTTCATTTAAATTTGAATCATTATGAAACAATTTTTTAAATTATTATAGATTCATTCGAAGAAGAGAAGTAGGCTTAAGCAACAAAAGCTTCCAGACTTGGTTTATGTTAAATATAACCAAGCTCTTCCAAAACGCTATGATGGTCGTGATGCCATTGATCCTATTGCTTTAGATGACATTGATGATAACAATGAATGGCTATTGGGAGAACTGGGTGAAGATGAAGATGCTAAAGAGGATTTGGCTTTTGATGATGATGTTTTGACTTGGAGAAATGTTGCTCATGAAACTGGGGCCAGTGAACCTTTGACATACACTAGGAGACAAACAACAATGAAGAGGGCAGTTGGTGGTGCAACTACTTCTAGGAAGGAAAAAGCAAAAGAAGTGGAAGAAGTGGTGGAAGTAGAGCATGGAAATAACACAAGTGAAGATGAAGGGGAGGAAGAGTACATTTCTAATGCTAGTGGGAGTGATGAAGAAGAAGACAATGACATGGATCTTGAAAAGGATGATGACTCTTATTAAGAAGATTGTAATTGTCTACTTGAATTTTAATTTCTAGTATTTTAGTTAAATTAGGCTTTAGAGGGTTTAAGACGTAAGCACTTTGTAGTTTGTTTCTTTGACTTCTATTGACATCTACTTTATGTTTTGCTATAGGTACCATTGTAGTTAGTATCGCACGATACACGATACGATACGTCCGATTCGATATGATTCGCTAGACTGGCAGTGCGAATCTTGAGTCAAGTCGTTTTAGGGTCTGAATTGCAAGCGAATCACATGAATCACTTGAAGAATCGCATGAATCGCAATCTAAAGTGAATCACTTAAAAAAAAAACAACTTTTTTTTTTTTTTGTAAAAGGTGTTGTAAAAAGGGGGGGGGAACCAGCCGATATTCTCCCTCCAAAAGACCCAGGCTGTCCCCATCATGTGAAACACGATTTTCACCTCCCTTTTGTGTGAAACACAATTTTTCACTTCATCCCCTCATGTAGACACGATTTCAACTTCTTACTTTTTATTTTCTATTATCCTCTGTTTGGGTTTGGGCCTACAAGCTGAGTAGTAGTCCCCTGTTTTTGTGCTACTGGTTGGTGGTCCTTATTTTGTGCTGCTCACACACACACACACACACACAAAATCCGATTTGCAGTTCGAAAAATAGGCTTTCCAACCAATTCACGAGTTGTATCCTGATTCTACTACCATGATAGATACTATGAGTTTTTATTGTTAATGATGGTTAGTGCGTGAATTTTGAGTAATCTTTCTTTTTGAGCTTATATATATATATATATATATATATATATATATAATGTTTTTAATTTTTTAATATATATAAAAAAAATTAGAATAACAGTCATCCCACTATCCCAGTTTTGGGGAGGCACTATCCAGGATTGACAACTATGGTATAAAGATAAAGAAGGTACCCAAATTTCTAGGTATTGTGATGCTGAATGGGCAAAGTCTCCTATAGATAGACATTCTACCACTGGGTACTGTGTGTCCATTGGTGGGAATATTATCTCCTGGAAGAACAAAAAGTAGAATGTAGTTGTTCGGTCTAGTGCAAAAGCAGAATATAGGGCTATGGCCTCAGCCACTTGTGAACTTATGAGGGTTAAACAACTTCTTCAAGAGTTGAAGTTCTGTGAAATTCAACAAATGAAGTTGTACTATGATAATCAAGCAGCACTTAATTGGCTCTAATCCAATGTTTCATGTGAGAACTAAACATATAGAAATTGATTGCCATTTTGTTTGTGAAAAGCTGCTTCCAAAGAAATCAGAACTGAGTTTATCAGCTCAAATGATCAACTTGTAGACATCTTAACAGTCTTTAAGAAGGCCTCGAATTCAGTTCATATGCTCCAAGCTTCGTGCATACAACTTACATGCTCAAGGTTGAGGAGGAGTGTTAGGAAAGCTATTTTAGTAGTATCAAATCAAAAAAAAGTTGTTTTTCATCTTATACTATTTGTACCTATCTGTCCTAGTATCCTAGGGTAGACTTTTCTCTTTTTCTCTCTCAATGTAAAAGTTTCTATCTGTTTTCTTTATATAAATATATGAACGTTTGGCTGAGTGAGTTGAATACTCGAGCCTTTTTTCCCTATATTCAAAACTCTCAATTGGCTCATATAGCTTCATCCCTACAATGAGCTCCTCCTTCAACCCATTCAAGAACACATCCATCAAGTACTCCTCATCCAATCCCTTGATAGCACCCACATACTTCTCAAATTGCTTGATGAACTCATTAACAAATTGAGTTTTCTCTAAGAAAAGCAACAATTCAAATAGGCTTCTTATCATCATTGTTGGGTGGAATCTCTAAAATAAGGTTGTTTGTCTTGAACCTTTCCCAAGAAGGATTCTGGTTTCCCACCACTAGTACCAACAAAGTGCGCCTCTTTCTAAAGCCACCATCATTGCTTGCATTTTTCTTCTTCAATCACTGCCCTTAACCGAAAGTAACACTCCAATTCGCTAACCCGTCCATGAGCATTTCTCCATCAAAGATTGGGATTGCTAAGGACTCGTTTACTTTTGTTTGTATTTCCTATTTTCATTTTCTATTTACAAAACTATCACCTTATTTTCAATTTGTTTCCTGTTTTCAAAGCTTTGTATAGGAAACAATGACAATAACTTTTTTTTTGTTTTCTCTATTTCTCATACAAATCTTTGAAAACAGGAAACAAATTGAAAACAAGGTAGCAGTTTCATAATTAAAAGTGAAAACAGGAAATGTAAACAGAAGTAAATGGGCTATAATTTCCTCCATTTCTCGTCAATCTATGTTTTGCTCTGAATTTCTCCTGTTGATTCTTTGTGTTCACCCCCTTGCCTTGCTTCCCCTGGTTACCCCTTATCGCATTCTCACCCATTACAGAAACCAATTGTCCAATCATATTCTCCAACTTCATAAGCCTCTCATCTAGCTAAGCATGACGACGTTCTTGCTGTGCAAAGTGAGCTTCCATGGCTTCTTGGTTCCAGTTCTAATTTGAGATTGTCCTTTCCCAATTGTCAAGTCCAGCCTCCATTCTTATCCACACCATGTAAGCTTGCAAAGAATTCGGTACTCACTACACCAAGAGAGAGAGACAGAAAGATGGATCTTTATTGAATAGAAGTAAGAAAATCTCAGATATTTCAAGATACCTGAACTCTCTACTCCAACATTATCTATTTCACTATCCTTTATAATCTCTGCTCTCTTTTTATACCCTAGTTACCCTCTTACTAACTACTAATGCAGTTAGTTGTCTGTTACAATGACACAGGGAATTAGTTACTCCTGACAATAACCCACAAGTCTCATCCTCTGTCTTGCCCCTATTTCACCTGGAGGTTGAGACCTATCAAATCCTAAACCTTAACATTAGTCTTTCAAGGTATATTGGGTAGATATATAAAATAAAACATTTAAAAAAAAAAAAAAAACTTAAGATGGCATGTCATATTCCCCTAGAGATTGGTAGTAGTTATTATGAGGATATCTATTGTGATGCTTTCACCTGTGGATGTTGCCTAATTCCATTAGGTCAACAATCAATTGTATGATCATGACATACTCATCCACAAGTGAAAGAACAATATTCATTCCACCACCAAGGTTAAAACAATATCTGATGACCTACCAAACCTAAAAGGGAAAGTTAGTAAACCTAAGCCAAAGGTGAATCAATAATAGAGTACTACAAAGAAGGGTTTGCACTTTTTGAACCATAGGTAACTTAGAGCCTGATACGATATTAATTGTTTTCCCAAAGCTGAATTGGATTTCCCAAACCTATGATCATAGAGCCCTTCCATGAGCTAGATAACTTAGCAAGGGAAATTACGGATATTATGCCAAATGAGCTTTCTAGGCCCATATAGCTTACATAGATCATGAACTCTCTAGTTAAATATGACTTCCTAATTGATCAATCCTCGTCAAATATACTACACAATGACTTGTTTTTGCTCAAAAATCTTGTTATTGCTATTATCATGAGTTCATCTTGAAAAGAGTTAATCTAGATCATTAAATAATACATGAATTATCAACTCCTCTCACTAACTCACTTTTTTGCCCATGTATAATACTACCTCCAGTCTTTTATATAAGAAATAAATGGGTATATTTTTTGGTCCTAATTATAAGAAACATGGACCCCTTTTCAAATGTAATAATTGTTGATTACCTTTAATACCCTTAATTTATTGTAAAGTCTAGTAATGAAACACTCACTCATTGCCCATGCAAGTGGATGTATTCATTGGCCTATTAACAATATAAGCCACACTCAAGGGTGGTAAAAATTATTCCTTGAATTACGATTAGTGTCATTAAATATAACTACCATTTAAACCATTTAATTCTATGGGTAATTCTGGAATAAAATTTAAATTTATAACATTAATTAAAATTAAATAAACTAGTTTCATTGGTCTTAATAAATTAGTTATTTGTTTCTTATATAAAGGACCAGAGGTAGTAATATCATATTGTATACTGATCGAATATGGAATATGGCAGTCACAACTTTTTCAAGCTTGCTCATGTATGCCAATGAAAACACTAATCCAACATTATTTCATAATTTAGAAACTCATCATATTCACTTGATAAGCAAATATAGATGCACAAATTCAGCCAACCATATTATCTACATGTAACTAACAAGAAAGCATACCATATGCAGGGGGATTGGCAATGATTGCATCTGCTTTAAAGGGAACATCAGAATCAATATCATGATCTTTACAAGCTGGAAGCAGAGAATTAATAATTTCTTTCATTTGATTTCGCTGAATAGGTATCTCCGAAGGTCCCGATGGCAGAAAGCCCTTATTTTTAACCATATCTGCTCCAGAAAGAATTCAAAAGTAAAATAATAGTGTAGTTGTAATGAGGACAGATATAAACTTTCAAGATCTGAACTTAGGCTCTGTTTTGATTGGGAAGAAAGAGAGTGAAGAGAAAAAAAAATTAAAATTTGAATTGAAGAGAAAATGGAAAGAAAGAAAATTTTGAAATTTTCTTTCTAAAAGTCAAGTTTTCCTTCCATTTTCTCTACAAACAAACCAAAGAAATTGTATCTTTATCCATGTTTTCTTTCCTCTCTATTTTCTTTCCTTTCTTCCAAACACACCATTAGTTAATACTTTATTCATGACACAAATCAAAGTAACATGCTATATTTTAGGATCAAGTACGAGACCAAGCTTATGAAAGTTTCCAAGTTCATTGAACAATAACCAGCAATCAAAACAATGATTTGGGGGCAACAAGTATGAGGTAGGTACTCACAAGTTTTCAGTGTCAGTGTTTATATTCATCATGTAACATTCACATTTACAAAATCATAACAAGAAATATCTGACAGTAGGGTAACATATCTAAAAAGCATGCCCAACTCATAATATACATAGATACAATGTAAACCAGGACACAGAAGGAGCAGGGAGAAAATAGAGATTAAATAACCTAGCAAAATTGTGTTTCACCAGGCACATTTCTGTTGATATTATATTGCTATTCTTATTGTTGAATTTAGGGGGACATTTAAGATTGAGTTGCTAAATGGAGAAAAAACATTTTAGAGGGAATCTAGAGAATGACAATGGTTTCTTATTCAGTACTTACACCATGCAAAACATCCATATGTATAGACAATCTATAGACATAGTGGGAACTTACTATTTCCTTGGCTAAGCCTAAATGTAAATAAGTGCAACTTCCTAAATACTAATTCCTATGAATATTAAATGCATTTTAACATGTGACACGTGAACTCATTTGATACACAAACTGCACATAATTCTAACCTATGATGCACAAATACAATACGAGTATTGGATACGATACGTATTCGATATGGCGATACGTTTAAGATACATATTCAAAAAATTTAAATTATAATTTTTTTTAAAGTACTCTTATATAATTTTATTACTATTATATAATAAAAATATATATAATCACTAATCAATTATAAATTTTTTTAAGTACTCTTGTATATTTTTATTACTATTATATAATAAAAATATATAACACAAAAATATACAATACATATTATATTAAAATAAAAAGATACATATTAAATAAATTAAAAGAAATGCAATTTTCTTTAGAATCAAGACTGCCCCAAATATAGTAACGGGTATGTAAGATAATCATAGTTATCAATCCCGGATAGTAGTGCGGAGCAGCCGCCCCCAAAACTGGGATAGCGGGATAGCGGATAGCAGGATGACCGCTATTCTAATATTTTTTTATATATAATAAAATTATAAAAATTTGATACTATGTATATATAAAAGTTGAAAAAGAGAAATATTGCTCAAAATTCATGCACTAATCATCATTAACAATAAAAACTCATAGTACATACATACTACATAGAGCAAAATATGTAGTAGATATTTATAAAAGTCAAACTACAAAGTACTTAAAAGTCTTGAACTCCCTAAAGCCTAATGTAACTAAAGTAGTAAAGTCCTAGAAATTAAAATTCACATAGACAAAATGACAAATGTCAAGTCAAATACAATCTTAATAAGAATCATCATCCTCCTCATCAAGATTCATTTCATTCTCTCCCTCTTCATCACAGCCACTAGCATTAGAAATGTACTCTTCCTCCCCTTCATCTTCACTTGTGTCATGCTCTTCTTCCACCACTTCTTCAATTTCTTTTCCCTTCCTATTAGATGTAGATGCACCACCAGCTGCCCTCTTCATTGTTGTTTGTCTCCTAGTGTATTTCAAAGGTTCATTGGCCCCACTTGCATGAGCAACATCTCTCCAAGTCAAAACATCATCATCATCAAAAACCAGATCATCTTCAGCATCTTCATCTTCACCCAAATCTCCCAATAGCCATTCATTGCTATCATCAATGTCATCTAAAACAATAGGATCAATGGCATCATGACACTCATAGCGCTCTTGAAGAGCTTGGTTATATTTAACATAAACCAAGTCTTGAAGCTTTTGGTGCTCAAGCCTACTTCTCTTCTTTGAATGAATCTACAATAATTTAAAAAACTTGAATGTTAGTTTCAAGTTTCAATGTTCCATAATGATTCAAATTTAAATGAACATTAACTTACATGTTCAAAGGTACTCCAATTACGCTCGCATCCCGATGAGCTACAAGTCAAACTTAGAATTTTAATGGCAAGATTTTGCAAGTGTGGCGTATGTACTCCATACATCTTCCACCACTCAGCTGTAAGTAATGCAATTATGCATTAGTATTTACATGAATTATTTACAAAATAATTTGAAATTCAGATTTATAAAAAGTGAACTTTTCCACTTACCAGGAGCCATTATATTCCTTTTCCTTATTGCTGCACTTATTCCAAAGAGTCCTCCAGCCCTCTTATATATTGGTAGCTCACTATGAATCTTGTCCACAAAATCTTCATTTTCACTAAGCCTATCAATGCATTTGTATAGGCCATCCAACACTTCAGCATCATTGTCAATTCTTGGGTTGCTATAAAAGAACTCGGGATTTAGATAATAACCCGCTACATGCAAAGGGTGGTGTAGTTGGCAATCCCATCTTCTATCAATAATTGCAAAGATGTCCTTGTACTTCTCTTCATTGCCATTAAAGGCCTTTTCAATTGCTTCCTTAGCCATATCCATTGCTTCACAAATATAACCCATTGCGGGTCTTTTTTCATTATCCACCAACCTTAAGACACGGACAATAGGCCCCATAGCCTTCAAAGTGTAAACTACATCATTCCAAAATGTTGGCATAAGCACAACATCCGTTGCTTTCTTTCCTTTAGGATCTTTAGCCGCCTTAGACTTTAACCATTCATTCGAAATAAACATCCTTCTAAGATTTGCTTTTTGCTTGTGCAATCTTTGCAAAGTAAGGAAGGTGGTAGCAAATCTTGTCACTCCATGCCTCACCAATTCGGATTTATTCGTGAACTTCCTCATGGTGTTCAAGGCCAATGAATGGTTATAGATGTAGCCTACAAGCTTGATGCCTCTTTGTATGACCCTTTTAACTTTAGGGATCTTTCCAATGTCTTCAAGCATCAAGTCAAGACAATGAACAGCACATGGAGTCCAAAACAATTTTTGTCTAGTGCTTTGTAAAATTTTACCTAAAAAGACCAAAATCAATAAACTTAAATGAGTAACAATTAAAATTTACAAACTTATAATTAGAAATAGAAATCAAAACTTGATTAATTCTTACCCGCCATAACATAGTTACTCCCATTATCCGTCACCACTTGGATAACATTTTTTTCTCCAATTTCCTCCACAAAACTATTTAAAAGCTCATGTACTTTGTCCCCGGTCTTCATGTATTCAGAAGCATCAACACTCTTCACAAACATTGTTCCCAACGAACAATTTACCAAAAAATTAATTAGAGTCCTGTTCTTCCTATCCGTCCAACCATCTGACATTATGGAGCATCCATATTTCCTCCGCTCCTCTTCATGACCCTTCAACATTTCTTTTGTATATTCCAACTCCTTTTTAAGGAGTGGAACTCTCAATTCATGGAAGGTTGGAGGCTTTAAATGAGAACCATAGTTTCCAACCGCCTCAAGCATCACTTTGAAACTTTTTGATCGAGCAACATTGAATGGAATTCCATTCCTATAAAAGAAACGAGCAATGTATTGAACCGTTCTTGCTCTTGCTTCCTTTTTACAAGCATCATTTATGCTTGTTTGCCTCTTAGATTTTCCCAATTGGATACTTTCTTTAGGTCTTTTGAAGAAAAGCAAATCAAGAGGGCCTTTAAGATTTGTATTTTTCTTCTTGGCAGCAGTTGAAGTTGCCTCTGTTGATGATGTTAGAGGCCTTTTCCCACCCTTAAGTCTTGCAATCTCTTGCATCTCATCTTCCTCATCTTCATTTTCTTGCACACCCTCCAAGTATACCTCATTTTCAGCTTTTTTCTGCTCATAGATTGCCCTCATTTGCAATTTAATATCCTCTGGTATTTTTCTACAAGCACCCACATCTCCTCTTATTCCAAGTTAATGCTTTTTTGCTCTAGTAATTCCCCCGGTAGATGTCTTCAAGCAAAAATCACATGTCACACTTTTTCTGTTATTCTTGTCTTTTAAGCTATTCCACTTCCAAAAGATGTCAATCCTCTCACTAGTAGGCTTGAACATTGCATTTGAAGATCCCACTGATGGTGGGGTAGCAGCAGCTAAATTATTGTTTTGTTGATTAGCATTTGGTTGGGAGCCGGTTGCCATGTTTCTGCTGGACTGCCTAGACAGAATACAAAAGGCTTAAAAAAATAAAGAAAAAGAATGAACTGAATGAGGGTGCTACACTCTGCCAACCAAAAAAAAAAAGGAAACAGAGGAGGATCGGGCAAGGGGAAGAAAAGGCTAAAAAAAATAAAGAAAAAGAATGACAGAGAGGTGCTACACTGCTGCTAGCCAAAAAAAAAAAAAAAGAAACAGAGGAGGGTCGGGCAAGGGGAAGAAAAGGGAAAGAAAGGAAAAGAATAAAAAAAAAAGAAAAGAAAATTTGAAAAAGAAAAGAAAAGATAAAATAAAATAAGGAAAAAAAAAAACCTCAGGCTGAGAATGAGTCAAAGAAGGGGAGAAGAACTGCAACAAGTCGCCGGTGTCGGAGACGAACGTCGCCGGAGACGAGAAGGCATCGAAGAAGTTCGCCGAAAAAGATGAATGTTGCCGGAGAAGGTCACCGGCGTCGCTCACGCAAGAGGAAGAGGATGTCTTCAGCTTTGATTCCTAGGTCATGATTCTGCGCGCGAAGAGCTTCTCTAAGAAGAAGCTAGGTGAGGAAACACAAACTCAAAAATACCCTCACTAACGACTAACAAGTGAGGGTATTTTTGAGCTTTCGAAAAGCCTCGAAATCGCGGATACCACGACGCGCCGGAGGCGCGATCGCGACCGTGCCGCACCTCCGCGAAAGCGGACGCTCCGTCCGCGACATGAAGACGCACCGCATCTATATCTTCATCGCGCCTCCTGTCCGCTCTGCGTCGTGACAGCGTGATCATGGGCACGACGCTCGCTATCGATTACATAGAAGATAATATAACAATAAAATAAAAAAATTATTAACCTAGTTGGGATAAATATTAAAATATTAGGCTATTATTAGTATAACAAAATATTAGGTTATTAGCATGAAAGGACAATGGGTAAATTGCAATACAGCTAAGGGTGGTATTGAGTGCAATGCACAAAGAGACAAACTCTTAAATGTAATAAAAGACAAACCCACAAACACAGTTTAAAAAAATGCAAACACAAAGGCAAGCTCTCTGTTACTCTGTTACATACTCTGTCACACCTTATAGAGAGACGCAAGCTCTGTCGGACACTAACAAACAAATATCACCACTTTTTGTTCTCTAGAATATGACGAAGAAATTGGCAATTGGAGAAGTCATCTCTTCCTCAGCAGAGTCATCTCTTTCTCTATAAACAACGAGCGTGAGCATCTCTTCCCGATTTATATGTGAGCATGAGCACATATACACAGATATATGTTTTGAAGCCCTCTCTAAATTGGATTTATAGAAATAAGTTGTTGAAGAACGAGCGATAACATATCTGAAAATCATGTATGTGCGAAAATCACGAATGCCATGGTATCTCTACCGTATCAAGTGTTTTATATTTATTTTTTAAAATAACGTAATGATGATACTGATTAGATACGTCTCTGTACCGTATAGGAATGTATCAATATCCGATATATATCTGATACCGATATGTATCTCGAATTTAACAACATTGCAAGAGGTAAGAGAACAAGATCCCAAGTGCCACTAAAATGCAAGGCAAACAATTCATCCACCGTAGCCTATTGTTAATTGAGATCAACCATGGCTTCTCCTATAGAGCTGGGAATAGACACAAAATCCAAAGAGGAAACGAAAGAGAAAGGAGATAAACGGTCATAATCTAAAGTACAAGCATAGAGAAGATTGGGGTTGTGAGAGGACCGAATACCTTTGCGTAACACAATGGGAATCAACTGCAATAGACGAACCTGGAGGGTCAATTGTTGTAGGAGATGAGTCTGGAGGATCAAAGGAAGAAGATACAGGTTGATGTTGAGTCCTACGTTGGTGGTGCACAAAAGAGAAGTTAGGACAACAACTAGAGATGGTGTAATGGGAGAAGAAAGGGTTACTTTCAAAGGTAACATCTCTTACAATTTTGGTTTGGGCCTAATTCAACCCCAAAAGCTAGCTCAAGAGGTGAGGGTTGCTCCCTATTTATATACACTATTTTGGCCATACCACTAATCAATGGGATCTCCAACACACACCTCTCATGCCGAAGACCGGATATCTCGAGTGAAAAGTTTGCGAGACTGATAGGTGGTCCGATAACAGGTGGCCCGATACCATCTTACAATTTGGATTTTGAGCCTAACTCAACTCCAAAAGCTAGTTTAAAAGGAGAGGGTTGCCTCCCACTTGTATACACTATTTTGACCATATCACTAGTCAATGTGGGATCTCCAACAACATCCACATAGAAAAATATATCATTGAAGTGTGAGCAAGTAGGAGCACTAAACTTTCTGAAGATGTGAGTAGCTAAGAAAAAAGCATTAAGAGATTCTAGCAGAGAGATTTTGCTAAGAAAACTCATTTACGGCAGCGATATGTAGCGCAAGAACTAGGTCTGAGTTGCCAAAGGATCCCAATTCTAGGCGTTGTTGGTCGCAACCAGGAAAAAAAAAAGTGAAAGAAGGGAATGAAAACCTAGAGTGCTAATACCATATAGAAAAGGGAGAGATTTGAATATTGTGTCTTGGATCGAAGGTACACACATGTATGCTATTTATAATGAGTAATTAGGGTGCAACCATAAATACAAATGGAATCAATCAAATCCCTAATTTACAATAACTGACATCTACAAATATTAACATGTATAAAATATGCAAAATATGTTAGTCAACAACAATCAATCTTCAAGTCATACATAAAAATGTGCACGCACACACACAAATGCAACACCTCACTCCAAAAAAAATATGGTGAAAAGTCCAAACAAGCATGTGTATCAAAATACACCAAAACCAACATAACAATCCACAAGGTTTCTAGGACCCCAATGCACCATATTAACAAGTCAAAATAATTTAAGAGTCAAAGTGTTTTGCAATGAATAATTTCCAACTATTTTCAATCACTTGATTATTAAGAATAATAAATGACTGATTTAAGAGAAAATCTTACTGACTTGATTAACCACTTGAGCATTAATTATTTCTAAGCCAAAAATATTTTTACCAAAAATTCTTCTATCACTTTCCCAAACAAAAAAACACATTGGAAGGGAATGTAAGACAGAAGAAATTAAGAAAATCATTCACAAAGCCCCTCATACAGTAGAAAAAGAAATTTGTACATACAACCAGCAAGAACTTTGGGATCACCGCCTAATGGATAAAACTCCAACCCAGCTGTCAAAACAAACTCCTTGAAATTTGAATGGGTTGCTAATCTAACACGATGGCCATAGTCCTGCACATAAAGAAAGAATTTAAAAAAAAAAAAAAAAAAAAAAAGCTCAACTTTGAATACAAAAATAACTTAAATACAAATCATTCAGTTCATATATTTTCCTCCTACAATAAATAAACTAAAAAAGGTATTAATTCAATGATAATATTTTCAGCAGAAAATGGAAAATTCCCATTAGTAAATGACAAAGAAATAGCAGAAATATAGCAGCCACAAATATCAGAGCCAAGTGAAAGAGCAGTACCAAACATGGAATCACATATTTGTAATATTTCCTTTCTCTTCATTTGCTTGAATGTTCTTAGTAGAACATTTTTCATAAGAAAAAAAGAACACTCATGTATGTTGCTTGAATGTTCTTAGTAGAGCATTTTGCATAAGAAAAAAAGAACATTCATGTATGCATACTGTGAAGAATCAACCTTCCCAAAAGTTAAAACTATTTAGGTGAAGACTCATTAATGGTTATAGATCTAACTAAAAAGCCCTCTCACACAAGTACCCTGCACCTGAAGAGTGGACAAGGCACTGGCCCACCTTACCTTATGCATGGACAATGGTTCATGAATGGTTCTAATTCTAACAGATACATAAGAAATGGAAAATATAAACATGATAAAGTGTCTCTGTAGATACAATCATTCGCCACCTTAACAAAAGACCACAAGTCTTCACATGTGCATGAATGGTCCTAATTTCTAACAGGTACACACAAAATGGAAAATGTAAACGTAATAAAATGTCTCTATAGATAAAATTATTCGCCTATAACAAAAGGCAACAAATCTCCATGTGTGCTTGTGTGTTATGTGTTTATTGAAACAGGCAAAGAGAAAATTGGGACATAAGAAAATGCCTCTATACCTGCAAGCGTTTGCCTATTGCAATAAATGGTTGCACATCTCCTCGTGTGCCAACAATAAGCATGACTATATTCAATGGCGGGATGTAATGAAAGTCTGTTGCATCAAGTGAATCATCAACAACATGATTTACTTGTTTGGATCGAGTAACAAGAGCCTCAGGTTCAACATCTACAGGAACTTCAAATTCTACAGTTCCATCATCTTTTACAGTAGCTATTCTGTTCAATAATTTAAGCTGCACAGTTGTAAAAATCAACTGAAGTACCAGCCATAAATGATTAAAAACAAAAATAAAGACAGTGACGATGATAATAATGAGAAGAAAATAAGGCATGGTTGAACGTGATACAGGAAACATGATCTAATCCTATTTGCCACCAACATTTATATGTTGCTCTTGTTCTTCTTTTCCTAATAATTAAGAAAGAGAAAAATTGAGCTGCAATCATCAGAAGAAATTATTTCTTAATTTTCCTAATATTTTTTAATATAATGTGTGCTAAAAAAATATTCTATTTACAACCAATATAAAGTAGAAGAGCACCTAATTAGTTCTGCTTACTGTGGATCAATAATCTCCTCTCCATAATATATAATCACCATGTTTCCCACATAAATTATATTAATAAACCAAGAATGATATTGTCTTAATAGGAAAGAAGCATCTTGAACATATAATGGAAACAACAAAAAAGAGGATTTTAACAAAAACAATGAAAGAGAGAAAGGACATAGAGAGAGTGTTATAACATGGTGAAAGTACAAAGCTATATTTTTAGTTAATTTTTTGCCCTAAAATATATAATCATTAACTACAGTCCCGTTCAGGGTGGTTGAGTTTTCAATTTTTAGTTTTACAATACAAATTTGAAAACAAAACCTGTTCAAATAAAATACGGCTGAGTTGGTTTTTTACCTAGTTTTAAAACACTTCTTCCCTGGTTTTGAAAACAATAAAAAAAAAAGGTTTTATTATTCTTGGTTTTAGTTTAGGAAGTTCTCTCACTTTATCTCTTGGCATCGACACCACCAAAGTCACCCTCTCCGAAGCCCCTAATCTGCCCCTTCTCCTTGTTCATCATCAGCACCAGCTCCTCCCTAAGCTCGTCCTCCCCCACCTTCCCCAAGATTGCAGCGCACCCCCCAGCCACATGTGTGCCACCACCATCATGTTTGACGCCAGACCCCTCGTGCACATGTGAACTCTGGCAGCTTCCACTGCAGCATCTTCCACTCTGAGTATGTCCCAGTGCATCAGGTACTAGTGATCTGTCTGTTTCTGATTTTTTCTGATGTCAGTTTTATACTAGGTTGCGGTTTCGGGTTAGAAAGCCTGGTTATATATATTATTTGGCATTAACCTTGAAAGGATTTGCTGCAGGGTTTCATTCTTTACAGGTGTACGAGTATACTGGGCAATTTGTTCAGCTTGCAACAGAAATATATATAAAGATTTTTTCAGTCTTCCAGTTAGGTGGAGGCTTGGAGATTAATATTGTCAATTGTCATTGGTTAGTGGTAACAATTTATGGATATGAGGAATGCTAGCGTCACTCTAACACTCTCTCTACTATTGGTTGAAATTTATTGAAAATAACAAATTTTGGTGGGTTCCACTTCTAAATCAAGAGAGAAACTCATTAAATGAGAGGTGGGATCTACCCAAATTTGTGATTTTCAATAATTTCCAACCAATAATAGAGAGTGTTAGAAAGAGAGTGTTAGAAAGAGTGACGCTAGCATTCCTCTTATGGATATTAAACAGCATATTACAGAATCCATTTTTCATCATATTCTTCATCCACTTGGATATACTCCCATTTTATTTCATGTTTGAATGACCAGTTAATAGTTAGCGACCCATCCACAAAGTGGCAATTCCTCCAAGACACAACTTCTTCAAGGAATTCCAAGCCACTATAAAAGAAACATTCTTTGTTGATGATCCTCTAAGATCTTTCAAAGATCAACCTAAATCACGGAAGCTTGTCCTCAGTATTGTTGTGGGTTTGGGTGTGTCATTTTCTAATTTGCAGCATCATTTTAAAAACTGAAAAGAAAAAAAATTGAAACTCAACTGAATCTGAGTTTGGTTTTCAAAAATTTCAAAACTTAAAACTAAAAACCATCCCAAACAAGGCCTACAATTAAGAGCATTTATAACCTGGAAACCAAACACACTTTAACATTCAGACTTGTTTAGCATCTTACCTAATTTAGTCTAGTTTTGGACACTAATATCAAAAGAGAGAATTTGTATCAAATTACAATATTAGATACTAATAATTAACAAGTAGATATTAAAAGAATCAATGCAATGCATTACCAAATATCTAAATATTTAAGTAATAAACAATTGTTTGAGCTAGAATATACCTAAATAAAAATTAAATATTTGAAACAAAATTAGTATAGAAAGATTCTAATACAAAAACCTACAAAGATTTTGATAAGCACCCAAGCACTTGGGGAACTCTCCCTCAAAAGCTACCTATCAAGGGGGGAGAACCAAGTCACTTAAATACTCCTCCGAGCATCCCATACTACCTTAGGTGCCAAGTGCTCAATGGAGTACTTAAGTGGTTTGGTTTTCCCCCTTGACAGCTAGCTTTTAAGGAAGGGCTCCCCAAGTGCTTGGCCTTGGATGCTTATCAGAGGGTTTGGGGCATTACATAATAATCACCCATTTCCTCCCTTCATCTTTCTTATCAAATGATTCAAATCCCCTATCCAAACAATGAATAAGAGTTTCTTGTTTCTTTTGGGGGGCACACAAGTTTCTTTTTTACCCAAATACATTAAAATAGTTATCAACTACTGGGTAACCAATGCCACCACAAAAATAAATGCCCCTAGAGTAAGAGGAAGAAGGAAAGGCAAAAAATCACAATAGATCATAATAATACACCTTCTCCTGTATAGGAATTTTGTCATCAAAAATTTGTGCTGCATCTTCAGGACTTAGGTGTCTCTGCCTCTCTGTTTTTGACCTTTCCATCTTAAACTTACTTGAACTTGACTCTGATTTATCTCCATGTGATATGTCTGCTGGCAATGTGGTCACTTTAGACAACCCCTTGCCAGGAAATCCTGAATAAGGGGCAAAAACAAGAGCATTACAGATATAGTTCAAAGATGAGCAATAAAATTTAACAAAAAGTTATCAAATAGAAGATTCAGGGATAAGAAGAGATGTATCATGTATGATATCAAAATGCTACGGGATCCTTGGGGCAGTCAACTTTATGAAGTCAAGAGGGTTTCTTTGCTGAATATATAAAGACATTGACAATCTTTGCTCACTTAATGTGTTTTCCTTGTATATCTGGTTTCTGCTTCATATCAAGATCACTGGCAAAGGTTGGAGCTTCCAATATTCGTTAGGGAAGATGATATGGGAGGATCAATAGGGTTGAGCATTGTTTTGGGATACAAAGGATAAAAGATGATAAGAAGTTGCAGGCAGCATAAGTGGCAATGGAAATTGTATCCTCATTGTAAGAAACTTACATATATTTGACATTTCACACACGTACAGGAGAGATGATTATGAGAATTGAGTGAATATCACACTCACCCCATTGTTGAAATAATTACTATCTCATTCTAAAATCTACTTTCTTGCTTTGTTTATGGTCAAAATAGAGACCACCTTCTGCAAGCCCTACTTCAAGTAAATCATTTTTAACACTATAAGCTAATTCTTACATTTCCACACTAAAGTGAGATATATGACTTTGTTTTTTCTCCATTTTATGCCCATTGGTGTTCCAAAAGTACCCTTTGAAGCCCTAGGGAAGAAGATGCATCTTGGGTTGATATATGATGCGACTTGTTAGATATAATAGATCATATGGGATTTCCCCATTTTCTCCCCCGATCAAGATATCCTCTCTTCCACCCCCAAAAGAGAATGATTGAATCATAAAAAATTTGGAGCGTGAAATGTAATGAAGTACAATTCTATCGACTCTTTGGTTTTTAAAGGGGGCATCGGGAAAGCATTGTTTAGGTTGTATTCAAAAGACCTTGCAGAGACCACCTTATGCATGCCCTAACCACTAACCAGAATGGAAGTAGATATTTATCCTTTAATCGATGCCTCTAACAGCCAAATTTCACTTATCCTCCACCTTCCCTATACCAAATTCCGATCATTAGCCACATCATGTTAGAATCAGATCACCATACCCATGTCAAATTCTCACATCTTCCATCATATAATTTACACGCCACGTTATGGGTTCAAATACATTGTTATTGGCCCCGCGCCCAATGAAATCTGGTCCCATGTTTTCGGTTCACTCTGTTTCCCAAACACACAACTCAGAACAGCAAACAGTTCAACTTTCAAAGAAAAGAAGAATCTCGCGATCCCACTTTCACCAAAAATAAATAAATAAATAAACTCCATAACTTGATTTGCTCCGTTATTTTTTCTGCTTGTCGTTACAACTTCTCTTTCCCAATTTCGGTTAACTACTGCTTAACCTACCAAAACAGGTATGGAAGAATAAAAGGACCGAGAGAGAGAGAATTGTAGTAACCTGAGGCTGAAGAGCTACTTGTACCATTGGCAACAGAGCATGTACTATCCTCCATGTCCTTGCCGTTTACGGGATCCTTCGAACTGGAAGAAGAGTAGCGGCGATCTTCCGGCAAGTCCGCCATTGCCGGTGATCTAGATCCGCCGCAAGCACAGTGTCAGAGGAATTGAAGAAATGAAAAGAATTAAGAGAGAGGGAGCGAGTGGTGGGTGGCTGGGTGCTAATGCTGCCTATTCTGTCACAAAATGCGAACCGGACCTTGTGTTTGTAGGGGGTGAGGAGAGGACACGTGTGCACGACACAAGTGCGGGATGGATGAGTACGATGCCAGGAATATTTTTTTTTACGAGTCCCCGACTTTACAGGCTGCGTCACTCGATTCCATTTGATTTTGATATTTTTTGGACAAATTGCGAGAAATAGGGAAACAAGTCCGCATTGTTCAGTGGCAAAAAAGCCTACATATTGCTGATCTACTTTGCAATTTTCGTTTGCTTTTATATATATATATATATATATATGGCAGCCGTGAGGGATAGAATTTAAGGCTACATTTGCATTAATGGTAAGAGATAGAATGAGACGATATAGAAAGAAAAGATAAGTCATGTCATTGTTTGTTTTTTATAAATTAAGATAGAATTCATTAAAAAAGTAGAATGAGATTCATTTTATTTCATTACTAGTTATTAGACCCATGCAATGCACGGGTTATTTTTTATTAGTGAATATATGAGAATGAATTTATATGAATATAAATGTCAAATAAGTATAGATATGGAAAATTTATAAAAATATTGTATTCCAAGTTGTTACATTTTGTTGGGAAGTTATTTGAAAGATAAATAAATGAATAATTTAATCTATAGAAATTCATTTAAATTAACCAAATCCAAATAGATTAATTCACTTAGTTTTGTGTTATTTACTACTTCTGATGTCTCATTGTCATTACTTAATTATTTGCTTAAGATATGTGTACACCTTTGAATGACAAATAAAATGAGATGAAGGGGATAAATCATATGCATAGGAAGAATATTGAACAAAGTTATAGTCACTAACAAACTCGTTTATCTTTTTGTTAATGAATTTATAAGAATATAAATGGTAAATAAATATGAATAATTAATAAAGTCACACTTTCATGGAAAATATTTATCTTCATATGTTATATTTTATTCATATTTTTTATGTTAAATAAAATAAAACATTCAATAAATTAATTAAGTCAAAAAAGAGAAAGCAAGAAAAAATATACTTATATTAAAATTATTATAACAATAAATTGAAAATATATAATTTTACCATAATATTTTAGATATTATTGTGATTTTAGGTAAATTGTTCATCTCTGTATGTAAATTTTCCTACTTGCTTTCATAAAATAAAATAAAAAGTTCATCCCATGTATTATATTTTATATATAATTTCTATTTTAATATTTTTATATATACATACCAATGTGTAAAAGAAAATTAAAATTTGTTCAAGTAAAAGAATATCTTAAATAATTTATTTAAGTGAGAAGATAATAAATGACAAATGAATAATAATTTGCCTAAAAAGTGATTTACGCATATTCTAAAATCACATGTATAAATTGAAAAGGTACACTGCTAGACTATTATGTATGTTTTTAAATCACGTATTTTTTAACTTAAAATAATTAACTTAAATGTAATCAAAAGATTGAATAATATTAATGTCAAATATTTAGTTTTGTTAATGTAATAGACTAAAAGCAAAAAGATAAGTAATTTCCGATATAAAATACATGTTCTATATAAAATATTAATTTTATTTAGTCATACCTCTGACAGAAAAAATCCAATTAGATCTCTTTACAAACAAATCTACTTAAAATTGTTTAATACTGACAGTGAATAGGAAAACATTATCACCATTAAAATCTCTCTCTATGTAATGAGTCTTAATGTGAATAGTTGTACTCAAATAGTCCTATGTGATTAGTCTCATGGGAATAGTCGTATGTGATTAATCTCACTTGAATAGTTCTATGTGATTAGGCTTATGGAATAGTCTTATGCAATTAGTCTCATGTAATTAGTCTTATGTGAATAGTCCTATGCGAACAGTCTTATATGAATAACCCTATGTGATCATTCTTTTGTGAATAATCCTATGTCATCCATCTTATGGGAACAACCCTATGTGAACATTCTTATTTAGTTAGACTTATGAAATCAGTCTTATGTGAATAATTTTAGCTAGATCAATTTATCTCAACATATTTAGTCTTATGTGTAAATATTCCTATTTGATCAATCCTATATGAACAGTCTACGTGAAGATATTTATTTCCGTGATATGCTTCTGGTTAAATTTTCCATCTTTTATAATGTAAATATTTAATTTAGGATTTGGATATTAATAAATTTCTTTATAGAAATTTCTTTCCAGTGTAATTTAAATATTTATCCTGATAACTTAACTATTAAAACATTTTTATGTAATTTGTTTATCTCTATGCATTATAAATATTTATCCACCTGATTTAGACATTAATAAGATTTTATGTTTAAGTATAAATAATTTTTTTAAACTTTATGTAAATTATCTCTCCATTAAAATATAAATATTGAAATTATATATATATATATATATATATATATATATATATATAGAGAGAGAGAGAGAGAGAGAGAGAGAGAGAGAATTAAATAATTGTTTATCCAATACATTATATTATATTTTTTTACTATTATAATTTTATATTTAAAATCTTCTCCCCCGCATATATAAATACATTTTTTTTCACATTATAATATGGTGATTGGGAAATATTATTTTATTAAAACATATAACTTTTATCTTATTTGATATAATTAATTTAATAGACACATACAAAAAATAGTTTCAATAGCTCAAATTTTAGTCAAGCATTTCATTACGTATACTCTAATTTTTTTATGAGTAAGACGAATTGTCATGGCCATTTTGTTGTGACTTAAATATAAAAAGTTGAAATATTAGACAGATAAATGTGATACTTGGTTTTATTTACTGTTTGATAGTTAAAATACACAGTATTTATCGAATCAAATTAAATAATAATGATAAATGTGTCTAAAATATAGTAGTTTAATTTTAATACATTAACGTAAAAAAAAATTATAGTCAGCTAATTAGATATCATCAATGTATGACTTTTAAAAAATTATCACAAGATTTAATAATTTTTAATGATATGACAATTTATAACTAATAATATATTTTTTAATGTCATTACATTTCAATTCAATTAAATTCAATATGATATATATAAATAAAATCATTAACTTGTCGACTTCAGATTTTGTAATGAAGTGAAACTAAATAATGAACACAAAAATTTTCAAAAAGTAGAATATACGTAAAACTACTAACATTTCCTAATGATGAGGATGAATATGCAAAATCATTAAAAAAATGTTTTCTATTATAAAGTAAAATATTTACACAAAAAGAAAACCTTAACATTCACGTCTCCTATTGAATCAAAAACCACATTTTTTTACTTAATTTTGTAATGTGACTAATCTTGGTCAGTAAATATCTTGGCACGACAACATTAGAGTTGGAAGCTTTTGCAATCTTAACGTCATTGTTTCCTATTAAAATCATTCTTAAAATGTTTCTGAAATGTTTTCAGTTTGAACCTATTTGGCTATTCTTTTGGTTTGATTCTGTTATAATATATGTTGGAATTGGATATTATAAACATGTCATCTTACAATGGTTGGTCGCCAACATATATTTTATGGTTGTCTTTATGACCTTATCAGACTTAAGTATAAATTATGGTTGTCAACATGTATATCATAATTAGAAAATAGGATAAGATTGATAATACTGCATATGCAACAAAGACAAGTAGGGCATAATTCATAACCAAATCTATGGCTGTAGACCGTCTAGCTACAATTGTTATCAAAAGACACCATTATAAGCTCAATATCAGGTAAAAAGAATGAAGTTAACTACACCATTTCTAGTCTATTCAACCTTACATTGTGGATATTATAATTAAGAAGTTCCTCAGTTGCACTAAGTTGGGGTATCCAACTTGGAGACTTCCCTTCCTACTGAAAAATAAGAGTAATTATATTCTATATATTCCAACAATTACATTCTACGAGTAGTAAAAGTGTCTTGTCAAAACAATGACTTTTGAGAAGTAGTCACCCCTTAATTTCTTACCCACTAATTTCTCTTACAATATTCCAAAATCAAGCATTACAATCCTATGTAAGCTAGAATCAAGAATAGCATACCAACATATTGCCATGGAAACAATCAAATGGATAGTAATGAGTAACTAACGTGAACTACAAAATTTTTGATCATATAAAACAAATTAAAGTAATGCATGCAATGTAATTAGATAACGACTCAAACGTAGTTAATTGGTAGTTGATAATTACTGTTGTCTTCAAAATTACTAGTAGTCTACTCATGAAGCCAATCCTTTCTAAAACCAAGATGACTACTCATGTAATTAGATATCCTGTTCTAGCATTGTCCGTAAAAAGCTAGCTTCTTTGTGTTGTGCCCCATTTATCGTAACAAACAACTCTGGCTCTTTTCCACTTGTTACAGGAGAAACTGAGACACAATCGATTCAAATACAACAGTAGTAGCAACAACTAAAAAGTTTTTGTTTTCAACCAATGTGTCTACATATATATATATACTTAAAAAAATTTAGCTAGAGAACCCACATAGTGGATGCATTATACATCAGCAGGAATAACATCCAGTGTCATGGAAAATAGAATGAAAATCAATAACCAAATGTTATACCTAAACAAAAATTAACTGGGATAATAGAGAAATAACTAGGAGATAAGAGAAATAAGTGATTAAAGTGGAAGAAAGAAATTGCAAAAAGTAGCTGGGAGATAAGAGAAATCAGGGTCATACCCACCACTAACAATCTGAGAAATCCGCACAAGCAACTCAGTTTCAACGTTAACACCACAACCAACATGCACAATATATAGAAAGCAAACACAACTTAAGTAAGCATCCGTTTAAAAAATGAAAAATAAAATTAGGGTTTAGGATTTCAAGAACAAAAGTGACCTATTATCCTTTGTGTGCAGACTTTTCCTAGGTCAATAGCTTAAGATGGAGAAGAAAATAAGGTCAACAACTCTTTTTCTGTTGTCCGCATGCTCTTCGTATAAGATATTAGGGTAATAGGAAGCAGAGTGTCAGCCTGCAAGCCACAGCATCTATACAGAACCACACAAGCTTTCACCACTGCAGAAAAAAACAAGGATTTTTTTTCGACACGAAAAGCAACTTTACTTCGTAAAGCTTTTGTTCTCCAACACATTTTGAATTTCAAATTGTGCTATGGGTTACTTCGTAAAGCTCACATGTTATCCTTTGTGAAGGTCTGGCCCAATTCGTTTTGGCCCAACAAATATGTCCCAAATTGGTTTTCTTTTTTAAAAGGAAAATTTGGCAAAATGGCTGACATGATGACACATGTAAAAACTTACCCCAACAGTGGCTTCAAATTGTATATAGTATAGATTTACAAACATTTTTTTTCCTTCCAATTTGAGAGGAATGTAATGGATCATAAATATTCTATTATATATTGATTTTTTTAGCCTTATTATATTTGTCCTATATATTAGTTTCTACTTCTCATCTCGCTCTCCCTTCCTTGTTCTGACTACTTCGTGTCTCACCCTCTTCTCACATGTCTTACCTTCTTCTCACATGTCTCACTCTCCTCTTCGCCTTCAACGTCAAACATTTGATAAAAATGACAATAACCAACTAGATTATCACAAAAATAATAGTTTAATGTATAA
This sequence comes from Spatholobus suberectus, assembly GCA_004329165.1. NCBI lineage: Eukaryota > Viridiplantae > Streptophyta > Magnoliopsida > Fabales > Fabaceae > Spatholobus > Spatholobus suberectus. The sequence goes on from CM014732.1 coordinate 46,530,402, forward strand.
TGATATATTGAAAACTAGTATTTGTATGTGTATTTCATTAGATAAATATTTATTTGTATATTATTATAATTATAATTTATAATAAATAAGTATTTTTAAATTTATAAATTATATTATAATTAAAATTCATAATAAATAAATATTTTTAAATATACAAATTATATTTTAAATTTATAATAAATAATTTAAATTATAATATAAAGTTATCTTTAAATTGAAATGGTTTAGCAATAAAAAAAAATCAAGTATGTTGATAAAGATCAAAGGAATGTAGTTTAAGATGATTGAGAGAGATATTTTGTTTAGTTGTAGGGATAGTGTGTGAAATTCACCTCTCAAGAAAAGAAAAAATTATTGAGAATTTATAATTGAATGAGTAGGGAGAATGAGAGCTTTATTCTCTAAGTTAAGAATTATGATTTATAGTATAGGGGTAAATTACTTTTAAGAATATCAAAAATTAAAATATGACTCATATCTTTTATTAAGTCATTTTTTTCTGTATCTTTTCATTCAATTTTATGGTTCTAATAAAATAGTGCATAAGAACATAAAATAAATAAAATGAAAAATGTTTTTGAAGTAAGGGCAATGTGGAAATTAAAAAGTTATAACTCATTATGTTCTGTCCTTTTTCCAAACGATGGAATTGAATATCTATCCTATTCTATTATAAAATATTCAAATAATGAAATGACATTTTTAATCCATTCCATTTCATATCATTTCGCTCTATTATATTCCGATCCATTCCGTTTCATTATCTACCACCAATCTAAACATAGCCTAAGTCTTCATGCAAACTATCCAAACTCCCCATCACTAGGTCAACCCTAGTGATTCTTTTTGTTTGCTTTCCAAACACATGCTGCACATAAAAAAAAAATTATAGATAAAAGTTAAAATTAAGGGATTTTTTATAATTAATAAAAATTATCAATTACGATTATAAATCTAACATATCATAATTTTAAAAGTGAATTGAAAAATATTTATAACAAAGAAATAAAGAAAACAAAACCAACAATGATAATTAAGGGGGGGGGGGGACAGTTACTTGTGATTTATGGGTAGGAAAAAGTTGAAGCATAGGGCAACACATAATGTGTTGCATAAATTAGTAGTATATTGATAAATGTTTATGGTGAAAAATTGTCAAATCAAAACTTACATTTTAACATTGACTAGTCTAATAATCCATGTCTTGCACGAGTTACACTACAAGAAAACATAAAATTTATGGGTCTTATCTAGTATTTTATAATGATAAGAATATGGATTTTATATTAAAAGTAAGTATTAGGAAAATCACAAAAAATTTCCCGACATATCTTTTAAATTTGTTTCCATTTAATTAAATCCTTAATTTAGTGTGATTTCAATATTTTGAATATGAATTATTTACCTATAATTATTAAATGCTAATAATTTCTACTTATTTCAAAATTTAATTATTGAAACTTTCTACCTAAAAATCAAATTACAGTATTACCCCTAATTTTGAGTGAGATTTTTCAGTTTTGACAAACTCTTTGGGAAAGAAGAATTTCCCAATGTCTTTTACTTTAAGTAAAAGAAGAAAGATAAAAGAAATATTAATAAACATAATGTTTTCATCTATAATTACTGTAAACCATAAAAATTTTAACGTTATTGCTCTAAATAAAGTAATTAGTAATCTAAACACGTTGTTAATGTTAGTAATATTAGTAATCTAATATTCAAATAAAATAATAATAAAATATTTTATTTAATATTTTGATAAAAAATAGCAAAATATTTATGTAAAATTTTCATAAGATAAAAGAAGTAACTAAAATAGTGAATTACCATTTTTTTTAAAGATAAAAAATATTACTAAAATGCTACCAATATTTTATCTAATCTAATATTACTAATATTTTATCTTATTTAATATTTCTAATATCTTATCCAATCTAATATTCTGTTAAAAAAAAGTAAAAAAAAATCTTTTATTTAATATTCTAATAAAAAATGTCAAAAATAAAGTATATATTTTAAATAATATATAATGATATTTTAATTATTTTTTCTATTATTTTTATGCACAACGTAAATATAATTTTGTAAATATCTTTATTTAGTGGTCAATTTTACATTGATATGTTTTAAAAATTTATGCACCACATAAATGTATCTAATTATATATTGATATATTGTCATCCCATATTTAATTTGTAAATGTATAATTTTTTTGGTTTTTATCTGGATTCGTATAACGATAAGAATATGAATTCTACATTAAAAGTAACTATTATGAAAATCACAAAAAATTCCCCATCACATTTTTAATTTTTTTTTTCATTTAATATCAATTTGTTTCCATTTAATTATATCCTTATTAATTTGTAATTTCCCATCATTTCTTTTAAATTTATTTCTATTTAATATCAATTTGTTTCCATTTAAAGTAGTTAATCATTCTTAACTTTAATGTTGTTGCTCTAAATAATATAATTATAAACAAATTTCTAATTTCAATGTAATTATAACCAAATCTTTAATTAATCTAAACAATTATTATTATTATTATTATTATTATAATTACAATAATAGATTAGTATTTTAAACGATTATGTAAATAATTATAATTATTTAATATAAGGTCTCTTTGCCTTTTAATGTAGCTAGCTGTGTAGGGGAAAGCACTCTTTTTCTGATCATCAGATGTCTTTTAGTGTTGCATCTGAACTTAGGCTTTTTGCCTTTACCCATAGACAGATTTTGATAGTTGAACTTCTTTTGACAACAAATACAAAAGGTTATCCATGGCTTCAGCAAAAATGACATTCGTCTTGCCATGAGTCTAGGCGAACTTAGCTCAAGGTTGGGACACCTTTTCTTGTAGATTGCATGTTATAAGGAGATCTACATTTTCTTTTGAAGAAAGTTATACATTACTTTACCTAGCTCCCAGTCATCATCATCAATCCTCCATTCTTCAAAGTCTGGATTGTCTTTTGGATGGATGGCGAGAGGATAAGTTTTAATCTTCCCATGGCAGAATGGATAGATGATCTTGGGCTTGTAATTATATGTTCTACACAAGATCAGGTATTCAAAATAATCGCACTTGATCATGAACGGGGACGTGTGGCAGAGGATTCCCCTTTGTCTCCATACTTTGTATCCAAGGGGAATTTGGTCCTGATGGAGGGAGGGTAGACAAAGATGGGTGCGTTAGACAGAGTGTTGTACCCTTCCTCCCAAATGTATGGTTGAATGTTTGGCTTATAAGAAAGAGCAAGGGTAGCTTCTCCATATTCAACCATCTTTTCAGCATACCCATGGCGCACTAGCAGTTGCCATTCTGCTGCAACAATTGTTGTCCACATCCTTAGATTGTTGACTTCGCCTAGTTCATAGTTGATTAAAGCTTGAAGAATCTCTGGGTCGAAGGGCTTTGGAGGCTGGTACTTTGCGATCTTGCCGACGCTTCGAGTTTCATGATGTTCAAATTAGGTGGCATCTCGGTGAAGGCGTGCGGAAGGAGGAGTCTCTCATCGGTAAAGATCAGGTGAGATTTCGTCTATCATAGGTTTAGCCAATCCTCCAAATAAAGAGTATTCAATTTTCGGCAGACGAAAAGTAATAGCTCTAGCTGTGTGAACATTGCTTTGTCTGGCCGTGAGATCTGTAGTAAGATACTGAAAGACTTGTAAAAGAGACACAGATTGAGGCATTTTCCATAAAAGGGATCTTGACAAATTCTGTCTGGAGGTAACCATGACGTCTTCTTGAATGAACAATTCTTCTTCATCAGGCTCCTCGAGGACTGTTTGTAGCGAGTGCTCAATAACTGATTGAAGCACCACCTCCTCAATTTGCTCTTCTTCTTAAACAACAAGCTTTTCTTCTTCTTCTTCTTCTCAGCCTTCTTTGATTCAACTTTGGCTCTTCTCAACTGCTTTGCCTCTTATGCTTCTGTTTTGGGTTTTTTGATTTTCTTGGGCTTTGGGGACACTTTGGGTGGTTTGACAGGGTCAAATGCTTCAATGGCAATAGGAAGTGGTGTTGGTTGTTCTGATGATTGTTTTGGGATGGTTGTGTGTGAGGGTGTAATAAGTTCTTTGATGGGGAGGTCATTGTCTGAGTTAGGTTAGGGATTTGGTTTAGATTTAGATGAATGGTAAAAGGCTTTTGTTTTTTAAGTGGGGAAAAAGGTTGGTTATGTGTTTGTGGTTGTGTGCCTTTTGGGGATGGTCTTCTAATGGGTAGTTTAGGTTTGTAGGATTTAGTCTGTTTGGGTTGTGGTTGGGTTAGTTGAGGTTTCGTCTGTGGTGAAGGTGGTGGAGGTTGTTGAACAAAAGTCGTGTCAGCAAAAGGATCAGTAGACGATCCTACCTAGAATGCAGTTCCGACTACTTCATCAGCAGGTTCTTCCTTGATCACCGCCAACTCAAGATGCTTAGTTACGTATCTAGGAAATAGATGAGCTATCGTCATCTTCCTTATAATTGACACGTCAATCTCAAAACCTTGTTTCTTCTTCTCCCATACAAATTCATTTACCCCAGCCAGTTTAATAATGTCAGTGAATAACATGGCGTAAGAAATAGGGTACCTCTGTTTGTTTCTTAAGCTGTCCTTCGACTTGGTGAGGCATGACCTCCAATCATCCAGGATGAAAGTGTAACACCTAAGTTTTCTTAATGTGTGATTTAGTGATTTAATAATCAAAAGTGGAAATTAAATATGTGATGTTGATAAATAAGACAAATAAATAAATTGTTGTTGTGTGGTTGTTATTATGTGTTGTTTTTGTCGAGCCATGTGTGGTGCTGTGTGAGCCCACCTGGTGTTGTTGCTAAAACTTTATTGAATTGTTGATGTTGGATGGTGAATAGTGATGTACCGCATTCATGCATGAGTCTGTAGTGGTGACTGCGTTGTGAGCACACACGTAAGTTGGTTGGTTGATAGGAGCTAAGGCTTAGACAAATCTCTAACCTAGTGTCGGAAAGGTCAGTGGGAGTCATTGCACCTAGGACCTGAGGGATAGGTAGATGGGCAATTCCACAAGGGACCAAGGTTGTTGTAAGCCTTGTGCCGTGGTGAGCCATTATCCACATATATCTATTTGGATCAACCACTTGATCCTATCCATTGATTAAAGCTACAGTGTTCCCTAATAGTAGCGGAGGGTGCTATGTTAAGGAACATGTTTGTGTTGGTCGCTTAAGTGTGGAAAACCTTTCAAGAGTCGTGTCACCAGGCATTGACATAGTAGTGGTGAATTTGTTGTATCATAAGGCTCTGAGTTGTGAACTCCTTACTATATGATTGTGTGTCTGTATCCATGTGAGTGAATGTTGAGAACTATTGATGATTTTCTTAATAATATGTTTTGTTGTTGGTTTAGTAAGCTTACCCTTGCCTTGTTGTTTTGTTGTGGTTACTCTATTGCTGTTGTCATGTTAGTATGACTGTGATGATCATGTCCTTTGGTGTGGGAGTAGATGGCGATGCTTCAGTGGATCCAGCTACCCAGAGCTAAAGGTAGAGCTGCTAGCAGAAGATAGTATGAAGCGAGGAGTCACACATTCGCTTTTTGATGTTTATCTTGTTTCATTTCTTTTGATGGGTATATAGAGTGACTAGATGTAGGGAGTGTGTTTTGTACCGCTCTCCCTTTGTTGATGTATATTTTATTTATATTGGCCTTGGTTTTATCCCCTTGATTCTTTTGTTCTTTATAAGTTGTAAAGACATATATGTTGGCTATAGGAGAGATGGATGGATCTCTCAAGATGTGTATACGTGTATTTGTATATATATATATATATATATATATATATATATATATATTTATATGTTTATACTTACATGAGTTGGTAGAGTACAGTGGAGTAGTGTGGTAGCGACAGTGGGTCGTTACATTTATTGATATGATCCTGATGGGAATCATATTGTTTTTACGGATCGTCCTTGAGTTGATTACCTTGTAACAAGAATTATAGGAATAAAAGAAAGAAAGAAAGCCAGAAGATAAGACTTGTGCGAACAAATAAGAGAATTAAGGTAAATTGCACTCACAAAAATAATAGCAAGAAAATTAACAAGACAAGATAGAAAGGATGAGAAAATTGGAATGATAAATAAAATAAAGAAAATGGAATAGAAAGAAGATGGCAGAAGGTGCCACACTCTATAGAGAGTGATAAGCCAAGTGAAGATTCGCCACAAAGGTATGGAAACCTTTGATAAGAACCAAGAAGGTTCAATCTAAGAACCCCAAAGAGGAGCCAATGCTCTACTCACACTCACAAATGAGTAGACCTTAATATTATTCAAATTTTTTTCCGAATGGGAGGAATTACATCTCTATTTATAGAATTTATTCCAAGGTGCTACTCACACAAGGAGGCTAACCCTAATTAAGAAGCAAAGAGGCTAACTCTTAAGCCCAAAGAATAGGCCCAATTACAAAAATAAGTGAAACAGAAAACTAAAGGTCCAATTATAGAGTGATAGCTAATCAAAGTCTTCCCCACATTGGGCTCTTCATCAATTTGGACTACTCGGATCAACTTAAGTGCTTTTCCTTCTAAATTTAACTTGACTGAGAATAAGTTGTTCAATTTTTTTGTTTGATCCAAAGTAGCTTTCTTAGCCTTTTTATTTCTTAATCTTGTCATGGTTCCCCAAGTCCTTGTAGTTCTTCTTTAAGCTTTGCTCTACTTTGGGTCTCCTTTTGGGCTTCTAAGGTCTCAATCAACTTGGGCCTCCTAGGTTTCCATCATTTATGGTATCAGAGTTGGTCGTGTCTTTCGGGTTAACCTATGGAGAATAGGTCAAGTATGCTTTTGTTATGTGTCTCTAATGTGATGATATGTGTTGATTGTTTCTATTGTGTTGCTATGGTGTGGATCCTTCCATGAGAGAAGTGATCATGTTTGGTTGGTTTATGAGTTGTTGTTGTCGTGGTTGGTTTTGTAGGATCTTGATGAGGTGATCTAACCCACCACCACCACCTCCAATTGATTTTTCTTAGATAGCCAAGGCTATAGAGGCGATGGTTGTTGCCATGGCTCAATAGCAAAATACTATGGCCCAATAGTAGACAGCCATGGCCCAACAGCATCAGGCTGCTATGGCTCAACTGGAGTTGTCTCGAGTTGCTGCTGAAGCTACTTGTGTTGCCGTGCCTCTTGAGTTCCAAGGGTTGGCCGAATTCCGAAAGAGTGACCCTCCCCAATTCAAAGGTGAGTCAGATCCAGACGTGGTTGATTTGTGGATGTAGGAGATAGAGAAGATCTTTAGGGCTCTGGCTTGTCCGGATGATTGGAAAGTCACCTATACCACATACATGTTGGTTGGTGAGGTAGAGTACTAGTTGCAAGGAGCCCAATAGTTAATGGAGGTACGAGGTGAGGTTGTCACATGGGTTAGCTTTCGGGAACACTTCCTAGATAAGTACTTTCCAGCATGTAACAACCCAACTGTCGCTACTAAACAACTATACTAAACATACACCTTATCCACATATTAGGTGAATAAAATCATAACCTATCTGTATATAAGTCATACACGTCAATTGAGAGATCCACCTATCTCTCTTGGTGCCATACATCAATTCTATCTTTAAAACAAATATTCATCATGTATACATATATATATGGGGATAACGCCCTTTCATAACAAAACAAGAGTCAAATGTACATCATCGAGGGAGGGGAATACCAAACCTCACTCCTTATAGCTGGTCACACTTTACAACCTCATCAAAAGCAAAAATAATAAAACTGAATCATAACTAAAGCAACAAAAGCTTGGCTTTTCAAGCCAAACATATCTAGCTCTCGGCTCCATCCTTAGCTTTGAGTCGCCAGATCCACGGAAGCCTCGCCATCTACTCCCACGCCATAAGACGTGATCATCACAAGCACATTAGCACAACAACAACAACAAGACAACCAACAACAACAAACAAGGCAAGGGTAAGCTTACAAAAATCACAACATAGCATATAAAGTCTGAAACCATCAACATATTCTCAACATTCACACACACACACACACACACACACACACACACATATAGCATTCATTCACACGTCAAAGAATTCTCAGTTCAAAACTCCATATCACATACCAATTGGCCACAGCTATGTCAATGCATAATGACACGACTCTCAAAAGATTTCACAACATCTTAGGCGATCAGCTAGGTCTCACCCCCTACTATGACCTATCCAAGCACCATTCAGGGATTGCCAAAACTCTAATTTGCGAATAAGCTTAGTGGTGTGTCAGGATAAGTGTATGTGGGTAGTGGCATTACAGCGACACAAGGCCTGCATCGCCTTGGCCTTCTGTGGAGTCACCCATCCACTCATCCTCGAAGGCCCAGCTTTAAAACCCCACGTCTTATCCAGGCACTAGGTTGGAGGCCCAACTGAGCCGCAACTTTGGTCACCATCCGACTTACATGCTTGCTCGCACGATGACATGAGGCCCATGACACAGCCTCAGCCAACAACATATGCATGAATGTATACAACATACCACAACATCAGCCTAACAACAAGTTAATATATGCATATATATACATATATATATCTATATATATATATAATGCGACATACGCACACCACGTGGCTTACTTAGCACCACTTGCGGTCCAACAACTATTATCAACACCATGTAGGCCCAGTCCAGCCTCAAGCATTGTCAATAGGTAAGGCCCTATCCAAGCAGCCTACCTCATGAGAAATCTCATACAACAATATCATACGCAACAAGTGGAGGTTCTATTTAAGCAACCTTCCACTTCATAACCAATCTAACAATCAACTACAATTTGAAAACCAAGACCTTCTTTGAAAACCATTTGGAAGATTAACAAATCTTAAGCTTCACAAAATCCTTCAAAATAATTCAATTTCTTTAATTTAGAGAAATCGTATTTAAACTAGACCACTTTCCATCATTCCCAAATAGAACTTTTTGAAAATATATAATACCTTTTTTATATGTGTATATACATAATATTCCACAATTTGAAACGGAAACTTTAAAATCTAAAATAGTATATTCAATTCTAAAATAACAGATTAAGTACTTTAGCAACAGATTATATCAGTTTAGAAAAATGCACCAGATTTCATTTTCTGGTAGGGATAATCGATTATGGATTCTCATAATCAATTATTCTAGAACCAGTTTCAGGAAAATTTTTACTGATGCCCAAATAATCGATTATCAGAGTCCATAATTGATTATTCCCGAAACAAAATCATGAAAACAGCTTCTGGAACTCCAGATAATCGATTATGAAGCTCCCATAATCGATTATCTGTGACAGGATTATGAAGAAACACGATTTTCTGCAGCAAAACTTAAACTTTCACCACCCAAACTCAGATTTTCGAATCAATGGGGTTTTAATATCATCAATTCACCTCAACCAAGCTCATACACAACAGATCATACAATCAATTCAACATTTCATCACACAATTCATGGATTTCTCATCAAAATTTCAGATTTTTCCCGCAAACCCATTTTCACCAAAAATCTTACCACAACTCACACATAATCCGGATTTGGACTAACTCATGGTAATATCCACACATAATCATTTTCATACATCACAAATCTAGCAAGAGTAAGCTTCCCTTACTTCTTGGAGCTTTCGAATCCGAGCTTGGGGAAGGGAAAACGTGAGAAAAAGCCAACCTTTGAACCAAACTCCGTGAAAGCAAGTCAATGACAGCTCTCCAACACCTATAAACAAGATTCTTCACTGGATTTGGGTCTCACACTTCAAGAATCTCAGCAAGGGTTAGGGAGGAATTGAGAGAATGGGAGAAGAAAGTGAGAGAAAGATGAGAGAATGAGAGAATAATAAGAGAAAAAAAGGGGTTTTAGTTGTCTTAAAACTTTCCCTGGGCTTTAAAAGGCTTCGGGCTTACTAAAGCTTGCAACTGGCCCCACTCAACTGTTTTTCCCTCAATAACTCAAACAAAACACCAACAACATTTCACTTTGGCTCAAGCACACTTTTCTCAAATTCCCTAAACTCATATAGGAATTCGAAGACAACAACATAAAAGCAGAACCACATAATAACAATCAACGACAACAATTTATTTATTTGTTTTAAACACCATAATCATATATTAATTTCCACTTTTTAGTTATTAAACCATTAAATCATACATTAAGAAAAACATGGTGTTACACAGTGAGCGCAAGGCATGCAAAAGAGATAGAGTTCTTGAGGTTATACTAAGGGAACATGACCGTGGGTGAGTACACGAACATGTTTGAATACTTGGCTTGGTTTTACTCACAAGTGACCACTGAGGAGTGGAGGTCTCGCAAGTTTGAAGAGGGCTTAAGGCACGAGTTGAAGAGGATGATAGTCGCCACGATTATCACAGAGTTCCCCATGTTTGTGGAGAAGTCGAACATGGTGGAGCAGTTAAAGTCTGGCACCCGAGTGGTGAGTACTCACAGCAGTGAATTGTCTAGATCCAAAAGAGGAAGGTAGTAGAAAAAGCCCTATAGCAAACTGTTGGGATAACAATAGTCCTCTAGACCTCAACAGTCTGGAGTTTCGGTTTCCCAGAGTCGTTCGTCAGTCACACCTTAGACTAGATTGTTGGAGGTTAAATGCTTCAGGTGTGGAGGACCACACTATGTCAGTCAGTGCCCTCTAAAGGGTAGTGTATGCTATAAGTGTCAGCAACTCGGCCATATTGCCCGAGACTACGGAGACCCGGTGAAGGCAGAGTCTACTATAAATGCCATGAGAGCTACGAGACCCATGGTAGCTGGTTGTGTCTTCGCCATGAGTGGAGTCGAAGCCTCCTGTTCTGATGATCTGATACAAGGTGAGTGTGAGATAGCTTGTAATCTCTTATCTGTGTTGTTTGATTCAGGTGCCATGCATTCTTTTATTTCCTTTGAGTGTGTGGAAAAGTTACAATTGTTTACTTGTCTCTTGCCTTTTGATTTGCTTGTTTCCACACCAACCGTTACTCTTGTGGCGACTTCGGTTATTTGTGCTAACTGGCCAATTGTTGTTAGTGGGTGCAGTTATAAAGTCAACTTGATTTGCCTTCCATTGTTAGATATGGATGTGATCTTAGGGATGGATTGGTTATCTTCCAACCATATCCTGATTGATTGTGCCAGAAAGACGTTGATCTTCCCTAGTTTTGAGGATTCTGGATTTGTCATTGCCAACCAAGCCCAGACTTCTTTGCAAGAAGGAGCTTAAGGGTATATGATCTTGTCAATCCTTAGAGGACCTTTTGTGAGCATGTGTGTTGGACCATCTTGGTAGTTGGGATGAAGTTATACCTTTGGTGGAATTTACATACAACAACAATTTCCATGCGAGCATTGGAATGACACCGTTTGAAGCTTTGTACAGTAAAAGGTGTAGGTGATAAAGGTCTCGAAGGGGCTTAGCTATCTTGTTATTTGTCTTTTAGGTTGTTTTTGTATTGGGCCTTGTTGGGCTTTTTGTAGACCTTTTTATGCACCTAAGTGTTGCTTAATTAAGTGCCAAGTGGACCTTAGTTAATTTTAGTTTCTAGCTTATGTTTTAGTTTGATTTGTATTAGACCTTTTAGTTTGTTTGGGCTTTTATTAGTTTGATTGGGCCTTTTGTTAGTGATAGTATAAATAGGTCCATAGGACATCTTGTAAAGAAACTTTTGGGCATTTGTGAATGTGATTAGCTTTGGCGCTAATTGAGTGAGCATTGCTCCTCTTGGTTCTTGCTTAGAACCTTTAGATTCTTATCAAAGAATTCTATTCCTTGTGGCGAATCCTCCTCGACTTATCAATTCCTCCTCGACTTACCAATCCTCGGATTGTGGCGTCGTTCTTATCATTTCTCATCTATTTCGCTTTTATTGTCTTCACTTTTTGGTTCCGAATTATTACCCATTGATGAATCCCCAAAGGGGATCACAAAAATTCAGCACCAATGGGTAATAATTCGGAACCAAAAAGTGAAGACAATAAAAGCGAAATAGATGAGAAATGATAAGAATGACGCCACAATCCGAGGATTGATAAGTCGAGGAGGATTCGCCACAAAGAATAGAATTCTTTGATAAGAATCTAAAGGTTCTAAGCAAGAACCAAGAGGAGCAATGCTCACTCAATTAGCGCTAAAGTAATCACATTCACAAATGCCTAAAAGTTTCTTTACAAGATGTCCTATAGGCCTATTTATATTATCACTAACAAAAGGCCCAATCAAACTAATAAAGGCCCAAACAAACTAAAAGGTTCAATACAAATCAAACTAAAACATAAGCTAGAAACTAAAATTAACTAAGGTCCACTTGGCACCTAATTAAGCAACACTTAGGTACATAAAAAGGTCTACAAAAAGCCCAACAAGGCCCAATACAAAAACAACCTAAAAGACAAATAACAAGATAGCTAAACTCCTTCGAGACCTCTATCATTCCCTCCTTCTTAGAAGAAATTCGTCCTCGAATTTAGCTCATTTATTCCTACATGAAAAAAACAAAGCAAACATTAGTTTTCAATGAATAAAAAAAATCCTACAATTATGGAGACTTGAATCCCTTGAAAGGACAAATCTCTTATTATTTATGTGTTTATATATCTATCCTCCCGAATCAAATACAAGCCTAAAGAAACCATCAATTATCAATAAAATGAAAGCCATCCAAAAAGAATGAAGAATATGCACAATCCATCTATCATTAAACTTGAATGTATTATGCTTTATGTAATTTCCAAAGGAACTCCCATGCAACATAACACTCTCATCACGAATTCTTCCAATCAATGAATCATGCAATAAAGATTTAGGCACACAAAATGTAACATCTTTGAACATATGCTCTCCATGCCTATAGAACTTATCATTCTCAATTTTTCCACAATCAACAACACATATAGAAGAAGTTTCATTATAACTATGCAATTTCAAATGATATGTATCAAGTAAATCACAAATATTATGCAAATTGAAACCATCTTGAATTAACACATCAAGGAAAACACAAGGTTTAGAAACACTTTGGATCCAATTTCTCTTCTCCCAAGGGTTGGCTTGTTCGTCATGTGCATCCACCTCCTCTCCAAATTGCCTTGTCCATTGATCTTTTATGTACAATTCTTCCTTGGGCATCAAAACAAAAGAATAATTATGGTTAGATGCACAATCAAATTTACAAGAAGAATTAAGTCCAACATCCAAGTTAGAGGAAAGAATAAGGGTTTTGCATTCCTCCTTTAAGGACTCCTTTTCACTTTCTTGCACAGGAAAAACATCACTTCCAAACAAGGGGTTAGAGTATAAATCTTTGCATTCTTCCTTAGGAAGCTTTTCTTCAAGTCCTTTCACAATAGAATCTTCATTAACAAAAGAGTTAGAGTAAAAACAAGAACAATCATATCTTTCTTTATCTTTTGCTCTCTATTTTCACACTCTTTTTTAATCATTTCCTTTTCTCTCATCTTTTTTTCTTCTAACTCCTTTTCCTTTACTCTCAACTCTTTTTCTCTCATTTCCTTTTCTTTTTCTCTATTTTTTTTATCTCATTTAATTCCTTTGCTAAATTCCTATAATATGGATCACTCATGAAACTCGTATCAATACCTAAGTATGGGTCTTTCTTTTCATTATTTTCTCTCCCTTTACTCTTTTTGTTTTTTTCTTCTTCCTTTTCTTTTTCTTCTTTTCTCTCTTGCTTTATCTTCTTTCTCAACTTAATTTGATCCTCACTTGCTTCCTTAGGTGAAAGTGATGCAAGTTTGATCTTATGACCTTCACGTACAAATGTGATCTTATTAGTCTTCCCATGGTGAGTTACATTTCTTTCAACTTGCCAAGGTCTACCTAACAAAATATGTCCAACTTCCATGGAAACTACATCACACAACGCATCATCTTTATATTTTCCAATTGTAAAACTTACCAACACTTGTTGATCAACAACCAACTCTCCTTCATCACATAGCCATTTCAAACAATAAGGTTTAGGGTGTGGGGTGGTTTTAAGGTTTAGTTTGCTAACCAACCTAGTGCTAGCCACATTAATACAACTACCCCCATCAATAATTAAAGAGCACAAATTTTCTAAAACCATGCATCTAGTTTGAAATATGTTTTCCACTTGAACCCCGTCGTTATCCTTACATTGAATACCCAACAACCTTCTACACATCATCAATTCCCCATCTAGAGGTTTAATACCACATCCACTATAATTATCACTAGAGGTATTAGATAAGCTAGTAGAAGATAACTCACTAGTGACAACCCCTTTGTCCCTTAAGACCATGGTTGTCTTGTTTGGACAATGTAATGCAATATGTCCTTTACCCAAGCATTTAAAACATTTAGTTGAACTACTTTTAGAAGTAGAAAGAGTACTAGGATTAGGAACATATTTACCACTTGGAGACTTTAAACCTTGTTACTTAGGTGAGGAATATCCCTCCTTCTTGGACTTGTCCTTACCACTAGAAGAATCATAGTGATAGGTCTTCTTGTAGGAATGCTTCCTCTCAAGTTGTCTCTCCACCTTGTTGGCATGGTGCACTAAGTCCTCCAAGCACTCATAGTGTTGCAACTTCACTTGGATGTCTCTATTAAGCCCATATAAGAACCTTGCCATGGTGGTTTCACCCTTCTCTTGCACATTGGCTCTCATCATAACCATTTTCATCTTTTTGTAATACTCATCAACACTTTTGCTTCCTTGAGTAAGTCTTTGTAGCTTGTCTTGAAGGTCTCTCTCATGAAGAGATGGCACAAATATACTTCTCAACAACTTTTTCATGTCTTGCCAAGTATAGATCATTGGTCTCCTTCCCCAATCAATGTCTTTTTTTATTTGATTCCACCATGCCAATGCATATCCTTCAAATTCCAATGAAACCAATCTAATCTTCTTTTCATTACTATAATCAAAGCATGCAAAGACTTGCTCTACTTTCACCTCCCATTCAAGATAAACCTCCAGATCACAACTACCTTGAAATTTAGGAATTTTCTCCTTCACACCCTCCATACCTACAAGAAAAGGTTAGCACAAATAATAGAAAAATTGGACCTTACCACTCAATTAAGTGTTTACACTCAAAGTTCACTCGTGTTTCTCTCTTTAGAGGTTTTTTCTATAATGTGCACACTTGCCTTTTTCCACTCTTGTTCCTCTTTAGCTCTTACAAAGAACCTCCAAGTTCAAATAAAGAAAATATTCAATGTGAAATATGTCACGAATTTCAAGCTCAACTTAAGAGGTCAAGAATAGAAATACTCTAGACAAAACTAAAGAAATTTTAAAGATAAGCAATAAAAGCTAAAAAGAAATGAAAGTTTACTCAAAAGAATGCCAAGTAAGACAAGAAGAAGACTCAAGGACAAAGATAAAGAACAACCTAGGAAAAAAATGAAGAACAAGTGTATTCTTCCTACCAAAATGAAGTTAAAACTATATAAAAGAAAAAAAATATCACTATGAGAGTTGGCTCACCAAAGAGGGTAGGTTTTCTTTTATAATTTGGGCAATTTTATTTTTTTTTATAATTTTTTTTTGCAATTTGGCCCTCAAGCTTTTTATAATTGCACTTAGGCCCCTAAATTTTTTGTATTTTTGCTTTTGCTCCTATAAAATTGCTAATTGGTTCTTGAATATTTTCTTTTTTTGACCTTTAACTTTTTTTATTTACAAAAACGTCCCAACTCTCTCCAAACAATTTTTACAAGATCAAACATGTATTCTACCACAAAAATGTCAAGAACACCTTAAGAACACTATGAGTGTTCTTCCCCAATTTCAAAATTTAAAATTTTAAAATTTAACTTTAAACCTCCAATCAAATAATTTTCACCAAAATTTAAGTGTCTATATGTGAAACAACACAAATCAAGTATAGATTTAATACAAAAACATGAACAAACATAAATCTAGATGAATCAAAATCTAGATCTAACAAGAACAAAACAAGAACACCAAGAATAAAACTATATAGAATTGACACAAAATTGGATGAATTAAGAAGATATCAACTCAAATAAGACTAAATGAACACAACAAAAAATAGTAAGACACAAGAATTATGCAAAAAAAACTCACAAATTTGTTGGATTCGCAACTTCAACGTCGCACCCGCCCAGCGCGTTATGAAAGCCGCCCAGCAGACACGATACAGATTCAGCGCACCCGCCCAGCGGACACGAACCAGAATTGAAACCCGAAATCAGCGATTTGCAATGCAAAATTAACACGAGATTTGGCACAATTGGATGTGTAATTGGTGTTGAATTTGGCTCTGATACCAAATGATGTAGCCCCAAAGTGTGGATCTAAAAATTCAGCACCAAAAGTATTAAGATCGAAACCAAAATTGAAGGAAAGAAAAAGCAGAAAGGATAAGAAATGGATAAGAACAACGCCACAATCCGAGGATTGATAAGTCGAGGAGAATTCATCACAAAGAATAGAATTCTTTGATAAGAATCTAAAGGTTCTAAGCAAGAACCAAGAGGAGCAACGCTCACTCAATTAGCGCCAAAGCTAATCACATTCACAAATGCTCAAAAGTTTCTTTACAAGATGTCCTATAGATCTATTTATACTATCACTAACAAAAAGCCCAATCAAATTAATAAAGGCCCAAACAAACTAAAAGGTCCAATACAAATCAAACTAAAACATAAGCTAGAAACTAAAATTAACTAAGGTCCACTTAGCACCTAATTAAGCAATACTTAAGTGCATAAAAAGGTCTACAAAAAGCCCAACAAGGCCCAATACAAAAACAACCTAAAAGACAAATAACAAGATTGCTAAGTCCCTCCGAGACCTCTATCAGTAGGACACCTCTATGTTGGTATCGAGATGGAGAGAGCATGTTTGTGGGGCCAGAACTGGTACAACATATAGCAGAGAAAGTGAAGAAGATTCAAGAGAACATGAGAGTTGCTCAGAGTCGCCAAAAGTCATATATTGATAAGTGTAGGAGACCGCTTAAGTTTGAGGAGGGCGATTATGTCTTTTTGAGAGTCACGGCTGTGGCAGGAGTAGGGAGGGCGATAAAATCTAGGAAACTCACTCCTAAGTTTATTGGTCCTTACCAGATTCTTCGTCGAATTGGACCTGTTGCTTATTAGATAGCCTTACCTCCTTTCTTGTCCAACATCCATAATGTCTTTCATGTGTCTTAGTTGAGGAAGTATATCCATGACCTATGCACGTCATAGAGCCTGATTCAGTGCTTATTCGAGAAAACTTGACCTACGAAATGCTACCTGTGAGAATCATGGATCAGAGGACAAAGCATCTTAGAAGTAAGGATATCCAGCTGGTTAGAGTGGTGTGGAATAACGTGACTGGAGAGTCTACATGGGAGCTTGTAAAGAAGATGAAGGTGCAACATATGAATCTTTTCCCAAGTAAGAGAATTTTTGGGGATGAAAATTTTCTTGTTGGGGAGGATTGTAACACATGTGTTTTCTTAATGTGTGATTTAGTGATTTAATAATCAAAAGTGGAAATTAAATATGTGATCTTGATAAATAAGACAAATAAATAAATTGTTGTTGTGTGTTTGTTGTTGTATGTTGTTATTGTCTTAGAATTTTGATTTGAATTTAGGGAACTTGAGGAAATTTGCTTGAGCCAAATATAGATGTTGGTGGTGTTCAACTGGGTTGTTGAGTAAACAGCAGTGTTGAGCCAGTTTGGGGTCTTGGGGAGTGGTTAGATGGACCATGGGCCTTAGTGAGCCCAAAGTCCTTGTGAGGCCCAGGGAAACTTTAAGATACCAAACCCCCCATTTCTTCTCATTTTGCTAAGCTAACCATAGGACTCTCCCAATCTCCCTCAAACTCTCCAAATTTGTCTCTCAAATCTTTGCAAGAGTGTAGTCCAGACCCATTCCATTCCCTTGTAGTGCGAAGGATTTACTCTCCCAGAGGATTTGGCTTAAGAGTATGCTTTTCCTGCATTTTATTCTTCCCCAAATTCGATTTCGGAAGCTTCAAGAGGTAAGGGAAGCTTACACTTGTTGAATGGTTGATGTATGGACATGATTATGTGTGATTATGACCTTGGTGTGTGTTGAAATATGAGATTAAAAGAATTTTGTTGAATATAGGTTTTGTTGGATTCGTGATGATTGTTGTTAAAACGCTGTGTTGATTGTGAAATATGATGGATATGCTATTGTGGATTGTTGTATGTTGTTATTCGACTTCTGTGGGGTTGATGTAGAGTGTGAGTGAGGCGAAAGTTTGGATTTTTGGGTTTTTCGATGAGAGTTGTGGGCTTTGTCATTTGGTAGTCGCTGAGCCAGTGTTCTTGAGTTGTAGTCATGGTTAAGGAGAAAGAGGAGGTCCGTTGAGCGAAGTTCAGTTCGCTGAGCGAGTGTTCATGAAAATCTGAAAATTTTCCAAAAGATTGTTCGTTGAGCGAGTATAAGGTTCGCTGAGAGAGTATTGTAACATCTGTGTTTTTCTAATGCATGAATCACTGTTTTGATAACTGAAAAGTGAAACCTAGATACGTAATATAGGTAATTAAAAGAAGTAAATGAATTGTTGTTATGTATGATTTATTGTATGTGATGATGGTAAGTAGTATATGGTGATAGTTGTGTGTTGTTTGTTTGAACATACTAGTTTGAATTTAGGAAGTTTGAGATATGTGCTTGAGCCAATTTGGATATGTTGCAAGAGTGATTTTGGGCTTTTGAGGAAAAACAGTTAAGTTAGACCCATTATGGGTTAGGGGGAGTAGTTTGATGAGTCATGATCCTCAGATAGCCCAAAGTCCGTGTGAAAGCTCCAGGAGGTCGAGGTATAAAAAGAAGAAAAGGGGGAGAGTTTCTCTCATTCTCCCATTCTCATTCTCTCTCTTCTCTTCATCTTTTTATCTCTCTAGAATCTGAAGTTGTTAAAGGTTTTAAGAGGTTTTTCCAAGCCAGTTTTATGCTCAGGTGAGAAGAGGATCAATCTATGGAAGGTTTTGGCTTAAGACACTCAATTCTACAAGAACCTAAATTCAAATTCGGGGACTTTTAGAGGTAAAGGAAGCTTCCTATTGTTTGATTTTGTGTTTGTGGTTGCTAATATGTTGATTAAATGCTTTGGAATCACTTGATTTCTGCGAATATTTTGTGGATGTGGATTTTGTCAATAAAATGAGTTTTGAAAGGGATTTTGTAATTTGTTGATGATTTGTGGATAAAATTGTTATATAATTGGTTAGAAAGGTATTAGAAGTAATTAATATTGTTTTGTGATGTTTGGTGTTGATTGATTTTGTCGAAAATGGTTGTGAGTGATTGATTTACGAATAAAACGATCGCACTCGCACCCAGCAATGGATTCTGTCACTTAGCGACTGATCTTGATGACTCTTTGGAGGTCATTCGCTTAGCGATGGATCTAGCAAGTCGCTGGAAGACTGTCACTTGCTTAGCGATAGATGCTGATGACTCTCTGTAAGTCATTCGCTTAGCAACAAAATTCGCGCTCAGCAAGAGAAAAATAAGATTTTCTTTGCTTTATTATTATATGCAATTCATATCATCAAATCATCAACATACTAATTTGGAATCCAATTCATTAAAAAATCAGTTTACATACATTACAGCACAACACATCATGCTTTCAACCCCAAAATGTCAATGCATGAATGACATGATTCTTGAGAGATTTACTATATTTCAAGCGATCATCTAGGTCTTATCTTCTACCATGGCCTTCTAAGCACCATTCAGGGATTGCCAAAACTCTGATCTATGGATGAGCATAGTGGTTTGTCAAGATAAGTGAATGTGGGTGGTGGCTTACCGCAACACAAGGCCTGCACCGCCTTGGCCCCCTACAGAATTACCCATTCACTCATCTCCAAGGCCCATCTTTCCAACCCCACATCTTATCCAGGCACTATCTAAGCCACAGCTCCTGTCAACCAACCAACTTATATGCCTAACACCATGTGGCCTACTTAGCACCACCTATGGTCCAACAATTACTACCAACTCCATGCAGGCCCAATCCATCCCCGTGCATGGTTAAAAGGTAAGGCTCTATCCAAGTAGCACATATCTCGTGAGAATTCTCACATAGCACTAGGACCTACATTCCCTGTGAGACGTCTCACCACAACAACACAACATAACCAGTGGAAGTTTTATCTAAGCAACCTTCCACCCAACTACCATTTTCCAACAATATATCAAACAAATCCACAACAATAATAAAGAAAAACCAAGAGCTAGTTTGGAAAACCATTTGAACATCCAATTATCTTAAAATACACATTCGACATCCATAGGAGTCAATAAAGTCATCAACCAACAACAACAATAATTATAAAGCGAAGAAAATCATGTTATTCTCTCGCTGAGTGCTAATTTTGTCGCTAAGCGAGTGACTTTTAGGGATTTTTTTTCAGAATTCATCACCAAGCGAATTTTCCATCGCTAAGCTAGTGACAGACTTCCTATGAATTTCAAGATCCGTTGTTAAGGGAGAATTTCCGTCGCTAAGCAAATGACTTCTAGAGAGTCATCAAGATCCGTCGCCAAACGAAAATTTTGGTCGTTAAGCAAGATTTTCCGTTGCTGGGCACGTGTGCGATCTTTTTGTTCGTAAGTCAATGACCAACAACCATTTTTGACAAAATCAATCAACACTATGCATCACAAAACAATTTTAGTTACTTCCAATACCTCTAACCGATTACATAACAATTTTATCCACAAATCATCCACAGATTTCTAATTTCAACACCCATTTTTGTCAAGAACCACATACACACAAATATTCAAAAGCATTAAATCGACATATCAGCTGCCACAAATACAAAATTAACCAATAGTAAGCTTCCCTTACCTCTAAAAAGTTTCTGAATTTGAATTTGGGTTCCTTAAGAATTTGGTGTCTTAAGCCAAAACCTTCCCAAAATCAACCTTCCTTTCTCCAAAACACGGAATTGGGGCTTGAAATCCTTTTGACACTCTTAGTAACTCAAGAGATTCTAGAGAGAGATAGAGAAAGATGAAGAAAAACCGAAACTCTCACATGGACTTCTGGGCTAACTAAGGATCATAACTCGTCAAATCACTCCCCATAACATATAATTGGTCTAACTTAACTGTTTTCCCTCAAAAGCCCAAAATCACACTCACAACACATCCAATTGTCTCAAGAACATATCTCAAGTTTCCTAAATTCAAACCAGAATTTCAAACAAACCATTCACAACCATCATCACATACAACAAATCATACATAACAACAATTCGTTTATTGCTTTTAATTAACTAGATTACATATCTAATTTTCACTTTTTAATTATCAAAACATTAAATCATGCATTAGGAAAAATAGAGTGTTACAGTTGGAACCAAAGATGTATGAACGTGTAACCCCTTAAAGTTTTTATGATAACAAAGGCTATTAAATTTTAATGTTTTATGACAAGTGCGTTACATATGTAGAAATATTGCCCATGAGAGACAAAGGTATATTTCTTATCTTAGATGTGTCCAAATGATTTTAAAGAACTTGGCATCCAACACCCCAACTAAAAGTAAGCATCCATCGGTTTTAGAAAATAAGGCATCTAATGCGTCTATTTGCGAACCTTGTCCAATATATGTTTTCTAAAAGACGTCCGATAAAAGGATTCTTCCAAAGACTCTTTGACTTAGATGTTTTGAATATGGTTAAGTTTCAATAAAGATGAATAGTTTACTCATCCTCATATATATTAAAACTCATTCCTTATACATCTCGATATGCTCTAATGTTTAAATATCTTTAGCATTTAATTAATAGCAAAATATTCTATTGTATAAGTGCAGCCATGTGAAAAAGTTAGTTGACTTATCAAGATTGAAGTATAAAAAGAGAAGAACAAAAGAAGGTATGATAAGACAAGCAGCACTTAAATAGTACCTACCCTTTTTTTACAAAACCACTCCAAGATAAAACTGTTGCATCTTTTCTCTCCAAGATTCTTGAGGCACGTATCAAGCCTTAACGTGAAGGATTTCCTATGCATTTAATGCTACTTTAGAATGGGAAAATCAAGCTGAAGCCCTCTCTCTAAACAAATATATTCTAAGAGGCTATATAAGCTAGACTTGAAGATTGAAGAGATAGAGAACTGAACACAACAAACTTGAACAAGCTCAAAATCTCTTACTAGATGACTACCTTTGTGCTTACACTTTCAAATACTTTGCTTAGCAAAGCTTTTGTATTCTGTGCTTAACTTTCATATCCTCACTTATTGAGTTGATCCTTTATATAAACAACCCTATTGTGAAAGCCTGGAGAGGCTTTGTGACTAAAGAACACTTAGGTTTTATGATCTAGGCTTGATCACGGTTTGTAAGGCTTGAAGAGGCTATTGAAGAATACTTTGTATAACTTGATTTGGTTAGTGGAAATTCTTTTGGAAAGAAGGTACTAGATGTAGCTCAGTTATGAGTGAACCAATATATGTTTTGTGTGTGCGCTTTTCTCCTTCCCTATCCTCACATGTTTTAACTGAATGACATTTTTATCTATTGTTAAATGTTTGTGAAAAAGTTTTTAAAGTTCACAAACACACAATTTAACCCTCCTTCTTGTGGGTTCCTTGTTATTTCATTACTATCCGATAAGTGTCCTATTCCTATGGTAACCATTGGAGTTTTACCAACTGAGTTTGCTAGCCATGGTGCGCAGTTGTCATCTCTCAAAGGAGACGTGTTAGCTGATGAGGAGGGATGAGTTAGTCTGGCTAGCAATGAAACCTCTAATTCTAAAGTGGCCAAGTTATATAAGCCAATGAATGAGATGGCAAGGCATCTAAAGCCAATATACGCAAAGGCAACCATTAATAGCAGACCCTTTAGTAGGGTATTTATAGACAATGGAACTTTCCTAAATGTGATTCCCTATAATACAGGGAAAAAGCTAGGTAAGTCCAAGAGCAACTTGTTGAAGACTAACATAAGGATGACATCCTTCATTGGTGACCCTGTGACAGCTGTGGGCATTCTAATAACTGAATTGACCATGGGCCCTATCCATTTTCTTTGTACTTGATGCCAAGCCTTCATGCACCGTGCTATTAGGAAGGCATTAGCTACATCCCAACATGTGTGTGTCATCTACCTTGAACTAGGCACTGATATTTTGGATAGGAGACAAGGTGGAGGTTGTCCTAGCTGATTAGAGCCTGTTTTCAACTAAAATTTCTATTGCCAAAGCAACTTTCTACTCACCCTAGGTTCAACTAATTATGGAGACAGCCACAATAGAAGGCTTTTTATTTGCGACTATGTGTAAATTTACCGTAGAAGGGTTCAGTTTGAAGAAATAGGCCAACCCACAACCTAAGTGCACCATTAATGAACTATCTGATAGAAGTGTTTGATGACTTAATACAAAGATTGAGTCAACACTTTCCCAATGATGTTGTTGTTCAAATCTTGGGGGACTTGCTTGGGGGGAAAGCTGGCTCAGGACAAAAGGATCAAGTACAACTGATTCACAAGCCTCTACCTTCATTTGAGGCATAAGACCCTTTGCTTGATGTTAATTTGGGAATGACTAAGGAACCAAGAATGGCCAAGGTGAGCGACCTACTAGATCAAAGGAAGCTTTCTAGATTACTGCATCTAATTACTAATTACTAGGATTGCTATGCCTGGAATTACCATGACATGCTTGAGTTAGCAAGGTCATTAGTCAAACATTAGTTGCCTATTAAGGAGGGTTTCAAGATGCACAAATAGCCGCCAAGGTGTTTCAACCTACATCTAATGCCTATAATAAAGGAGGAGATCAAGTGGCTGTTAGTAGCATGATTCGTTAGGACAGCCAAATACGCAGATTGGTTATCCAACATTATCCTTATCATAAACAAGAATGGAAAAGTACGGGTATATATTGATTTTAGATGCTTGAATTTGGCTACCCCAAAGGATGAGTATGCCATACTAGTCACAATTATGCTAGTAGGTGCCACAGCTAATAATGGAATGTTCACCTTTATGAACAACTATTCTGCATACAACTAGATTTATTGGGCTAAGGAGGATATGTATAAAACAACCTTCAGGTGCCCTGGAGTCATTAACATTTTTGAGTGGCTAGTCATGCTGTTTAGACTCAATAACATTGGGGCCGCTTACTAAAGGGTATGAATTTAATCTTTCATGATTTGACTGGCAAGAATATGGAGGTGTACATTGATGATATCGTGGTCAAGTTAACAGATTTTGACCATATTTAGCTGATTAGGAACAGGCCTTTAGGTGCATGAGGAAGCATAGCTTAAAGATGAATCAGGCTAAATGTGCTTTTAGAATCACAACTGGCCATTTCTTAGGATTCTTGGTACATCGAAAGGGTATGTAGTGAACAAGAACAAAGCCAAAGTAGTGTTGGAAACCTTCCCTCCTCGCAACAAGATGGAGTTGTAGATTTTGATTGTAAAGATTAACTTCCTTAGTCTTTTCATTACTAACTCAGTTGGCAAGTTGAAAGTTTTTTCTCCTTTGCTACTATTGAGAAAGCAAATTTTCATGTGGGGTTTCTTGTAACACGCAACATTTGACCAGATTAAACAAGCATTGATTATGCCCCCTATTCTAATTCCACTGGTAGCTAAGAGGCCATTGAAGTTGTATATATTGGCTATAGAGGAATCTATCTACTGCTTATTAGCATAGGATGCCAAGGATAGTGTAGAGTGAGCCGTATATTATTTAAGTAGGCTTTTGCATGATGTTGAGGTCTACTATTTGATTATTGAAAAGCTATGTTTGTCTTTGTATTTCACTTGCACTAAACTTGAATACTATTTTTGCCAAAGGAGGTTTGGTTATTTGTAAAATTAATATTGTTAGATACTTGCTCAAGAGGCCTACATTACAAGGTCATTTAATGAAATGGGCCCTTAAGTTGAGTGCATTTGCTTTGAATTATGTGTCTCTAAGAACCGTCAAATGACAAGCCATAGCAAAATACTTGGCACAACGTCCATGCCTGAAAGTTAAGGACCTTTTTCACAGTGAAAACGCCTATTTAGGTTCCAAACCATAAATCATGGCCTTTGATGGGTCTTGGACCCAAACAGTTGTAAGCACTCGGTTAACAATTACTAGACCAAGTGGACAATTTAGGAAATTTACCTATGAGCTGTTTGTCAAATGTTCTAACAATTAGGCTAAATACGCAATGCTAACCTGGGCTTAAAAATCTTATTAGTCGAAGGAGCCTAATCCGTTAAAGTGTTGGGTGACTCCCAATTAGTTATCAAGCAATTGGTTGACCAGTAAAAGTGTTGCCATCCAAACTTGGTACCCTTATATGACACCACTATCCATCTAGTTAGGCAGTTTATGGATGCCGAGGGAAGAAAATTGAGAGGCTAATGATCTTGCCCAATATGTGTCAAGTTAAAAGGAATCAGAAGTGTTGGAGGAAAACTATCATAGGCCAATTGTGGCTCTTGTGGATCCTCCCATGGCTAACTTTGACTGAAGAAGAGAATTGATTACATACCTAGAGCATCCATCGGCTAAGGCTGATTTCACCCTATGAAAGAAAGCCTTAAAATACACACTTTTAGCTGGCGACTTGTATAAGCAGACAATTGATGGACTAATACTTAAATGCGTAAGTTTAGAAGAATCCTTGAGGGTAATAGTAGAAGTCCACGAAGGACTCTGTGGATCTTATAGGTTAGGATACAAGAAGTGGTTGATCCCACACCACAGTTATTTTTAGCCATCCATCTTTGTTGATTGTGTCAAGTATACTAAGGAATGTGAGGCATGCCAAAAATCTTGGCCACTACAAAGAGTTTCAATAAAAGAATTGCATGAAATCGTCAAGCCTTGGCCCTTTAAATGATGAATTATGGACTTAATTGGAAAGATCCACCCTGCCTCATCCAAACAACATAGTTTTGTTACTATTGCTAGAGATTACTTCAATAAGTGGGTGAAGGCTTAACTGATGGTCAGTGTATCCCATACAAATGTCATAAACTTTATTCAACATAGATTATTTATAAGCTTGGGGTCCCTAAAACCATTACGACTAACCAAGGAACTATTTTTTTAGGCAACAAAATGCTGGCCTTTGTCCAACAGTCTGGGATCAAGTTGGTTCATTCTACGCCCTACTATGCATAAGCTAATGGGTAAGCAAAGGCTACCAACAAAATTATTATAAATTTAATCAAAAAGTCTATTGAGGACAGGCTGCGAAAATGGCATGAAGTGTTGACATAAGTACTATAGGGCTACCGAAATACCAAAAACACCTTTATGGAAATGCCTCCACAACTACAGTTGCTAACTCCAAATCATGGGTAGGATAATTCCTTTCATGATCCTTAAGCTACCTAAATGCAAATGCTACAACCTGACCTTTTTGCATAAGCACACCATGTAAACCCATCTTAGATGCATCACAATGCACTACGAAAGGCTCACTTAGGTTAGGCAACACTAAAACATGTGCTAACATCAACCTCTTCTTAAGCTCTTAA
Organism: Spatholobus suberectus; assembly: GCA_004329165.1. Classification (NCBI taxonomy): domain Eukaryota; kingdom Viridiplantae; phylum Streptophyta; class Magnoliopsida; order Fabales; family Fabaceae; genus Spatholobus; species Spatholobus suberectus. The sequence continues at coordinate 46,556,946 of CM014732.1, forward strand.
AGACTATCCTCACTAGGCATCCCACACAAAATCTGGACCCTTACGAGTCAAACTAGTCAAAGGCATGGCTATCTTAGAAAAACCCTTTATAAACCGTCTATAGCAACCTGCTAAATCCAAGAAACTCCTAATCTCAAACACTAACTTAGGTGTTTCCCATTTCAACACGACTTTTACCTTATACGGGTGTACAACTATTCCTCCTTTAGATATTACATGTCTTGGGAAACTAACCTTATCTAACCAAAACTCACACTTGGATGTTATCTACAAAAATGCACAACAAACCTATCTAGGTAAGGATAGAAGACCCTATTCATGTAGTCTATAAACACACCAAGCGCATTGGTCACACCAAAAGGCATAACCAAGTATTTATAGTGACTATACCGTGTCCTAAAAGCAAGATTTGGGATGTCTTCAAACTTCCGGTGGATCAGATGGTAACCTAACCTCAAGTCTATCTTGCTAAACATAAATGCTCCCACTAACTAGTCCATAAGGTCATCTTTCCTAGGGAGAAGGCACTTATTCTTAATGGTCACCTTGTTTAGCTGACGATAGTCTACACATAACCTCATACTCTCATCCTTATTTTTCACTAACAACACTGGTGCTCCTGTCGGTCATAGGTCTCACAAATTGCTTCTCTAACAACTCCTATAACTGTTTCTTAAGCTCAGCTATAAGAAGCTACAAATATGGGTCTAGTATTAGGTACCAAATCTATAGAAAACTCAACCTCATGCTCAAGGTGTAACACCGTAGTTTTCTTAAGTATGATTTAGTAGTTTAATAACTAAAAGTGGAAATATAATATATGATGTTGGTAATTAAAATGAATAAATGAGTTGTTATTGTTGAGTGTTGTTTTGTGTTTGCTGTTTTGGGATTCCTATCTAAATTTAGGGAACTCAGGAAAATGTTGTTCTTGAGCCAAAGTAAGTATGTTGTCGATACTTATATGGGTTGTTGAGAGATATACAATTGACATTGGGCCAGTTGTGAGTAGTGGGAGATGGTTAGATGGACCATGGGCTTTAGTGAGCCCAAAGCTGTTGTGTGTGGCCCAGGGAGGATTTTAAGACCCAAGACCCTTTTCTTTCTCACTTTTTCCATTGCGTTCTCCCTCTCATCTCCTAAACTCTCTCATTCCCTCAAATCTCTCAAACCCACTAAGAGTGTAGTAGAGACTCAGGCCTTGATTCCTTGTGAGTGCACAAAGAAGAATATATTTCTCAGAGGTTTGGCTCAAGAGCTTGTGTTATCCACATTCTCCTTTTTCCCCAAATTCAGAACTCCTAAGAGGTAAGGAAAGCTTACATTAGTTGAATACTTGCGGTATAAATGTGGTAGTGTGTATATGTTGTTGTGGATTTGGACTAAAACATGTGATTTGGCCGAGTTTTATTTGAAATGTGTTGGAAATGGGTTTCCTTCGATTTTCGATGATTTGGTGTTGAAATGCTGCATGGCTTGATGTTTGTGTTGAATATGCGGTTGTGGTATGTTGTGTGGTCACATTCAACCTCTGTGGGATTGATTTGAGGTATGAATGAGTAAAAAGCTTGGATCTTTGGGGTTTTTCGAAGATAGTTTCTGGTTTGATTTTATGTAGTCGTTAAGCGAGAATGCCCCTAAGGCTGAAGTGAGAGTGTTCGGTTGAGGATTCATTGAGCAACCCACTGCGTTGCCAAGCGAGTGTTCTTGAGTGTAGAAATGGTTGTAGTGTAAGAGTGATTTGCTGAGCAAAATGTAGTTCGCTAAGCGAGTGTTCATAGAAATCTGGAGATTTTCTAGATGAGAGTTTGCTGAGTGAGCGTGTGATTCATTGAGTGATGCGGGTATTTCAGAATGCCTAGAACAAATTTGTTGAACGAACTCCGAGCTTGCTGAGCGAATTGAAGGCCTTAGAGAGTGGTGCTCTCCGTTGCAAGAAGTTCGCTAAGCGAATAACATGTTTGCTGAGTGAGTATCATGTGCAGAGATTCTAGCTATAGTGAATTGAAGGCCTTAGAGAGTGGTGCTCTCTGTTGCAAGAAGTTCGCTAAGCGAATAACATGTCTGTTGAGTGAGTAGTATGTGCAGAGATTCTAGCTATTCTCTAGAATAGCTATTTGCTAAGCGAGTAGGTGACTTGTTGAGCGAAATGAGGTCAAGAGAATTTAGAGAAAGTCCCTAGAACGGATTTGCTGAGCGACTTTAGTTGTCGTTGAGCGAGTGACCCTGATTCGTTGAGCGAGACTCGTGGTTGCTGAGCGAAAAGCCTTCATAGGGAAAATTGGTCCTCTATAAAGAAGGTCTTCACTGAGCGAATAAAATGTTCTATTGTTGATTAAAGATGAAAGTGTAGTTGTATGAGGCATGGTTGAGAAAGACTCCTAATGTGAGAATGTGAGAGGAGTGGTAGGTTGCTTGGATAGGACCTCTACTTGTTATAAGTGGGGTTGTTTGGGTTTCATCCATTGGACATGGGTTGCTTGGATAAGGCCCTGAATGGCAGGTTGCTTGGATAGGACCTCCACCGGTTGTATATGAGTTATGGTGTGAGATTTTTCGCGAAGTATGTGCGGCTTGGATAGGGCCTTAACTGTTAACTATGCTTGAGGCTAGATATGGGCCTGCATGGTGTTGATAATGGTTGTGGACCACATGTGATGCTGGTTAGGCCCACGTGGTGTGTTGTGTTGGTACACACATATATATATGCTTTTTGGTTTTTGTTGAGTGGATGTAATGTTGTGATACATGCATGTCATGCATATGTTATTGGCTGAGGCTGTGTGATGGGCCTCATGTCGTTGTGCGAGTAGGCACGTATGTGGGATGGTTGAGAGGAGTTGCGACTCAGATGGGCCTCCAACCTAGTGCTTGGACAAGACGTGGGGTCTTAAAGATGGGCAATTCTGTAAAGGGCAAAAGCGGTGTAGGCCTTGTGTCGCGGTGAGCCACCACCCACATACATTTATCCCGACACACCACTAAGCTTGTCCGCAGATCAAAGTTTTGGCAATCCCTGAATGGTGCTTGGATAGGCCATGGTAGGGGGTGAGACCTAGTTGATCGCCTAAGGTGTTGTGAATCTCTCGAGAGTCGTGTCATCATACATTGACCTAGTTGTGACAGATTGGTTGTGACCTGGAGTTTTAGACTAAGAACTTTTTGCCATGTGTATGAATGCTATATATGTATATATGGTTGAGCATGAATGGTGAGAATTGTAGATGGTTTCAAAACTCATATGTTATGTTGTTATTTTAGTGAGTTTACCCTTGCCTTATTTTGTTGTTGTTATTGGATATCTTATTGTAGTTGTTATGCTGGTATTACTGTGATGATCATGTCTTATGGCGTGGGAGCAGATGGCGATACTTTAGTGGATCCAGCGTCTCAGAGTTGAGGATGGAGTTGCGAGCTGGAGATGTTTGGCTTGGTTGTTTTGATGTACATTCAATTTCTTTTCTTTTGATATGGGGTTGTATAGTGTGACTAGCTATAGGGAATGTGTTTTGTATCCCTCTCCCCCCTGTGATGTATATTGTTCTCATATGGCATGGCTTAGTGATATCCCCAAGTAAATGATGTATGACAGTAGGAGAGACAAGTGAATTCTCTCAATATGTGCATGTTTCAGACATATCTATGTTATGATTTTCATTTACATGATATAACGGTAAGGGTAGGTTTAGTAGAGTTGTTTAGTAGAGACAGTTAGGTCGTTACACATGGGGTAAGCTAGAAACATTCTCTAAAAACACCTTGGGAAACTCTCTCACAATAGGCACATCCTCAACAACAACTTTGCTCTTTACCTTTAGAGAGACTAACCTTTGTATATTAAATTATTCCGTATTAATTTCTAGAAAACTGGATGGAAATATCAAAAGATTGATCCTTATGGTTATGTTCATATTAAAAAGTAGTATTTAGTTTAGATTTTTAATAATTTTTGGGAAACAAAGTTCAAAAATTTATAAAATGACCGTTTTGTCCTTAAAATGCTAAATAACAGAATTAATAAACAAAAATAGTTGGAAGTGTTTGAAAAAATTATTTTTAAGTCATCAATGTACTTAGAATAATTAATAATAATTTTAGAGATTTTTTGTAAATTTATTGAAACAATTTTTCAAAAATGACAAAAATACCCCTAGTTGACTACAAAAACCAACCAGAGACTTTTTGATATGATCCTGATGGGAATCATATTGTTTTTTGCGGATCTTCCTTTGAGTTGATTATCTTGTTTAACAAAGTATAGACAAAATAAGAAGATGAAATAGCACAAAGAGTAAAGTTTAAAGTAATGACACTAAAATTGAAAAGAGAATGGAAAAGAAATAATAAGTATATGAATTAAAAATAAAAAGACGGGAAAAGGAAAGGAGATGGAAGAAGGTGCCACACTCTATAGAGAGTGATAAGCCAAGCGAAGATTCGCCACAAAAGTATGGAAACCTTTGATAAGAACCAAGAAGGTTCTAATCTAAGAACCAAAAAAAGGAGCCAATGCTCTACTCATACTCACAAATGAGTAAATCTCAATATTATTCAACTCTCTCCAAATGAGAGGGATTACATATCTATTTATAGAGTTTATTCTAAGGAGGCTAGCCCTAATTCTAAAGAACATAAACAAGGGCCCAAAAAAGCTTAAGGCCCAAATTGCAATTTAAATTCAATTCAAAAGCAACTTAATCTAGGATTTAAACTTGGGCTCCTAATTAGCATTAAACCAGCCCATTTATTACAATTAAAATATGATCTAAAAACATTTAAATTGAATAAAATTCAGGTTGCAGGCCCATGGTTGGTGCATTATTAAGTCCTCTAAGTTGGGCCTTCTTCAACTTGAATTAAGTGCACCATCTTGGGCTATCTTCTCCCTTTTTGGGCTTGATCTTGTAGTGTGTTGATCACCTCCAAATGTTCCTTAGGTCTCTTTACTCTTCTCCTTGTAGGTGTTCCTAGCCCAATCATATGATTGTCTCCTTTAGTTGTTTTCTTCTTGGGTCCTTTTGACCTAATTGAGGGTTCTTTCCTCTTAGCTCTTTCCTTTTCTCTTGAATGCCCTTCTTGATCCTCATCATTCCCTCCTTCTTTAGGGAAATTCGTCCTTGAATTTAATCCTTCATTACCTACATCAAAAAGTCTTAGATTAGTCACTTTAAATGTTTCATTAAGTTTGTACTTACCTAGTATTTCATCTTTGTAGGCTTCTTAATGATCAAGGCCATTCATTTTCCAAGGTGGGCTACAGTACAACGGGTTACTAGGAATGAGATCAATTAAAGGCTTAACCCTTCCCAATGATGCATGCTGTGACAAGGTGCCTTGGTCGTGCGACCTTCTTGAATAAATACCTCTAATGTCCTGCAAAAGAGAGTTATCAAAACTAGATATAATTTTAGAGTTAGTATCCAAACAAGTTTCCTTGCTCAAGTAACTATGACTCTCTTGTTTTTCCCAACAAGCTCTCTTATTCTATTTTTTTTCTTGTCTCAAGTCATTTTCCTCTTTCTTTCTTTTTTCCGCTTTTAAATTTTCCATTTCTTTTTCCCCTTCTTCTTCTTTCTCTTTTTCACTTTCTTTTTCTCTCAATTCTTTCATCTCTTTCTCTTGGTCTTTCATATCTTTTCCCTCTTGGTTTTTCTTTATTTGTATATTCTCTTGTTTCTTATCAACTACAAGTGGCACTATTGTTAACCAATTTGGACATTGATAATTTGTGTGCCCTCTTCCCAAACACATGATGCATCTAATGTCTCTACTTTTAAGTGAAAGAGTAGAGGCAAAAGGATTATCACTAAAGATAGTAGTACTCAAGGTTGATTTAGACTTTAAAGAGGAACCCTCCTTCTTTTGCTTGGTCTTCAAACTTGATTTTTCATGTCTCTCATTATCATTGTCTTTTCTATTTGTTTCTTTACTTCTTCTTTTTCTTTCCAAGTTGTCAAACATCTTGTGAAAATTTTCCTTTTCTGTTAGAAAGATCCTCTCTAAATGCCTTGATAGGCCTTGAAGTTGGAGATCCGCTTCCATAGCCACACTTCAAAGAAAAGAAGTTAGTAGACAGAAAAATGAAGGACCTCAACACTTTTCTCACGTGTTTACACTCTTAAAATGATTTCACTCGTGTTTCACACAATTTGGCTTTTGATTAATAAAAAATGCTGTTGCCTTTTACCACTCGTCCTCTTTTACAAATTCTTAAATAAAACCCCTAATGCTTATCAATTATCAAAAGCATATACAATTTGTAAACGATTTCACAAGTGTTATCACTAAGAAGTCCAAGAAAGAGAAATACTCTAGACAAAACTAAAAGGAAATTTGAAAGACAAACAAGAAAAGCTAATTAGAAAAGGGTAAAACTCAAATGGAATTACAAGAAAGACAAAAAAAAGGAATAATGGAGGAGATGAAGAAGAAATGCGCAAGTTTGGATATTGAGAATAGCACCACTTTTTATGAATTCCTTAAGGCAACCAAATTTAAATTATTTAAGTGCAAGGGCAATTTTTTTTTTTTTAATTCTTCAGATTTTTTTCCTTTTTTTTTCTTTTATTTTATTTTATTGTTCTAGAATATTTTTTTTTACCCCTATTTGTTTTGCACTTGCAACAGATATTATATGCCTAATAAGGTATATATATAGTCTTTAGGTGCTACAAGACATGCGAAATGAATTGCGCAAAATTAAAGAGAAATAAATTATGCGGAATTAAGGATAATTATGACAATTAAGACTCGATTATGACACAATCAAGGACAGTTAATGAGAATAAATGGCAATAATTGACAATTCATGACAATTAATGGCATAATTAAGACAATTAATCGGGCAGTAAAAGACACAAAACACAAGAACACTACCAACTCTAGGATCCGGGCTCTGATACCACATGATATGATCCTGATGTGAATCATATTGTTTTTACGGATCATCCTTGAGTTGGCTATCTTGTAACAAGAATTATTGGAATAAAAAGAAAATGAAGAAAGGCAGAAGATAAGACTTGCACAAACAGATAAGAGGAAAGAACCCTCAATTGGGTCAAAAGGACCCAAGAAGAAAAAAACTAAAGGAGACGATCATATGATTGGGCTAGGAACACCTACAAGGAGAAGAGTAAAGAGACCCAAGGAACATTTAGAGGTGATCAACACACTACAAGATCAAGCCCAAAAAGGGAGAAGATAGCCCAAGATGGTGCACTTAATTCAAGTTGAAGAAGGCCCAACTTAAGGGACTTAATAATGCACCAACCATGGGCCTACAACCTGAATTTTATTCAATTTAAATGTTTTTAAATCATATGAAGAAGGTTCTAATCTAAGAACCAAAAAGAGGAGCCAATGCTCTACTCACACTTACGAATGAGTAAACCTCAATATTATTCAACTCTCTCCAAATGAGAGGGATTACATCTCTATTTATAGAGTTTATTCTAAGGAGGCTAGCCCTAATTCTAAGGAACATAAACAAGGGCCCAAAAAAGCTTAAGGCCCAAATTGCAATTTAAATTCAATTCAAAAGCAACTTAATCTAGGATTTAAACTTGGGCCCCTAATTAGCATTAAACCAGCCCATTTATTACAATTAAAATATGATCTAAAAACATTTAAATTGAATAAAATTCAGGTTGCAGGCCCATGGTTGGTGCATTATTAAGTTCCCTAAGTTGGGCCTTCTTCAACTTGAATTAAGTGCACCATCTTGGGCTATCTTCTCCCTTTTTGGGCTTGATCTTGTAGTGTGTTGATCACCTCCAAATGTTCCTTGGGTCTCTTTACTCTTCTCCTTGTAGGTGTTCCTAGCCCAATCATATGATCGTCTCCTTTAGTTTTTTCTTCTTGGGTCCTTTTGACCCAATTGATGATTCTTTCCTCTTAGCTCTTTCCTTTCCTCTTGAATGCCCTTCTTGATCCTCATCACTTTTTGACCTTAAAATAGTTTAAAAATTTTATATTAAGTATATTTCATTATAAAAATTTTATTTTGAAATAAAAATAGTGAAAAATATAACAGCCATATTTTAATTTTGTCAACTGTTTTTCTAATATTTGACAATGTAATTTTGAAAAATTAAGAAGGAATTTCAAAAGTTTTATCTCCACCATTATGCTCAAAATTTCAAGATCTAATTAATTGTGATTTTTAATAATTTTTTTGAGTCAGAGCCCGAAGAAATTAAAAAATGACAGTTTTGTCCCTATTTCTCAACATTAAGGCTGATATGAGAAAAAGATTCAATTGAGATTGAAATGTCAATTTGAACTTGGAATCATGTCATATGTATTAAAATATAATTTTAAAAATTTTCTGGGAATTTTCTGGAATTCCTAAGTAAAACCAAAATGCCTCTAGATGTCTATTAAGCCTACCAGTATTAGTTTCACATCCAAAAAAGGTGAAAATGGTATTTTTAGTTTATTTTTGGGTAAAATATATAATTTTAGAATTTTCATAAAAATTTTGGTATTTATTGAATTAAAATGGATTTTTTATGAATTTTCTAGCTTAAAAATGTAAAATAAATATTTATAAATTGAAATAATTTAATAAAAATTAAAATTTATTATTAGAAATTTATTTTTGATGAAAAATAATGTAATTGTCCAGTTTTTCATTAAAATACATTATTTTGATATTAAAAGTTAATTTTTCAAGTTTAGGAGTTTTTATCGGTACCGATTAATTCATCTACAGATAAAAATTGACACATGGAGGCTTGGGACAGCTAGTGGAGTACGTCCCAAACCCTAAAATAGGTGATTCTCCACCTATTTGGGTTATGTGTCCCTAAATTTAATTAAAAAGAAATTAAAAATAAGTTTTATTGCATCATCGCTTATGTCGTCTAGGGGACACCTAACCCACCCTTCTCCTCTATAAATACCCATGCTTCTTGGTCATTTTTCACACATCATCCTCTCTCTCAAGCTAGCCAAATTTTTAGAGAGATTCTCTTTCTAGAATTTTTTTTTATTTTACTTTGTTTTTATGCTAAAATTTTACTAGTTTTTCAACAACTAGTAAAGTTCTCTTCCCAAGACCTTTGCACCAACAATTCTATCCTCTTCATCAACTATCTTATAGGTAATGGGGGGAGTGAGATTGGTTCTAAATTATTGTTACTTTGCATGTTAGTAGGAAGGGTTTTCCTCTAAACCCGTTTAGGCTTAAGTTTTATTATTGTTATTATTATTTGATGTTAAACTTTAATTTTTGCTAAGCTGTTATTCTGCTCAAATTTAGAAAATTAAAATGTATTTATTTAGTTGTTATTCTGCCAAAATTTTAGGAATTAAATTATAATTACTATGTCGTTACTCTGCTAAAATTTTATATGATTACTAAATTGTTATTTTGTTAAAATTTTGGTATTGTGCAATTTCCACAAAATAAGGCAGAAATGTTGATTGTACTGGTGCTCAAATTAAATGAGACTAAGGAAACCTTTGCTTTAGAAGTTAGGAGTTGATAGTTTAGTGAGTAATATCAAGCAAGTGACATGTAGTGGCATGGCATCCTGCTAGGGAAGTTACAGTTTGGTACGCTGAGGGATGAAAGGCAGGGACCCATTTAAGGAGGTCTTGGAGGTAGGCATCGAGTAGTGAAGGTCCCAATGGCTAGGTAGCGCCCTCGAGTTAGGATATTCGCGTGACCAAGCTCGATAACCCCAACAATTGGTCAGTATTTTGGGATTGGTTTGAGAGTATAGCTCTAAATGGACGTCCTGACTAATATTTGCTCCTCATTGATGATGAGGACTGTACCATGTGATGATATTGATGAGGTATATCTACTCCTAGTCACTTCCCAGGTTCTGTTGAGAACTGTTACTCACTGATAAAACCCCAATTGTGGATCTAAAAATTCAGCACCAAAAATATTTGGATCATAACCAAAATTGAAGGAAAGATAAAGTGGAAAAGATAAGAAATGGATATAATGATGCCACAATTTGAAGATTGATAAGTCGAGGAGGATTCGCTACAAAGAATAGAATTCTTTGATAAGAATCTAAAGGTGATGAATCCCCAAAGTGGATCTTAAAATTCAGCACCAAGGATCTCACGAACGAAACCAAAATTGAAGAAAATAAAAAAGCGGAATAGATGAGAAATGGTAAGAATGACGCCATAATCCGAGGATTGATAAGTCGAGGAGGATTCGCCATAAAGAATAGAATTCTTTGATAAGAATCTAAAGGTTCAAAGCAAGAACTAAGAGGAGCAATGCTCACTCAATTAGTACAAAGCTAATCGCATTCAATAATACCAAAAGTTTCTTCCAAGATGTCCTAAAGGCCTATTTATACTGTCACTAACAAAAGGCCCAATCAAACTAATAAAGGCCTAAACTAACTAAAAGGCCGAATACAAATAAAACTAAAACATAATCTAGAAGCTAAAATTAACGAAGGTCCACTTGGCACCTAATTAAGCAACACTCAGGTGCATAAAAAGGTGCACAAAAAGCCCAACAAGGCCCAATACAAAAATAACCTAAAAGACAAATAACAAGATAGCTAAGCCCTTCCGAGACCTCTATCAAAAGATTCAAAGCAAGAACCAAGAGGAGCAATGCTCACTTAATTAGCATAAAGCTAATCACATTCAATAATGCCAAAAGTTTTTTTACAAGATGTCCTATAAGCCTATTTATACTATCACTAACAAAAGGCCCAATCAAACTAATAAAGGGCCAAACAAACTAAAAGGTCCAATACAAATAAAACTAAAACATAAGCTAAAAATTAAAATTAACTAAGATCCACTTGACACCTAATTAAGCAACACTTAAGTGAATAAAAAGGTCCACAAAAAGCCCAATAAGGCCTAGTACAAAAACAACCTAAAAGACAAATAACAAGATAGCTAAGCTCCTTCGAGACCTCTATCATCCCCTCCTTCTTGGAAGAAATTCGTCCACGAATTTAGCTCCTTTATTCCTACATAGAAAAACAAAGCAAGTATTAGTTTTCAATAGAATAAGAAATTCTACATTTATGCAGACTTGAATCCCTTGAAAGGAAAAATCTCTTATTATTATATCCATTCTCCTAGATCAAATACAAGTACAAGGAAACCATCAAACAACACTAAAATGAAATGCATCCAAGAAGAAATAAGAATGAACAAAAGGTTAGAGAAACCATGAACTACATGTCATTTTAAACTTTCAACATGAGTTTCTCTAATTAAAAGACCATGTAATGACATCATAGGCACACAAAATGGTTCATCCTTAAGCATATATGCTCCATGCCTATAGAACTCATTTTTCTCAATCTTTCCACAAATAACAACACATATGGAAGAAGTTTCATTATAACCATGCAATTTCAAATGATGTGTATCAAATAAATCACAAACATTATGCAAATTAAAACTATCTTGAATTAACACATCAAGGAAAACACAAGGTTTAGAAACACTTTGGATCCAGTTTCTCTTCTCCCAAGGGTTGGCTTGTTCCTCATGTACATCCACCTTCTTTCCAAATTGCCTTGCCCATTGATGTTTTATGTACAATACTTCCTTGGGCATCAAAACAAAAGAATTAATATGGTTAGATGCACAATCAAATTTACAAGAAGAATTAAGTCCGACATCCAAGTTAGAGGAAAGAGTAAGAGTTTTGCACTCCTCCTTTAAGGACTCTCTTCACTTTCTTGCACAAGGGAAACATCACTATCAAACAAAGGCTTAGAATATAATGCCTTGCTCTTGAGGAGGTATTTCTTCAAGTCCTTTCACAAGAGAGCCTTCACATTCAAACAAAGTGTTAGAATAAAAATAAGAATACTCATATTTTTCTTTATCTTTTGCTCTCTCCTTTTCAACCTCTTTTTCAATCATTTCCTTTTCTTTCATCTCTTTTTCTTCTAACTCCTTTTCCTTTTCTCTTAACTCTTTTTCTCTCATTTCCTTTTCTCAATTTTTTTTATCATATTTAATTCATTTGCTAAATTCCTATAATATGGATCACTCATGAAACTCATATCAATACCTAAGTATGGGTCTTCCTTTTCTTTCTTTTCATTATTTTCTCTCCTTTCACTCTTTTTATTTTTCTCTTCTTCCTTTTGTTTGTCTTTTTCTTCTTTTCTCTCTTGCCCTCTTTTATCTCTCCTCCTTCCTAGTCTCTCCATCCTCTCACTTATATCCTTATAACTTCTTTGTATTCTTTCAAATCCTTTATTATCCACCCTTCTCATGCTCTCTATTCCTTCTCCAAACTCATGATTTGCTACTCTAATTTGCTCCCCAAGTTTCAACAATTCCGCCATTAGGTAATCTCCATTTGATGAAGCCATACCTACAAGAAAAGTTAGTTCACAAATAATAGAAATATGGACCCCACCACTCAACTAAGTGTTTTCACTCAAAGTTCACCCGTGTTTCACTCTTTAGAGGCTTTTGCTATAATGTGCACACTTGCCTTTTTCCACTCTTGTTCCTTTTTAGCCCTTACAAAGAACCTCCAAGTTCAAATAAAGAAATTATTCAATGTGAAATATGTCATGAATGTTAAGCTCAACTTAAGAGGCTAAAAATAGAAATACTCAATGACAAAACGAAGGAATTTAAATGACAATCAATAAAAGCTATAAGAAATGAGAGGAACACTAAAAAAAAGCCAAAGGAAGACAATAAGAAGACTTAAAGACAAAGGGATAAGAACAAGTAAGGAAAAATGAAGAGCATATGTATATCTACCACCAAAAACAAGTCAAAAGTATATGAAAGAAAAATAATATTGCTATGAGAGTTAGAGCACCAAAGAGGGCAGGCTTTTTTTTTTTTATAAATGGGCAATTTTTTTTGCAATTTGGCCCCCAAACTTTTTATAATTACACCTGGGCCCCTAATTTTTTTGTATTTTCACTTTTGCCCCTATAAAATTGCCAATTGGTCCTTGAATATTTTCTTTTTTTGGACCTTCAAATTTTTTTATTTGCAAAACGCCCCAACTCGTTCCAAACAAAATTTTTATGATCTAACAAGTGTTCTACTACAAAAATCTCAAGAACATTATGAGTGTTCTTCTCTAATTTCAAAATTCAAAACTCCCAAAATCAACTTTAAAGCTCCAATCAAGTAATTTTCACCAAAATTTAAGTGTCTATATGTGAAACAACACAAATCAAGTATGGATTTAACACAAAACACCAACTAACATGAATCTAGATGGATCAAAATCTAGATCTAAAAAAAAAAACAAATGAAGAACAACAAGAACAAAACTGTTGAGTTTGACACAATTTAGATGAAACAAGATCAGAATAAAACCAAACAAGCTAGATGAACAACAACTAAGGTAGAACGCAAGGAATTAAGCAATGAAAAACTCACAAATTTGCTGCATCGACGCATACCTGCCCAGCAGGTTATGGAGATGCCTGGCGGACACAAACTACACGATGCACACCCGCCCGACGGGTCTTGTAGAACGCTCGGTGGCTCACGAATCTGAAATTGGAATGCAAGAAAAAAATATATCTAGATGCAATTCAGATGTGCACCTCAAAGATGAATGTGAATTTGATGCACTTCTACCACAAATTTGATGCTGAAATTAGCTCTGAATACCAAATGATAAAACCCCAATTGTGGATCTAAAAATTTAGCACAAAAAATAATTAGATTGTAACCAAAATTGAAGGAAAGATAAAGCGAAAAAGATAAGAAATGGATAGAACGATGCCACAATCCAAAGATTGATAAGTCGAGGAGGATTCGCCATAAAGAGTAGAATTCTTTGATAAGAATCTAAATGTTCAAAGCAAGAACTAAGAGGAGCAATGCTCACTCAATTAGCACAGTTCTATCACATTCAATAATGCCAAAAGTTTTTTTACAAGATATCCTATAGGCTTATTTATACTATCACTAACAAAAGGCCCAATCAAACTAATAAAGGCCCAAACAAACTAAAAGGCTCAATACGAATAAAATTAAAACATAAGCTAGAAACTAAAATTAACTAAGATCCACTTGATACCTAATTAAGCAACACCTAGGTGTATAAAAAGGTCCACAAAAAAGCCCAACAAGGCCTAATACAAAAACAGCCTAAAAGACAAATAACAAGATAGTTAAGCCACTCTGAGACCTCTATCATTCACTAATGGGAAGTATGGATCCATATCAAGTCAAGGATAATGTAGTATAATTTAGAATAAATCCTAGGTTCCCTACATTAATTATGTTTTAATTCCTACCATATATGTGTAAGTAATTTTAAAACAAATCACCTCACTCTATTATTTTTCTTTCTTGTATGATTGATTGCAATTATTGAAGATGACGGCAATGCATGATGATGCTAAGGATGAGTCAAAGGATACTCCTCCAGATTTGTAAACCTAGTTTATAATATTTTTCTTGAGGGATAGGGTAGATAAATATTGCTCTGTATAGGATCTTTTTGATGTATATATTAGGCTAGGTAGTATATGTCTTTTGATGTACTTTTGTTGTTTTTTTTACTATTATGTATTACTCAAACCATGATGTACAATTATATATATATATATGTGTGTGTGTGTGTGTGTGTGTGTGTGTGTGTGTGTGTGTGTGTGTGTGACGTAAGTAGTTTTTATCATTTCACTTCTATTTCCAAATTATGTTTAATTTAGAATTCTTCTATTATAGAATCAAAAAAAAAATTTGCTCACATTTTCGTCAACTTAAATTAATATGAATTATATTTAAAATTAAAGGAGTGTTACATTAACTAGTATCAGAGCAAGGCTTCTCTCCCAGTATGGTGTGGTTCGAGGACGAACCAAGTCGACACTGGTGGGCATGTGACATCTTGGGCACTGATGAGGGCGGGGAGTGATCGTTGGTGTAAAAAAAGTGAGGCACGGACAAGGAGTGGCTCTTGGCAGGCTTCTAGCGGGAGGGACACATGAATGAATCAAATACACACCAGAATGAGAGGGATCCAGAGGCTGTGTAGGTATAGGACTGTATAGTTGATGATAGCTTAAAGGAATTAATAAGTGCTACCTATACCAACAAGATGCATCTACTTTTTGGTAGCCTATCACTTAAGAACTCCACAGTTAAGTGTGCTTAACTTGGAGCAATTTTGGGATTGGCGACCTCTTGAGAAGTTTCTCAAGAAGTGTGTGAGTGAGGACAAACCACGCTAAAAAGTCTTGTATTGGTTTGTAGGGACAGTCTTCGATCCTGAAAGCGGCTAGGCATTACAAAGTGGTATCAGAGCAGTTCTGTCCTATCAAAGCCTGGGGTATGGCCTTGACCATTCTTTAGGTTGTGTGTTCTTTCATTTACTGTTGATAAAACAAGAATGAAAGATGAATTGTTTGTTCTTATATTTGTTATGGACATCCAACTTTGTTATGGGAAGTGGTATGGGCACGCAATCGAAGACTTTGCTAAGAATAAACCTAATGTTAGCTGTTGGGTTTAGTCGAAGTGATTAGTGCATGTCTAGGTAGGTTCTGACTAGGAAAAACTTAGTACTTAAGAGTGTCCATTGTGACCCACCTTTCTTTCCTAGGAATCTATCTGGTGTACTATTTCACATATTATTTTTACTTACCTAACATATGGTTTTACTCAAAGTAATGAACTAAGACATTGATTCTCTTTTTCAGACAATGGCCGGAAGATCACGATGAGACGCTACTCAACAAATACTTGAAAGAATGGTTGTTGTCCTTGAAAATATGAATCAATGACGAGATAATGAACTTACAGAATACCGAGGGCTTGCAGCTTTTCACAAGAACAACCCTTCAACATTCAAAGGTGGATTCAATCCTAATGGTGCTCAAAACTAGATTGTGGAGATCGAGAAAATCTTTACTGCCATGGAGTGTACTGATGCACACAAAGTGACTTATGCCACCTTTATGTTGTCTAAAGAGGCAGAATATTGGTGGAGGTATGCTAAGCAGTAAGAAGAAACTGAAGGAAGACTAATAACTTGGGAAGTATTTCGTTTGCAGTTTTTGGGGAAGTATTTCGTTTGCAGTTTTTGGGGAAGTATTTCCTTGAAGACTTAAGGTGGAAAAGAGAAATAGAATTCCTTGAGTTGAAGTAGGAAAATATGTCCGTTGGGGAATATGCTGCTAAATTTGACAAATTGTCAAAATATTGCCCCTATTTTCAAAACAAAGTTGATGAAAGGTCACGATGCTCCAAATTTGAGAGCAGATTGAGGCCTGACATCAAGTAGGCAGTGAGGTATCTTGAGATAGCCCAATTTCCTACCTTGGTGAACTGTTGTAGGATTTATAAAGATGACACAAAGGTGAGGCAAGCCCAATGGAAGAATGTTGGGCTACAAAGGAATAAAAGAAAGGAATTATTCACTAAGAAGAAACCCTATCAGTTTCTTGGAAATTCTTTGGGCCAGAAGAATTTAGCCATTACTAATAACTCTAATTTTGGAGTTAACAACCTTGTTCGTTGTTTTCATTGTAGAGGACCCCACTTTGTAAAAGATTGTACTACACAAATGTTTATTTGCTACAATTATGGAAAACCAAGCTACTATAGAACAAATTGTAAAGAACCAAAGAAGGAACCTGGTAATGGAAGCAGAAACAACAATGAGAAGGCTCAAGTTGGAAGGCCTAAAGCAACAGACAGAGTTTTCACTATGAGTGGAACCAAAGTTGTTCAATCTGACGACCTCATTCAAGGTAAATGCATTATACACAAATATCTTTTGAATGTGCTATATGATTTAGGTGCCACTCATTCATTCATATCGCATGATTGTGCAAAATATCTAAAATTACCTATTTCTCTGGTACCCTATGATTTGAATGTTTCTACCCCTACAAATATTCCTGTCATTACTTCTTTAGCATGTTTGAATTATTCACTTCTATAGAAAGTAGAAATTTCTTTGTAACTTAATCTGCCTACCTTTATCTCATCTTGATATTGTATTAGGCATGGACTGGTTATCTTCCAATCATGTCCTCCTAAACTGTATGATAAAACCCTAGTTTTTGAGTCAAAACTTGATAAACCTTTTGAATCAGAAGATTTAAGAATAGCTACTGCCAACCAAACTAAGGCTTCAAAAGGAGCTCAAGCTTACATGATCCTTACTTATCTGGAAGTAAAGGGAAACTCTGACGTTAGTAAGTTTCTTGTAGTCTGTGATTACCCTGAAGATATTCCTAGTTTACCTCTGAAAAGAGAAATGGAGTTTACCATAGACTTGGTACCAGGATCAGATCCTATATCCATAGCCCCCTATAGGATGTCACCTCTAGAGTTAGCCGAGTTGAAAAAGCAAATTGAAGAACTATTGGAAAAGCAATTTATAAGACCTAGTGTTTCTCCCTCGGGTGCTCCAGTACTATTAATTAAAAAGAAAGATAGAAGTATGAGGTTATGTGTGGATTATCGTCGGCTTAACAAAATTACCATTAAGAATAGATATACTCTTCCTAGGATTGATGATTTGATGGACCAATTAAGGGGTGCTACTGTATTTTCCAAGATTGACTTGAAATTTGGTTATCATTAGATTCGAGTCAAGGCTGAAGATATTCCAAAGACTACTCTTAGAACAAGATATGGTCATTATGAGTACTTAGTAATGACTTTTGGTGTGACTAATGCTCCTACCATTTTTATGGATTATATGAACTGTATTTTTCACCAGTTTTTGGATAAGTTCGTAGTAGTCTTCATCGACAATATACTAGTGTATTCTTGAAGTCATGAAGAACATCTACGAACTGTGTTGGAGATTTTGAGAGAAAGACAGTTGTATGGAAAACTCTCAAAATGTGAATTTTGGTTGGAACAAGTACAATTCTTGGGGCACGTAATATTACAAGGTGGGATTTCTGTTGATCCTACGAAAGTGGAAGCAGTTTTGCGTTGGAAACAACAACAACAATCATAGAGATACGTAGTTTCTTAGGATTGGTAGACTATTATAGAAAATTCATTAAAGGATTTTCGAAATTAGCATTGCCTTTAACTAAGTTAACACGTAAAGGACAACCTTTATTTCGAATGAAAATTGTGAGGCTAGCTTCCAAGAGTTGAAGAGAAGATTAACTTCTGCTCTTATGTTAATACTATCTGTCCCAACTAGAAAGTTCGAAGTATATTGTGATGCCTCAAGGCAAGGGTTAGGGTGTGTATTAATGCAAGGAAAAGTAGCTGCTTATGCTTCAAGACAATTAAGATAGCATGAAGTTAATTATCCTACACATGATTTAGAATTAGTTGCAGTAGTGTTTACTCTAAAGATTTGGAGACATTGATATGATCCTGATGGGAATCATATTGTTTTTACGGATCGTCCTTGAATTGATTATCTTGTAACAAGAATTATAGGAATAAAAGAAGGAAAGAAAGACAGAAGATAAGACTTGTGCGAACAGATAAGAGAATTAAGGTAAATTGCACACACAAAAATAATAGCAAGAAAATTAACAAGACAAGATAGAAAGGACGAGAAAATTGGAATGATAAATAAAATAAAGAAAATGGAATAGAAAGAAGATGGCAGAAGACGCCACACTCTATAGAGAGTGATAATTCCAACGAAGATTTGCTACAAAGGTATGGAAACCTTTGATGAGAACCAAGAAAGGTTCAATCGAAGAACCCCAAAGAGGAGCCAATGCTCTCTACTCACACTCACAAATGAGTAAACTTCAATATTATTCAACTCTGTCCAAATGAGAGGGATTACATATCTATTTATAGAGTTTATTCTAAGGTGATACTCACACAAGGAGGCTAATTCTAATTATGAAGTAAAGAGGCTAACCCTTAAGCCCAAAGAATAGGCCTGATTACAAAAATAAGTGCAACAGAAAACTAAAGGTCCAATTATACAATGATAGCTAATCAAAGTATTCTGCCCATTGGGCTCTTCATCAACTTGGACTAATTGGATCAACTTAAGTATTTCTCCTTCTAAATTAAACTTGAGTGAGAATAAGTTGTTCAATTCTTTTTATCCAAAGTAACTTTATTAGCCTTCTTATCTCTTAATCTTGTCATGGTTCCCAAGTCCTTGTATTTCTTCTTTAAGCTTTGCTCTACTTTGGGTCTCCTCTTGGGCCTCTAGGTTTCTATCAGACACTACTTGTATGGTGCAAGGCTTGAAGTGTTTAGTGATCGTAGGAGTCTAAAGTATCTCTTTGATCAAAAGGAACTAAATATGAGACAATGTAGGTGGATGGAATTCCTGAAGGATTATGACTTTAAGCTGCAGTATCACCCTGGCAAGGCAGATGTAGTGGTAGATGCTTTGAGTCGTAAATCCTTACGTGCATCAATGATGATGGTGAAGGAGCTAGAATTGATAAAATCATTTAGAGATTTGAATTTGGCAATGGAGAAAAGACCCAAGAGTCTTTATTTGGGAATGCTAAAAATTTCAAGTGGATTTCTGGAACAAATTAGAGAAGCACAAGAAGCGGATCAATTTTTACAAGAGAAAATAAAAGCAAGAGAAGAAAGAAAGGAACTAGAATTCCACAAGGATTCCAGTGGGATCATTAAATTCAAAGATAGGATCTATGTGCCTTTAGAGTAAGATCTAAGAAACCTAATTCTAGAAAAGCCCATAAAAGCATATTAAGTATTCATCCAGGTGCCACCAAAATGTATCAAGACTTGAAAAAGATGTTCTGGTAGCCGAGAATGAAGAAAGCTGTAGCTAAGTTTGTAGCATCTTGTTTGGTATGTCAAAAAGCAAAAGTAGAACATCAGAAACCTTCTAGTGAACTACAATCCCTGGATATCCTAGAATGGAAATGGGATAGTATCTCAATGGATTTTGTTACGAATTTACCTAGGACTTCATCTGGCAATGATGCTATATGGGTGATTGTGGATAGATTAACCAAATATGCACATTTTCTACCCCTTAACATCAAATTTTCTTTAGAAAAGTTGGCCCAATTGTATATCAAAGAGATTATTAGGCTACATGGTGTACCTTATAGTATAATCTCTGATAGGGATCCATATTTCACTTCTAGGTTTTAGGATAGCTTGTAACGAGCCTTAGGGACTAAGATTAGACTTAGTTCAACCTATCAACCTCGAACAGATGGACAGTCTGAAACGACTATCCAATCCCTAGAAGATCTGTTAAGAGCCTATGTTTTGGAGCAGACAGGTAACTAGGATCAGTTTTTATCACTGATTGAGTTTGCCTATAATAACAATTTCCACTCCAACATTGGAATGGCTCCGTATAAGGCTTTATATGGAAGGAAATGTAAAACTCCACTATGTTGGTATGAGATAGGAGAACCTTTAATCTTAGGACCTGAGATAGTTCAACAAGCCTATGATAAGCTAAAAGTGATTAGGGAAAAGATGAAGATATCACAGGACAGACAGAAAAGTTATTATAACAAAAGGAGAAAACCCCTTGAGTTTCAAGAAGGGGAGCACGTGTTCTTGAAAGTTACATAGATAACTGGGGTTCGCAGAGCCCTTAAATCTAAAAAGCATTCTCCTAAAATCATTGGTCCTTATCAAATCCTTAAGCGAGTTGGTCCCGTCACTTATCAAACTACTTTACCTCCAAATCTTTCTAACCTTCATAATGTATTCCATGTCTCTCAACTCCAAAAATACATTTCTGATCCTTCTCATGTGATTGAACCTGATATAGTACAATTAAAGGACAACCTCAATTATGATGTATTTCTGGTAAGAATTGAGAATCGTAGGATTAAACAACTTTAGGGAAAAGAGATACCCTTGGTAAAGATTATTTGGAGTCAACAAAACAACAGAGATACTACATGGAAACTAGAAAGCAACATGCGAGAATTATACCCTCAATTATTCTTAGGTTAGTGAATTTTGGGGACGAAATTCCAAAAAGTAGGGAGTAATGTAACACTCCTACTTTTGTATATTAAATTATTCTATATTAATTTCTAGAAAACTAGATGGAAATCTCAAAAGATTGATCCTTATGTTATGTTCATATTAGAAAGTAGTATTTAGTTGAGATTTTTAATAATTTTTGGGAAACGAAGTTCAAAAATTTGAAAATGACCATTTTGTCCTTAAAATGCTAAATAACAAAATTAATAAACAAAATAGTTGGAAGTGTTTAAAAAAATTATTTTTAGGTCATCAATGTACTTAGAATAATTAATAATAATTTTAGAAATTTTTCGTAAATTTATTGAAATAATTTTTCAAAAATGACAAAAATACCCCAAGTTGACTATGGGAACCAACCAGAGGCTTTTTGACCTTAAAATATTTTTAAAATTTTATATCAAGTATATTTTGTAATAAAAATTTTATTTTGAAAGAAAAATAATGAAAAATATAAGAACCATATTTTAATTTTATCAACTATTTTTCTAATATTTGACAATGTAATTTTGAAAAATCAGGAAGAAATTTCAAAATTCTAATCTCCACCATTTTGCTTAGAATTTCAAGATCTATTTAATCGTGATTTTTAATAATTTTTTCGAGCCGGAACCCTGAGAAATTAGAAAATGACAGTTTGGTCCTGATTTCTTAATATTAAGGGCTAGCTTGAGAAAAAGATTCAATTGAAATTAAAATGTTAATTTTAGCTTGGAATCATGTCATATATATTAAAATATAATTTTAAATTTTTTTTGGAGTTCTTGTGTAAAATGACCAAAATGCCCCTAGATGTCTATTAAACGTAGCCAGTATTGGTTTGACATCCAGAAATGGTGAAAATGGTATTTTTAGTTTATTTTTGGGTAAAATATTTAATTTTATAATTTTCATAAAAATTTTGGTATTTATTGAATTAAAGTGGATTTTTTATGAAATTTCTACCTTAAAAATGAAAAATAAATATATATAATTTGAAATAAATTAATAAAAATTAAAATTTATTATTAGAAATTTATTTTTGATGAAAAATAATGTAATTGTCCAGTTTTGCATTAAAATACATTATTTTGATATTAAAAGCTAATTTTTCAAGTTTAGGCGTTTTTATCGGTACCGGTTAATTCACCAACAAATAAAAATTGACACATGGAGGCTTGGGACAGCTGGTGGAGCACGTCTCTAACCCTAAAATAGGTGATTCACCACCTATTTGGGTTATGTGTCCCTAAACTTAATTAAAAATAAGTTTTATTGCATCATTGCTTATGTCATCTAGGGGACACCTAACCCACCCTTCTCCTCTATAAATACCCATGCTTCTTGGTCATTTGTCAAACATCCTCCTCTCTTTCAAGCTAGCCAAATTTTTAGAGAGTTTCTCTCTCTAGAAAATTTTCATTTTACTTTGTTTTTATGCTAAAATTTTACTAGTTTTCCAACAACTAGTAAAGTTCTCTTCCCAAGAGCTTTGCATCAACAATTCTATCCTCTTCGTCAACTATCTTAGAGGTAATGGGGGGAGTGGGGATGGTTCTAAATTATTGTTACTTTATATGTTGGTAGGAAGGGTTTTCCCTTAAACCCGTTTAGGTTTAAGTTTTATTATTATTATTATTATTATTTGATGTTAAACTTTAATTTTTGCTAAGCTGTTACTTTGCTCAAATTTAGAGAATTAAAATATATTTATTTAGTTGTTATTCTGCCAAAATTTTAGGAATTAAATTATAATTACTATGTCATTACTCTGCTAAAATTTTATATGATTACTAAATTGTTATTTTATTAAAATTTTGGTATTGTGTAATTTCTGCAAAATAAGGAGAAATGTTGATTATACTGGTGCTCAAATTAAATGAGACCATGGAAACCTCTGCTTGAGAAGTTAGGAGTTGATAGTTTAGTGAGTAATGTCAAGCAAGTGACATGTAGTGGCATAACACCCTACTAGGGAAGCTATAGTTTGGTACGCTGAGGGATGAAAGGCAGGGACCCATTTGAGGAGGTCTTGGGGGTAGGCATCGAGTGATGAAGGTCTTAATGGCTAGGTACTGCCCTCGAGCTGGGATATTCGCCTGACCAAGCTTGACAACCCCGACAATTGCTTAGTATTCCGGGATTGGTTTGAGAGTATACTTCTATAAATGGAAGTCCTGACTGATATTTGTTCCTCATTGATGATGAGGACTGTACCATGTGATGATGTTGATGAGGTATATGTACTCCCAGTCACTTCTCAGGTTCTATTGAGAACTATTATTCACTAATGGGAAGTATGGATCCATACCAAGTCAAGGGTAATGTAGTATAATTTAGAATAAAGCCTAGGTTCCCTAAATTAATTATGTTTTAATTCCTACCATACATGTGTAAGTCATTTTAGAAAAAATCACCTCACTCCATTATTTTTCTTTCTTGTATGATTGATCGCAATTATTGAAGATGACGGCAATGTATGATGATGCTAAGGATGAGTTAGAGGATACTCCTCCAGATTTGTAAACCTAGTTTATAATATTTTTCTTGAGGAATAGGGTAGATAAATATTGCTTTGTATAAGATCTTTTTGATGTATATATTAGGTTAGGTAGTATATGTCTTTTGATGTCTTTTTGCTTTCCTTTTGACTATTATGTATTACTTAAGCCATAATGTACAATTTGACACATATATATATATACGTAAGCAATTTTTATCATTGCACTTCTATTTCCAAATTCTGTTAAATTTAGAATTTTTCTATTATAAAATCAAAAAAAATTTGCTCATATTTTCATCAACTTAAATTAATAATTAAATTAATATGAATTATATTTAAAATTAAAGGAGTGTTACAACTACTTTTTATTGACTCACCAAACATGATAGTTTTGTCAAAGTAATTTAAGAGAACATGGTTGAAAGATAACTAATCGATACCAAGAATAACATCTAGTGATTAAGAGGTAAACAAATTAAATCAACTACAAACTCTCAACATCAGAAACAAGACATTGTAAATATGCACTAGATGTTAACGTGGAATTATTTGTAAGTGTATCAATAATCAAGTCAAATTTTAAAGAAAACACAAGCAATTCCAACTAGCTAATGCAAATATGTGATATGAAGGAATGAGTTGCACTAGAATCAAATAGCACAACTAAAGGAGTTCCTCTTATGAGACATGTACCTTGTATCAAGTTATCAAACTCCAAGGCCTTAGCACCATTAAAAGCAAAGACCCTTCCAATGGTCTTCAATCAGTTGGCTTGAGAGCTCTAGCTATCACTGCTCTACTCCTTCTTGGGATTATGACAATCCCTCCTAATATGTCCTTGTTGTCCATAATTGAAACAAGTCACCTCCTTGTCCTTACACTCAAGCATAATGTATCCATGCTGACCACACTTTATGCACCTCTAGGAGTTGAAAAAACATTTCCTCCACTATTGCCACTAATGGGTTAGCTTATTATAGCCTTCTGGTTGTTGTAGTGGTTACCAAACTGAATATGGCTTCCTATATTTTGACTGCCAAACTTCTTGTCTGTCATCAAACCCATGCTTTCGTAATGTGTCGCTCATGCTCTGTTGTCCTCATTATAGATTCGACATCTGTTCACTAGCACTAGAAACTAATGAATCTCTTGGTAGTTGATAGCTTGCTTTATCTTTGGTTGCAAGCCATTTATGAACTTTACGCATATGGAGGGCTCTTCTGCTTCATTCTAATAGTGAAAAAAAGTGTTGAGACAAAACCTTCCATAAGATGTTTTAATGACAATAAACTACTAAGAAGCAAATTCTAAGTCTTTTAGACTTATTATTGCTAATGGTTTGCTTTGAGGTGTAGCCTATAGGAATAAGACTTGATTAAGAAGTATGGAAAAAGATAGAAAGCATCAATATGAAGTATACCAGCCTCCAAAAATAGGTTCTGTAGTTCAAAAGCAGCCCTACAAAAGGAAAGCTAACCAAAAGCATGCAAGGCTAATCATGTTACTTAAAAGATCAAAGTGCAACAAGACTAGAAGTTGTGTGTGATCAAAAGCGTGATCATTACATGGACTTAGTCAAGGGGTAGCAAGACAAGAAGCTACACATGACAAGAAAGGTCACCAGAAGATGCAAGACTAAACAAAGAATGAGAAACAAATATCTACATTGTTCAAAAGCACCTATACTAGAAGAAGAATGACTAGAATCAAATTAGTAAGTATTCATAAGCAAGAACCTGCATAGACCATCAAGTTCTAACAAAGTCAAAGCAACTAGAAGCTTAGAAGACTACCACACAATCACTACAGTTACAAGAAGCAACCACAAGAAAAATCTTACAAATACTAGTCTTCAAAAGCAACATTCTTGACAAAAGTTTAGAAGCAATCAAGGAATTTACCACTAAGTAGATAGCACACTCACCAACTATCACAAATTTCAAATTCAAATTGTGAGTGTTGATCTCGAGATAAGAAAGTAGAAAAGACAACAAAAAAATTCCAGAAGCTACAAAGAAGACAGAAGTCCAACCAAGCATCCAGTTGTGTGAAAGGGACAACTCACATTGTTTGATTGAGTTTAATTCTATCCAACAGGTATAAATGGCTATTTTAAAGCCTACAAAAGGAACCTCTTTGCAAGGATCTCATTACAAGGAAGGAAAATAGCCAAGTGAGGGTAAGATTAGAATGAGAGAGAGATATACAGCTTCTAAAGAGAGACTTCCGTGGCAAATACTCTGAAGTCTGTATCATCCATTGAGTCCATCTAAAAGAGTGTTTATATGCCTCCTCTCTTATAAATCTCATGTGTTGAGTATCGAGAAGGTGTGCATTAGAGTGTGTCCAAACATAATTTGTGAGGGAACTCAAAAGATCAATTAGGAGATTAGTGCTTCTAGAGTGTGTGTGTGTGTAAACATAACTGAGTTAGTTGTGTGTGTCAACAGCAAGGCAATTGTGGGCTAAAGCTTGGAGAGGCTTGTGAAAGAATACTTGGGTTGAGAAGACTTGGAAAGGTGAGAATATTCAATTCAGAACCTATAGAGGTGATAATAACAATAGGATGCAGCCTATAGAGGCTTAAGAAGAATACTGTGAAAGCCTATGGAGGCTTGAGGAGAAAGAATACCTTGTGTAGTTGGTGTGTTTGCTTAATGGAAAATCCTACAGGTGGTAGGGATTGGATGTAGCCTAAGTTAAGGGGTGAACTAGTATAAATTTCCATGTGTGTTGTATTCTTAACTCTTGCTTCTCGCTTCAATGTACTGCTTAGTTTTTTTTTTTTTAAGAAATCATGTTGCTCTAACATTGAACTTCAGTATGGCATTTTAAAAAAGGTTTTCAAACTTAAATTAAACTTCAAAAGTTGTAAACAAAATTTGAAAACCTAGATTCTAACCTATATCAGAATTTGCTCTGATTTTGAGAAGCAGCTTCTCATAGTTGTCTGTGCGTGTGTTCTTACAACCTTGTATTATATTCAAATACAAGAGAAGCTTTCCTTGCTCCTAATCAACTAATAATTGCCAAAAAGAACTTGAGTAAACAAAATCAAAAGGTTAAGTGTGTTTGTGTAAGAAAGGCCAAATTTGTCAAGTGTCACTATCCAATCCCCTTTTGGTGACTTTCTAATCCACTTCATAAAGTACCTTGACAGCTCCTCAAACTTTGCTACATAATCTGTTAAGATCATGTTGCCTTGGTCAAGCTCTAGAAACTCCATCTCCTTGCGATTATGAACATCCTTGGGAAAGTACTTCTCTAATAAACTTTTTCTAAAGCCTTCTCACGCGATGGCTGTAACGTCTTGTTTTTCCTAATGCATGATTAAGTGTTTTAATAACTAAAAGTGGAAATTTGATATGTAATCTAGGTGATAAAAAGAAATAAATGAATTGTTGTTATGTATGGTATGTAATATGTAGTGACAGTGGTGTGTTATTTGTTTGAAATACTGGTTTGAATTTAGAAAATTTGAGATATGTGCTTGAGCCAATGTGGGTGTATTGTGAGTGTGATTTTGGACTTTTTAGGGAAAACAATTAAGTTAGACCAGTTAGGGGTTATGAGGAGTGGTTTGATGAGATATGATCCCCAAATAGCCTACAATCCATGTGAGAGCTCTGGGGAGGTCGAGTATATAAGAGAGGGAGGAAATCAGGGAACTTTTAAAGGTAAGGGAAGCTTACTTGGGTTATAACTTGGCTGATTGATTGTTGCTAAATGTGATTCTTGTATTGACTTGAGTTAAAAACTAGTTGGAATGGATTTATGTGGAATTTGGTGTTGAAATGGGTTTTATGTTGAAATTGAATGGTTTGTTGGTGTGGATTATTTGGTTTGAAAATCTTTGCTTAATATATTGATTCTGGATGTACTGTGGACTTGTTGGACTTTGTTTGTGCTAGGATTAGAGTAAGAAAGAGAGAAAAGATGGGATTTTGGGGTTTTGCTCAATGGGAGTCGCTGAGTGACTAAGGACCTTGCTAAGGGAGAGTTCCCTGGAGCTGGAGAAAAGCTGTCAGGTTGAAGGTTCACTAAGCAACCACCATTGTCGCTGAGCGAGTGTTCTTGAGGTGGGATGAATGAGTGAAGAAATGAGGAGATTAGTTGAGTGAAAATCACTTCGTTGAGCAAGTGATTATGTGAATTCTAGAAATTTTCTAGAATGTGGTTCGCTGAGCGAGTCAAACACTCGCTTGGCGAGGGATGAGTGTTACAAAGATTGCTAAAGTGGTTCGCTGAGCGAAACCTATCTTCACTGAGCAAGTTGGACCCCTAGAGGTTGTGGTTCTCTGTGGTAAGTGTCTTGCTAAGCGACACTTATGTTTGTTAAGCGAGAATAGTTCCCAGGACTTGGCTACTTTCTAGAGTGGTTGTTCCCTGAGCGATACTTATGGGTCACTGAGCAAGCATGTTGACAAAGACTGAGTGGTTCTCTGTAGTTGGATTCGCTAAGCAACACTCATGTTTGCTGAGCGAGGGGTGAGGAGGAGAGCTAAATTCGCTGAGCAACCCTTGCTATCGCTGAGTGAAAAGCTGGGAACAGAGAAGGGGAGTATCTCTGGAGTTGAGTTCGTTGAGCTGAACTTATACTCGTCGAGCGAGAGCCTTCTAGAGGGAAGTGTGCTCTCTGTATAGAAGGGACTCGCTAAGCGAGTGTATGGGTCGCTGAGCGAGCATGTATTTCTGTATGTTGTGTGAGAATTTGTGAGGAATTGGTAGTTAAGTGGAAGGTTGCTCAAGTAGAACCTACACTAGTTGTGGTGTATTGTGCATGATGAGATATCTTACAGAAGGTGTTGGTTACTTAGATAGGATCTCACCCAAGAAGTGTAAGATATTTCTTAAAGCATGTGTTGATTGAGTAAATGATAGAGGTCTCGGTGGGGCTTAGCTATCTTGTTAATTGTCTTTTAGGACGTTTTCTTATTAGGCCTTGTTAGGCTTCTTGTAGATCTTGTGTATGCACTTAACCTTAGTGCTTGTGTAATTAGGTGCTATGTGGACTTCAATTATTTTAGTTTCTAACTTATATTTTAGTTTGCTTTGTTTGGGCCTAATATGAATTGTATTGGGCCTTTTTATTAGTTGTAGTATAAATAGGCCTCCAGGACCACTTGTATAAAAAACTTTTGGTATTATTGAATGTGATTAGCTTTTGCTAATTGGGAGAGCATTGCTCCTCTTGGTTCTTACTTTGAACCTTTAGATTCTTATCAAAGAATTCTATTCTTTGTGGCGAATCCTCCTCGACTTATCAATCTTTGGATTGTGGCGTCATTCCTACCATTTCTCATCTATTCTGCTTTTTCTTTCCTTCTAATTTTGGTTCCAATTTTGTTACTCTTGGTGCTAAATTTTTAAATGCACATTTGAGGCTTCATCAGTAAAGTCTTATCTGTTGACCATGCAAGAGGCCGAATTGGGCGTGCATGGAGTTAATGGTGATTGTTGGACCACAAGTGGTGCTAAGTAGGCCATGTGGTGGTATGTTGATACATATATATATGCTATGATGATTGTTTGGTTAAGTTGATTATTGTGGTGATACATGCATTGGCATGCATATGTTGTTGGCTGAGGTTGTGTAGGTCTCAAGCCGTATGCGGGCAGGCATGTAAGGTGGATGGTGACTAGAGTTGGTACTTAGATAGGCCTCCAATCCTAGTGCCTAGATAAGAAGTGAGGTTTTAAAGCTGGACCTAGGGGATAAGTGGATGGGTAAACTCCACAGGGGGCCAAGGCAGTACAGGTCTTGTGTCGCGGTATACCACCACCCACATACACTTATCCTGACAACCAAAGCTTATCCAATTGATTAGAGTTTTGGCAATCCCTGAATGGTGCTAGATGGCCATGGTAGGGGATAAGACCTGGCTGATCGCCTAGAATGTAGAAATCTCTTAAGACTCGTGTCATTCATACATTGACATATGGGGTTGACAACATGGTGTGTTATGTTATGTGTGCTATATTGTAATGTATGTAAACCCATTTCTGGTCAAATTTGGTTTCTATGTTGGTGTGATTGATGATTTTGATTATGTTGGATTACATATCATATGTTGAATTTTATATTGTAAGCTTACCCTTGCCTTGTTTGTTGTTGGTTGTCTTGTTGCTGTTGTTATATTGTTGTGACTGTGATGAACACGTCATTTTGACGTGGGAGCAGAGGGAGAGGCTTCAACAGATCCAACTTCCCACAGTTGATGCTGGAGGATCCAGTGAGAGTTTGAAGGCCCTTTTGGGGTGGATCTTTTGGGAAGATCTTTTTGATGTTTTCCTTTGTATTGGTTGTTTAGTTGACCAGCTGTAGAGAGTTTTGTTTTTTTTTTTGTATCTTTCCCTTGGGGTTATATATATATATATATATACATGGACTTGTATATTATTCATGTATGGTGATGTAATGATGTTTAGTGTTAATAATTGAATATTTTGAGTAGGGTATGAGGTTGTGAGTAGTATTGTAGCGACAAAGGGTCGTTACAATGGCTCTAGCTTCGACTTCCAAGCGTTGACAAGTATTCTCCCACCAATATTTGGCTTCCTTAGCTAGTAAGAAGGTACCAAAAGTCACCTTTTAAATTTCTGTGCACACCATTGCTTGGAAAATTTTCCTAATCTCCTAGACCTAACTTTGTGCATAATCAAGGTCATATCCCCCTTTGAATGTAGGTGGATTGTTTTGTTGGAACTTATCCAAGCCATAGAACTCAATAGCTCCATCATTCTTATTTTGATTCCTCTCCACAACCTAAGCTAAGGATGGAGAGCATCAGCAATAACATAATCGTTCCTACTAGCAGCTATTACTTTATGCACAAACTAGAACTTAGTACTACGTGCAAGCAAGTAAAACAAACACACAGGGCTCAAACAAACAATTCACAACAATGTCAAACAAACACACAAAGCACATATAGGAAAACACAGTAGAAACATAACAGACACGACTGAAAGAACCAACCAAGATTTGATATCTGTAACGCCAATGTTTTCCTAATGTGTGATTTAGTGATTTAATAACCAAAAGTGGAAATTTAATATGTGATCTAAGTAATTATGACGAATAAATAAGTTGTTGTTGTGTGGGTATAGTTTTGTGTTGTTTGTCTTAGAATTCTTGTTTGAATTTAGGGAACTTGAAGAAAATGTACTTGAGCCAAATTGAGATGTTGGTGGTGTTTATATGGGTTATTGAGGGAACAACAGTGTTGAGCCAGTTGTAAGCCTCGGGGAGTGGTTAGATGGACCATGTGCCTTAGTGAGCCTAAAGCCCCTTATGAGGCTTGGGGAAGCTTTAAAAACACTAAAACCCCTATTCCCTCTCATTTGCTAAGCCACCCATAGAATTCTTTCAATCTTTCCCTAACCTCCTTGCTCAAATTCTTCAAGTGTGACACCAAATCCAGAGAAGAATCCCGTTTCTAAGTAGTGGAGAGTTGTCATAGACTTACATTCACGGAGTTTGGCTCAAGAGTCTGCTTTTCTCACATCTCCTCTTCCCCAAATTTGATTTCAAAAGCTCCAAGAGGTAAGGGAAGCTTACATATGTTGAATGCTTGTTGTATGAGTGTGGCAGTGTGCGTATATTGCCTTGGATTGAGTTAGAAAATGTGATTTGGCTAAGTTTTTGCTGAAATATTGTGAAAATGGGTATTATTGAACTCGGATTGATTTGTTGTTATATCTGTTGAGTATGTTGTTATTGATCATTGTGTGGTTATATTTGACTCTTGTGGGATTGATTTAGAGTGTGGGTGAGTGTAAAGTTTGGAATTTTCAGTTTTTTGACAAGAGTTGCTGGCTTTATATCTGGTAGTTGCTGAACGACTAGAGCTCTTGTTGAGCGAGAATGCCCCTGGGAGTGAAATGAGGTTGTCAAGTTGTAGTTCACTGAGTGACCCATCGCGTCGCTGAGCGAGTATTCTTAAGTTGTAGTGTGGTTGAAGAGCAGGAAGAATTCGCTGAGCGAAGTCTAGTTTGCCTAGCGAGGGTTCATGAAAATCTAAAAATTTTCAAGAAGATCGTTTGTTGAGAGAGTATAAGGATTGCTGAATGAGTATGGGCATTCCAGAATGCCTGGGAGTGATTTGCTGAGTGAGTACTGGGCTCGCGGAGCAATTTGGGACGTTGGAGAGTTGTTGCTCTCTGTTGCAGGTCCTTCGTCGAGCGAGCAATGCGTTCGTTGGGCAAGAGGCATACGTTAGTTTCGAGCTGCTCTCTGGAATGGTTGTTCACTGAGCGAGTAGTTGACTCATTGAGCGGAATTACTGTTGATAGAGATTGGAGGAACTCCTTGGAACGAATTCGTTGAGCAACCCTGCTTGTCACTGAGCGAGAGACTCTAGAAACAGGATGTTTGCTGAGTGAGCCTTATGGTCATTGAGCGAGAACCTTCGTGGGGGAGAGTAGGCCCTTTGTAAGGAAGATCTTCGTTGAACGAGTATATAGACTGCTGGGTGGGCAGGGTAGTCTAATGTTGTTTGAATTAATTTTCTTTGTGGTGTAAAAACGTGGTTGAGAAGGACTCCTAGCACGAGTCTAATGTGAGAATTGTTGAGAACGTAGGAGGGGTGGAAGGTTGCTTGGATAGGACCTCCACTCATTGAAACTGTTGTTGCCCTAAGTGCTACCCTTGGGGTATGGGTGCTTGGATAGGGCCTTACCTGTTGACCATGCATGGGGCTAGATTGGGCCTATATGGGGTTAGTAGTAGTTGTCGGGCCATGTGTGGTGTTGATCGGACCCACGTGATGTGTATTGCTTTATATATGTGTATTGACTTGTTGACATTGAGGTTATGTGTGGTGTGATACATGCATTTCATGCATATATTGTTAGCTGATGTTGTGTGATGGGCCTCATGTCGTGGTGTGAGCAAGCATGTAAATTGGTTGGTTGACAGGAGCTGAGGCTCAAACAGACCTCCAACCTAGTACTGGATAAGGCGTGGGGTCTTAAAGACCTTTAGCGATGAGTGGATGGATGATTCTATAAGGGGCCAAGGTAATGCAAACCTTGAGTCGCAGTGAGCCACCACCCACATACACTTATCCCGACACACCACTTAATCCTATCCGTAGATCAGAGTTTGGTAATCCCTGAATGAGTACTGTTGACCTCATGTTAAGGGATGAGACTTAGCTGATCGCTCGAATTGTTGTGAATCTTTTGAGAGTCGTGTCATCATGCATTAACATGGTTATGGTGGACTTGTTGTATCATGGGGATCTGAGTTGAGAACTCCTTACTATATGATTGTATGTTGTATACATGTGAGTGAATGTTAGGAACTGTGGATTATTTTTTCAATTATACATGTTATGTCGTTGGTTTAGTAAGCTTACCCTTGCCTTGTTCTGTTGTTGTGGTTGTTTCGTTGTTCTTCTGGTAACGTGTGACCATAATGATCACATCCAATGATGTGGGAGCAGATGGTGAGGCTTCAGTGGACCAGCTACTCAAAGCTGAAGGTGGAGCTGCGAGTAGGAGATAGTGTGATGCAAGGAGTCACACATTCGTTTTCTTTTTTATGCTTATATTGTTTCATTCTTTTGATAGGGGTGTATAGTGTGACCAGCCATAGGGAGTGTGTTTGGTACCCCTCTCCCCTTATTGATGTATATATTTTTTTGTTATTGGCTTTAGTGTTATCCCTCGGTTCTTTTGTTCTTTATAAGTTGTAAAGACATGTATGTTGACTGTAGGAGAGATTGGTAGATCTCTTAAGATGAATCCATTTCATTTATATATATGTTTATATACATTTATGGTTACATGAGAAGGTAGAAAACAGTGAGGTGGTGTAGTAGTGATAGTGGGTCATTACATTTGTGGTATCAGAGCCGGTCGTATCTTTTGGGTTAACCTATAGGAAATAGGTTTGGTGTGCTTTTGTTGTGTACCTCTGATGTGATGATTTGTGTGGATTGTTTCTATTGTTCATTTTGGTGTGGATCCTTCCATGAGAGAAGTGATCTGTTTGGTTGGCTTATGAGTGTTGTTATTGTCATGGTTGGTTTTGTAAGATCTCGATGAGGGGATCTAACCCACCACCGCCACCTCTAGTTGATTTCTCTTAGGGTTTAGGGTCTGCTCTAGCCTAACAACAAAATATTGTGGCCCAGCAACAGGCTGCCATGTCCTAGCAGCATCAGACTACTTTGGAACAATTGGAGTTGTCTCAAGCCGCTACTGAAGCTACTCATGTTACTGTGTCTCCCGAGTTCAAAGGGTTAGCCAAGTTCCATAAGAGTGACCCTCCTCAATTCAAGGGTGAGTCATATCCGGACGCGGCTGACTTGTGGATGCGAAAGATGGAGAAGGTCTTTAGCCCAGAAGTGCTTAGGAGTTAAGTTATCAGTCAACATGGTTTTAGCCATTTCTTACAATGACCTATTCTTTCTCTCCACCATAGTATTTTGCTGAGGTGTTCGTTGTGCAGAAAAGCTATGGAGAATTTTGTTCTCCTCACAAAACCTTTGAAAACTTTCATTTTCAAACTCTCCTCCATGGTCACTTCTAATTGAAGTTATGCAAACACCTTTTTCATTTTGGACTCTTTTACTGAATACAAAGAAGACCTTAAAAGACTCATCCGTGTGGGCTAACAATATAACCCATGTTCATTTAATATAGTTGTCCATTACTACAAGTCTAAAGCATTTTCCAATGAGCGAAGCAATTCTAGTGGATCCAAACAAATCAATATATAACAGTTTAAGTGGTCTAGAAGTGGAAACAATATTTTTTAAATCAAAATTTATTTTAACTTGTTTCCCTTTCTAACATGCATCACAAAGAGAATCAGATTTGAAAACAAGATTTGGAAGTCCTCTTATGAGGTTAAGCTTGTTTATCTTAGAGATAACTATCAAGCTTGCATGTCTAAATTTCTTGTGCCAAATCCATTGATTTTCTTTGATACTAAGCATGATATATTTTGATTTTTCAAATCACTTGAGTTAATCTTATAAAGATTACTTAGCCTCTTAGTAGAAAACAGTAAAGACCCATCCTAGTTTTACTATACATTCATCTTTGTTGAAAGAGACATCATGTCCATGTCACACAATTGACCTATGCTCAGTAGATTGTGTCTTAGTCCTTTAACATAAAGATCATTATCAATAGAAGGCAAGGGTGCTTACCAATCCTACCTATCCCACTATCTTGCCCTTCTGATGTTTGCCGAAAGTTACCCATCCACCATTCCTTGGTTAGAGGCTTTGGAACATAGACTTTTCTCCCGTCATGTGACATGAGCAGCCACTATCTAAGTACTATGATTGGTGTCTCCTTCCTACTGCTAAGCAAATCTGCAACATGAATAATCATAGTTTTAGGTACCCAAATAGACTTGAGTCCTTTTTTGCTAGTACTAAAGGCGATGGATGCCTTCTGTGTTGGACTATGAACATATCTAGATGATTCACGTCCACTCTTACCATAGTATTTACAAAATGAAATAGCTTTGGCTGGACCAAAAAGTCCTGTCTTTTCCTTAAAACCAAATGAAATAGCCCACTAACAAATTTTGGTAGGCTTTCTCTTAAGTGTTTAACTTCCTTTAGAAGTTCATTTGCTTCATCAAGTTGTTTCCCTTCAAAGAAGTCCTTTTGTTTTTCAAACTTTAATTTTTCATTCTCTCTACTAAGTTCTTCGTAAGCCTTTTTCAACAAATCAAGTTCTTTTGAAACTTTTGAAAACTTATTTTTCAATTCTTTGTAACCAGTAGAGAGAGTTGAAGAATTAGAGAGAAGTTCATGGTAAACTTCTTGCAAAGCAGATAAATCATTAAAGCTTATCTTTTCTTCTTCTTGCTCATTTTCTAAGCTTTCTAGTGTAACACCGTGTTTTTCTTAATGTATGATTTAGTGGTTGAATAACTAAAAAGTGTAAATTAATATGTGATTATGGTGTTTAAAACAAATAAATAAATTGTTGTCGTTGATTGTTATTATGTGGTTCTAGTTTTATGTTGTTGTCTTGGAATTCCTGTTTGAGTTTAGGGAATTTGATAAAAGTGAGCTTGAGCCAAAGTGAAATGTTGTTGGTGTTTTGGTTGAGTTATTGAGAGAAAAACAGTTGAGTGGGGCCAGTTGCGAGTTTTGGAGAGTGAATAGACAAACCATGAGCTTTAGTAAGCTCGAAGCATCTTAAGGCCCAGGGAAAGTTTTAAGACAACTAAAACCCCTTTTTTCTCTTATTATTCTCTCATTCTCTCAATTCCTCCCTAACCCTTGCTAAGATTCTTAAAGTGTGAGACCCAAATCCAGTGAAGAATCTCGTTTCTAGGTGTTGGAGAGCTGTCATTCACTTGCTTTCACGAAGTTTGGCTCAAGGGTTGGCTTTTTCTCACGTTTTCCCTTCCCCAAGCTCGGATTCGGAAGCTCCAAGAGGTAAGGGAAGCTTACTCTTGCTAGATTTGTGATGTATGAACATGATTGTGTGGATATTACCTTGGGTTGGTCCAAATTCGGATTATGTGTGAGTTGTGGTAAGATTTTGGGTGAAAATGGGTTTTGGGGAAAAATCTAAAATTTTGATGAGAAATCCATGAATTGTGTGATGAAATGTTGAATTGATTGCATAATCTGTTGTGTATGAGCTTGGTTGAGGTGGATTAATGATATTGGAACCCCATTGATTCGAAAATCTGAGTTTGGGTGGTGAAAGTTTGAGTTTTGCTGCAGAAAATTGTGTTTCTTTGCAGTCCTGTCACAGATAATCGATTATGGGAGCTTCATAATTGATTATTTGGAGTTTCAATAGCTGTTTTCGGGATGTTGCTTTGGGAATAATCGATTATCTTGGCATTAGTAAAAATTTTCCTGAAACTGGTTCTGGAATACCCTTTATAAGAATCCATAATCGATTATCCCTACCAGAAAATGAAATCTGGTGCATTTTTCTAAACTGGTATAATCTGTTACTACAGTACTTAATCTGTTATTTCAGAATTGAATGTACTATTTCAGATTTTAAAGTTTCCGTTTCAAATTATGGAATATTATGTATATACTCATATAAAAAGGGTATTATACATTTTCAAAAGTTCTATTTGGGAATGATAAAAAATGGTCTAGTTTAAATACGATTTCACTAAATTAAAGAAATTGAATTATTTTGAAGGATTTTGTGAAGCTCAAGATTTGTCAATCTTCCAAAATGGTTTTCAAAGAAGGTCTTGGTTTTCAAATTGTAGTTGTTTGTTGGATTGGTTATGAAGTGGAAGGTTGCTTAGATAGGACCTCCACTAATTGTGAATGAGTTGTTGTGTGAGATTTCTCACAAGGTATGAGCTACTTGGATAGGGCCTTACCTGTTGATTATGCTTGAGATTGGACTGGGCCTGCATGGTGTTGATAATAGTTGTTGGACCATAGGTGGTGCTAAGTAGGCCGTCGCGTGGTGTGCGTATGTCACCTTATATACATATATATATATATATATATATATATATATATATATATATATATATATATGCATATGTTGACTTCTTGTTGTTAGGCTGATGTTGTGGTATGTTGTATGCAATCATGCATACGTTGTTGGCTAAGGTTGTGTGATGGGCCTCATGTCGTTGTGCGGGCAGGCATGTAAGTCGGATGGTGACCAGAGCTGCAGCTTAGTTAGGCCTCCAACCTAGTGCCTGGATAAGACATGGGATCTTAAAGCTGGGCCTTTGGGGATGAGTGGATGAGCGACTCCACAGGAGGACAAGGCAATGCAAGCCTTGTGTCGCAGTAAGCCACTACCCATATACACTTATCCTGACACACCACTAAGCTTATCTGCTGATCAGAGTTTTGGCAATCCTTGAATGGTGCTCAAATAGGCCACAATAGAGGGTGAGACCTGGCTGATCGCCTAAGATGTTGTGAAATCTCTCGAGAGTCGTGTCATCGTGCATTAATATAGTTATGGTGGATTGGTATGTGATATGGAGTTCTAGACTGAAAACTCTTTGAAGTGTGAATGAATGCTATATATATATGTGTGTGTGTGTGTGTGTGTGTGCGCATATGAGTATGAATGTTCAGAATATGTTGATGGTTTCAGACTTTATATGCTATGTTGTGATTTTTGTAAGCTTACCCTTGCCTTGTTTATTGTTGTTGCTGCTTGTCCTGTTGTTGTTGTTGTGCTGATGTACCTGTGATGATCACGTCTTATGGCATGGGAGTAGATAGCGAGGCTTCCGTGGATCCGGCTACTCAGAATTGAGGATGGAGCCGAGAGCTGAACATGTTTGGCTTGAAAAGCCAAGCTTTTGTTGCTTTAGTTATGATTTAGTTTTATTATTTTTGCTTTTGATGGGGTTGTGAAGTGTGGACCAGCTATAAGGAGTGAGTTTTGGTATTCCTCTCCCTCGATGATGTACATTTTGACTCTTGTTTTGTTATGGCCGGGTGTTATCCCCATATATATATGATTAATATTTGTTTTAAAGATAGGACTGGTGTATGGCACCAGGAGAGATAGGTGGATCTCTCAGTTGACGTGTATGACTTATATACAAATATGTTATGATTTTATTCACCTAATATGTGGATAAGGTGTATGTTTAGTATGGTTATTTAGTAACGACAATTGGGTCGTCACATCTAGACTGGTATTTGCCATCAGACAAATATTAACTTCTTCTTCACCCTTTTCTTCAAACGAGGACAGGTTTAAGTCCTCCCACGTCACCATAAGCACTTTCTGTTTCTTCTTAAAGAATGTTTTTTTCTCTCCATCTGTAGGCTTGGACATTCTAACTTGAAATGCCCAAGTTTTCTACATTCGAAGCATACTAGTGAACTCTTCTCCTTTGTTTCTTTGTTGAACTTTTTGAGAAGATCCTTGCTCTAGATCTTCTTTTCTTTCTCCACATGGCTTTTATCTTTCTAGAAATGAAGGAGATCTCATCTTCATTAGACTCTTCACCTTTGGATTGTTTTTTAAAAGACTTCACTATTAAGGGCTCTAGACGACAATCCCTTTATAGGTCATTGGATGCTTAGAGCTAGAGACTGCCCTCTTCTTTGTACTTCGTCTTGCTTTAGCTTTAACTCATGGACTTTCAGAGTTCCAAGCAATTCGTCCATGGACAAGGTCCTTAGATCTTTGGACGCTTTCAGGGTTGTAACCTGTGGTCTCCATTGTCTAGTCAAACTTATCAAGATTTTGTCAATATGATCATAGTTAACATAAGTTTTACCTAGAGATCTCATGTTATTTACAATAGTTTGAAATCTACCGAACATGAGTTCAATAGTTTCGTTTTCTTCCATTGTAAATAAGTATTGTCTTACGAGTAAACTTAACATAGATCTTTTAATCTGTGAGGCACCCCCATAAGCAAGAGCTAGAGTGTCCCACATCTTTTTAGTGTTTTTTAAACTGTGTACTTTTTCATATTCAGATTTAGACAAAGCACACAATAGTATTACGATCTTCAGAGCTATGCAAATACCTCTATTTATGCTCATTAGTCCATTGACCTCATGGAAATTCTATACCATCTTCGCCAACAGGTAAATAATTTCCACCACGTCCCACATGTCAATATGGCAAGCATCAAAGAATGCTATCATTCTTTGTTTCTAGTAGTCATAGTTTTGTCTTTTGAAAAGTGGTGGTCTATTTATGGCTAGTCCTTTGTTATCCACGCTTGCCTTAGGATCTTTTACCCCTGCACTATTAGATATTCAACCTCTAGAAACCTAGCTCTAATACCAAGTGAAATAATAAGGAACACATAAGAAATGGGTTAAATTGTGTGTTTGTGAACTTTAAAAACTTTTTCACAAACATTTAATAACAAATAAAAAGGTTGTTTAGTTAAAACACATGAGGATAAGGAAGGATAAAAGCACACACACGGAACTTATAATACTTCACTCACAACTGAGCTACGTCCAATACCTTCTACCCAAAAGGATTTCCATTAACCAAACCAGGTTACACAGTATTCTTCAATAACTAATTTAGGCCTTACAAATCGTGATCAACCCTAGATCATAAGACCCAAATATTCTTTAGTTACAAAGCTTCTCCAGGCTTTCAAAACAACAAGGTTGTTTATATAGAAGATCAACTCACTAAGTGAGAATATGAAAGTTAAGCATAGAATTCAAAAACGTTGCTTAGCAAAGCATTTGAAAGTGTAAGCACAAAGGTAGTCGTCTAGTAAGAGATTTTGAGCTTATTCAAGTTCATCGTGTTCAGTTCTCTATCTCTTCAATCTTCAAGCCCTGCTTATATAGCCTCTTAGAATATATCCGTTTAGAGAAAGGGCTTTAGCTTGATTTTCCTATTCTAAAGGACCATTAAATGCATGGGAAATCCTTCACATTAAGGCTTGACACGTGTCTCAAGAATCTTGGAGAGAGAAGAAGTAGTAGTCTTGTTTTGGAGTGGTTTTGTACTGAAAAAGTAGTACTGTTTGACACACAATGTTGCTGTTTTTATCATACCTTCTTTTGTTCTTCTCTTTCTGTACTTTAGCCTTGATAAGTTGACTAACTTTTTAACATGGCTGTACTTATACAATAAAATATTTTGCTTTCATTAAATGCTAAAGATATATAAACGTTAGAGCATATTGAGATGTATAAGGAAAGAGTTTTGATATGCACAAGGATGAGTAAACTATTCAGCTTTATTGAAATTTAACTAGATTGAAAAAGTCTAAGTTAAAGAGCCTTTGGAAGAATCCTTTTATTGAATGTCTTTTAGAAAACATAAATTGGACGAGGTTCAAAAGTAAGCGTGTTGGACGCCTTGTTTTCTAAAATCGATGGACGCTTACTTTTAGTTAGTGTGTTGGACGCCAAGTTCTCTAAAAACATTTTGGACAAGTCTAAGATAAGAAATATATTTCTTATAGGTAACATTTTGTCTCTTATAGGCAATATTTCTGCACATGTAACACACTTGTCATAAACCTCTAAAATTTAATAGCCTTTATTATCATCAAAACTTTAAGGGGTTAGACGCTTGATACATTTTTTGTGCTAACAAGTAACCCATTTAATTTGTAGTCCTCTAACTCAAGTATAGGGCTTAAATCACTCCCCATCATTGAGTAGTCCCTTTTGCTTTGGGACGTCCCAGCAGTAGGAGAGATTACCCATTCTATCTTGATGTTGCGCACCTTTGTCACTTGTTAAGCATCCATCTTTGCTTTTGCATAGTCCTTTTACTCTATAGTCGACTCTTCTAACTCTTAGACATGGGCTTGTGCTCCTATGATTGATTTTTGACATACTTGTTCAGAAACCACTGCCCTTTTTCAACTTTAGCCTTTGGTTTCAGAGTCCTGATCCTTTTAAATTAATCATCATTCACTAGTGAGATTTTGTAAGTGGTCACTCCATGCTACATATTTACTTCAACTACATACCTATTTCCTTTCTACAAAAGTTGACTTGGGACCAATAGTTGCTTAAGTCGCCTATCATTCAACACTAGGGATTACAATCGTTCGAAGATAGACTTCCTTTGTAGTTGTTCTACAATTCTAATAGGCAACTCCTTACTAGATCTAACCTCTTATTATTTTTCCATTTGGGCCTCTATTTGTACTTTAGTTGTCCCCCAATCCTAGGAGTTTCTTTCTATTTCTACCTGAGACCTACTACCATACTTACGTTAGTTGTAGGAAATGGATTAATATCAATCTTCATTTGCATCCCCCTTTCGGCTAGCCTAAGTTGTCCTTCCTTTAGTGCTTTCTGAATTATCTTCTTGAAAATCAAACAATTGGAAGTAGAATGACTATAGGCATTATGCCATTTACAATACCTTATGTTCTTTAAATTTTTTTGGCAGGGTAATTGATGGAAACCAAGAAGGCCCAATTGGTGGTCCAAAGGGAGCAAAGCTTGAAGATGCATTACAAGGACTTGGTGGGCCCTTGACAAGGTCAAAAGTAAAGAAGGCCAAGGAAGTTTTAAAACAAGAACTGAATAAACTTCTCTCAATTAAGTCAAATCTAGAAGAAGAAGCACTCAAGATGGTCCAAATAATCCAAGTTTATGAAGGGCCCAATGTGAGGCATTATGCATTCAGTTTGGTTTTTTTTCTGTTATTTTTATTTTCTTGTTTTAGAATAATTTTGTAATTGGGCCTATTGTTTTGGGCTAATTTATGCGCATAAAGAAAATAGGGTTAAAGTGTTGCCTCCTTTTCTTGGGCTTGGACTAAATTACACTAGGCCAAGCAAACCTAGCTGCCCATTTGTAATAAATGAGGGGAGGTGCTACTTTTCCCTATAAATAGGGATGTGTTTCCTTTGTTTTGACACTTTTGAATAAGATTATATTTTCACTCCTTTTGTGAGTTTAAGAGCTGTGTCTCTTTTGGGTTCTTAAATAGAACCTTCTTGGTTCTTATCAAAGGTTTCCATACCTTTGTGGCGAATATTCGCTGGACTTGTCACTCTCTATAGAGTGTGGCATCTTCCGCCATCTCCTTTCCTTTTCCCGTCTTTTTATTTTTAATTCATATACTTATCATTTCTTTTCCATTCTCTTTTCAATTTTAGTATCATTACTTCAAACTTTACTCTTTGTGTTATTTCATATTCTTATTTTGTCTATACTTCGTTAAACAAGATAATCAACTCAAAGGAAGATCTGTAAAAACAATATGATTCCCATCAGGATCATATCATGTGGTATCTAGAGCCCGGATCCTAGAGTTGGTAGTGTTCTTGTGTTTTTGTGTCCTTTACTGCCTTGTTTATTGTCATTATTATGCCATTAATTGTCATTAATTGTCAATATTGCCATTTATCATCATTAACTGTCCTTAATTGTGTCATAATCGAGTCTTAATTGTCATAATTATCCTTAATTCTGCATAATTTATTTCTCTTTAATTTTGCACAATTCATTTCACGTCTTATAGCACCTAAAAGACTATATACCTTATTAGGCATATAATATCTGTTGCAAGTGCAAAACAAATAGGGGTAATATATATATATATATATATATATATATATATATATATATATATATATTCTAGAACAATAAAATCAAAAAAAATAAAAGAATAGTAAAAAAAATGAAGAATTAAAAAAAATAAAAATAAAATTGCCCCTTGCACTTAAATAATCTTAATTTGGTTGCCTTAAGGAATTCATAAGAGTGGTGCTGTTCTCAATATCCAAACTTGCGCATTTCTTCTTTATCTCTTTCATTATTCCTTTTTTGTCTTTCTTGCAATTCCATTTGAGTTTTACCCTTTTCTAATTAGCTTTTCTTGTTTGTCTTTTAAATTCCTTTTTTTTTTTTTTTGTCTAGAGTTTTTCCTTGTATCGACTTCTGAGTGATAACTTTTGTGAGACTTGTTACAATTGTATGTGCTTTTGATAATTGATGCTTGCTTAGGATTTATTTAAGAACTTAAAAAGAGGGCTTGAGTGGTTAAAGGCAAGAGCATTTTCAATTAAAAAAATCAAAAGCCAATTTTTGAGAGAAACACGAGTGGACTCATCTCAAAGAGTGTAAACACATGAGAAGAGTGGTGAGGTCCTTCAATCTTAAACTAAATTCTATCTTACCACATTTTTCTAAAAAGATGAGCAGAGGAAGTACACCCCCATCCCCTAGGACGGCAACCTTAATGCACACCTTAACAAGAGAGTTAGAGAAGTTTAAGGTGGAGATTAACACAATGTTAGATAATGAAAGGAGGAGAGACTCTCAGCATGAGGTCTCGCATGAGGATGAAGATTCCTACTATTCGGGTAGAGAGAGGAAAGATAGGAGAAACCATGAAAGGAGAAGGAGACATGGGAGGAGTGAAAGAAGTTATGAAAGGAGACACAGAAGGTATAGGAGTGATGAAAGAAGAGGAGAGTTAGGAGGAGTAAAGACCCAAGTCCCTTCTTTCCAAGGAAAGAATGATCCCGAGGCCTATTTAGAGTGGGAAACTAAGGTTGAGCATATTTTTTCCTACCACCATTATAATGAAGAGAGGAAGGTAAAGGTGGCTACCCTTGAATTTTCTAACTATGCCTTAATTTGGTGGGACTAAGTGCAAAAGGAGAAGGAAAGAAATAGGGAGTACCCTATAGATACTTGGGAGGAGATGAAAAGTTTAATGAGAAAGAGATTTGTACCTTCATGGTACCATAGGGAGTTGCATAATAAACTCCAAAGGCTTACCCAAGGAAGTGGAAATGTTGATGAGTATTTCAAAGAGATGGAGGTGGCCATGATAAGGGCCAATGTTGTTGAAGAAAGGGAGGCTACCACAGCACGTTTCCTTCATGGTCTAAATCGTGAGATAAGAGACATCGTTGAGTTGCAAAACTATGAAGAACTTGATGACTTAGTGCATCAAGCCATAAAGGTGGAGCAACAACTCAAAAGAAAAGGTGCATGGAAGAAGTCCTCTTACAACCCTAAGTCTTCTACTTGGAAGGACAAACAATTGAAGGAAGGCACCCCTGCACATCTCAAGGAAGGTATGGTTTCTAAGAATTCTAATAATTTTCCTTCCACTAATGGTTCTTCTTCTTCTTCTAAAAGCAGGAACATTAAGTGTTTCAAGTGCTTGGGAAGTGGACACATAGCTTCTCAATGCCCAAACAAGAAGGTAATGGTGATAAGGGAAAATGGACACCTCTCTAGTGACTCATGTCCAAATTCCCCACCCTCAAGCGAAGGTGAAGAAGAATGTGAAGTTTATGCTCTCGATGGGGACTTATTAATAGTAAGGAGACTCTTAGGTAATCAAGTCATGGCAAAGGACCAAAGCCAAAGGGAGAATATCATCCCCACAAGATGCAACATTCAAGGCAAAGTGTGCTCGTTGATTATCGATGGGGGAAGTTGTACCAATGTGGCAAGCACTCGTTTGGTAAGTAAACTTAACCTCAAAACTACACCTCATCCGCGACCTTACAAGCTTCAATGGCTAAGTGAGAGTGGTGAGTTGTTAGTGAATCAACAAGCATTGGTAAGTTTTTCAATTGGTAAATATAATGATGATGTTTTGTGTGACGTTGTTCCTATGGAGGCCGGTCATATTCTACTTGGAAGGCCTTGGCAATTTGATAAACATGCTCTTCATGATGGTTTTTCTAACAAGTACTCTTTTGTTCATGATTCCTTGAAGATCACACTTGGACCCCTCACTCCAAAAGAGGTTTGTGAAGACCAAGTAACCCTAAAGCTAAAGAGGGAGCAAGAGAAAAAGGACATGAAGGAAAAGTCAAAGGGGCAAGAGAAGAATAAAAACAAAGAACTTGTAATTGAGGAAAAAATAGAAAATTTATTTGCTAGGGATAGTGAGATTAAGAGAGCTTGCCTTGCAAAGCAAGAGATGTATATTTGTTTATACAAGGACCTATACTTAAACTCTAACTCTAAACCCCTTCCTAGTGAAATTGATTCTCTTTTGCAGGAATTTGAAGATGTCGTTCCAAAAAGTGTCCCTCCCGAACTGCCTCCTTTGAGAAGAATTGACCACCAAGTGGACTTTATT
Organism: Spatholobus suberectus; assembly: GCA_004329165.1. Lineage (NCBI taxonomy): Eukaryota > Viridiplantae > Streptophyta > Magnoliopsida > Fabales > Fabaceae > Spatholobus > Spatholobus suberectus. The sequence goes on from CM014732.1 coordinate 46,601,824, forward strand.
CTGGGAGCCTCTTTGCCCAATAGGCCCACCTATAGGAAAAATCCTCAAGAAACTAAAGAGATTCAGAAACAAGTGGTAAGGCTTCACGGAATGCCTAAGAGCATAGTCTCGGATCGTGACTCAAAGTTTCTAAGTCACTTTTGGAGGACCTTGTGGGGGAAACTTAGGACCAAGCTTATCTTCTCTACCACTTGTCACCCACAAACGAATGGGCAAACCGAGGTGGTAAATAGGACCCTTGCAACCTTGCTTCAATCAACCATCAAGAGGAATATCAAAACTTGGGAAGAATGCTTACCTCTTGTTGAATTTGCTTACAATAGGGCTATGCATGCTACTTCTAATTTATCTCCTTTTGAAATTGTATATGATTTTAATCCCCTTACTCCTCTTGATTTATTACCTCTATCTAACATTTCTTCTTTGGTTCATAAGGATGGAAAGGCTAAAGCTAAATATGTGAAGAAGCTCCATGAAAAAGTCAAGGTCCAAATTGAAAAGAAGATGGAGCAATATGCTAGACAAGTCAACAAGGGAAGAAAGCAAGTAATATTTGAACCTGGAGATTGGATGTGGGTGCACATGCAAAAGGAAAGGTTTCCAATGCAAAGGAAATCTAAGCTCTTACCTAGAAGGGATGGACCTTTCCAAGTCTTAGAAAAGATCAATGACAACGCCTACAAGATTGACTTACCAAGTGAGTATAGGGTTAGTGCAACATTCAATGTGGATGACTTAAGTCATTTTGATGTAGGTGATGAAGGATCAAATTCGAGGACGAATTCTTTCGAAGAGGGAGGGAATGATGGAAACCAAGGAAGCCCAATTGGTGGTCCAAAGGGAGCAAAGCTTGAAGATGCATTACAAGGACTTGGTGGGCCCTTGACAAGGTCAAAAGTAAAGAAGGCCAAGGAAGTTTTAAAACAAGAACTGAATAAACTTCTCTCAATTAAGTCAAATCTAGAAAAAGAAGCACTCAAGATGGTCCAAATAATCCAAGTTTATGAAGGGCCCAATGTGGGGCATTATGCATTCAGTTTGGTTTTTTTTTCTGTTATTTTTATTTTCTTGTTTTGGAATAATTTTGTAATTGGGCTTATTGTTTTGGGCTAATTTATGCGCATAAAGAAAATAAGGTTAAAGTGCTGCCTCCTTTTCTTGGGCTTGGACTAAATTACACTAGGCCAAGCAAACCTAGCTGCCCATTTGTAATAAATGAGGGGAGGTACTACTTTTCCCTATAAATAGGGATGTGTTTCCTTTGTTGACACTTTTGAATAAGATTATATTTTCACTCCTTTTGTGAGTTTAAGAGTTGTGTCTCTTTTGGGTTCTTAGATAGAACCTTCTTGGTTCTTATCAAAGGTTTCTATACCTTTGTGGCGAATCTTCGTTGGACTTATCACTCTCTATAGAGTGTGGCGTCTTCCGCCATCTCCTTTCCTTTTCCCGTCTTTTTATTTTTAATTCATATACTTATCATTTCTTTTCCATTCTCTTTTCAATTTTAGTGTCATTACTTCAAACTTTACTCTTTGTGCTATTTCATCTTCTTATTTTGTCTATACTTCGTTAAACAAGATAATCAACTCAAAGGAAGATCCGTAAAAACAATATGATTCCCATCAGGATCATATCAATAATCTTCTTCCCTTCCAACTACTTAATATGTTGATCTTTCACCGAATGGTCAAATATCTAGTCAGCCCTAGAAATGTCGAATAGGTATTGCTCCTTGCTCTTTGCCTCTTTACATTTTGATGACTTTAAGGCTGGGCAAGAATATAGCTTTCCTTTGAGTAGCTCGACTATCATTTACTCTGCTACCATTTCCTCATCAGATGGCTCTTCCTAGTCGTTAGCTACCATTGAAATAGTATGCATATCTCGAACTCCTCTCTCTGCCCTTTGCTATTCACGTTATCGAATGAACTGTTCCACTCTAGTGGCCTTAGCCACTAACTGGGAGAGGTTGACTCAATCTTGTGTGATCAGCCTCTCCTTTAATTAGGGGTGCATGTTACTAACGACAATATATGCATATTCGATCTTTGAGAATTGAACGCTACACTTACTCCTCATATGCCTGAATCTCTCTAGGTACTCAAAAACTAACTCGTTCAAGTGTTGCCTTATGTTGTTAGTGAACCAAAGCTTTCTAGCAATCATTGAACCAAAGTTTCTAAGCTAAACTACTTTTAGTGAATTTGCGGTAAAGGAAAGCAGTAAATTAAGCCATAAATAAAGCGATAAAAAAAGGTTAATGACTGAAAAAAGATAAATTTCATTTATATGGTCAAGGACCCAAATTACATTGTGAAAAGTCATCTTTATAGGAGTTGTTAGTTGTCAGTCATTTCCCTTACAATTAATTGCCCACTACTTGTGTTTTTACGAGATCATGGCTGTGTGTTTTTCCAAACTTTGGCCTAACTACTTCCCACATCCAAGTATCTGGTCCAACTACTGGGTTGGGCCCAAAACTGACCACATTGGGCCCTATGCAATTTAGGCCCACATCAACCATCTAGAAAAGGCTAAACTAGCAATTAATCGCTAATTCTAGCACTAACACCTACATAAAATAATAGACTTTTTGTCTTACAACAATCTATTATTGTTGTTGCACATTAAAACCAATTCATATGATAAGTATAACTTGTTTTCAAAGTTTTATATATTTAATATTTTTATTATTTTCTTTTTATCAAAATATAAGAAAGTATAATATGTACAAAAAAAAACTCTAACTATAACACTTTAATTAATACTTTTTATTCTTTACAAGTCTCCAAAAGAAGTACAAATAATATTTTCCTAATTTTAAAAAGCCATATTTGATATCACACATTTTTGAAAAATTAAATTAATATGAAATAAATGTTTTAGTCATTTTATAAATTATATTAAATTAATTTTTGAGATACATATAATGATAAATGATATCAATCTTATTAATATTATAATTAACAAAATTTAGAATGATTAATATGATTAAAAGACAAATATATACATGTCCAATACGCTAGTCGTTCTATCCGACTCAAGCAGGATTATCTCCCGTTGAGAGTACTTATAGTTTTTACTAATATGCTAATATAAAATCAAATTATTATAATTAGATAAACATGTTTTTAATATAAAATAACTTTTCTTAAAAAGAAACTCAAACAAATGAACCCTTATCTTCCGTACAAATTGGTTGCTTGTTATTTGTCTTCGAGCTAACATGCAGTTTTCTGGTGTCAACTGAGGACTTTAAGTCTAAACCTAAAATCTTATACAAATTATCTAAGTCCCCACCACTTAGAACTCTTATATGCAGTTGATCGTTTAGTTGGAAAAACCTACATCTTCTAGATGCCAAAATTTTCTACACATTATTTTCCAATGGAAATTTGCAACCGGTTGCCCAGTCGTTTTCCTTTGTATCTTGATTGAGGAGAAAATTCAAACCCACTTTAACTAGACATATTTTCGTCATGCGGCCAGCTTATCTATCGGTAATGTTTTCCAAAAGCATGGAATGTAGCATGATGATATATCTATCAGGTGGGGCACATGAACAGAAGCTTACGAAATTAAGAATATCTAAGTCATGTTATTGTTCTTTCACTTCTTTGTCAGTGCTCATAAAATGCCAAGCAATACGTCTTATATTTGTTTGTCGTTTACTCAGTTCAGAAGCATTGTCGAATGGAAATGGAAAATTCAATTTTCATAACTTTCTGAAGATTAAAATTAAATTTTGACGTACGTAATTGTAATTGGAAGTGCACTTCTGTAACTTATTCTCATATTTTAAAAACCAAGAAAATATTGCGTATTAACTAAAAAAGTTAATATTTTACGTATTAATTAAAAGTGTTATATTTTTTATCATATTAATAAGAATTTTTACACTACCAACTAATTAAAAATTGTCTCACATATAATTTTTAAAGTAATTATTATAAAAGTCAATAGTTTTTAATTATATAAAAATTCATAATTAGATGATAATATAAAAAATTAACACTATGAGTGTATTTTGATTAAATTTTATTAATTATTTTGTTAATAATATATTATTAAATAGGTTCCAATTTATCCGTTAAAATTTTTATCTTTTGTTATTTTAAAATAGGCTTAATTGCACTTTTGGTCTCCCATTGTGCAATTTTGGTCATTCCAAAGTATTGCAATTATAAGATTTTGGTCTTGTCAGTTTTATGTTAAATATTTAGTGAATTTTGTTGATGTGGTATTGACATAGGTTTTGACGTGTTAATGATGTGACATGCAAAAATAAAAGACAAAATTATTAAATTAGCCTTTGTAGGATTTGAACCCCTTACCTTAAGTCCTAATTACAACCTTTAACCAATACACTAATAAGTTTCTTTAGTATTTCAATAAAAAATATAACATATATAACTTAAATGGGGCCAAAATTGCACATATATTTACTATTACTAAATAAACAAATTTATACCTATTATATATATTATCATTATTAATATTATTAATAAATTAATACTATTATTATTATTATTAATATTTTTACATATTATTAGTATCTTAATAGACAAATTAATAATTTAAAAAATATAAATTATTTAAAATTTGATATAAACGGTGAAGAAATATATTAACAAAATAATAATCCTAGAAAAATATATTAATATTATTAGTATTATTATTTTATTAATATATTTATCTAGAAGTATAGATTAATATTAATAATATTATGAATAAATATTAGTATTAATGTTGGGATGATTGAGATCCATAATAATGTTGAGCATCTAATTTGTATATTTTAATCACTAAAATTTATATTTATATCATATATTTTAAATTAACCTAATAATTTATATCAAATATTCATATATTTATTCATATTTTATATAATTTATATTGATTAAATTATTAATTTATCTATTAATAAACTAATAAACTAATAATATTATTGATAATAATATAAGCATTAATTTATTAATAATATTATTATTAGAAAATAAGTTATACACTGATAGTGTAAAATAATTTTACATCGTCATCTAATCATAAACTGTCTTCTATTGTCATTTTGTTGACTTTTATAATAACTACCTTAAAAGTCATACCAACATTATTTCTAATTGATTGACAGTGTAAAAGTTTTATATTGACAGTGCATAGTTATTAAACTCTATTATTATTACTAATAATATATATAATAAATATAAATTTTTTCATTTAGTTATAGTAAATATATGTGCAATTTTGGTCTCCATTTAAGTTTAAAATATTATATTTTACATTCATATATTAAAGAAGTTCATTAATTTAATGGTTAATAGTTATTATTAAAAAATAAGGTGTGGGGTTCAAACCCTACTAAGGCCATTTTGATAATTTTGTCTCTCATTTTTGCTAATAATCCTTTAAATTATTCTTTTTTTTAAAATCCTTGTAAATAAATTATGTTACTCATCTAAATTATTTTATTAAAATTATTCTTAAAAGAATGTATTTTATGGTATTAAAAAATGTAAAATTAATTGATTAAATTTGTTCTAATTTTAATACAAATTTATCTCATTTTAGTTTTAATTTCTAATGTTTTAATTTGAGGTAATAAAGGGAGAATGATTTAACTCAAAAAGACAAAAGACGAAAAAAAATCGTAGAAACAGAACATTACCATCCACTCTAATGAGTGTAGGAATTTGTAAAAAAAAAAAAGTATAATAAAAATAACATAGGGCAATGCGCCCCATTTTCTAATTAAGGGCACCTATATTGTTTATTGCAGGCGTTAGGAGCCTTGTTTGGGCGCTGGGCATGAACGTAGACCGTATTTACGATTTTTGGGGCGTTGAATTTTATTTTTTCGATGAACTTGGTGTTCATCTTCTATAAAGAAGTGTGTGAAAAAAAAATTAGAAAATTAAAGTTTTTGTCATTTTACACAATCGTTATACTTTGGGGACTTTGCAATTTTAGTTCCTTTACCACCACCATTTTATGAATTTCGTTTCCCTTTTTTGTTCTAATTTAATCCATCACTATTTTAATTGCATAATGCTAGTTTATCTGTTAACTTGACATCTAACATTTAATACAAATGTTGACATGTTAAATCAGTACATCCATACAGACGTGACACTCTACTGTATTGTCACATCAACATATTTGTTAAATATTGAATGTCAAGTTAACGGATAGACCAAAATTGTATAATTAAAATAGTGGAGGATCGAATTTGCGGAAAAAAAAAAGGGGAACCAAATTCATGAAATGATGATAGTATACGATAGTAAGGAGACCAAAAGTGTAACACCCTATTTTTTCTAATGCATGATTCAGTGCATTTATAATTAAAAAGTGAAAATTAGATATGTAATCTAGATAATTAAAAAGAAATAAATAAATTGTTGTTATGTATGATTTGTTGTATGTGATGATGGGTGTAAGTGGTTTGTTTGAAATACCGGTTTAAATTTAGGAAAATTGAAATATGTGCTTGAGCCAATTTGGGTGTGTTATTGGAGTGATTTTGGGCTTTTGAGAAAAAACAGTTAAGTTATATCAGTTATGAGCTATGGGGAGTGGTTAGCTGAGTTATGACCCTTAGTTAGCCTGGAATCCGTGTAAGAGCTCGGGAAGGTCAAAGTATAAGAAAGGGGGAGGAGGAACTTTTTCTCTCATTTCTCCCATTCTCATTCACTCTCTTCTCTTCATCTCTCTCTATCCCTCTCTAGAATCTCTCAAGTTTTAAGGGTGTCTTAGGGGTTTTCAAGCTCAATTCAGTGAGTTGGTAAGAGAAGGAGCAATTCTTGGAAGGTTTTAGCTTAAGACACTGAATTCTCAAGGAACCTAAATTTAGATTCGGGGACTTTTAGAGACAAGGGAAGCTTACTATTGGTTGATTTTGTGTTTGTTGATGCTGATAAGTTGATTTAATGCTTTAGAATTGGTTGGTTTCTATGAATATTTTTGTGTATGTGGTTCTTAACAAAAATGGGTTTTGAAAGGGGGTTTTGAAATCTATGGATAATTTGTGGAAGAAATTGTTATGCAATCGGTTAGAAAGGTATTAGAAGTAACTAAACTTGTTTTATGATGCTTGGTGTTGATTGATTTTGTCAAAAATGGTTGTTGGTGATTGATTTGTGAACAAAACAATCGCACTTGCACCCAATTATGGATTCTGTCACTTAGCGACAGATCCTAATGACTTTCTAGAAGTCATTTACTTAGTGATGAATCCTAAAAATTCAATGAAAGTCTGTCACTCGCTTAGCGACGGATTCTAAAAAAATCCCTGGAAGTCATTCGCTTAGCAATGGAAAAGCTCGCTTAGCGATGGAAAAGTTCGCTTAGCAACAGATGCTAATGACTCTTTATAAGTCACTCACTTAGCGACGGATCTTTCGCTTAGCAGCAGAATTTGCACTCAGCGAGAGAATAACATGATTTTCTTTGCTTTATTATTATTGTTGTTGTTTGTTGATGACTTTATTGACTCCTATGGATGTCAAATGTATATTTTAAGATAATTGGTTGTTCAAATAGCTTTCCAAACTAGCTCTTGGTTTTTCTTTATTATTGTTGTGGATTTGTTTGATAAATTGTTAGAAAGTGGTAGTTAGGTGGAAGGTTACTTGGATAGAACTTCCATTGGTTATGTTGTGTTGTTGTGGTGAGACGTCTCATAGGAGACGTAGGTCCCAATGCTGTGTGAGAATTCTCACGAGGTATGTGTTGCTTGGATAAAGTCTTACCTTTTAACCATACATGGGGCTAGATTGGGCCTGTATGGAGTTAGTAGTGATTGTTGGACCACAGGTGGTGCTAAGTAGACCACATGATGTTGTGTTGTCATATGCATATATGTATGGATATTGATGAATGGTTGTGATTAAGTTGATGTTGTGGTGAATCATGCATTTGCATGCATATGTTGTGCGCTGAGGTTGTGCAGGCCTCAAGCCGTGTGCGGGTAGGCATGTAAGTTGGCTAGTTTATAAGAACTGCGGCTTAGATAGGCCTCCAACCTAGTGCTTGGATAAGACGTGGGGTCTGAAAGATGGGCCTTGGGGATGAGTGAATAGGTAATTTCGTAGGGGGCCAAGGCGGTGCAAGCCTTATGTTGTGGTAAGTCACCACCCACATTCACTTATTCTAACAAACCACTAAGCTTATCCGTAGATCAGAGTTTTGGCAATCGCTGAATGGTGTTTAGAAGGCCATGGTAGGGGATAAGCCTAGCTAATCACTCGAAATGTAGTAAATCTCTCGAGAGTTGTGTCATTCATGCATTGACATTTTGGGGTTGAAAGCATGAAGTGTTGTGCTGTAATGTATGTAAACTCATTCTTTGATGAATTAGATTCCAAATTAGTATGTTGATGATTTGATGATATAGATTGCATATTATATGCTTGTTTTTGTTTCGTAAGCTTACCCTTGTCTTACTGTTTTGTTCTATTTTGTTATGCTTGCTATTGTTGCTGGTTGTGGTTGTGAGTGTTGTTGTGACTGTGATGATCACGTCATTTGGCGTGGGAGCAGAGGGTGAAGCTTCAACAGATCCAGCTTCCCACAGTTGATGCGTGAAGGCCTCAGTGGAGATGGTAGAAGGCCCTTTATGGGTGGAGCTGATTCTGGAAGCTCTTTTCTTTTTGGGTTGATGTATTTGTTGTATAGTTGACTAGCTATAGGGAGTTTCAGTTTTTGTATCTCTCCCTTGGTTTTATATAACTTGACTTATATATTATTTTATTTCATATCTTGTTTATATATACATATTATATTATGTTTGATGTTATAATAACATGTTGATTCTTTTTTTATTTTTTTTAAATATCGTTATATATGTTATGGGGTAGTATGGAGTATTGTAGCGACAGAGGGTTGTTACAAAAAATGTAATTATTAAGCCAATTTTTGGAGGACTTCTCAAATATGAGAATGATAGAAAAGTGAAAATTCACATGTCTCTTTCAGGATCTAATAGAGTTTTTCATCACTTATCTATTTTGTTTTATTTTTTTCATTCTTTGTGTCTAACTGAATCCCCATTGTTGTGGTTAAGTGATATTTTCTGGATCCTATGAATGTTTAATTTTGGGTGATTAATAAATTTTGGTTTATTTTAATTTTGATATTTCTTTTTTTACTGCATTTTAGGAATTGACCATTATTTGAATGATTTTTTATTTCCATGTTAAATGGAATTTTAATTATTGTTAAACGGCCATTATTGTATTTCAGGCTGTTCCTTTTAATTTCCTTGGCATTTTGGATCTGATAAAGGTTACATCTTGGACTTTGATTTAGTAGCACTCAGTGTTCCTTCTCAAACTAGTATATTAATCTAATAACTTGTATCTCTTCAACCCTTTAATATGGCCTTGTGAGATTCTTATACTTGGGTTAAAATACCCCTTCTACTCTATTTATAAATAAATAAAAGTTTTTTTTGCTTATAAAAAAAATGGAATTTTAAGGTATGAATGTGTTTTAAGAATTACACCTTGTGATTTTGTAGGTTATGATTGTCATTGAACATTCACTAACCTTTGGGAATTCTTCATCTTAACGCTTATTTCTCTTTAATTTCACCAAAGAAAATAATTATGGCTTTTAGTTAGGAATAAATATTTATTTACCTAAGAAATTAGAAGCTAAATAAATTACTAAATTTGATAGGCAAATTAGAGAATCAAAATGAAATAACCCCATTTTAAAATTCATATATGAAATACAATGAATATCGCCAACACTAATATTGTGTTAAAGTCATTTTCTTCGTTCTCTTTGTGTTCTTAATTTAAAAGAAAATTATCAAAATACTTTTTTATTGATTTTTTAATTTTAATTGTTGTTTTTCTTAACCAATTTAATCTAAATCTTTCCTTGCGGTTTTTATTAATTATCGTCTTTGTGCATTGTAAATTGACTTTTGATTCCTGAAATTAATACTCGATTCTTACTATTTTATTATTACTTAGAATCACTCAGTACACTTGTCATGATCTCATCACTTTTTAATCTTGGAACCAAAGACGTATGAAGCTTCTAACTCCTCAAATTTTGAAGATAACAAAAGTTATTAAATTTTAGAATTTGTATATAATTGTTTTTAGATCAGCGTCCAGATATCGCTTTTCAATAAAAAGCTTTTGAAAGCGTTCAATATGTTTTAAGAAAATCTGGCGTTCAATGCGCCATTTTAAACCAAGAGTCCCATTGCTTTACTCAAGCATATGTGCTCTCTTGAAAACCGTCCAATACCTTATCTGAGACATTTTTAAATTCAACTAAGTGTTAAAAGTTTGAAAAGCTTATCCTTGTACGCCTTGAAAACGAATGTTTTATTCCTTTTATGAGACCTAACGTTCATATATATCTTATATTAAATAAAAAGCAGATACAAATTTTTGTATAAGCACGGCTTTACAGAAAAGAAAGTCAACTTATCAAGCTGTTAAACCGAAATAAGGAATGTTTAGAAAAAGCAACTCAGAAGCACAGAATTTGGTGCAAATATAAAAGTCATTTTTCTGTTCCTTCTGCAAGCTCAATACACACACTACCTACATGACAAAGTTTTACGTGTCTTCTAAAGCTTGAAGCTTGTCTACTTCAACGTCTATCTTTCCAAGGCTATATATATATTAAGCTCAAAGTTTCAAAGAGACGTAGAACGAAGCAGTGTCAAACATTTTCAAATTCTCTTTGGACAAGCTTAAATTTTCTCTCAGTTTTCATACTCTTTGCAAAAGTAAAGATTTTGTAAATTGCTTTTAACTTTCATATCCTCACTTTGTGAGTAGATTTCTGTAAAACACTTTTTTGTGTTGTGAAACTTGGAAAGGCTTTGTGACTAAAGAATACTTGGGTTGTTCAAGTGATCTGGGTTGATCATTGTTGTAAGCCTGAAGAGGTAGTAAGAATACTTGTTTGTAACCAAGGGTTGGTTAGTGGAAATCCTTTTGGATGAAGGGACTGAACGTAGCTCAAGTGGATTGAACCAGTATAAAAAAATTTTGTGTGCTTTTCTTTCCTTATTCTTTCTTGGTTGGCTTTTAATTGTGCCTTTTATCTGCTTTCAAAAGTTTGTGAAAAAGTTTTCTAAAACACATAATTCAACCCCCTTCTTATGTGTTCACATTTATTTCAGTTGGTGTCAAAGCTCGACCTCTAAGGGTTGAGCATTTAACAGTGTAGGGATAAAAGATCCTAAGCATCTATGGATAACGAAGGATAAGCTGTTAGCAGACCACCTCTATTCGAAGGTCAAAACTACAACTACTGGAAACAACATATGATAGCCTTCTTTGACGCATGTCACATCGATATGTGGGATGTCGTGAAGATAGGTGACTATCAACCTATTGATGAAAATGGAGTCGAGTTGCCAATAGGTTAGTGGATAGAAGCACATAAATAGAGGTATCTGATAAACTCTAAAGCTAGAAATGCTATTATGTGTTCTATGTCTGAAGCTAAGTATGAAAAAGTACATCGCTTAAGAAGTGCCAAAAAGATGTGGGACACTCTAGCTCTTGCTTATAAGGGTACCCCACAAGTAAAAAGATCTAAGCTAGGTTTACTCATACAACAATATGAGTTATTTACAATGGAAGAAATGAAACTATTGAACTTATGCTTGGTAGATTTCAAACTATTGTAAATAACTTAAGATCTCTAAGTAAAACTTACAATAATTATGATTATATTAACAAAATTTTAAGAAGTTTGCCTAGATAGTGGAGACCACAGGTTATACAACCTTGAAAGGGTCCAAGGATCTAACTACTATCCCCATGGAAGACTTTCTTGGAGCGCTCAAAGCACACGAATTAGAGCTGAAGCAATATGAAGGACTTAGAAGAGGAAAGTCCCTGGCCCTAAGCGTCCAACGCCTAGTAAAAGGGTCGTCATCTAAAGCTCTCAATGTGGAAGAATCATCTTTTGAGGAAGGATCTGAAGAAAAAGATTTAGATGAAGACAATATCTCTTTCATATCAAGGAAGATCTAAGTAATATGAAAACAAAAAGAAGGTTCCAAAGCTATAAACTTCACCAAAAAGTTCAATAAGGAACCCAAAGAAAAAAATCTATCGGTTTGCTTCAAATGCAAAAAGCTTGGACACTTCAAAGCTGAATGTCCAAGCTTACAAAAGGAGAAGAAGAAGATCTTCTCTAAGAAGAAATAGAAAGGACTCATGGCAACATAGAAAGATATGATCTTCTCTAAGAAGAAAAAGAAAGGACTCCTAGCGACATAGGAAGATACGAACCTATCCTCCTTTGAAAAAGAAGAAGAGGAAGAAGCAAACTTGTGTCTCGTGGCAGATACAAGTCAAGGAAGCTCAAAGAATGAGCAAGAAGAAGACAAGGTAAACGTCAATGACTTTATCTCTCCTCAAGAAGCATATAATGAATTGCTTTCTAACTCTTCTATTCTCTCTATTGTATAAAGATTTAAAAAGAAAGTTTTCAAAAACATCAAAAGAACTTGACTCGCTTAAAAAGAGTCATAAAAATCTTTTGAGAGAGAATGAAAAATTAAAAGCAGAAAAATCAAAAGACTTCTCTGAAGTGAAACTACCTAAGGAAGCGTTAAAACTTTAGAAGAGGTAAATCACTTGAAAGAGTGTCTATCCAAATTTGTCAGTGGAACTGAAAACCTAAACAAAATTCTGTCTTATAAAAGAAGTCCACGTGACAAATCTGGTTTTGGTTTTAAGAAAGAAGCCGCTGGAATAGTTAAAGTTATTACTTTCTGTAAGTTTTGTGGAAATACTGGATATGAATCATCCAAATGTGTTCATCGTCTAGCAAAGAAGGTGTCAAGCTTCAGAACTAACAAGAAAGGATCCACGTCCATTTGGGTACCTAAATCTATGACTATTCATGTTGCAGATTTACTTGACAACAGAAAGGAAATCCCAGTCATGGTACCTAAACAATGGCTGCTCACGACATATGACAGGAGAAAAGTCTATGTTCCAAAGTCTCTAACAAAAGAATGATGGATGAGTCACTTTCGGAGGAAATCAGAAGGGGATGAAAAAGGGAATAGGTAAAAGTGGTAAGCATTCTTTACCTTCTATTGATAATGTTTTATGCGTTGAAGGACTCAGACATCATCTACTGAGCAAAAGTCAATTATGTGACAGTGGATATAATGTCTCCTTCAATAAAGATGAGTGTATAGTCAAAAACATGGATGAATCCCTTTTCTTTTCTACAAAGAAGCAAAGCAATCTTTACAAGATTGATTTGAGTCATTTGACAAATCAAAATGTATCATGCTTAATGTCCATCAAAGAGAATCAATGAATTTGGCATCAGAAACTTGGATATACAAGCTTGAGATTAATCTTAAAGCTAAATAAGCATAACCTCGCGAGAGGACTTCCATATCTTATATTTAAATCTGATGTTCTCTGTGATGCATGTCAGAAAGGGAAACAAGTCAAATACTCTTTTGATTCAAGAAATATTGTTTACATTTCTAGACCCCTTGAATTATTGCATATTGATTTGTTTGGACCAACTAGAACGACCTTGCTTGGTGGAAAATGATATAAATTAGTCGTAGTAGACGACTATACTAGATGGACATGAGTAATGTTCTTAAAACACAAGGATGAGTCTTTTAGAGTCTTCTCTATATTCTGTAAAAGAGTTCAAAATGAAAAGGGTGTTTGCATAACTTCAATTAGAAATGATCATGGAGGAGAATTTGAAAACGAAAGTTTTCAAGGGTTTTGTGAGGAGAATGAAATTCTCCACAACTTCTCTATACCTCGTACACCTCAACAAAATGGTGTGGTAGAGAGAAAGAATAGGTTATTGCAAAAAATGGCTAGAACCATGTTAAATGATAACTCAACTCCTATACACTTTTAGGTTAAAGCTATAAACACAACATGTTATTTACAAAATAGAATATACATCAAACCTATTATGAAAAACACTCCTTATGAATTGTGGAAGAGACGAAAACCCAACATAGCATACTTTCTGTAACACCCTAAATTTCAGGTACTAGAAATAAACCACGAGATAGCTCTTAGTAGGACCCTTCTTATGTGTTATTGGATAAAAGATGTCTTAAGAGTTATTATTATTATTATTATTATTATTATTATTATCATTATCATTATTATTATTATTATTATTATTATTATTATTATGTTGTGTTATTGTTATTATATTTATTGTTATTATTATTGTTGTTGTTGTTGTAGTTGTTATTATTATTATTGTTATTAATACCTGAGTATTAAAAATTAGTAGGGATGTTATCATAGAACTCAAAAGAGCATCTAGGGCCCAATAGGGGACTAAAGCCCACTAAGCTACATACCTACCCACATGTTATAAGAACATAATAGAGAATGAGAGTTAGGTTTAGCCCTCACAAAATAGAATAAGAAAGAAGTTAGAGAAAATGAGGAGAAAAAGAAGAAGAAGACGAAGAGAAAGAGAAGGAATAGAAACCAGAGAACCCAAACCCTAGAACTCAGTCTTGCGTGTCCTTAAATGTGAGTGCTCTCCCCTGTGTCCTTCCTTGTCCTTTATGTTGTGCTTGTTTATCTATTTTCCTTTTCCCCCTCTTTATGCCTAAGCTAGGGTTTCGATGGGTTTTAAAGGGATAGTGAGTGAGTGAAGAGTTTATAGATTAAATTAACCAATTAGCAAGGTAGAAGAAGTGATTAAAGAATTTAATTATTTGTTTTGGAGCATTTAGAAGTAAAAGACAATAGGAAAAAGAAATTAAAATTCGTACCTTAGATCCGCTCGGTGGAGTTAGATAGCCGTTGGGCGACTTTTTTCGAAAACTAAACTTCGCGTTAGCGCTGGGCAACTTTGTTGGGCAAGTAGACCTACCAAGCGAGATGCATAACCCGTCGGGCGTGTTGGGTCCTAGCGTTGATCCGCCGGGCAGGATGCACAACCCACCTGGTGTGCACGACCTTGGTTATTTCGTTTTTGCACCTATGAACTCCTTTTTGCAGTTTTTAACTCATTGTTACTTCTTTCTTTATACCTTGTTGAGTTTATATTGTGTGATTATTATTTACCTTGAGAAAACTGAGTGTGATATGAAATTGTGCCAATGTTTCATGATAAAAGCTTATGAAAACCGGTAAGCATTGTATGTGACTATGCATCATAACATTTGAGTTATGTGATGAGAAAAGTATGTAGGAATCTGGTTGATGGAGGCCATGATGGGTTGTCTAACCCTAGTCTTGGGGGTTATCCAGCCGAGAAAACTCTAATGGTCTATGTTAATCCCATGGAGCCGAGGCGTACTAGCAAAACTGGGTAACCCTGATTAGTGGCCGGGGGATATCATACTAGTTAAAGGTGCGAAAGCCGAAAGCATCAGTACCAATGATGCTTCTTATGGCCATGCATTTACTCCTAGTCTACTTTCCAAAAAGTTTAAGTTAGTACTATATGTGCATGAGTAGTGATTTAGGAACATAGCATGCATATGCATCTTGTTGCAGTGTGACATGTTGAAGTGTGCTATGTTGTAACTATGTGAAGTTTGTGTGACCTTCTTCATGAGTTCTGCTTTTTGCTGGTCTAGGATATAAGACATGGTCCGATGAAGTGACATCCACCACTTGTGCTTTTTTGTTCAAGTCTATCACCAGCATAGTTTGCATCACAGTATCCTATTAACCTAAAATCTTTGTTTTTCTCATAGAAAAGACTAAGATTAGCTGTACCAACAAGATATCTAAAAATCCTTTTGACAACTTTTAGATAAGACTCTCTAGGATCATATTGAAATCTAACGCATAAACAGACGCTATGCATGATATCTAGTCTACTTACAGTTAAATAGAGAAGTGAGCCAATCATACCTCTATAGATAGTCTGATCTACAGGTTTACCTGATTCGTCCTTTGTTAAACTTACAGATGGATGCATTGGTGTGCTCATAGGTTTTGACTCATTCATTTTATATTTCTGAAGCAATTCTTTTGTATATTTTTGCTGATGAATGTATATACCTTCTCTTTTTGTTTAACTTGTAGTCCAAGGAAGAATTTTAATTCTCCCATCATGCTCATCTCAAATTCACTCTGCATTAAATCTGAGAATTCCTTACATAGAGTTTCATTAGTAGCTCCAAAGATTATATCATCTACATAAATTTGAACTATAATGAATTTTTTGTTGGATTCCTTTCTAAAGAGAGTTGTATCTACTTTGCCTCTAATGAACCCATTTTCAATAAGAAAACTACTCAATCTGTCATACCAGGCATGAGGTGCTTGTTTAAGACCATACAGAGCCTTTTTAAGTTTAAAGACATGGTCTACGAGGTTTGGATCCTCAAAGCCAGGAGGTTATCGAGCATAGACTTCTTCCTCGATAAAACCATTTAAAAAAGCACTTTTCACATCCATTTGAAAATGCTTAATGTTTTTATGAGCGGCAAAGGCAAGCATAATTCTAATAGCTTCTAATCTAGCAACAAGGACCAAAGGTTTTAGTGAAATCAATACCTTCTTGTTGATTGTAACCTTGAGCCACTAACCTTGCTTTGTTTCTGATTACTTTACCATTTTCGTCAAGCTTGTTGCGGAAAACCCATCTTGTTCCAATGATGCTCTTTTGTATTGGTTTAGGAACAAGAATCCAAAAATCATTTCTTGTAAATTGATGTAATTCTTCTTGCATTGCTATCACCCAGCCATCATCTGTAAGTGCTTCATCTATCGTCGTAGGTTCAATTTCTGAGACTAAGGCATAAAACGCTTAATTTTTTAGTGATGACCTTGTCTTGATTCCTTTTGTTCGTTCTCCAATAATTTGATTTTAAGGATGGTAGGTAACGAACTTCCAGTCTTTGTGAAATCCCTTTGTCTGATTATTGGTCTGTTGTTGAGACGTTTCTTCTAATTCTTTTGCTTCATCTGTTCTATTCTGATCAGACGGTTCTATCTGTAAATCTGCAAAATCTTCTTCCAAATCTAATAGTCTCCTATTAGGGGTTAGTGTGTCATTAAATTTAACATGTATAGATTCTTCTACAACAGAGGTTCTGGGGTTGAATACTCTAAAAGCTTTTGATGTATCAGAACATCCAAGAAAAACACCTTTATCAACTTTAGAGTCAAATTTTCTCAATTGATCTCTAGTGTTAAGAATATAACATTCACATCCAAAGGGGTGAAAGTATGAAATGTTGGGTTTTCTACCTTTCCACAATTCATAAGGAGTCTTTTTAATTGATGGTCTGATCAATATTCTACTTTGAACACAACATGCTGTGTTTACAGCTTCTGCCCAGAAGTACTTGGGGACTAAATTTTCACAGAGCATGGTTCTTGCCATCTCTTGTATGGTTCTATTTTTCCTTTCAACTACCCCATTTTGTTAAGGTGTTCTCAGTGAGGAGAAGTTGTGGAAAATTCCATTCTTTTCACAGAAGGATTTGAACTCAGCATTTTCAAATTCAGTTCCATGGTCACTTCTAATTGCAGTAATACAAAACCCTTTTTCATTTTGAACTATCTTGCAGAATATTTCAAACACATTAAAGGACTCATGTTTGTAGGCTAGGTAATAAACCCATGTATATCTACAATAGTCATCAATAATGACAAAACCATACTTTTTTCCACTAAGACTAAGTTTTAGTAGGTCCAAACAGATCCATATGTAGTAATTCTAATGGTCTGGAAGTGGAAACAACATCTTTTGATTTAAAAGAGGTTTTGATTTGTTTCCCTTTCTGACATGCTTCACAAAGAAGATGAGTTTTCCAAGAAATTTCAGGCAATCCTTTTACTAAACTCCTTTTATATAACTTCGAAATATGTTTTAAATTGATATGCCCGAGCTTTTTGTGCCAAATCCATTTTTCATCTTCTTTGGTCATTAAGCAAGTTACATTTTGCTTGTTCAGATCTTCAAATTCAATCTTATACAGATTGTTGTGTCTTTTGGCAGTAAAAAGAATAGATTCATCATTTCTTTTGACTATGCATGATTCTTTGGTGAAGGATACAATAAATCCACTATCACAAAATTGACTGATGCTAAGTAGATTATATTTTAATCCTTCAACACATAGAACATTATCTATAGATGGAAGGGGAGACTTACCAACTTTATCTATACCAATGATTTTTCCTTTTCCATTTCCTCCAAAAGAGACTGTTCCTTCATGTGATTGGAGGTCTAGGAACATAGACCTTTCTCCTGTCATGTGTCGTGAGCATCCACTGTCCAGGTACCAGAATGAATCCCTTCTTTTTCCTATTAAGGATATCTGCAACAGGAATTATTTGAGATTTTGGTACCCAAATACTTTTGGGTCCTTTTATGTTAGTCCCAAAGGTCTTATTTGACCTTTGTTTCCTTTTGTGTTGACATTTTTGAAATGAATGTCCAAATTTTCCACAAAAGTTACAGAAGGTCGAATAGGATTTAGAAGACATGATTTAGCACTTTTGTCTTCTACAAATCCAATCCCAGATTTGTCAGACGAAGATCTTCTATGTTTTAAAATCATTTGAAGTTTTACAGATCTGTTTACAAATTTGGTCAGATCATGTTTAAGACTAATGACATCTTTCTTTAGTTTATCAACTTCAAAAAGGAGCATTGCCTTTTCAGGATATGAAGCTAGACTCTTTTGCATTTTCATCAGATCTCTCTTGAGTATCTCATTTTCTAAGAGAGCTTCTTGATATTTTTCTTTATATTTTTTGTACTCATGAGCAATCTTGTGAGAATTAACAAGAAGAATGTCATATGACATATCTTCGTCTTCAGATTCAGATTCACTGTCTTCAAACTCATGTAAAAAGTTGTTATACTTAGAATTTACCTCAGACATTACTTCTTCTGCGTCTGCCATGAGACAGACATTAGCCTTTTCATCGTCTGAGCTGCTATTGCTGCTGTCTAGATCTTCCCAGGTAGCTAGAAGATTTTTCTTCTTATGCCTTTTCTTTGAGCTCCATCCTTTCTTCATTTTCGGGCATTTAGCCTTAATATGTCCAAGCTTTTTGCATTCATAGTAGATGATTTCATTGTTTTCTTCTTGTGGATGCTTTCTGTATCTGGTATCTTTCTTTCTAGAAGATTCTTAAATCTGTCTTTCTTTTTAAGCATCCTCTTGAACTTTCTGGTGATGAGGGAGATCTCATCGTCTGTTGAGTAGCTAGAGCTTTCATCTGAGCTCTTAAATTCTTCAGATTGAACTTTCAGCGCTTTGTTTCTTCCTTTTGATTCAATTTTTTTTCATCTACTCTTTTACTTGTTTCTCCAATCTTTAGGGCAACAGAGTCATTATTCTTGACTTTGTCTCTTTTGAATAGATGTATTTCATGTACTCTTAGCACTCCCAATAACTCATCCAGAGTTAAGGTTTTCATGTCCCTTGCTTCAGCTATGGCTGTAGCTTTGAGTTCCCATACTTTAGGAAGATTGTCTAGGATCTTGAGATTATTTTGAGCCTTAGAGAACTCAACACCAAGGCTTTGAAGTCCATTTAGAATTGTTTAAAATCTTCCAAACATTTCATCAATGGTCTCAGTCTCCTTCATGGTGAACATTTCATAATGTCTTTGGAGAGTTGCTACTCTCTTGAGACGAACATCTTCTATGCCTTCATGTGTTATGCGTATAGCATCTCAAATTTTCTTAGCAGTTCTACAGCTACAAAATTTATTATATTCAGTTTTTGATAAGGCACAGATTATGATATACTTAGCTTTTGCGTTTTGTTGTAACAGATTGTAATCATCTTGATTGTATTCGATTTCTGGCTTGATTACAGCATGATCTCCATGTGTGATGATTCTCCAGATACTGTAGTGAGTGGACTTGATATACATTTCCATTTTGTCCTTCCAGTATGCATAATCTTCTTCGTTGAAGGCTAGAGGCCTTGACAAATAGGCTCCTTCAGGAATGAACTGTCCTTCAAGATGTGTCATGCGGATCTTTTTCCTCTATCACTTGTTAAGGTGCTCAACCCTTAGAGGCTAAGCTCTGATACCAATTGTAAGGCACAGGCTAAACACAAGAAAGGGGGTTGAATTGTGTTAGGGCCAATTTTCGCAATCCTTTTCTTACTTTTTAGAAGCAACTTAATTATTTAAGCTGGATCAAAAAGATTTTCAAAATGTTTTAAAAAGGTAGATGAAAGAAGAAAGAACAAATAAAAGGGCACACAAATTTTATACTGGTTCGTCTCACCCCAAAGACTATGTCCAATTCTTGGCAACAACCAAGTTCCACTAACTTTACAAGTTACAAGTATTCTTTCCACAAGCCTCTTCAGGCTCAATCCCAAGTAGTTTTTCACTTGCCTCTCCAAGCAAACACTCAAGTATTCTTTGAAACAAAACCTCTTCAGGCTTCAACCAATCTCGTAAAGAAAGAGATTTGTGAGAGTTTACCTCACTGGGTTTAACGTCTTATCAGACGAATATACAATAAAGTTCAACTATAGATATTCAAAAACTGTTTTTGCAAAGGCTTTTTATTTTATCAAAGCAGTTATGAGTATTTTGATTCAGCAGCAAATATATCAACAACACTTGTAAATTTGACAACCGCTTAAAGGAGGTCTCTTTTTCTATTTATAGGCTTCTCCAAAAGTATCCATTGAGTATTTTGTAAGAGACGGCCTTTGTCTGATGAAGAGAGTCGCTGGAGCATTAATTGTTGCATTTAATGCTTTTTACCAACTTGTCATATGATAAGATAAAGCAATTTGCTTATCTTTTCTATTCTTGTACACAATCTTTAAGCAGTTGTCATGTTCGCGTTCCCGTTCTGACAATCGCACACATATTCCTTCTTTTTCGCTGACTTTCCTCGAGAGGAGGTGTATAGGCTTTATACATGTTGAGGTAGCTTACGCTCTGATTGATATGCGGATCTTCTTAGAGCATAGACATCATCTGTAAGCTTTGTTAGTTACATAGTTTATACATATATAGATAAGACGACATTCAATTTGAAAAACAACATCAGACAATATAATGCGAACTAGAGATCAAACGATAATGTAAGCGCGAGATCAGATGATAAAGTAAGGACACACACTTTTAACTGTTTGTTATTATCAAAATATTTAAGGGCTACAAATTCATCCTTTATTTTAACAAACAATGTATATATGTGGAAGAGTTACAGTAATGCAGAATGGTCAAAAGAGTATGATATCATAATTATTCAGAAATGACATGTTAAATCTATCAGTTTTTACAAGAAATGAGAATCAGATCAAGCTATTTCCTTCAAAATCGGTATAAGAAAGAATACTTCCTAAAATATTTTGCTTGTTTTTTTAGTAAATAAAGAGAGACCAATCCCCTATATTAGGTGCAACAATGCTGAAATTACATCTCTTCCTAAAACATTAACATAAAAGGCCACAACTTGAGCATTCACACAAACACATAGAATGCAGGCAGTGCAACAAGATACAAACCACAAAATTCTTCATTAAGAATTTGAGCCAACAAGGCTTGAGAATAACAAATTACCTCTGTTCCAGTCACACTCGCATTTTAAAAGGTAGTTTGGTGGCACCTAATAGAAATAACAACAGAGGAAGGTAGCCAATAGAAAGAACTTGAAGAGAGATTAAGAAAAAGTGCTACAACAAATTGCTGAGCCTTTTACATAACTGTATGATGAAAAAATCACAAATAAATTCAACACATTCATCAATTGATGCAGTATGAAAATCAATTTTGCAAAAATCAATCAATAATTTCAAATGAACAAATGAATGAGTTGGTTTAGGACTTACTTTGAGAATTCAAAGAAGAAATTACGAACTAACTAAACTTAAACGCTTGAAAATGACTTTGATTGAGATTGAACAAACAACTAAGAAAGGGATTTTAGGTAGGGTTCATCAATAAACACTCACGAAAACTGGTTCCAATTCAGAATGTGAAAGGAATTGATTTTTATTTTTTTTTAAACATGTGTGGGCTGACCCCCTTTCAACCCTAGCCCAACCCTATTTTTTGGGGGGGTTGTGGGGCTAGGGGCTTAAAAAGTCCCCTCATAAAATGGGCTTGAAAAAATAGGGTTATTTAGGGGGGACAAATGGGTAAGCCCATGGGGTAGAGGCCAAATTGACAGCTCTATAAGTTAATAAGGTTGTGGAGGATCATGTAGTGGGCATGAGTCCTTGAGTAGTGGAAGTCATAGTTTGGTACACTACAAAAGGAAGGCTAGACCACCTCTAGAGGTCTAAAGGGAATGGTATCGAGTGGTGATCATCTTAATGGTCAAGGTAATGCCTAAAGTCAGGACAATCTCTTAACCAACTTGATAACCCTGACTATTGCTCAGCTTCACCAAGATTGGTGAAGAGTATACCTTAGAGAAGCCTTGTGCTCATATCTCGAGATTAATGATGATGATGACTATAATGTCAGTGTAATATTATGCAGGTATATGTACTCCCAATCGCTTCCCTATTATGAGAAATTGGATATTGCTCATCAGTAGTTAGAGTTATAGATCCATACGAAGTGTTTAGAAACTTAGGTAGAATAAGAGAACTTAAAATAAATCCTAGGTTCCCCTTGTCATTTATTAGTCAGTTGTGTTTTATCTTTATGTTGTTATGTAGGACAATCCTACATACCTTTTATGGAAGTGATTTAGAAAACAAACCACCTCACTCCTTCTTCTTTTTCTTTTTCTTTTATATGTGTGAGTTTGATCGACGATACGAGAAGATGGCACAATTTCCAATTATAATGAATATCTTCCTCTAATATAGTCCTTTTGGGATCGGGATGTATAATAAGAACATAAGGACCATTATGTATTGAGGATATCTCACAATTAGCTTTCTATCCCTATTCCCCGATCTGTTCATGCTTGCTGCCTCTATGGCCTTACCAGTCCTCCTAACTACTTTCCCACTCTCGAGATATGTTAGAGCAAATGATCCATCAACATCACCTCCAGATGGTAAGGATGATGCTCCTAAGGTTCCATTTGCAGACTCTTTGATCCACCACCAACATCTATGATCGTCGCATCACCTATTCATGTGGCTAACCTAACTCCCTCTCCTAAGTTGGATTACTAGCTAGGAATGGAAAATGGTTGGCTATCACTCTCTTCATCATCTTCATCATCAGGTCTTGGGCAACCATCTCAAGTGCCCAATGGTCATGCTCATTATGCTACAAATATAGATATGGATTCCAAGGAGATAGAGACCAACCACGGCGAGGAGTCTTTCTAGGCAGAGATCATAGACCTGGGCTAACTGCTTTTTGTAGACTATGTAGGTGAGGGATAAATGTATAGTCTCATTACTCTGACTTAGTCCTTTTTTTTGTTTTGTATGTATTTGAGTGACTCATGTATATATATTGGGCAAATAGTGATAGTTCTTGTTTTGGATGATTGTACCTTCTATCATGGTTACTCTATTGACATGTACTACCTCATTGTACATGGTTGTGATATATATGGATATGATGATTGATGTATTTATGATATCTATTGTCCTTTATTTTATTTTTCTGTTATTACACCAACGATAATTAATCTTTTGTTTTATAAACTTTAAAGTTAAGTTTTAATCACGAAAAATTTACTTACTATTTTCAAAAAAAAGAAGCAAATAATAAATAATAAAATTAATTAAAAAAATAAAGTAGATAATTGTCGGGATAAGTGTCAATGAGATTGAGTGTCACAAATTCTTAGTGGGCCTTTGATGACTTATCGACCCAACAAGGATTTGGGCATGATAGTATGTTTTTGTCATATTCAATTGGCTTAGGCCTAGTAACTAGACTCAAAATTGATAATAAGATGAATAACTCCACAACTCTTTCATATATAGCCATAACTTAATAAAATAATTTGAAATTAAAAGAACCACAATAAATTTAATAAAAAATTTAGACTTGATATAACTCACATTATCTACTCACCTACTTCTTGAGATTGCCAAAATTGAAGCTAAGGATAAACATAATTTCCACTTCCTTAGCAAGATATAATTTTTCACTTTCTTACTAATCTTATCAATGATTTGAACTTCCATATTTGTCATGATCTCACATTATATAAGAGTGTATAGTTTCAAGTATGATCATCTAATTTAACCTATATTTTTTCACTTTGTGGAATCCCTTCACTTACTTAAGTATCGAAATATCTTTACAAGTATAACCCCTCACCTACTAATTAGAGACTAACAATAACATGATCAAGAAACAAGATTGAAGGACTTCAAGGAGTTCAAAGCCAAAATTCCGAAGTAAGAAGTATCGTGAGATGTTACAATTTTTGATTTCCAAAGTTGTCCTATATTATTACTAAAAATATAAACCTTTAGTCATTCAATGTAATTGCTTCAACACAACTAAGTGCATGACTAATTTGGTATTCCTTAAATCGAGAAATACCTTTGATGTTTCGTGATTTCTCTTATATTATGCTATTTTTTTTAATTTTTTTCAAATATTATTAATTGAATTTAAATAACCACAGTTTGAATTTAATTTTAAATTTTGAATTTACGTACATATTATGTCAAATTAAAACATAAAGGCAATGTACCATATCTCTTTAATTTATTCTGATTTTCTTTCGTTAAGTTTGCTTGAGGAGTCTCTTTTGTAAGAGGTTTTTAGTTTGTTTGGGAGCTTTGGCTCCTTGTCCTTCATCCAAAAAAATATATATCTCGTTAATTTATTTTTATCTAGTAAAATGGAATCCTCATTATTAACAATAAATACATATCTCAAAATTCATGATTTCATCATTATTTAATAATGATAATATTTTTTTCTTAAATATTTTTA
Source organism: Spatholobus suberectus (assembly GCA_004329165.1). Lineage (NCBI taxonomy): Eukaryota > Viridiplantae > Streptophyta > Magnoliopsida > Fabales > Fabaceae > Spatholobus > Spatholobus suberectus. Next base: position 46,626,660 of record CM014732.1, read on the forward strand.
TTTATTTTGTAAATATTAATTAAATTTAAAAATATTTGTATAATATCAAAAAAGTCACTAGCTTTCATTACTTTAGTCAGATTACATAAGGCAACTTCGGTGGTGGACCCGCCTTAGTACCAAAAAAAATGAATAAAAAGAAACGAAAATTGAAGTTGGTGATTGCTGATACGCAAAACACTTTCTACTCTGTGTGGAACGGTTCCGTAGTCTAGCAGGCATCTCTTTTTCACATACCACTCAGGGTTGGGTCTACTTTCATGTTTGGGTGGATTTTTCTATGCTTTTGTCAAATTCAACTACTGTTTATCATTTACATCATGAAGAATTGCTAAAACCAAAAAGCAAACTAAGCAGGCTTGGCAGTTTTGGCATTTGCGTGGACTATATGTCTGACATGAAATAGTGCCTGTTTTAGAAATGATAGTTTTGATCTAATCTCTGTTTTGAATATTGTGAAATTTAGATCTTGATCATAGTATTCAGCTAAATTAAGAGGTTTTAGTTTAAGATTCTCAAATTGCATTAATACTTTAGAATGTACAAAAATTAAGTAGTACATCGTGTTAAGAGGTAAAATATATGATCCTCGTATTCTCGTTAGTAAATCCTTTTACTTAATTGCCAAAAAAGGTGTGTTACACTGCTACATTTTTTTTAATTTTTTTTCTTTGATAAAGCAAAATGTATATAAGTACCGTGGTTAAAAAAAATAAAAATGCAAGCTGGCTTGTATACAAATACTAATTTGTTCAGGCATCTGTATAATTTTTTTACGATATTAAAGTTTTCCCACATAACGAGATTTTCACAGGTACGAGATTTTCACAGGTTCAAAGCATTTGTGTGTCAATCCTTTTTGTTTTTTGATTCATTGTATGATCTTTTCTTGGCGAATTCTATGGGGAACCAGCTGAAAAAGTGGTTTACCGGTGAAACATTAAAATTGTCATAAGATATAATAATAAATTTTTTGTTTAAATATGTTTTAAGTCCCTGTAAATATGGTTCTATTTGGTTTTAGTCCTTACAAAAAATTTTGTTAGTTTTAGATCCTTGACATTTTTTTACTGTTCTTTTTAAGTCCTTAGTGCTGACTTGACTAACAAAATAAATAAAATTAATTAAGATAATTAAGGTAATAAAGAATATCTTAAATTAAGATAATTAAATTATTTTTAGGTGTGCAATTTAATTAAGTAATGTATTTATTATTTTATATGAATAAGGAAATTGCATATAATTTACGTTTATAAGTTATTTTTAATTTTTAATATATTATGAACAATAATTTTTATTGTTTTTAATATTGTTTTTACTTTTCAATTCACTAATTTACTTTTAACATTGTACTTTTTAAAAAAATAATAATTTACTTAGACACTTATAATTTATTTTTATTATATTAATTTACCTTTAGAGACAAAATCATTACTTGTGATATATTAAAAAAAAAACTATAATACAATCAGTCAAAATTAACGAATTGAAATATAAAAATAACATCAAAGTAATATATTAAAAGTAAATTATAAGAGTCTAAGTAAATTATAATTTTTTAAAAAATTACAATATTAAAAATAAATTAATGAATTGAAAAATAAAAATAATCTTAAAAACAATAAAAATCACTGTTCATAATATATCAAAAATTAAAAATAAATTGTAAAATTAAATTATATGTAATTACCTTATTTATATAAAATAATAAATACATTACTTAATTGAATTACAATCTAAAAATAATTTAATTATCTTAATTTAAAATATTCTTTGTCTCTTAATTAATATTTTTTATTTTGTTAGTCCATGTCAGCACTAAATTAACTATAGTTAATGGTAAGGACTAAAAAGAACAATAAAAAAATATCAGGAATCTAAAACTAATAATTTTTTTTGCAGGGACTAAAATCAAATAGAGTCATTTGTGTAAGGACTTAAAACATATTTAAGTTTAATTTTTTTTTGTAAAGATTACAAGTATCTTTCACTGAAAATAATTCTGTTCAAATCAGGTAGGACTACTATAAGTGATGAAACTCTCCCTTCGAGTATTTAACGCAACTGTATACTCAAGACTCGAACTCGAGACTACTGGTTAAACTAAAATAATTATCCACCAGTTGATCTACGAGCTTGGTAGTATAATAATAAAATATTGAACGGCCAAGATTTCTAACTTATTTAAAATTAAGATTTTAAAATTATAAAGTAATTCTTTCTATTATTTTAATCAGTCTGATAACCCACTAATAATCCTCTATTTTTAATGAGTATTCTCCCAACCTTCTCCCCCATTTTCGAACACCACCAAACAACTATCAAACATGACCCATGGCAGTTGCTGCCGAAGCTCCAACACCAAACAACATCCAACACGAGTCGCACGGACCCTACTTCCCCAACCAATCAAAATCAAACATTCTAAAACAAACAAATAACAAATGATATTATTATTATTTATTATCTAATTCTTGACAGGGGTAACCGTGATCTCTCCAATCAAAATCGCTGGGAAGATTGTGGGTGGAGAGAATGGGAGGTTTTTTTTTTTTTTTTTTGGGCATCGGAAGGCAACCTCACACCTCTCAATCCCAAAACCTTCTTTCACAACTCCTATGGTGTCAAACCGGAGAATCGAGTCACACGTGACCTGCCGAAGGGTCCAGACTCCTTGTCACCGTTCGAAGAGGTCGCTGCCACGAAGAGGTATTAATTTGTCTGATGCAAAGTGCAGCCACAAAGGGCCCTCGTCGCCGTCCAATGAGGTCGCTGCCACGAAGAGGATTATTAGACTCATTAAAAATGTAGAAGGAATTAATTTGTAATTTTAAAAGGTTAATTAAAAATCTTGACCGCTGGGTACTTGTTGCCGTCCTAAAATTTATCAGACTCATTAATAAAAATATAAGAAATAATTTGTGATTTTAAAATCTTAATTTTAAATAATATTGACTTAATTAATTTCTAAATTTTAGGACTAAACTCCGAACACTTATTAATGTTCATTTTCTTAATTACAAGATTTCAAAAATGTGCTGGCTTGGCTAGTAGTGCCATATCTATATATATTTTTCATTTTGCTGTGGTTGATGTGATCCATTGGTAAAGTCTTGCAAAACTTTATAAATAATAATAAAAAAAAAGTCTTGCAAGACATCTCAACTTTGGTATCGTTGAGATATTGCTGATTCTCGCAGAAAAGAAAAGAGACGAAGTGGTGAATTTCAACGCGTTTGGTATCGTTGAAATGCAGAGAAATTTTTAAAAAATGAGGTGGGACCCACGACTGATTATTTCTTCGCAAAATTGAAGAGAAAGAAAGAGAAATTGTACAGATGCTCATATTTTTACTGAAAAAAACCTTGTCTTCGTGTTGTACTCATTCTTCTCCTCGACACTGCGCCCCTCGTCGTTGCTACTATACAAGGCATTCTTCTAATTGCAATTTAAGGTGCGTTTTTTATACTGATAGACTTCAGATTTTTTACATATTTACTTAATATGCATCAAATCTGTTTCTTATATTGCTTGATTTGTATGTAATTAGTTGAAATTTACATGGACCTTGCCTCTTTCATGGCAGATTTGCAAATTTTTTTGTTCAAGAAAATCGATTTTCTTATACTAAAATCGATTTCCATACCCATTACCATGTACCAGTTGCATTGAATTGAACCCATTTTCATGACTTAGAATTGATTTACACTTTTAGGAAATCGATTTTCTTCTTCTTCCCACTCATGAAATATAAAATCGATTTATACAGGGAGGAAATCGATTTTCTTCTCCCTTGGTCACAAAGCGTGAATCGATTTATACCATCAGGAAACCGATTTTGTCCTTGCACGCTGACCACTTGGTGAAAATCGATTCTACATTGGTGAGAATCAATTTTCGGGCTTTACATGTGGGAGAATCGATTCTCCTCACTCTATACGGGTGGGAAAATCGATTTTGTAGGAACAAAATCAATTTTCCACCCATGATCCGTGCTCTTTGCTCCAGAAAATCGATTTTAGTATCCTAAAATTGATTTTGATTATTTCAAAATGTGACATAGTTTTCCTAGAAATGGATTTTGCCTTTTATTTGAAATAAAAAATTTCAATTAATAGAATGCTTATACAATGAAAAGATTGAGTAATTTTTTATTTAAAATTCACTGTAATAAATGATGTTAATGGTAAAGAATCACTATTTTGTAATTATTTATTTTTTATAAAAATTAAATTGTTGAATATGGTTTAGAAATTTATGATTATAATTAATTTCATCAATATATTTTAGTATAACAAATAATTTAGTTGATACAATATATTTTTTATTTTTCAACTTATGTACCATTTCAAATGGTCAGATGGAGGCAGATCACACTTTTTCACTTCCTCAAAAAGACATATGTATTGAACAGATGGCTAATGTTGACAATGATGACCTGGATGAGGATGAAATGTTTAGTAATGGAATGGCGGTTCAAATGTCGATAATAAGTAATGCTCAGCAGCAATTGCAAATAACGATGCAAGTTGTTGCAATGATTTTATTATGCTCTGTAGGATATGCTTTGCATTTGATGCATTTACTATCCTACAGAATTGGTAGGTCAATTAATGATGATGTTCTTCGAAGGGAAGAAAGGTGCCGAGAGTTAATGAATTATTTAATTCATACACGAAGGTGTCGGGATATTATACGGATAGGCCCTAAAGCATTTATTCTTTTATGTCAAAAACTTAGAGGAACTGGTATAGTTAAGGATAACAGATGCTCTACGGTTGAGGAACAAGTGGCAAAGTTTTTACATATAGTAGGTCATAATGTGAAGAATAGAATGGTTTATTTCTTCTTTCATCGTTCTGGAGAGACTATTAGTTGCCACTTTCATGTTGTGCTGCATTCTATAATTGCATTAGAAGGAGAACTTCTACTTCAACCGTCTGGTATGGATGTCTCACCGTACATTCTTAACAATAACCAATTTCATCCGTATTTCAAGGTATTGTCTTACAATAGGTATAGGGTTTTTATTACAATGGTTGATTAGGTCAAAGAAAATCTTAGTTAATATTGTGATTGAATTTTGTACAAAGGATTGTCTTGGAGCTATAGACGATACCCATGTTCGAGTTAAAGTGTCAAGGGTAGAGGCCTATCGGTATCGTGGTAGAAAGGATTATCCAACGCAGAATGTGTTTGCTGCTTGCGATTTTGACATGAAATTCACATATGTTTTAGCTAGTTGGGAAGGGACAACATCTGACTCTAGGATCTTAAAAGATGTCTTAACTAGGGAAGATCCTCTAATAATACCCGAAGGTTAGTAAACATTTCCTCTATATATTTAAATTATTTATAAATATGCTATTAGCTTAGTAATAAAATTGTATGGACATATGTAGGAAAATATTATCTTGGGGATGCTGGTTTTATGCTTAAAGATTTCCTTACACCCTAGTGTGGTGTTCGTTACCACTTGAAGGAGTATTTTGTTCGCGAACCACAAAATCCAAAGGAATTATTCAACCATAGACATTCATCCTTTCAAAATGTAATTGAGCGGACATTTGGTGTTTTAAAGAAAAGATTTCCGATCGTTGCTAGTGGCACTGAGCCTCATTACAATTTTCGTACAACGAGAAATATTGTAGTTGTATGTTGTATACTGCATAATTTTCTAATTGGGGTTGATAACAATGAGTCATTGCTAGCTGAAGTTGATCATGAATTGGTTGATCGTGAAGTGGATGGAATGCAAACACAACAATGTGAGGAGGATTATAGAGCTGGGGTAGATTTGCAGGATAATATTGCAAATGCAATGTGGAATGATTATCACTGTTAATTGAGTGTTTTAATTTTCTTCCAATTTTAAGTGATGTAACTTATTTGAGACATTACTTTATTACAATATGTTTTGTAAATGTTATAAATTGTTATAATTTCAATGCTAATCTTCTTTTATCTGTGTTCCTGAATTGTTTTTTTTTTCTACTTTTCCTAGCATTTTTGGTTATATGGCTAGTGGATGGAATATTTACAATTTATTTGTAGGAAACTATGAAGAAAAATATGAACAAAGGAAAATTACAAGTCGGTGACAGTGCTTAATCACCTAGAGAAATGCTAAGATGGACTAATGATATGGACAACATACTGGTTAATGCAATGATTGAAGAAATTCAAAAAGGAAATAGGGTTGACGGTAGTTGGACATCGCAAGCTTACACAAATATTGTCAATTCATTGCGAGCATCTGGGCTTCCAGATATGACTACAAGTCATGTAAAAAACAGGCAAACAACTTTGAAGGATAGGTGGCGAGAAGTCCATGACATGTTCAGTGGACTAAGCGGATTTGCGTGGAGTCTATTCACAAGGAAGTTTGAGGCGGAGGGTGAGGTTTGGGAAGACCTTATAAAGGTAAAATCAGTTCCAATGAGTTTATATTAAATTATTTCTTCGTAACAGAGTCTTAAAAGTAATGTCACATGCTGTAATTGGTAGGTTAAACCGACAGCTGCGAAACGGAGAACTTTTCAGGTTTGCCATTTTGATATACTTGAGGAGCTATATGGTTCAAATCGTGCAACAGGAAAGTTTGGATTAACTCCAAGACAAATCCATTAATCTATGGATAAGGACAACGAGACCATTGATCTCAATGACACGTATGGTGATACGATGGGCACAGATGGTAATGTTGGAAACAATGAAGATGTAAATGTTTCCACTCCAAATACTGACATGTTTAGTTTGAATGATGCATGTTCGAACCCGTCTGCTAGTGCTTCTACATCAAGGGGCACAAAGCGAAAAACACCAATGGTAGATGTAATTGATGCACAAATGGAGAAGCTAACAACAAGTCTTGATCGAGTGGCTGAGGCAATTATAAGTGGCAATGCATTGACCGAGAAATTATCACAGGTAGCTAAAAGACAAGTTGCTATTGCTGAGCGACAAGTATTGGCAATTGAGAAGTGAAATGAGATTATACATGAGCAAGTGAATGTCCTAAGGACAACCACAACACGTGTTTATTCAGAAGAAGACGTGTGGCATTTGTTGGATCAGATGAACATCGGACATGGTCACTGAATGCAGTGTTATGATTTCTTGTGCAACAATGAACGATAGAAGCGTAAACTTTTCAATGTACCTCCCCACATGAGACTTCCAACATTGATCAAAATGATGACTAATGCTGGTTTTCAGTGAACTAAGGAAACTAGAGTCATTTAGTTGAAGGAGACATTTTTTTGTAATGCACTGATATATTATTATGATTGTATATTTTGAAGTGTTCATCACATGACAATTTCTTAAAGTCGGCACATTTGTATATTATTTCTCATATCTATCTGAACAGTCAAACATGTTGTCCAACAACTTGGTTTATTGGTTATACGTATGCTATGCTTGTATTATGATAATGAACATTTATGCTTTTTCAATGTATGTTACTTTGTTTTGTCCTACCCATTTTCATGGAAAATTTGACCCTATGCTGTATTTCAAAATAAGGCCATTACTAATTGTATGTAACTAATAGCATTTTGTTTTATGGCTGTGTTCTTTGTTTTTTTTTTTTTAAGTGCAGCATAATGAAAAAAACAGGTTTGTCTAAGGAGAAGAGAACCAAAGATGGAAAAGATAAGAATAAGAAAAAAAAAAGGCGAAGAAGGAACATCCCAAGTCAATGACCCTTTACCACAAATGTTGGATTACAATCGTTACTTCAACAAAAAAGATCAGGGAGTTACATATCTTGATGAATTTCAAGCAAGGGATGTTATACAAGCAAAGATCATGGATTTTGAATTCTTCAAGAATAGTGGGCTTCAATTTGCAGAGTTACTTTCAGTACAAGGCATTGAACACTTTGTGTCCATAACTGGTACGGTTCACCCTAACTTGACTAAAGTATTTTATGCTAACTTAAAACTTTTGGATAATGGTGACCTCTGTTCAGAGGTAATAAAAATTAAGATCCGAGTCAGGCCACGTGATTGGTTAGGGTTGGCTACATTGAAATATGAAGGTCATAAGTTTCAGGTGTCAAACATGAAAGACTGGATTGATTACGATCATTCTCAGGCATTGGCTACGATGATTAGACCTAGATTGGAGCCACATTTGTTTAGAAATGCAGGTAGTTTAGCAGTTGAGGATAGATTACTGCATTATGTGTACACGCATATTTTAATCCCACGTGGAAGCAATTATGCATCCATTCAGCATGAAGATATTTTCATACTTTGGGCCATGAAGCAACACATTCAAATCAACTGGCCACACTACATTTGTCAACACATGATGAAGTGCAAGGACAATAGAATGCCTCTTCCATATGGTATACTAATAACAAAAATATTGCAACATCATAATGTATGGCTTGGATTGGAGGTTGAGATTCAACCGGGTTGGACTAATAGATTCAATGAATGTACCCTGAAAAAATTGAAAGTGATACAAGTTAATGGAGTGTGGCAACATGATGAAATGGGAGTTAACCAGCCACAAGGGGAACAACAGGATGAAGGTGACTCTGAAGATGGGCATGAACCAGATGCAATGGCTTCTCAATCAGGTCAAGTTGCCTGTGATAATGATATGCTACATCGAATATTTACTGGCATTGAAAGTTTACAAGGCGGCTTGGACAATTTAGCCATCATAGTTCATGAGGGATTTGAAAGAGTAGATCATAGATTTGATAATTTTGAGGCACGGTTCAAAGCACTTGAGCGTCACCACTACCATGGTCCATCTCAGTAGGAAAAAATTATGTTCTTTGTTTATTTCTGTCTGTCATATGTATTTTGCTACCTCGTATTTGTATAATTATCTACTCTATTTTTGTCTTTGTTGGTGAAGTAAATACTAATATGTTGAAGAATTGGTTGTGAACTACTAAACTTAAAATTTAGAATCAGTAGTTGATATAATTATTGTGTTAATTTCTATATGACTATCACAAGATATATTTACTTGGTATTTTTCATTTATATAATATAAAGGCATTTATTATTTACAAATATATAGATTTAAATATCACAATTTTTGACAACTTTCGTTTTGGACAGTTGGAAGCCAAAATCGATTTACAATTGCATGTAAATCGATTTTGGCTTCGTTAATGCAACCCACATGTTCTAGTACACATCTCCAAACTGATTTTGGGCTTAGGAAAATCGATTTTCATGTGTCATCCAATGTGTACACAATTGTCAAAATCGATTTACATATTGGGAGAATTGATTCTATGTTAATTTTCAGGATCTCGTGCTCTCTAGCAAGCAATTTAATCGATTCTACTTACAATGAAATCGATTTTTGTTACAGTTTTTGTATTTATCTATGATGGTTAATCGATTTATAACACCATAAAAACGATTCTAGTAAAAAAAAAAACTACGTTAATGTGTAGGGGTATAAAAGTAAAAATATTATTTCACTTCTTTTCTTTTCTATCAAACCAAACAACCTTCATCCCTTATTTCTACTTTATTTTGTTTCTATTTCTACTATACCAAACAACTTTAATTTCTATTCTATTTCTCATCTATTTCTCTTCTTTTCTTTTTTCACCTTTTCTCTTCTTTTCTTTTCTTTTCTCCGCTCAATACCAAACAGAGCGTTAGAAATTAAACCTTTCTACATTTCTAGCAGTGGATGTTTACGCACAATTTTAGCTCCTCAGTTTTTTCATTCTATTCCTCAATGGAGTAGAAAATTTAAAGCAATAAATTTTAGTGTACGCTAGGAAGACAATAGGAACCTATGTTTTCAAAACCGAACCGGTCATTGAACCGGTCAAAGCACTGGTTCAAAATTCAATGGTTGAACTGTGGTCGAACCGGTATTATAAAATAATAATAATAATAATTAAATAATACATAAAATAATATTAAAAAAAATATAATATCATAATTTTATAATACGAAAAACTAAAAATAAAATATAATTTTATAGGTTCTTAACATATATAATACTTAGAAAAATTCAAATTAAATGTCATAATACTTAAGTCTAAGTTTTAATAATACACATTAATATTTATTAATAAAAACAAGTTTATATTTAGAATAAAAAAGAAAATGACAAATATTTTAGGTTGGTTTTTAGTTTTTTAAGAAAAAACATCAAAATAATGTTTTATTAGACATTTTTTATTGAACCGTTGCGAACTGATTTTTGACCAGTTCACTGGTTTATAGACCAGTTTTTTGCCTGACCGATTCTCTGGTTCAATTGGACCGGACACAGGACTGGTTCACCGGCCGATCCGGTCCAATTTTTAAAACATAGATAGGAACACAACTGTCTACCAATTATCTAATTTTTTGTTGATTAAATTCAAAGCAATTTAACTATTGTGATATTTTCGTCATGCTGTCACATCTATAGTTTAATCGAAATTCTTAAAGGTTTGTCACATTTTTTTTTTTATAAAAGAATCACTTTTTTTAAAAAAACAAAATAATCACTTTTAAAAAAATTTCATGCGTTTATTTCTGCTTATTAAAATAATTAGAAGTTGAAAAGCATTTAAAATCTAATTAAAATTAGAAATTATTTTGAATAGCTTATCATAAAATGAGTTTCTTTTAATTATTTTTATAATTATAAATAAAAATAAATTAGCTTCTATTTTTTTAAAAAAATATCTAGAAAATAATTACTATATTATTTTATAACGAATCTTTTTTTTTAAATCTGTAACAAACGAACCTAAATTCATTTATGAAAATGAATACTTTCCGAGACCACTAAACGTGGAATTAAGAGATTAGAAGTCTATGGAAGTGTGAAGCATAAAAAAAAAAAACATTTTTAGTGTACTAGGTGAGAGAAGTATTTATATGAACAAAAAAAAGTAAATATGGACCACACAATACTGTATATAGACCATTATTTGACTCCTAAATGGTTAGGAATAGTGATAAAATCAAATACATATATGACAAAATATAAAATTAATTACAACTAATCTTTTTTAATTAATAGTTATTATTATACTTTATTCTCTAAAGTGCAATCTTGTCACTTTAGATGAGCCAAATTCACATAGATGGTTAGCATTAAAGAACAAATCAGTCCAAAATTTTTTGGGCCTCAAATTAAAGAACCTAGCCTATTAGGCCAATTTTGTATGTTGTAATATGTGTACGTGTATGCATGAAAAAAGACACGTGTCTTATTTATGTTTGTTAATCACACAACTTGAAGACCTTATTCAATAATAAAAAAATCCTAATAAATATGCTAAATAAAATTAGAATGGTTTTTATTTAACTTTTCTCCTCTTTCAAAATCCCAAGAAAATATTGGATTATAAACAACACAACTTATTAGTTCTTATTCACCTTATAATCACGAGGATACGAATTTTTTCAAAAACAATTCGAGTTAGTATGTTTGTTATAAGAAGCTTTCCAATAATATATAAGCTTCTATATCATGTTATAATTAGGTTAAGAGCCCGTTATTATTATGGATAGGATATTTTATTTTATTTTTATCGCACCATATATCATGTCGTTATACACAAATTATTATTTAGAGTCTTATTCTTTTCCTTTCCTTTCCTTCTTTGCCTAAATTGCTATTGTTTCGTGTATTTGTTTTGTTATTTTCGCTCTAGCTGACCACTGTCTGCGAGTTCTGTCATGATGATTTTTTTAGTCTCAAGCTAGCCCTTGTTTCGTCATGTACTCTTGCTATCTTTCCAACTTCTTCATACATATTGTCTCTATTATAACCTGTCTCTTTCCATAGACTGACTGCATTTTACCTTATCTTTTAACAGATTGGTTCTAATTCGATTTCTCTTTTAACATTCTAATTGATTAAATCATTACATGCTTAATTGATTTTAATTTTAAAATCAATTCTTGTGATTTTTAAGTTGATTTTTATTTAGGTTCAAGATGTAAACTCTCTTTCAAGCAAGATAAGCACAAGAAACTTACTCAAAACTTAAACTGAGCTCACAATACAAATATTTAAACAAACATCTAGTCTTCTAAGTCTTTTATGTCGAGTGTACGTGAAATCTTGATCAAAACAAGCTATGATTTCATAATCATCATATTCTTCATATACTCATCATCATCTTTCACAAAAAATTAACAAAATTCAATTAATATTCAGTATTAATAGAAATTTAGGTGCAAAAAAAATATATACTAATTCCTATATAGTTTTCTAAGGTTCAATGATTATTTAACTTTTTCTTTCTCTTGTTTTTCTTTTCAAAATTATGCACATAAATTTATCAAATATGAATTTATCAAAACTGTAAACTTAGAATTTTGCTTGTGCCCAAGCAAACTTTGAAAACTAGAAAGGGATTGGACTCAATTATCACATGTGCATGCTTCAATTGATCAAGTCATCCAATTCAAAATTCAAATGTATATTCACAATGTTCAACTCTTAATACATCAAATACCTAATCATCATTATGTAGTGAGCTAACTCAAGTTGATTATGACTCAAGCTCTCTTTAACAAAATTTTCTCTCACATTCTCTCCATCTTCTCCATATTTTCTTCATAGTTTCACCATGGCAACCATGACCAAGCTCCATTCCTCCATCAACCAAGGCATTTTTCCTCCACTTAAGCTTCTCCAACCTCTATCAACACCAACCCAAGGTGAGAAGCTCTCTCTCTTGTTTTCTTTCTCTAAATCGAGGTGCACACACCATTTTCTTTCCATGCATGTCAACTTTTGTTGGATGCAAGTGACATGCAAGGCTATAACACTGTTCTCCTCCTTTTCTGGCTTTGCATTGACTAATTTCAATCATCAAATCGCTACTCCTAAGTTTATCTACAATCTACGCTCCTTATAGGGACATTGTGAGTACTTTAGTCTTTTTTATGTTTTTCTTTGCAAATTGCTTTTGTAACTTTGATTTCAGGTGATTGAATTAATTGATGTGTTTAATCAATCCTAGGATATGTTCAAAGCAAATATTTGTGTAAGTGAATGTTCGAGGTGAAGCGACCTCCATCTTTGTTTCTCTTGCTGGCCGAATCTCGTAAGTAAGGGTGAGAGGGATTTCTATTCAATAATAGGCATAGGAGAGGTTCTAGGACTTACCCTATTCCTAGTAGATTGCTTGGGTGTGAATGGGATTCTAAAACCTTAAGTATTATTGTGTTAATTTAATTGTGTGATAATTGTTGTTTTGATAAATAGTATGTGTATAATCTATGTGATTGAAGGTATTATCTTTCTTAGCCAATGTGTTATATTGTTACGAGGTGACAATGAGTGTCAAATTGAGTTTTTAATCTAGCTTAGACTACAAGCATATAATTTACCAAGTGGAATCACATTCTTGATGATTCTTGGAAAAATTCATTACACTTGAGCAAAATTGTAAAAAATTACTGAGACTTGTAATGCAAGTTTACATGTCTATTTGATGGCTATTAAAAATTAAAATTTTATTCCAATTCTATGATTTATTCTGAATTTTTGAGTGAACCTTACCAATTTCTAGCAAGATTCTGCCATGCTAATTTGTGGAGAAATTATGGTTTTGTTAAATGTATTAATTGAAGACTTTGATTTTTTTTTTCCTTGATGTTGATGTATTAAGGTACAAGACTATGAAAATTGGCTTGAAAATATTAAGTAGAAAAATTATTAAAAATGTTACAAGACGATTGTGTTCATGATTCTGAAATTTCGTATCTCTGTTTATCCTGTTTTGTGAGCTAAAGTTAAGCCATTTATCGACATAATTTGGTCTTGGCAAAAATTGAAGACAATAGTAGATGTAGGATGAGGTTGCCTACGAAAAACCATCTCCAATTATCCAGTTTTCAATTTGATATGATTTTTGGAAGTAGATTAAGCCAATTTATCTTGATTCTGGAATACCTGCGTTCTTGTGATGTTTTTCACTATTAAATATTTATATAAAATTCTATAAAAATGGAAGTTTGATTCTAAACATGTTAATACATATTTCCATGAATTATGGCTTTAACAAAAATGTTTCGGACAGGGAAATGAGTTATTGAAGTTGAGGTACAACTTAGGCATAACTTAAATCTAAAATAAAATAGGTTAGCACACAGGAAAGGGGTTGAATTGTGTGCTTGTATCTTTGAAAGCTTTTCAAAAAAAAAATTCGCAATAGCAGATATAAGACCTTAAAAAGGGTGTTTGAAAACAATTTTAAAATTGTGTGGACACTATGTAAAGAAAAGGGATAGGAAGCAAGAACACAAAAGATTTATACTAGTTCACTCTATAACTTAGAACTAAGTCCAGTCTCTTAAATCCTGACTAAGGTCCACTTGGCACCTAATTAAGCAACACTTAGGTGCATAAAAAGGTCTACAAAAAGCCCAACAAGGCCCAAAACAAAACAACCTAAAAGACAAATAACAAGATAGCTAGGCTCTTTCGAGACCTCTATCATTTCCTCCTTCTTGGAAGAAATTCGTCCACAAATTTAACTCTTTCATTCCTACATGAATAAAACAAAACAAACATTAGTTTTCAATGAATGAGAAAAATCCTACAATTATGGAGACTTGAATCCCTTGAAAGGACAAATCTCTTATTATTTATGTGTTTATATATCCATCTTCTCGGATCAAATACAAGCCTAAAGAAACCATCAATTATCAATAAAATGAAAGCCATCCAAAAAGAATGAAGAATATGCACAATCCATCTATCATTAAACTTGAATGTATTATGCTTCATGTAATTTCCAAAGGAACTCCCACACAACATAACACTCTCATCATGAATTTCTTCACTCAATGAATCATGCAAGAAAGATTTAGGCACACAAAATGTAAAATTTTTGAACATATGCTCTCCATGCCTATAAAACTCATCATTCTCAATCTTTTCACAAATAACAACACATATGAAAGAAGTTTTATTATAACCATGCAATTTCAAATTATGTATATCAAGTAAATCACAAACATCATGCAAATTGAAACCATCTTGAATTAACACATCAAGGAAAACACAAGGTTTAGAAACACTTTGGATCCAATTTCTCTTCTCCCAAGGGTTGGCTTGTTCGTCATGTGCATCCACCTCCTCTCTAAATTGCCTTGCCCATTGATCTTTTATGTGTAATTCTTCCTTGGGCATCAAAACAAAAGAATAATTATGATTAGATGCACAATCAAATTTACAAGAAGAATTAAATCCAACATCCAAGTTAGAGGAAATAATAAGAGTTTTGCACTCCTCCTTTAAGGACCCCTCTTCACTTTCTTGCATAAGAGAAACATTACTTCTAGACAAGGGGTTAGAGTATAACTCTTTGCATTCTTCCTTAAGAAGCTTTTTTTCAAGTCCTTTCACAAGAGAATCTTCATTAACAAACAAAGAGTTAGAGTAAAAACAAAAACAATCATATCTTTCTTTATCTTTTGCTCTCTCATTTTCATTCTCTTTTTAATCATTTCCTTTTCTCTCATCTCTTTTTCTTCTAACTCCTTTTCCTTTTCTCTCACTCTTTTTCTCTCATTTCCTTTTCTCTTTTCTCTATTTTTTTTATCTCATTTAATTCATTTGTTAAATTCCTATAATATGGATCACTCATGAAACTCATATCAAGACTTAAGTATGAGTCTTTCTTTTCATTATTTTCTCTTCCTTTATTCTTTTTGTTTTTCTCTTCTTCCTTTTGTTTTTCTTTTTCTTCTTTTCTCTCTTGCCTTCTTTTATCTCTCCTCCTTCCTAGTCTCTCCATCCTCTCACTTATGTCCTTATAACTTCTTTATATTCTTTCAAATCCTTTATTATCCACCCTTCTCATGCTCTCTATTCCTTTTCCAAACTCATGATTTGCTATTCTAATTTGCTTCCCAAGTTTCAACAATTCCGCCATTAGGTAATCTCCATTTGTTGAAGCCATACCTACAAGAAAAGTTAGTTCACAAATAATAGAAATATGGACCTCACCACTCAACTAAGTGTATTCACTCAAGGTTCACTTGTGTTTCACTCTTTAGAGACTTTTTCTATAATGTGCACACTTGTCTTTTTCCACTCTTGTTCCTCTTTAACTCTTACAAAGAACCTCCAAGTTCAAATAAAGAAAGTATTCAATGTGAAATATGTCACAAATTTCAAGCTTAACTTAAGAGGCCAAGAATAGAAATACTTTAGACAAAACCAAGGAAATTTTAAAGACAAGCAATAAAAGTTCAAAAGAAATGAAAGTTTACTCAAAGGAATGCCAAGTAAGACAAAAACAAGACTCAAGGACAAAGATTTAACAAACAACTAAAGATAGATGAAGAACAAGTACATTCTCCCCACCAAAATAAAGACAAAAGTATATGAAAGAAAATTGTTATCACTATGAGAGTTGACTCACTAAAGAGGGCAGGTTTTCTTTTATAATTTGGGCAATTTTATTTTTTATAATTATTTTTTTTTACAATTTGCCCCCTAAACTTTTTATAATTGCACTTGGACCCCTAATTTTTTTGTATTTTCATTTTTGCCCCTATAAAATTGCCAATTGGTCCTTGAATATATTTTTTTTGGACCTTCAACTTTTTTTTATTTGCAAAAATGCTCCAACTCTCTCCAAACACAATTCTAATGGATCAAACAAGTGTTCTACCACAAAAATAACCAAAAACACCTCAAGAACAGTATGAGTGTTCTTCCCTAATTTCAAAATTCAAAACTCCCAAAATCATGTTTAAACCTCCAATCAAGTAATTTCCACCAACATTTAAGTGTCTATATGTAAAATAACACAAATCAAGTATGGATTTAACACAAAAACATAAACAAACATAAATCTAGATGAATCAAAATCTAGATCTAACAAGAACAAAAGAAGAATACCAAGAACAAAACTATATAGAATTGGCATAAAATTAGATGAATTAAGAAGAGATCAACTCAAACAAGACTAAATGAACACAAAAAAAAAAATAAGACACAAGAATTATGCAAGAAAACTCACAAATTTGCTGGATTCGCAACTTCGATGTTGCACCCGCCTAGCGGTTAGGGAAGCTGTCCAGCGCACACGAACACGAACAAGAATCGGAACTATGAAATCAGCGCACCCGCCCAGCGGGTTACGGAGGCCGCCCAGCGGATACAAACCAGAATTGGTGTTGAATTTGGCTCTGATACGAAATGATAGAGGTCTCGAAGGGGCCTAACTATTTTTTTATTTGTCTTTTAGGTTGTTTTTGTTTTGGGCCTTGTTGGGCTTTTTGTAGACCTTTTTATGCACCTAAGTGTTACTTAATTAGGTGCCAAGTGAACCTTAGTTAATTTTAGTTTCTAGCTTATGTTTTAGTTTTATTTGTATTGGGTCTTTTAGTTTGTTTGGACTTTTATTAGTTTGATTGAACCTTTTGTTAGTGATAGTATAAATAGACATACAGGACATCTTGTAAGAAACTTTTGGTATTATTGAATGTGAATAGCTTTTGCTAATTAAGACAATATTGTTCCTCTTGGTTCTTGCTTTGAACCTTTTGATTCTTATCAAAGAATTCTATTCTTGTGGCAAATCCTCTTCGACTTATCAATTTTCGGATTGTGGCGTCGTTCTTATCCATTTCTTATCCTTTTCGCTTTTCTTTCCATCAATTTTGGTTTCGATCTTAATACTTTTGGTGTTGAATTTTGTGATCCACTTTGGGGATACATCACAAGTATTCTCATTGTCTCTCCAAACTTACAATAGACCATAATCTACACCAAAATTACTAACAACCCAAGTATTATTTTTCACTAAGCCTCTCTAGGCTCTTAATAGATCAGTATAATCTTAATGTATAGAGTGAGGATATGACAGTTAACTACAGGGAAATAACTTTGATACAAAGATTTGTGAAAGTTGAGGATCACCCAATTAAACAGTAATAGATTAGCTTATGCAAGGTTCTCTCGTATTCTTGTTGTGTCTTTATTCTTCATGAAGGTCTCCTTTTATAGACTGAGAAAATGATCGTTTTAAAAATTTATTTAATATAATAATATAAAAATCTAGATTTAGCCTTAATTTCAATTTAAATTTAGTAATAATTTAGTCAAACATAAATACAAATATCTAAAATCTATGACTTTAATTATAATTTATTTTATAAAAAATAACAAATTATTACAAAATAAGGTGAATTAAAGGTTAGTATAAAATAAAAAATAAACACTTATTTACTTATTCCTATTCATATACATCACAATTCATTTGATTATAATTAATATCAAATATAATATAATCTAAAAAAATCTAAAAAAATTAATTTGGTCATTCAATCTCCTAAAAATAACGATAACATTATTAATAACAATAGTAATAACAAAAATAAAAAAATAAAATAAAATAAAATAAAATAATAATAACAATAACAATAACATTAATAATAATAATAATAATAATTAATTAATTTAATTTTTTTTTATCTCTTTGGTATGTTGCAATAAAGCTCAAGACGTGAGCATGGGCTTCTAAGCAGTCAATTTAACTTGTAATTTGTTGTATAGGTTATTGTAATGCGAGGTCATTTTTAGGATTGATGACTATTTCCACAAACTAATATTTAGTATGTTTTGTCTTCACTCACATACTTGTTATGAAAATTTTCAAAACATAGACTTAGGTTCATGAACCAACACGATTTGTGTGTAATTGGTTTGGATCGAGTACCTGTGAGTAAAATAAATGAAAATTTTCTATTAATGGTAACAAGAAACATGCAATCATGAATTGTAGAAAGTGGTAACAATTCTTTTAAATTAAAAATGCTCACTGAAGCATCTAATAGCAATGTCTACGTGACGGCTTTGGATGGATAAATGGGCACCTGCTCTCCTTAGCCAACTTATTAAGAGCCCTATCCCAAATAATATGGATGATGATACCCTCATCCAAGACCTGCTTCTGCCACATAATCGTTCATAGGACATGCAAAAGCTAAACAATTGGTAACATATTAATAAAGTGTTGATATATATTAAATATTTAAAACAATAAATTGAAGATGAATTATTATTTATTTATCTATAGCAAAGTTAAGACAAAATGATAAGAACCTAACACCACTACAGAAAAGGCTTTTTAAATAGGTTAAAAATGGCTTTTTAAATCGGTTTTACAACCGATTTAAATACAGCTGATACAAAAGAAATTAACATTTTAAACCGTAAAACAAAATGATGTAAAAAAAACTTTTTAAATCAGTTCTTTGTAGAACCAATTTAAAAAGTATCGTTTTTTAAATCTGTTCTCTCTAGAACCGATTTAAAAAGTACACTTTTTAAATTGACTTTTTAAATCGGTTAATGCACAACCGATTTAAAAAGTTTCATTTTTTTTAAATACCTTAATTGTTTTCACATATACAACCAAAACTTGATACAGACAGATACCACAGAAACAGCCAGAGAATTCATTCATCGGAAGTCAGAATTCATTTTTTAACCAACAAAACTTCATAACATATTTGAAACATATGAAATAAAAACTATTATTCTTTTCTCTCTAAAGCCATTCTAAACAAACTATCTATTACTTAGTTCAACAAAAAATTTTGCCCAACATCGACGGATGTCTAGCAAGTCTTCATGCGAGAATGGTTCCCTATCAATGAATAACTGTAACATAAAAAAATAAGACAAATCATTAGTCAACCACCTACAATAATAAGTATTATTGTAACTTAATAAAAATTATATTACCTCGTCCCATGAATTCACAATATCTGCTCAAACTATGGTTTACATATGTTTCATAACATAATATCCACACTCATAGCTCCCTACTTGTTTGTTAGCCTACCAATGAAATTTTTTTAGAAATGACTGTAAAAACAATTACAAATTGTAATAGAATATGCAGTTGTAAATTACTTACATAAGGAAAAAACCAACTAGGCTTCCTCCGTAGTGACACGTGCCTACTCGCCAATGTTTGATATCCAATCATGACTCTGATTAAAAAATAGATATACAAGACATGTTGTAGGTTTCATAATTACAATATAAAGCATGACTAAAATATATTATAAATAAAGAATTACCTTTCTATTAGTTGTTTCAAATATTTGTTAGGCTTCTTATGCAACAAACACAATAAGGCCACAATATTGTCCCTAGGCCAAATAATTAGCGATTGCCAATGCGAGCTGCATTGCAAAAAGAATATATGTGATGAGATTCAAAAATCATTAAAAATCATTTGAGTAAGAAATAACTTGTACTTACCAATGCAAGTATGGTGTTAGGTAACACCGTTTTTGTCTATTACACATCCAATTCTGAATGTAGGCCTGAGAATCTTCATCCTTATTTTCTATCTTCTGAATAGGCAATGGGTCAATAAATCCATATACATTCTCCCAACCCTTTGAGAGACAGAGACGATGCATGTATCTAAAATATACAAATGAATGTTAAATATAATATTGAGATGCGTATTTAAGAGATTAACAAAAAAATTAAACTTATAGCAACCACAATTGAAGAACTAAGATATTTAGCATGTCATTGCCAGTACAAATCTAATACATCCTTCTGAGTGATCCATAGGTCTACACCACTAGGTCTACCGAGGAATGTCAGTTCCTAATCTATTTGAACAACATCTGTGCCCATACTAGATGCCACTTGCCACAAGCATGTTATTGGATCAACTTCAGGTTCCAATTTTTTGGGTGGAACATCTTTCTTAGACGGTTGAACATCCTATGAAAAAAAATACAAAATAAGGTTATAAAATACATTCAAGTTATTTTAATTTGTAATAGAAAAAAAATTATTTAAGATGACTTATGAATATACCTTGATTGATGTGACCTTTATAAGTCGTCTCGGCTATTGAATGAACTGTTTAAATGCCTATCCAACAGTCTGAACCTCCTCGGTGGGTACAAGAACTTGAGCATATGCATCCCATATTTGTTCAACCACCACCCTTGCCAGATCATCCTCAACAGTCTTGTGGTGTATGTAACACCCTCACTTTTATTTAATTAATTGTTTTATTTATTTATTTATTCTATATTTAATTCTGAAAAATCGGGAAGGAATCTAAAAATTCTGATCCCCACAGTTAAACTCAGAATATTGAAAACTATCTAATTGTGATTTTCAATAATTTTTCCAAGTTGAAGCCCGGAGAAATTCGAAAATGACGATTTTGTCCTTATTTGTCAATATTAAGGGCTGACATGAAAAAAATATTCAATTGATATTAAAATGTCAAATTGAGTTTAAAATCATGTCATATGTATTAAAATATAATTTTGGGAATTTTTTGGGAATTTTCTGAAATTCCTGTACAACATGACCAAAATACTCCTAGTTGTCAAATAACCAACTCAGTATTGGTTTGACATCCAAAAATGATGAAAATGATATTTTTAATACATTTCTAGGTAAAATATGTAATTTTAGAATTTTCAGTAAAAATTTGAGCATTTATTGAATTAAAATGAATTTAATATGAATTTTCTAAGCTTAAAATATATAATATATATATTTATAATTCGAAAAAAATTAAAATTTATTTTTAGAAATTATTTTTGATGAAAAATATTACATTTGTTCAGATTTATATCTAAATTAATTATTTTGGTATTAAAAGTTATTTTTTTCAAGTTTAGGCGATTTTATCGGTACCGGCTAATTAATTAACAGTCAAAATTTATACTACAAATATTTGGGACAGCTGCTATCCCACGTACCAGCTCTAGCAAGGGGTGATTCATCCCCTATATGAATATGTGTCCCTAATAAAAAAAAATAAAAATTACATTTTTGACATCATGGATGACATAACTCCATGGACACCTAGGTTCATTTTTTTCCTATAAATAGCCATCACTTATAACTGAATTTTTCATCCCATTCCTCCTTTCACCACCGTAAGCTTCCATAGAGAAATTTTCTCTCTTTAGAAAATTTTCTTTTACTTTGTTTTTATGCTAAAATTCTACTAGTTTTCCGATAACTAGTAAAAATCCTCTTCTAGGAGCTCTGTACCAACAACTTCACCAACTCTTTGAGGTAATGGGGGGAGTGGGGTTGGTTCTAATTTTCAATTACTTTGCATGTTGGTAGGAAGGGTTTTCCCCTAAACCCGTTTAGGCTTTAGTTTTACTATTAATATTATTGTTATATTATTTGATGTTAAACTTTAAATTTTGCTAAGTTATTATTTTGCTCAAATTTAAATTATTAAATTATACCAAGCTGTTACTCTGCTCAATTTTAGAAAATTAAAATGCACTTGCTAAGCTGTTACTCTGCTCATTTTTAGAAAATTAAAATGCATTTACTAAGATGTTACTCTGCTCAATTTTAGATAATTAAAATACTCTTATTAAGTAGTTATGCTGCTCAAATTTAGACAACCATAGTATAATTATTAAGTTGTTATACTGCTCGAATTTAAACAATTACAGTAGAATTACTAAGCTGTTATACTGCCCAAATTTAGAAAAAATATTTTTAGCTATTATGATAAATAATTAAATTATCAAATTTTAGTAATACTCAATTAGTTTAGCAAAAATAGTAGAAGAAATAAACCATAAATCTCATAATATGAAACTAAAGATAGAAATTATTTTATAAGCTATTTATGAATTTATTTTTAGAAAACTACTATAGAAATTTCAGTTTAAGTTCTTATCGTTCAGGTAAGGTCTAGACACACTAATAGACCATCTGTAAAAATTTCATAAATTTTAAAGCTTATTTAGTACTTTTAATTGTGCTCTATAAGTGCCTGTGGACACATTTTTCTTAGAAATACTGAATTTCAAAAATTTTCAAAAAAATTCTAAAAATTCATGATAAAATTCTAATTATTTTTCTAAGTTTAAAAATTATTTTTATGGAATTTTTTGACCATTCTATGATTTATTTCTTAATTATCAGTCTTTATTTTAATTTGTATATCTTTATTTTTATTGAATTATTGCTTATGTGCTTTAATTTGAATTATGACTTATGTGAATGATATGTATGGATCAAATCTCTGTAATATAAGGCAGATATATTAGTAGAAATTATACTGGTGCTCAAATACTTGAGACCAGAATGAACCTTTAGAAATTAATATATTAGTGAGTAATGTAAAGCAAGGGACATGCAGTGGCATGACACCCTGTTAGGGAAGCTACAGTTTGGTACGCTGAGGAATGAAAGGCAGGGACCCATTTGGGAGGTCTCGGGGGTAGGCATCGAGTGGTGAAAGTCCTAATAGCCAGGGTAGCGCCCGTGAGCTGGGATATTCACCTGACCAAGCTCGATAACCCCGACAACTGCTCAGCATTCCAGGATTGGTTTGAGAGTATACCTCTATAAATGGACGTCCTGACTGATATTTGTTCCTCATTGATGATGAGGACTGTACCATGTGATGATGTTGATGAAGTATATGTACTCCCAGTCACTTCCCAGGTTCTGTTAAGAACTATTACTCACTGATGGGAAGTATGGATCCATACCAAGTCAAGGGTAGTGTAGTATAACTTAGAATAAACCCTAGGTTCTCTTCATTGATTGTATTTAAATTCCTACCATACATGTGAAAGTGATTTAGAACAAATCACCTCACTCCATTATTTTTGTTATGCATGTTGAATCGTGATTATTGAAGATGATAACAATGCCTGATGATGCTGAGGAAGAGCCAGAGGATACTTCTCCAAATTTGAAGACCTAGTTTATAATATTTTCTTAAGGGATAGGGTAGATAAATACTGCTCTGTATAGGATCTTTTTTTTATGTATATATTGGGTTAGGTAGTATATGTCTTTTGATGTATTTTTGTTTTCTCTTCGACTATTATGTACTACTCAAACCATGATGTACAGTTGGATATATATATACATAAGCAGTTTTTATCATTTCACTTCTATTTCTAAATTCTGTTTTTCTATTGCTAGTATCAAAGAAAAAAAAATTTACTCACATTTTCATCAACTTAAAATAATAATTAAATTAATATGAATTATATTTAAAATTAAAGGAGTGTTACAGTGTATGGTAGGCCCCAAGTTATATACTCTCCCAAAGGCCACTAAACGAACAGGCTCTCCATCAACATATAACTAACACTGCTTATAGATATTAATGTCAGTCTCCTCCCTAAAAGGATCAGCAGCAGCATAGCTTCCCTTTGTGCTAACACGTATAGGAGTATGAGCTTGTTCTGTTTGGACATTTGTATTTTGTTGTGAAAGACCCAAAGATGTCAGCTCCGCTCTAATCTCCCGTCTCAACTGTTCCTTAAGCTCATTTCTAATCTCCTGCCTGATTTGCTCCACCTCTTCCCTGGTGACAATTCTGTAGTTGGGCCCACTACGTGAGGGTGGTCCATACTAATCACGAATACCAATACCTAGTCCAGCTGCACGAACCAGGATGCTCTAGTCTCCCAATAGCTATTGTTAATATATCCTCACGTCCATGAGGAACAAATGTTCCCTGTGAGGTCTACTCAACCAGTGAGTCCTACAACATTTAATTCAAGAAATGTGTAAAAAATATGGTGTATGAAATTACAATTATAATTTGAAATAAAAAATGACTTACAATCTTTTCAGCAACAACGCGTGTCTCGTTCGATATATATCCGCCCGATTGTAGCGTGCGGGCCACCTTCCATTAATCCCATCGTTGCGGTGGTGATGGAGGAGCAATATTTGCAGTAGAACCAAATGCCGAGGCTTCTAGTTGACGTTGCCTTGCCTTCTCTGTCATTATCTTCTGCTCAAGCAAGTTATATCACCTATGAGACAATATGTAGGGGTAGACATTCTTGGATGCAATCGCTTGTCCTTTTTTTCTCTTCTCTTGCGCATAATAAGACACTATTAAATTGAATAAAAATTAATCAAATATTGTTGTATGATTAGAAAAATATGATTGTAGCTAAACCTGGAAAACAGAATCCTCCCGGCTTTCAACAAACTTTGCCTATGTATCCTCATCCAAAAATGTATACTTTTCACAAGGAGAAGTGTCTTTCAACTTTCCATATATGTATCTCGTGGTGAGTTGTATCTTAAATGCCCTCCAACGCTCAACCGCAAGTGAGAGCAACTTCTTTCTCAATATGGCATTATGTAGAACATCATAAGTCAACTACAAAATAAAAATTAAATAGTTAATGTGTGATAATAATATGGTTAAATATAATTTATATATTTAAATTGTAGAAATAAAATATCGTGATAGTTTGCCATATTTGGTTCTTTACGCTCTCCTCCACATGGTCCCAATCCTCATAAAGGATAGAGACCTTACTCCGAGCAAGAACGCCCACAAAACTAATGAATTTTGTGGTGTTTTCCCCCTTAGGTGCCCCACTAAGCATGTCAAATTGAATTGGTATCATATGGTCACCAACTTGACTGAGAGTCAGTTCTTTTAGGCGTGTACCTCTTCTACCCTTTTTTTTGGTAGACTCATAAAATTGGTTACCAGAAGAATCAGCCATGACCTGTTTGGAAAAGAAAAAAAATTGTCAATACCATCATTGCAGAAGTTTGAAATTTTCAAAGATAAACATAATGATACAAAGAATTAAACAATATAATAAAAATTATATAATGTCAACAAGAATATACAACATAAACATAAATAAGTTACTAACATTGTCAAGTATGAATGTTTTCCCATATTCCTTCATGGTGATCATCACGTGTGGCATGTACATCATCCACTTCATTTTCATCAATAATAGTCGGCATTTGTGTTGAGAAAGAAGGAATCTCAATAAAATTAGAATTTGAGTCTTCTTTTTCCTGACTAGCATGCACACTTCTTCCTTGGAGAACCACTAACCATCTCTTGTTAGAAGGTCACTAACATAAAAAACTTTTTTTGCTTGGTATGCCATAATAAAAGGCTTCTCCTTATAACCTACCTTGCTAAGATCAACCAATGTGAACCCTAACTCATCGGTTTGCATCCCAGTATTATTGTCAACCCACTTACATTTAAACACAGGTACTCTGAATTTTATGTAGTCAACTTCCCATATATCTTCAATACCTCCAAAGTAACACATGGATGCCATAATCGGGTTTTTATCTTTTGAACTAGAGAAGTGCATGGAGTCAGCCACAACCATAACCCCACTATTTTGCACGGTACTTTTCTCATCCAATGACTTTGTATAGAAGGAGAAGTTGATGATATCGTATCCAGTCCAACATATGACATCAAAGTTAGGTCCATGTGCTAGCCATTTTAATGCCTCAAAAGCATGATCGTCATTCACAACTTGTTCTTTAAACCAATTTAAGAATGTTTTGTTATGCTTAGTCAATTGCCATTTCTCCGGCATTTTAGGATTATTTTTCTTGACAATGTTTTTGTGAGCAGAAAAATAAGGTTCAACTTCATCAATGTTATTCAATATGTAGAAATGTGCTTGCAGAACTTCCTCCTGATTCATTTGTTTAATGTTTACACCTCGAGTACCCTTACCAAAAAATCTTCCCTCATGACGAGATGTTGGAAGCCTTACAGGTTCAGCTTGTGACAGGTATTATGTACAAAACTAAATGGCTTCTTCAGCAATGTACCTCTCAACAATGATGCTTC
The DNA here is from genome assembly GCA_004329165.1 of Spatholobus suberectus. Taxonomy (NCBI): domain Eukaryota; kingdom Viridiplantae; phylum Streptophyta; class Magnoliopsida; order Fabales; family Fabaceae; genus Spatholobus; species Spatholobus suberectus. The sequence goes on from CM014732.1 coordinate 46,653,265, forward strand.
TGGACAGTATGGATTCTTACTATACCCTTTCAGGATCTTCATATATCGTTCAACAGGATACATCCACCTTAAATAAACCAGACCACAAATTCTAATATCTCTCACTAGATGCATGATTAAGTGAACCATGATGTCAAAAAATGAAGGAGGAAAATGCATCTCTAACTGGCACAATATAATAGCAGCTTCATTTTCCAACTCATCCAACTTCATAGGGTCAATGACTTTGTTACATGTGGCATTAAAGAATAGGCACAGTCGCGTAATGGTCTCTCTAACTTTTTAGGCAATATGTCACAAATAGCCACTAGTAGGAGTTACTGCATCAAAACATGGCAATCATGCGACTTTAACCCAACTAATTTGAGATTTTTTAGTGACACAAGGCTCTTGATATTTGAAGAGTATCCTTATGGCACCTTGACTCCCTATAGACACTTACAAAAACTTGTTTTCTCTTCTCTTGACAAGGTATGACATGCTGAAGGCAAATATGTCCACTTACCCACTGATTGTGGACCTAACTGGAGGCGTATACCCATCTCAACCAGATCTTGACGAACATTCAAATCATCCTTTGTCTTGCCTTGAATGTTTAAAAGAGTGTCAATTACATTGTCACACACATTTTTCTCAACATTCATGACATCTACACAATGTCTAACATCTAGATAGCACCAGTATCAAAGATCAAAGAATATCGACCTCTTCTTCCACAAGGTTTTTTTAGTAACTCTCTTGTGGATCTTTCCAAATTGGACGTTGATGTCCTTCACTTGTTCATAAACTTGCTCACCAGTTAAAATAGGTGGTGCAATACCATCCTCTTGACATCCATTGAAGGCTTTTTTAAGTGATATGGGTGATTAGGCTTGAGAAATTTTTGATGCCCAGTGTAAATTGTTTTCTTTCCATGTTTTAGTTGTACGTAACATGTGTCTTCTTCACAGATAGGACAAGCGTTATGCCCCTTAACATTATATCCACTCAAGTTCCCATATGCTGGAAAGTCATTGATGGTACAGAACAACATTGCACGCAACATGAAATTTTCATGACAATAACCATCATACACATGAACACCTTCATCCCACAGCATTCTCAAATCTTCAATCAAGGGATGTAAATAGACATCTATGTCATTTCTTGGCTGTCTTGGACCCACAATCATCATAGATAGCATAACATATTTTTGCTTCATGCACAACCAAGGAGGCAAATTTTAAATAATTATAAGAACAGGCCATGAACTGTGCTTACTGGATAAGTTCCCATAAGGATTCATTCCATTCGTAGCAAGTCCTAGCCTAAGGTTTCTTGCCTCAGTCCTAAAAACTAGAAACAAACGATCAATTTTCTTCCATTGTGGAGAATCTATAGGATGCGAAGCTGTTCATCACATTTTCTCCCATTTGTATGCCACGTAAGGTTCTTTGTGTCATCTACATTGGAAAATAATCGCTTAAACCTTGGAATTATTAGAAGATACCATAATACCTTAGCAGGGGGACCCTCATTTGTGCTCTCATCAATATTATCACCCTTCACTTTATACCGTGATACCCCACACCTGGGACACTTGTGCAACTCTTCAAACTCTTCTCTATACAATATGCAATCATTAGGACACGCATGTATTTTCTTGTATTCCAATCCCATCGGACACAACACCTTCTTTGCCTCAGTTACGTCTTGGTAACGTGTTACCTTCTAGAAGCATTTCATTCAACAACTCAAGCAATTCAGTGAAACTTTTATCACTCCACCCATTTCTTGCCTTGGCATCACTAATCTTAACATCGCTGACAACCGTGTGAATTTAGTGCACCCCGGATATCGAGGCTTATCCGCATCACTACACAAAGTGTCGTACACTTGAGCTCGCTAAAAAGACTCTGGTCCAATATCATGGATCATGTCCTCTAGTTGATTATCCATAGGTACATCAAATTGATCCATTTGAGACATACTTGGCATGTCTAACAATTCACCATGCCATGTCCATGTTGTATAACTCTTGCAAAAGCCATCACAAAGGAGATGCTTCCATATTTGCTCAAGTTGCAATCGTCTCTCATTCAGACAATTAACATAAGGACAATAAAAGAACCCACCACTATCAAGAAGATTTCTTTCAGCAAATTGGATAAACTCTTCCACTCTATTCTGATACTCATTAGTTGTACATCTAGAATTAATCCAACTACGATCGATAACTTCCTTTTGTGATCCACAAACCATATCTTAATGCATGTAAATCTCACTTTTTTAATACAAGGTGTGGTCCTATCCTATTCAGAAAGTCATTCTTTTAAACTTAATTAATACGTATTAGTTTAGTCTCATATCTTAAATTTGACAAAATTTCGACAGCATTTTGCATTGGTCTCCAAGTACACAAAATGAAAGTGGTGACATCAAGTTCACTACAGTCAAGTATGCACCCGGAGACACAACACGAAATGAGTAAACCGTGCTTGTTCAATTTCCTCAACTAGAGATACTTTGTGTTGAAGTACTTCAGGAGGGTGTGCGTTGAAGCGTCAAGCATGAATAAGTTTGGGATACCTCTTTCTGATGAACCATTTGAGTGGCAAGTGTTTAATGGATCCTGGAGGCAAAGCCAAGTATGCGACTAAAGGTTGATGGACGTAGTCTTCCATGTATCGCTCAAAAGATGTTGGCGAGTAGTCAAAGTCGTACCCTGGCTTCGGAAGAGGTTCTGGATGCAAAATCATTGCGTTGTCGTCCATCAGGTTTTGCTGGTTCCCTTTGACAAACAATAGGTTCCTTTTATTTTTTGTTTTCTCCAAGTATTCTGTGCATCCAACGAATGTAAAAGATATAGCCATTTACATGCTCAGAGTTGAGGAGGGCTGTGTTGGGGGCCTTAATAGAAAGGTATGTTTTAGTGAGGTCAGGAGTGGGAATGGTGCAAACATAACCATCATCACCAGGCAATAACATGTCTGGTTCAGGTGTAGTGTAAGTTGGTTGGTACCATGGTGGGTAATCGGACAGTGTGGCTGGTGTTTAGGCTTGGGTTGGGTTTGGGTTTGTGTTTGTGTTTGGTTTGGGTTTGGGTTTGGGTTTTGTGTTTGGTTTTGGATTTGCTACTCAGCAAGCTCAATAATAATAGATTTAACAAAATCATCTTCAGATGCAATACCAACATCAGGGGCAGATGACTTACACTTCTTTGTCATTGTAGATGTTGATTGAGTTTCTGCTGGACGTTTGAGAGAGGAGTGGGTTGGACAGCAAGAGCTTCTAGTTAGGAAGGAGCTACAACAATGGTAGTCTTCTGCTTCTTCAAAAGAACTATGAAGGGTTCGCTGTCCTCATCGTCAGAGTCCTCTTGCAATTGAAGTCTCCTTTTAGCAGGTGTAGGTGGAGGAGGTGCAACACTAGGCGGAGTAGGGAGAGCAAGAGCTTGTTGAGTCCTGGATCTTGTAACCCTGGACGACATCCCTTTGGACAGTTGCCTCCTTGTAGACAGTCTGGTAGTTACAATTGGATGGACGAACAGAGCTTCCTCGTCCAATTGCTTAGCTTGTTGGGCAGCTTGTTGCATTGCAGGTTATGGTGCTTCCTCTATAGGCTCTTCCTTGACATCAACTGTCTTGGCAACGGCTTTCTCCAGGGGTTTCAGGATAAACCCAGCCTTCATCTTTGTAATGTTGTTGTAGCCAAAGGGCAATTGGGTGAACTTGTGACCACCACCCAGCACTCTGATCTCAGCCTGCTCACCACCAAATAGAGCAAAGAAAATGTGATATACCTATTGCAACTAGAATATCCTGTTCAGTAAGGTAGTATAGGTAATCTGGTCGAATTCTCCTCGTCCTCTCATGGTCTTGAAGATGTTGTTGAGGATGAGGTGAAGAAGGTTGAACTGTTGTCCGGTTATCATGTGGAAAAAGACGAACTGGTGCAGGAAGGTTACGCTCTCCTTGGAGCCAGCCTTATGAAGTATACCCTTGTTCAGAAACTGATGGTATACTTTGCCTTCCTTTGTCAATTTGCTATACTCCATAACACCTTTTGCTTCTGGTCCCATAAGAGCAGCATCCACAGTTTCATGTCCTCCAAAATTGTTTTCCCATCCATTCTTTATGCAAGAGCTAGCTCGCTCGCAACTAGTGGCTTAAGCGATGCTCCCCAGGTCTAGGATGACCTTCACTCCCAGAATAGTGCTAACCACACTATTTTTGGTGAACTCTGCAGTCTTTTAGAAGTGTCTGATGAGTGCTAGATAGATGATCTCATTCAGATGGAAGTAGTTCAAGATACCACACGAATGAGGTTGTCCTTTTCCTTGACCTTGACCCCCATACCATCAAGAGCTTTAATATCAAAGCGACTCTCAATTAGAACGATAGCTTTGTTCTGACTCTTAGCATGAGTTGCAGCTTTCATGGCAGCGTCTATCTTCTCCATCACCATTGTTGAAGGTTAGGGTTCAAAAGGTTTCGGAAGATAGAGAGAGAGAGTAAGAGAAATTTTCTCAGAGGTAGCAAAGGAGATGGTAGGAATGTTTAGTTTGTAGAACCTTTGAGTGTATAGGAAGTAACCGAAGGGTTTCTGTTTTGGCAGTTTTTGAATTTTGAAGAGAGATAATGCGCATTTAATGTTGGTTCAAGCGCGCACATTTCTCAATAGTGGTTTACGGCGTAGTAGTGACTCAGACAGAGAATAAAGTATTTATTTCAAATCATTATCAGTGAAAACATGATTAAGTATGGATGAAGATATTTATGCACATAAATATGAACCGTTACTGAATATGAATTGTAATGCTAATGGACGTATGCATGATAGACGATGATATGATAATGGACGTTGTATGGTATTGGACACTACTTGTTATTGGACAGTCAAGGCACATGAAAGTAATCTATTCCTTTATAAGTTCCATACCAAGACGATCTCAAATATAGACGAGTTTATCTTTAGGAAATGATTTTATAAATATGTCTGTTAACTAATTTTCAGTATTAATGAACAGAATATTAATAACACCTTTTTGAACATAATATCTTATAAAGTGATGTTTTATTTCAATGTGCTTTGCTCTAGAATGTAGTATAGGATTCTTAGATAAGTTTATGGCAACAGTATTATCACAGAGGATAGGAATTTTATTCTCGTAGATACTGTAGTCCTTTAATTAATGCTTGATCCATAGAATTTGTGAGCACCAAGACACTATTGATATGTATTTTGCTTCTACTGTGAATAGGGCAATTATTTCTTGTCTTTTGCTCGTCCAGGAGACAAGACTTCCACCAATGAAGTGACATCCTCCATTGGTGCTTTTTCATTCTATTTTGTCTCTAGCATAGTCAGCATCATAGAATCCAACTAACTTGTACTCTTTATTCGACTTAAAGCATAGACCAAGATTATTGGTTCCTTTTAAGTATCTAAATATTCTTTTTACTGTTGTGAGATGAACCTATCTAGGATTAGATTGAAAATGAGCATAGAGGCACGCATTAAACATGATATCAGGTTTGGATGTTGTAAGATATAGTAGAGATCCAATCATACCTCTATATATGGTTTCGTCTACCTTTTTGGATGTGTCGTCCAATCCAAGTACTGAAGATGGATGCATTGGTGTGCTCATTTCTTTGGCATCATCCATATTGTACTTCTTGAGTAGCTCTTTAGTACACTTCATTTGATGTATGTATATGCCACTGCTTATCCGTTTTATTTGTAATTCCAGAAAGAATTTCAATTCTCCCATCATGCTCATCTCGAATTCTGTTGTCATAAGCTTGGAAAAATCTTTACACAAAGCTTCATTAGTAGCACCAATATGATATCGTCCACATAAATTTGCACAATAATAAAATGTGAGTGAACGTTTTTGCGAAACAGAGTGGTGTCTACCTTTCCTCTAGAGAATCCATTTTCCAAAAGAAAAAAACTTAATTTTTCATACCAAGCTCTAGGAGCTTGCTTAAGTCCATACAAAGCCTTTTTAAGTTTGAAAACATGTTTAGAAAGAGTATCACACCCAAAACCAGGTGGTTGTTTCACATAAACTTCTTCATTTATTATGCCATTAAAGAATGCACTTTTTACACCCATTTGATAAAGCTTTATATTACTATGAGCAGCCAAAGAAAGTAAAATGCGAATGGCTTCCAGTCTAGCTACAAGTGCAAAAGTTTTAGTGAAATCTATACCTTCTTGTTGAGGAGCTACAAGTCTAGCTTTGTTTCTTACTACATTACCTGCTTCGTCCAACTTGTTGTGAAATACCCATTTTGTTCCTATTATAGATTTGTCTTTAGGTGCAGGAATTAGCTTCCATACATTATTTCTTCAAATTAATTTAGCTCTTCCTTCATGGCTTTAATCCAACCTTCGTCCAAGAGAGCTTCATTCTCTGTCTTTGGTTCCATCTGGGAAATTAGTGCAGTTTGAGCTTACTCGTTGAAGGTTAATCTTGTTCTAACATGATCACGTACACTTCCAAGAATTTGATCTTCTGGATGGTAGGTCTTCATATGCCATTGTTGTCTAGTTGGTTCATTTTGCTCTTCCTTTGGATCGTCCAAAGGAGTTCTGGACGCTTGTTTCTTAGTGCCGTCCAACTTCATATATGCAAAAGATTCATCTAGCTCTGATAGTTCTCTATCAAGCTTATTGTCATTGAACTTAACGTGAATGGCTTCTTCAACTGTTAAGGTTCTATAGTTATAGACTCTATATGTCTTGGACGTTTCAGAATAGCCTAACAATATTTCATCATCACACTTAGAATCAAACTTCCTAAGATTGTCCTTAGTATTTAGAATGAAACATTGACATCCAAAAGGATGGAGATATGATATGTTGGGTTTTCGTTCTTTCTACAATTCATAAATAGTCTTTTTCAAAATGGGTCTAATATATATTCTGTTTTGTAAATAGTATGTTGTGTTTACAACTTCAGCCCAGAAGTGTTTAGGAGTAGAGTTATCATTAAGCATGGTTCTAGCCATTTCTTGTAATGACCTATTCTTTCTCTCTACCACACCATTTTGTTGAGGTGTACGAGGTACAGAGAAGTTGTGGAGAATTTCGTTCTCCTCATAGAACCTTTGAAAACTTTCGTTTTCAAACTCTCCTCTATGATCACTTTTGATTGAGGCTATGCAAACACCCTTTTCATTTTGAATTCTTTTATAGAATATACAAAAGACTTTGAAAGACTCATCCTTATGCTTTAGAAACATAACCCATGTCCATCTAGTATAGTCATCTACTAAAACTAACTCATATCGTTTTCCACTAAGAGAGGTTGTTCTAGTAGGTCCAAACAAATCAATATGTAATAGTTCAATATATCTAGTAGTGGAAACAACATTTTTTAAATCAAAAGAGTTTTTCACTTGTTTCCCTTTTTGACATGCATCACAGAGAACATCAGATTTGTATACAAGATTTAGAAGACCTCTTACAAGGTTATGCTTATTTAGCTTTGAGATTAATCTCAAACTTGTATGTCCAAGCTTTTTATGCCAAATCCATTGATTCTCATTGATGGATACTAGACAGGATACATTTTGATTTGTAAGGTCATTTAAGTCAATCTTATATAGATTGTTTTGCCTCTTAACCGAAAATAAGATAGATCTATCCAAGTTTCTGACTATACATTCATCCTTGTTAAAGGAGACACCGTGTCCACTGTCACATAATTGACTTATGCTCAGCAAATTGTATCTAAGTCCTTCAACATATAAAACATTATCAATAGAGGGTAAGGGGTGCTTATTAATTTTACTTATTCCCATTATCTTCCCTTTCTAATTTTCTCTAAAGGTGACCTATCCACCATTCTTTGGTTAGAGACTTTGGAACATAGACTTTTCTCCTATCATGTCTCGTGAGAAGCCACTATCTAGGTACCATGACTGGAGTTTCCTTTCTGTTGTCAAGCAGATCTGCAACAGGAATAATCATGGACTTAGGTACCTAAATGGACTTGGGTCCTTTCTTGTTAGTTTTGAAGGCATTGGACGCCTTTGTAATTGGACGATGAATACATCGTGATGATTCATGACCAATCTTTCCACACAATTTATAGAAAACAGTATTTTTAGTTGTTTTAAAGGCTTTCTTTTTTAAAAAGTCGAGTCCAGATTTTTCATGTGGACTCCGTCTATGAAACAAGATTTTATTTAAATTTTTAGTTCCATTGACAAACTTGGATAAACTTTCCCTTAGGTCAATAACTTCCTGTTGAAGTTCCAATGCTTCATTGGAAGGTGTTACTTATGGAACATCCTTTGCCTTTAATTTTTCATTCTCTCTCAAAATATTTTCATAATTTTCTTTGAGTAAATTGAATTCTTTTTGACATTTTGGAAAACTTCCTTTTTAATTCTTTATATCCTACCGAGAAAGTTGAAGAATTAGAAAGCAATTCATTGTATGCATCTTAAAAAGAAGATATGTCATTGAAATTTACCTCTTCGTCTTGCTCATTTTCTAAGCTTTCTGAGTTGGTCTCAGCCATAAGACAAAGATTTGCTTCTTCCTCTCCTTCTTCTTCTAACGAGGATAGATTTATTTCTTCCCAAGTAGCCATGAGTCCTTTCTTCTTCTTTTTGAAGAAGGTTTTCTTTTTCTCCTTTTGTAGACTTGGACATTCAGCTTTGAAGTGTCCAGACTTCTTACATTTGAAGTAGACTGGTGGACTCTTCTCCTTGGGCTCCTTGCTAAACTTCTTGGTAAAGTTTCTAACTCTGGACCCTCCTTTCTTTCTCCACATGTCTTATATCTTTCTGGATATGAAGGATATCTCGTCCTCATTAGAGTCATCTTCTTTGAACGCTTCCTCAGAAGATTCTTCCACATTTAGAGCTTTGGACGACGATCCCTTTGCTGAACGCTGGACACTTAGAGCAATGGACCTTCCTTTTCTCAGTCCTTCATCCTGCTTTAGCTCTACCTCGTGAACCTCGAGAGTTCCAAGTAACTCTTCCATGGAGAGTGTTGTTAAGTCCTTGGACACTCTTAAAGATGTAACCTGTGGTCTCCACTGTCTAGGCAAACTTCTTAATATTTTGTCAAAATGATCATAGTTGTCATAAGTTTTACCTAGGGGTCTTAGGTTGTTTATTATGGTTTGAAATCTACCAAACATGAGTTCAATAGTTTCATTATCTTCCATAGTGAATAATTCATGTTATCTCACAAGCAAGCTTAATTTAGATCTTTTGACTTGTGATGTACCCTCACAAGCAAGAGCTAAGGGTATCCCACATCGTTTTGGCACTTCTCAAGCTGCTCACTTTTTCATATTTAGATTTAGATAAGGCACACATAATAGCATTTCGAGCTTTAGAGTTAAGCATATACCTTTGTTTATGCACTTTTGTCCACTGCGTTCTAGGCATCTCAGTTCCGCTTTGGTCCATTGGTAGATAGTCTCCTATTTCCACAATATCCTACATGTCGATGTGGCATGCATTGAAGAAGGTTGTCATTCTTTGTTTCTAGTAATTATAGTTTTGGCCTTTGAAGAAAGGTGGTCTGTTGACAGCTTGTCCTTCGTTATCCATGTGTTCTCAGGATCTGTTTAGCTCCACACTGTTAGATGCTCAAATCCAAGAGGCTGAGCTTTGATACCAATTGAAAGAGCAAAAATCGCACAAGAAGGGGGGTTGAATTGTGCGTTTTAAAAACTTTTTAATTTAATCAAAACAAGTTCAAAAAGTAGTTTAAAGAAAGGATAAGGAAAGAACAAGAACACAGAGATTTTATACTAGTTCACTCGACCTTGAGCTACATCCAATCCCTTTGACCTAAAGGTATTCACTAACCAACCTTAGGTTACACAAGTATTCTTGATGGCTTCTTCAGGCTTTATAAAGCAATCCACCCAAATTGCTTAATCACCCTAGTATTCTTTCTCACTAAGCCTCTCCAAACTTTCACAATAGAAAAAAGTTGTTTACAGAGAGATCAACTCACAATGTAAGGGTATGAAAGTTTTAGTATAGTAGATAAATTTCTTTTCAAGGAGATTCTAAGGAATTTTTTAGAGTCATCCAGAAGTTGTTGTTCTTTTCAGTATTGTTCTTGCGCTACTTCATTATTTTTCTCGAGCTGATATATATATAGCCTTTTTCGAAGTAGCCATTGAGGATTCAACCTTAGACTTGGCTCAGAGACAAAGTGCGCATGTATCGAGCTTTCAGAAAAGTTAGTAAAGTGGCTTTTGTTCTTACACTAAAATGGAAAGTGCAGGACTGCGTTTGAGGTCTGCTTTTCTGATCATTCTTTATCCGACTTGGCAACGTGATATGTTGAATTAATTTTTTTGCAACATTGTGCTTATACACTAATATGTATCTGTCTTTCAATTAATGCTTGGACATTTGAACGTTAGATATCTTAAAAAAGTTAAAGCATTAGTCTCGAGATATACATGTGAGAAACGCATAGGCAAGATTTAAACACTTAGTCGTTTGGAGATAGACTTACGCTTGGATAATGTTCATATACGAGTCTATTGGACACTTGTTAAAACTAGCCCGTTGGATGCCTTGATATAGAATACACATTGAACGCTATAGAAAAACATTTTTACAATAAAGACTTAAAACTTAATAAGTTTGTTATCTTCAAGATTTGAGGGACTAGATGCTTCATACATCTTTGGTTCCAACAGAAGAAACATTTAAGAAAGTATAAGGATGACAGTTTTCTATTGCCAATTTTTTTAAGTTTATATATGGTGTAGACAACACACTCATTGAAAGCTGAACAAATAGAAAATATACACAAAGCAAGAGAGAATGAGAGTACCTGCAATACATATAGCAGAATAACAACCAACAAATAGGTAATTTAGGCGAATAACAACCAACAAAAATGATTAAATAAAAATAAAATTTAGAAAATGGAAATAAAAAGAAAGCAAAAGTTGAAATTCGGTAATAAGCATCACCATCAAGTTGAAAAGAGCTTACTTCTTAGAAATTGAAGCTTGTTTAGATTCTGCAAAAAAGAAAAGGCAAAAATTTAACAGATGAGGTTGGTTACAAAATTTAAGAGATAAGGGTGGTTACTCATTTTTGTTAGAGATATAAGAAATAAGTAGATAAGATTCACGGAGAGTGAGGAGGCAAAAAATGATGAAATTGATGGTAGGAACTATTTAGTGACAAAACCAAAAACATGAAGAAAAAAGATTTATGTAAGCAAATTTAAATTTAATTAAGAAATTTTGAAGCAAAATTTGAAGATAAAAGCGTAGGTTTCAATGAAACAGATTATTGAGAGGGGATAATTGAGTTGCAAAAGTGTTATGGGATGAAAAAAAGAAAGAGATAATTGAGAAACCGAGAGAGAGAATCTGAAGGTAACTTACGTGGAGGTCAGTTTACAATCAAATAGGGTAACTTCTTTGGGTAGAAGGATGGCCAAAATAGTAGAGAAAAAGAATAATTAATTAATGCGTCTGTAATATTATAAAGGGTAAAATAGTCTTAATAAAAGTGAAGACCAAAAGCCGTTCCAAGTTGATATTATTATTTTAAATTTCACAAAAACTTTTGCTTAATATTTTTTAGTATAAATCTAATAAGTCCTTGTAGAGAACTTATACATTTTATTGTGATGCTTGCATTGAGAATGGGATGTTACATCAAGTGTCAACCAAGCATTCTAAACACTACCAAAAGAGGTTCCTTCAGAGCATTAAATCCGATGTTTGCCCATTCTAGAGCACTTCAAGTACTATTACACACAGCTATAACATTGCATCATTTTTCTTGGTGTTTCTTTCCTTTTTTAGCGTTGAGCATTGGTACTTCAAAATTAGGTGTCTTCTGCAGCTGCAGCATTGAGTGTTTTAAAAGCTAAAGTCATTTTTTCTAAGTTTTGTTTTTTCTATGTAAATAAGGCGAAGACTCCTGTGCACCACCGCTTCAAATGGTGTATCGTAGTCCATGATTTTTAACCGAATATTATATGTTGTTTTCAATTTTTAATTTTTTTTTCCACTTTTACAAACTAATGCAATGACATAAATGCCCTCAACAAATTAAAGATAAAATAACGAAAAGGTTTCTTCCAAATTCAGGTCACCCACTTTCGGGTTCCGTCGAAGGCACTATCTTCCACTAACTGCCCATTTCACTTTCGTTTTCTCTTATTTTTTTCTTTTGTTTTCTTGCATTTTTTGGCTGACTCCGGTGGTTGGCACAACAGCGGAGGGAGCGCTGCCCGAGAGAACTGGTTTGATGGATCTGTGGAGTCGCAAAGGAGTTCGACCCGCGGGAGGTTTGGGTTTGGTGCGATGGATGTGCGCACGGTGGTCGTTTTGGCAAGATGATTGTGCAATAGATTGGAGGGGGTGAAGGAGAGCAACGGGAAGAGCAAGACGAGGCACTGATGTGCAAGGGCGGTTGTCAATCACCGTCGTCGCGCGAACTCCTTTTTGCGTCACTTGGGTTTTGCTATTTCTTGTATTTGCTAGGTTGGATTTTGTTGGTTTCGGTTCAAGGGTTTATTTTTATTTTCATTTTTGATTGGTTTTGTTAATGATTGGATTCATGGTGAGGTTTGTGGGTGGTTAGTTTCATGGGCAGTTTGGGTGTGGGGATGTTTTGCGAGACTCTGACGGTGGTGGTTGGATGAGGATTCGACTGAATCGGATCTCTGTTTTCTTTTTTTTTCTTGAGTCGATAAGCTTCCAGCAACAGGCTCGCTGGCAAAGGTGTCGCAAGTGATATTGCTTGCCATTGTCTACACTCGACACACACCACCGAAGTGATACTAAGGGACAAATGTGTAAAATGGATCTATGTTTTAAAAAAATGCAAAATTTGAAATTACTGCTACTAACGTTTACAACCAACTAATCGGACCATTCAATATTATATTCATATATCTAGTGGTTAAAATATCCTCCTCCACGGTAAACCACATTATATCGTTCCTCTCGGTAGCCTGCGTCTGTAAATAATATTATTCACAAAATAAGATTATTCTCAAAGTCGTTATTTTCTCCGCACCCAAATTGCTATAATTTCAACACTTTGTTTTGTCGTATAGCTAGTCATAGGTGCTCATATATTGCTTTCGTCAACCCGATCACAATTCCACCAAGGTGAGCAAACCTCCACATGAAATTTGTCCTTATATATATCCCTCTTAATTTTCCAATGCAAGACACAACAGCCATTAGCCATGGACTACATGATATTCATCCCACTAATTTCCTTGGTATACGTATTCATTCATATCCTGGTCTTTAGCCATAGTAGCAAAAACACAAAATATCCCAAGCTCCCCCCTGGTCCTCCCAGTTATCCCATCATCGGAAACATATTACAACTTGGCCCAACCAAACTGCATCAATCACTTAATAAACTCTGCAAAACATATGGACCTATTATGACTGTTAAAATAGGCACTATTACCACTGTGGTCATTTCCTCTCCAAGCTTAGCCAAAGAAGCCCTTCATAAAAAAGACCAAGCCTTAGCTAGTCGATTTATACCGGCGTCTGTCCAAGCACTTTCACATGATAAAGCTTCCATTGTATTCTTGCCTGTATCAAAAAAGTGGAAGACCTTTAGAAAAGTTTGTGCTACCAAAATATTCTCTGCTCAACAACTTGATTCTACCCAAGCTCTGCGCCAAAAAAAGATGAAAGACCTACTTGACTTCTTGCAAGAAAATTGCCAAAAGGGTCAAGCTATTGATATTGGTGAGATTGCATTTACTACAGTGCTTAATTCAATATCAAACACCCTTTTCTCCATTGACTTGGCTAGCTATAGTTCCGGTATTTCTCAAAAGTTTAGGAATGTTATTTCGTGTGTGCTCACGGAAGCTTCGAAGCCTAATATTGCAGACTATTATCCTATTTTACGTAGACTTGATCCGCAGGGAGCACGACGAAGGATGAAAAACTATTACCAGACATTACTCAATGTTTTTGATTGTATCATTGAAGAAAGAATTCAAAAGGGAGATTCCATCGAAGGAAGTGATGTCTTAGACTCATTTCTCGATATCACCCGAAGGGAAAATTCAGAATTAACACGCCCTGATGTGTTACATTTATTTCAGGTGAGTGTTAAATTGATCAAATTCAAACACTTCCTTTCTTAGGATTCACAATACTTTTAAATTTTCAGAAATTATGCTAGCAGTAAGATACCTGATTACTACTTTTCTAATATTGAACTTCCCTGTAATTGGTATTAAGAGAGGTGTATTGGATTGGGATTTTAGAAGACTATTTTGACATAAAAAAATCTTGTGAATTTTAAAAGATTATGTAAGAATGTAATGACTTATAAGATTTTTTTAAAAGACTTTTATAATCATGATTTTATAGTTTGAATTTTAATAGATTTATATTATAAGAATTTATAACACTTTTATAATCAAGTTTAATCAAAAGTCTCTCATGTGTTATAAATTTGATGAGTCCTCCTGCTTCTTAAAATTAAAATAACCTCTATATTTTTCTTCTCTTACAATCACGTGTTTTTACTTTATGATACATATCTTATAGGCTGTTCTATCAAAACAAATTAATTTTTTTCTCAATTAGTTATCTAAGCACAACAATTTTTTAGTTTCTTCGATTATTTTAATTAATATTTATTTTTTTCAATCAATGTTAAATATAATATAATATAATAATAATAATATAATATTATTATTATTAATAATAATAATAATCCATCATTAAGATAAGTTTTAAGATTTTATAAACTTAAAATTTTCAAATGCCTAGAGATTTTTATTTATTTTTATTTATTTTCAGTAAAATAATTTTTCAAAATACATTATATATATATATATATATGTTAAATTCGATGTATATTAGTATCTATGCAATGCATTACAAGTATATCTAAAATTTTCCCAGAAAAGAAAATAAGGGTGCAATAAGTCTTCGCATGTTTCTATACTTGTGAATCATTGAAAAACATTCTTGTTCTATTACATTTTGAATAATGGTGTAAATTGTAAACGTATCTCGGATAAATTGTGCAAGTGTCTTTTTCATCACCAAATGTTACTTTCCTCACAATTTGAAATTTTATGTGAGACTCTCACGTATGTAACTGGACAAGAAAGATAGACATGTAGGGAAAAAATAAGAATTTTGGTCCCTTGGCATAGGCTCACATCAAAATAATAAGTATCAAAATACTTTCCTAATCTAGAAATTAAAGACAGGGAAAAAAATAAAAGGAGATTTCTTTGGGGCTTCCCCTTTAATTTTATCTTGTTCCTTGGTTTGAAATGATCGCATTCGCTACCAATTAAACTAATTAAAACTATTTTCCCTTGAAGCAATTGTCCATATTTAAGTACCAATCTTAATTTTTCTTTAATTGTTACACACTATTGTGGCAGGACTTATTTGTGGCTGGGTTGGATACAACATCAGCCACAATAGAATGGGTTATGGCAGAGTTGTTACACAACCCAGAGAAAATGACAAAAATAAGGAAGGAACTTCAACAAGTCCTGGACAAAGATGGAGAACCTAAAGATTCAAATATCTCTAAGCTCACTTACCTACAGGCCATTGTGAAAGAAACTCTTAGATTGCACCCAACAGCCCCAATACTAATCCACAAATCAGTGGCTGAGGTAGACATATGTGGCTTCTGGGTCCCCAAAGATGCACAAGTTCTTATTAATGTATGGAGCATGGGGCGAGACTCAAGTATTTGGACTGAACCAAATTTGTTTCTACCTGAAAGGTTTTTGGAGAATGAAAAGGATTTCAGAGGAGACGATTTTGGATTTATTCCCTTTGGTTGTGGTAGAAGAATATGTCCTGGCATTCCACTAGCTGATAGGGTTGTGCATACCATGTTGGCCTCACTTCTATATCATTTTGATTGGAAGCTAGCAGATGGGGGGAAATCAAAAGACATGGACATGACTGAAAAATTCGGAATTACTTTACACAAAGTCAAGCCTCTTAAGGCAATTCCCATCAAAGAATAACAAATTGTATATTAAGATTTGTGGTCTAAACATAAAGATTTCGTAAGAAGAATTACCAGGATTGCCACTTACAATGATGCTTTTATTGTATAATGTGTGTAAGAAATAAACCAAAAATGAAAGTAGGATCAATTTTCATTTTATCATTTATGCATTTCCCATTTGTGTATTCATACATTCCCTATGTACTGAAAAGTATCCATTTCTCACTCTTACAGTAGGTTTACCCATTATAAGTGGTAACTGTAACATCTCCAATTTTGAGTAATAGAAATAAGAATATAATTATGATCTAGAATGCCTATGGGTATTAGATAATAGTTACTGCTTATGTTAGGATCTATAAGGTTAAAAATAATAGAACCCTAGATGAGACTCTGAGACCCAAAATGGGCTGGAGGCCCACCAAGTCCAACGCACACACACGATTTATATAGGAGAGGGAAAGGAGAGTTAGAAAGAGAAGGAGAAAAGAAAAGAGAAGGTGGAGAAGAAGAAAGGAGAAGGAGAAAAGGAAAAAGGGAAGAGGAGCAGAGATCCCCAAGCCTCGGAGCTCATCTTTGTGCATCCTCGAGGTGAGTGCTTCCTCCTTGTCCTCTCTTACCCCTTGGGTTGGTGTTTGTCTTCCTTTTCCCCCTTTTTCCCCTTGAACCCATGGTTTGGGTTTTTATAGATTCTTGAAGATTATGCATGATTGAGGGGTTTATATAGTAGATTAATTGGTTAGAAATGTAATAGAAGTGTTTTGGGATTGTTTATGGTGGTTTGGAACCATTGGGTGGCCATTAATGGCCCTAGGCATTGTAGATTTCGCAAAAATCGCAATCTGTTGATAGCCGATTTAGCTAAGCGAGAAAGAGTGTGGTTGAGTGAAAATCATGTTTTAGCTAAGCTAGAGGGGTTGCAATTGAACAAAAATCATATTTTCACTGAGCGAGAAAAAGTTTTAGCTGTGCGAGAGGACCTCTAGAAATAGGTCTAGAAGCCTTATGAAGGCTCGCTGAGCGAGAGTAGTTCTCGCTAAGCTAATATGTGAGTCCAGAAAGAGTGTTTTTCCCTCGCTGAGTGAGATAATTTCTAGCTAAGCGAAAAAAAGGCTCCAAGAACCAAGTCTAGAAGCTCTATGTCCAATCACTAAGCGAAATTCTTATTCGCTAGGCAAAAGTACACCCTTAGAATGTGAGGTTTGATGTGGTTGCACCCTTGTTTTCTATGTTTATTCTTGTATGATTGGCATTGGTTGTTAAGTTGTGTTACAATGTTTGATGATGATTGTTTGAGTAGTTATAGTATACTGCATTTATGTGTTTGTTGTCTATTTGGGATAGTTTGTATAAGTAATGATAAACCCTATGTAATAAGACATTTAAGGCACCCCTAGATGCCTCCTTAGCAAAGGTGGGGGATTTCTCCTAAGTTTATGAAAGGTTTTCATGAAAGGAAAGGCTTTTAGAAAAGAATACGTTTTTGAGAAAAGCTTATGTTTTCAAAGAAAGATGTTTTAAAAGGAAAATTATGCTTTCAAAGAAAAGTACCTCCTTAGTAACGTTAGGACCTCCTCCGTACCGGTCATGTCCGAGTCGCACCCTTGGCATACTACAGTGTGCAAACCGTAGTGGGGATTTCGAGTTTACCAAGGAGAGATGAGGTTATATACAACTCTAGATGAGTTGTAAGAGAAGAAGGGCTAGGAGGCCCCCGGTATCACGGGAAGGGACTGTCATCCTTCAGATACTATGGGAAAGACAATGTTTTTCCTTAATGGAAGAATGGTTCTTTAAGAACACAGAGAGGGAGGAACTCCTTTGATAATGGAAGGTAGTCCAACCACTTGGATTGGTGATTTGTTTAAAGGTCATAGTAAGAGGGACGCCTCTTGACAGCTAGAGCTCAGCCCAAGAAAAGATAGGAGACTATGAAACCTAATAATAAAGATAATAAGAACCACACAGAATAAAAACAAAACTAGGATATGAATGATGTGAGTGCCTACACGAGGCATGTATGTTGTCCTATGGGGTATATGATGATGTGTATGACTAGTCATAGGTGAGTCTAGTTAAGTCTAAACTAGGGAGCCTATGTGCTTAGTGAGGACACAGTTTATGATAGATGCTACTCAGTGGGTATACAAGGGGTTTACCCCAAATAAAGTTTATGTATAAGTCCTAAAAGGGCAAGAAAAGATAAAGGAAAGGAAAGGAAAGGCTAGTCCTTACTTAGTGTCATGGAGAGTAAAATGTCCAGAGAAAGTAATCAAGAGTGTGAAGTTCTCATCAAAGCGATGGGGAGAAATTTGTCTAGTGTGAGGAACCGTACAGGTTGAAAGACCTAGGCCCCAGGCCCATTACAGATTGGTAAGCCATATGACGGGCATAGTTTATGAGAATAAGAAATAAAGAGGCAAGGGACTGAGGGTTTTAGTAAAAGATAAAATCATGAGAGTACAAGAAAATGATCTCTAGAATAGAGGGTCACCCTAGAGTCCTTAGAGCACTCATTGAGACAGTATGTTTCATTCTTTTAAGTTTTCATGTTTTTTACAGGTTGACCAGGTAAAGTCCTCTTGGAAGTGACTTGGAGCATGGAGCTTGCAGCCACTATCGGAATAGGAGTTTATAGTTGGACCTCCCAATGTGTTGAAGTTAGTTTATGTTTTATGCTTATTTGTTTCTGTGTTGTACGACACATAAGTGCCAAGAGATTTGTATTAGTTGTTTTAAGTATGTTTACGAAATTGATGTTTAAGTTTTAATTTCCACGTAGTTTTCTTTGATATTCTTATATTCTAAACTTCCATGTATTAGAAATATAAGCAGGCAAACGGTAATTGTAACACCCTCCTTTTAGTATCATAATTTATTTCTTAGTATATGTGAAATTGTTTCTGATAAACCAAGGAATTAAGAAAATAACAATTAATCTCAATTCCTCTATACCGAGGGCTGACATGTGAAAAAGGACTAAATGACTATAAATTTGTCATTTTGAGCTTAAAAACATGTCATATATATTAAAATATAATTTTGAAATTTTTTTGAAAATTTTCTAAAATTCTCATAGAAAATGACCAAACTACCCTCCATTGTCCACTAAAACTATAGCTAGTATAGGTTTGACATATGAAAGATAAAAAAATGAACATTATTAGTTCATTTTTGGGTTAGATATTCAATTTTATAATTTCTATTAAAATTTTGGAATTTTCTGAGTTAAAATGAAATTTCTATGGATTTTTAACTCAGAAATACCCAATAAATACTTCAAAATTTGAACTAAAATATCTAGAATTTATTTTAAATTATGGAAATTATTTCTAGTCAGTAATTAAAGTGCTCACAAATTTTCAATGAAAAATTCATTCATTTGCTATAAAAAACAAATTATTAAAGTTCAAGTTGCTTATATTGACTTTGGTCGATTTGTCTACAGAGAAAACGAAACGCAGAGGCTTGGGAGAGCAGAGACTTGGTACATTCAGCCTTTGCTCTATAGACCCACTCCCTTAACTTTTTCACATGTGGTAAAAGAAAGTTAAAAAAAAAATCTTACAAGTTACTTTATGCTTACCATTTTTTACTATGTTACCCATCTTCTATAAAAAAGCTACTTGGGTCATTTTTTTTTCCTCATTTCTTTCTCTTCCAGCTTTGGCTGAACCTCCCCCCCTCTCTCTAGACTTCATGTCAAAAATTTTCAAGCCACCAAAGCCTCCATTATCCTCCTCCTTCAACCTCCATCCAAGACCATCACAAGAGCTTCAAGTCTCCACTTTTCCTCCTCTTCTTCAAAGCTTCACATAAGGAGCTTTAATTGCTTTTATGTGGATGGTTTTGGAGTGAATTTTCCCCCAAAACCCTTAAGCTTTAATTGCTTTATGTAGATGGTTTTGGGGTGGATTTTACCCCCAAAACCCTTAGCTTTTTATTTTCCCATTACTTCTTTTATTTTCTCTATTGTTGTTGTTGTTGCATTTTACTTATGTTGTTTTTTTCTTATCTTGCTACCCTATTTTGTTTTATGGCTTTGGATGCTAGTTTCATGTTGTTATTAACATTTAAATGTTGGTTTGTGTTGATAACTTATCACAAAATGTTAAAGGTTTGGTTATAAACCACTAAATCCACAAACAAAATGAAAAGCTTGCAAACTTTCCTTAATGTAACAAGAAGCTGAAAAAGAAAAACATTTGAACTATGGACCCTCCTTGAACCTTATGGCTAAGACCTTCCAATGAGGACTTAATAGATGATCATTTTCTTAAGAATTCCTAAATTTTGTTTTGCTCATTTAGAGTTAATAACTTGATGAAAGAAAAGCTTTTTAGAAAGAAGAACTTGATATCCAACAAACTGTTTTCGTTTTCTTCCTAAACACTGCTCACTATTTTTGCCATATTTAAAATTATACTTAATATTTTTGAGTGTTTTTTTTTAGGAAAGTAGACAAAATTTTCTTCGAAATAGGCTCAAGAAACACTTTAAAAAGTTAAGAATTGATAAAGTTACACTTTTTCAAAGTTAGAGCTACTTTTTTGAAAACGTTACTTGGTAGTTGGTAGAAAAAGGTGATTTTAGAAAGATCTGTTGTGTTTTGCCCAAACCCCTTGAACGACCAAAAACTATACCTAATAAGCTTTCCAATCATATATAGTTTGTTTATGTTTATTTTCATTTACTATTTTTAATAATATTTAGAATTTGAAAGTCATACACTTTTCTGATAGGAAACACCTGTAGGCAACTGCAAACTTTGAAAAATCACGATAAATTGGATAGACCTTGGTTTTCAAAGATCTTTGACTTTTTGGAAAGGATTTTCAGTGTACTTTTTGAAAATAATTGACTTGGTTGCTAAAGAATTGAAGTGGGTTACAAAAATGACAAAAGAGAGCCACTAGTCCTCTAGTAGGGTTTGTTGACCCCTCTATTTTTGTTATTTTTGTATCTATTTTGGTAGATTGTTTCTTGAGATGATCTCTGATGATTTAGAAACTAGACAGAAATATATTTCCATCAAACTATAGATCATGTCAAACAAAAATCATTTATCCATCCAAATTAAAATTCAAAACTGAGGCATGAATCTGCTGCCTCTAGAGTCTGTTTTGAGCAAAAATATATGATACTTTTTCTAGTTTGTAAAATATCACTTTCTTAACACTTAGAACTTAAATATAAACCCTTTTAATGAAGGTTAAACATAATTTTTCTCAATATATATAACTTTTCTATTTTTTTTACAATTGTAAAGGATTCTCATAATTTGATTATAAAGATTTAGTTTTGATACAATCCACAAGTAACTTGGTTTACATAATTTCTTTTGAATCATGACTAATTAACCAAATGTTAGCTTTGATAAAATGAATTAATCATGGTATTAAGGACCTCTAAGTAATTCGATCATTAATATGAAAAATTAATTATATACTGAATCTTGATTAAACAAGTTAAAAACTTTAGTAAGTACCTAAGCACATACTTAAAATATTGTAATACTCAACTCCTAATTGATAAATAATTAGTATTTAAATTAAGATTTCCTAAGTAAATTTAACTATTAAATTTGGTACTTAAAAGTAATTAGATTAAATTAAATTAGATGGACGAAACATTGAGTTCCTTTTATTGCTTACATGTATATCTAATTTTGTGACTCCAAATTATTATATTGTGATAGAAAAACTTGACCTCTCTACTAAGAGACAAAGATGTTATAGAAAGACTACGCTGGTGCTCAGGTATATTGAGACCAGGGAAACCTCTGTCCAAATTATGAGTGTCAAGCAAGGACGGTAATTAGAATATAGAGTAATGTGATGCGAAGGACATGCAGTAGCATGATACTCTGCGTGGGAAGTTACATTTGGTACATTGAGAAATGAAAGGCAGGGGCCTACTTGTGAAGATCTTGGGGGTAAGGTGTCGAGTGGTGAAGGTCCCAACGACCAAGGTCTCTTGAGTCGGTATATTTGCTTGTCTAAGCTTAACAACCTCGACAACTACTTAGCATTCCAGGGTTGGTGTGAGAAGCATACCTCTGAATGGACTGCGAATGTCCTGAGCTGATACTCTGTCCCTCGATGAAGACGAGGATTGCACCATGTGAAAATTTTTGAGAGAGATATATGTTTTCCCAACCACTTCCTGATTTGGTAGGAAGTATGGATCCATACATAGTCAAGGGTAGTTATTATAACTTAGCCAAACCTAGGGTTCCTTTTTATTTATTATCAACTATGTTTTATTGTGAGTGATGGTAGGATGCTCTACTATCTATGTGAAAGTGATTTTAAGAACAAAATCGCCTCACTCCTTTATTTATTTTCTTTATGCATGATTGTTCGTAGTTGGTACTTGAAGATGGCGATGTTTCCCATCATGCTCAACATGCATGATGATTATGTTGATACGGGGGTCATATTTTTTTGGAGTAGATTTATAGACAATGCTTTAATTAGGATATTTATTTATGTATATAGTTGGGGATGACCAGTGTCTTTTGACGTATTTTTTTATTTCCCTGTATTTATGATTCCAGTTGTATTTCAGTTTCAGATGTATTCAACTTCATATGTACTTTAGAAACCTATGTGTTTGGTTTTGATTATGACTATGTGATATGTTTTATTTTATTTATCTTTTACTCCCATTTCCAAAATTTTGTTTTACTTACAATTTATCTACTTTAAAGAGTTTTGTAAGACAATTGCACTTAAAATGAAATGCAAAAAATTTTCTCGTAATTTTATCAACTTTAAAATTAAATACATATAAGTCATATTCAATGTGAATGAGTATCACAGTAATACTCTATAAGGGTCTTTCAGTAACAATTTGAATGTTTAGTTCATCCCAATATATCTTTAATATATGCAAAGCCATTTACAGTCTTACCTTGAGTTTAACTTGTAAACTTCTCACCGATTTTTTAGAGTTAAGACCATCGATATGTTAAATTTTGACATATAACAATAAGATTTGAATAAATTTGTATAAAAAGAATTGTTGGATATGAGTCATGCGACAATATAACAGAACTAATAATTTTCTACCCTCAACATTCAAATGAAGGGCACAAATCAAAGCAATAATTAAAAAATATTAAAAGGAATACCTTTTTATCACTAAACAAAAGCAAAATAATCCACATCTCTAGCAAGGTTGTGACTAGTGCAAGGTTAAGAAGGCAATGGTCTTAGGCCCCCATTCAAGGTTCTATTTTTTTATATAAATTTTACTGTAAAATCAGTTCAATTTATATTATTAGTTGATAAATTTTATTGTATTATTTGTTGTTAATTTGTAAGTAAAATTATACAATTTAAAAATTTGTATATATGCATAGATATTGTTGATTATTTAAGAAGTTTTATTACTCATTTAAAAATTTATAGGAAAAACTAGTTTACATTTGCTTTCATTTCAAAAAAAAAAAAAAGGCTTTGAAATGAATATAGAGATTAAATTTTATAAAAGTAGAATGATTCGTAAAAACACATTTTGATGAAAACGATAGTGACAAGATCACACATTCAGTTAAAAAATGATACTTTTAATTCTTAAAATATTATTTCTTTTTGTTTTGATTATTTTGTATACATATCAAATCAATTTATTTTCTTTTATTCACAGCTTATTTTAACAAAATTTAAAATATAAAATCACTTTAGATTTTTTTATTTGAATCCCAATAGTTGAAAATTTTAAGATAGAATGAATTGAAAAAAAATAATTGTTATAATCTTGACACAAATTTAAGTTTTAGTGATTATTAATTTTATATTAGTGACCTTGACTTCTTTTTTTTCTAAATTGAATGTACTGAAAGAAATACTAACAAAAGAAATTAATGTCTTAGTAGAAATATTAAGCTATATTAAAAAAATATTCTTTTTAAATGTATATAGTGTTTATAGAATGTTATTAATATTATTTGCAATTATTTTCATCATTAAAAGAAGTTTTTCAAAAATAATCTTTTTAGATTCAATTTGAAGTAAATTATGTAGCAAGATAATGATTGAATGAATCTTCTATATATATAAAATAGAATAGCTATATTAAATTAGAGTATTTTTAGGAATTATTTTTCAACGAGAGTGTTTTTAGGAGTTTTTCTTCAACGAGAGCGATTTTAGAAAATTTTCTTAACCTCTTCTATCTTTCAATATATACTTTTCATCTTTTTTTCTAAATTAAATTTGCATATTTTTTAAAAAAAATTGTCAATAGTTAAAAATAACTTTGTATCACAATATAATTTTTTTTATCATAAATCTAAAATATAATTTATGTGATCAAAAAATTTTATTTATTTCAAATTTTAATTATAATATAATTTATATATATATATATATATATATATATATGTATATCTATATATTCAAAAGTATATACTTATTATAAATTTTAGTTATATAAAATAAACATTTATTTTGTTCATTGCACAAGCTAAAATACTAGTTGTCATAAAGTGTGATATTAAAATTACTTGATTATTGAACTTTAATTAACAATTTTGCAGTTGAAAAAATTAGAAGGATAAAATAAAATTTGATATTTTATTATAGTAGGTCTCAAGTATAAAATTTGCCTACGGCCTTAAAATTTCTAGACATGACCCTAATCTCTAAAGGTGCACACACAAACAAGCACACTTCTCCATGCTCATACTAGGGTTTCTCTCCATTCACCGTGCTAGCCTCAACTAGAGGGATGTGATGACTAACCGTAATTTGTGATGCCCAAACACATTGCTTCATTCCTAATGAAAAATAATAATAATTTACTTATTCATATTATATTAGTTTCAATTATTATTTACTTTGTGGACAATATTCATTAACCAAATTATCAAGCGTAATTATTTAATTAGTTCATTTTAATCATTATGATGGTATGTAAAATGTTAAGACAACTAAAGAAAATATATGTATGTATATATAAATATATATACATACACACACACACACACACACACACACACACACATATATATATATATATATATATATGTATTGTTGTTCGGTGTGTGACATCAATTGTCTCGTGGTGGAGGCCCAAGTGGGCCAAGTCACAGTCGACTTATGGCGCTTGGGCTGCTACGGTTAAGTAGAAAGGGTTGTGCCCTGACTATCAGCTATAGCTTTTGGCCTAGTGGTAAGCGCTCGATCCAACAATTGGTATCAGAGCCAAGGTCATGAGTTCGATTCCCAGCAAGGCAATTGTTAAGGGGGAGATTGTTGTCTGGTATGTGACATCAATTGTCTCGTGGCGGAGGCCCAGGTGGGTCAAGTCACAGTCGACTCGTGGCGCTTGGGCTACTATGGTTAAGTAGAAAGGGTTGCACCCTGACTATCAGTTATAGCTTTTGGCTTAGTGGTAAGCGCTCGATCCAACAATTGAAATAAGAAAAGCGCACAAGAAGGGGGGGTTGAATTGTGCATTTAAAAACTTTTTCGAAACAAGTAGATCAGTTTGAAAAACATTTTCAAATGTAGGGATAGAGAGAAGAGAACACAGAAAGTTTTATACTGGTTCACTCAACTTGAGCTACGTCCAATCCCTTCACCCAGAAGGTATCCACTAACCAACCTTAGGTTACAAGTATTGTTCGCGGTGTCTTCAGGCTTTACAATGCAATCACCCTAGATTGCTTAACCCAAGTGTTCTTTTACACTAAGCCTCTCCAGGCTTTCACAACACAACAAGTGTTTATAAAAAAAAATCAACTCACGTAGTGAGGATTTGAAAGATTAAGCTCAAGATCACTTTGAAAATCTTTACAAGATTTTTGCTATCGTTCACTGGACGCTTCTATCAGAGTATTACAAAAGTCTTTATGTTCTTGTTCTTTTTCTACGTCTTTTCTTTTTCACTAGTCTTTGCCTTTTTTTTTCACTATATTGCTTCTTCGTTGGTGCATGTATATATAGTCTTCAGGGAAAAGATTCGTTGTAGAAGACTTTGACTTCGTTATGTAATGAGAAGCATGCAAACTATCCTTTCAGAGAGGTCAGGCATGACAGCTTTTAGACTTGCACTAAAAAGGAAGGTGCAGGACTACGCTGGCAGTCTACTCTTCTGAACATTCTTCATTTGTCTTGGTAGCTTGATAAGTTGACTTGCTTTATATATTCTGCTACGCTTTTGCACTGGAATGATGTTGATGCTATTTAATGCTTCAAACAAATTTGAAGGTTAGTTCACAGAAGTAGTAATATGTCAGTTTCGAGAAAGACTTAGCATAAATCAAATTGACGTTCAAACTAAAAACTTAGCCGTTTGAACATATGATCTTGGAGGCTTGTACGAGTTTATTCATCGGACGGTCGCCTTCAGTTTGTTCAACTGGACGGTCCTCTTTAGCAAGTCTTCTGGACGGTCTTTAACACGTCTACTAGACGGTCCTTTTTGGCGAGTCTTCTGGACGGTCTTCTTAGTTGTGACAGGGTTAGTCTATATGCGCAAACTTGAACATTAATAAGCTTGTTATCTTCAAAACATTGAGGGTTTAGACACTTCTACGTCTTTGGTTCCAACATATGTATGTATGTATGTATGTATGTATGTATGTATTTACATATATGTATATACATACATATATGCATATACTAGTATATATAATAACCCTATGCCTTGCACGACTGTTGAGTTTATAATTTATAATTTTTTATATTATTATATTTTTATGTATTTCTCAATTATTTTTAAATTTATATAAGTATATGTTATTTGATATGTATGTAAATACGTAAAAAAATATAAAAATAATTATGAATATTGATATTTATTTAAATAATTTTATATTTATTCATGTCTCATATGATTTTAATTTATATAAATATTTGTTTTAAAAACTATTATCTTTATTAATATATTTGCATTTGTGTATAACTTAAATATATACCTAATTTTAATAACAAATATTAATTATAAAAAATATTTTAAATTACATTTTGTGATTATTAGTTTTTCAGATCTTTTAGATAAAACATGTTTCCATCATGAAGGGAAGAAATGACTAACATTAATTATATAAAAAAGAGATTTGTGGGTATTTAAACTTAGGCTAAACAAAAATAACTTATAGACTTGTAAATTTTTATTTAGTGATTTCAAGTTGGTTTAATTCATTTTTAGTTCTACTTTGATGGAACATTTTTATCTTTATACATATAAAATAATTAGGTTTTCTAAGTATATCAGTTATGATTAAATTTGTAATCATATGCATGAAAGTAAAACTTGATAGACACATACTCTTTATTTGGTATGTGTTAATTTGGATGGGTACCAATACCTTGACCAATATATTTAAAACATACATACAAATAAGGAGAATCAACCCTTCCTCATGTCATTTCGATAATTAAAAGTGAAAAAGTTGTAAAATAATATCTGCAAGCAAACTTTTAATACTAAATATTAGACAAAATATGTAAAAAATGTACAAAGATAAATGAAAAAGATAGAAACTTACATTAGAGAAACGATAAAATTTTTTAGTGAATTTGTGTTTCTTTTTTATATTTATCCCTCCATTAAAATCAAATAAAAGAAATAAAAAAAGATTTTTTTAAAGGATAAAAAAAAACAAGTTAGCATTGACTATTTTTGAAAGAAACATTGAAAACGAAAAATAATTTATACATAATTATTTATTGTTGAGTTGATCGTATAACTTTTTCTTTCGTGAAATTACTATAAATTTTAATCATAATCTATACTTTTATTATAATTATATTGATTATCATATTAATTCCATAAAAAAATTTGTAAAATTTGATAAATTGATTATCATATTATAAAAAATCAGAATCCATACAAGATTTAATTATTTAATTGATTGATTAAAAATATAATAGAATAAAAATATACATTATTTTTTGTTACATTATTTAATGTAATATAATAATATATATAATAAATTATTTGAGTGAATCACCAATTTAGTTCTTGAAATTGTAATGATTAGTCAAATTGGTCCTTGAAATTAATAAAACAGTAAAATAGCTCCTGAAATTGTATATTATCAATCAATTAAGTCCTTAAAATTGTAATAGACGGTCAAATTAGTCCTTGAAATTAATAACATGACAAAATGATCCCTAAAATTATAATAATCTGTCAAATTAGTCCCTAAAATCAAAAAGACTTAATTACACTTTTTGTCTTCTAACTTTCAAAATTTTACGAATTATGCCCTAAAATTTTTTCTTGCACATTTGACCCTAAAGGTGACATTCATTCATATTGACCATAACCCATGTTTATTTAATTATTTATTTAGTTATCTTTATTTTTTATTAAGAAAAATATGATGAAATTTTTCGCACTTTATATCACATGTGGTCATCTCACGAAACATTTTAAAGTAAAGAAATCGTAATTAAAATAGAATTTGGAAATGGGAGTAAGAAATGAGAAAACAAGACATGTCATATAATCAGAACCATTTACATATGAGTTTTTGAGGTACAATGAAGCTGAATACAGCTAAAATAAAAAAAATACAGGGAAATCTCAAAAGTACATGAACAGACACTAGCTACCCATTATCCTAATTAGAGCAGTGTCTAGAGATCTACTTCCAACCCCTATATTAAAAGAAGAATCACTGGATGGGGTCTATCATTCCTCGTCTAATTGCATCTCCTTGAAATCTATGTCTGCTCTATGGCATGCATGGCCATTAGGCACCCCGTGGGGTACCTCGGGTCCAGAGGAGGAGGAGGAGAGGGTGGACCAATCGTTGGCCATAGAAGAGTCCATAGGGGACTCGGCCAGTACCACCTCCATGGGCGATCCTTCCTTAGGGAACTGTGCATCATCTATAGGATGTCCAACTGGTAGTGGTGGATATGCCTACATGTAAGGTGCCGCAATAAGGATCTTTAGGTCTGCTGGCGAAGACGCGGGTGGCGAAGGCACATACTGGAAATATGGTGGTGGTGAGAATGATACTAAGATCGGGAATGTCCAAGTCATGGGAGGCATGAACACTCCTGGAATAGGGGACATAAAAGTAATAGTGACGAAGCTGCAGTGAGTTAGATAATCTGCCTCCTTATCATAGCTCTATGTCCACGCAGCGTCGAAATCAACGTGCATGTTCAGTAGGATGGGGAATGTCGCCATCTTCAAGTATCAGTCACGACAACCATGCATAAAAGGAAAATGCGGAGGAGTGAGGTGGTTTTGTTCTCAAAATCACTTTCACATAGATGATAGGGTATCCTACAGTCATATACAGATAAAACACAACTAACAACAAAGAAAAAGGGGGGAACCTAGGGTTTGTCTAAGTTGTAACAACTACCCTTGACATTGTATGAATTCATCATCATTGAGGAGCAGAGCAACAGCTTAGGACATTCATTGTCCATACAAAGGTATACTCTCGCACCAATCCTGGAATGCTGAGCAGTTGTCGAGATTGTCAAGCTTGGTCAGGCGAATATCCCGACTCGAGAGCGCTACCTTGGTCATTAGGACCTTCACCACTTGATGCCTTACCCCCAAGATCTCCGCAAGTGGATCCCTGCTTTTCATTCCTCAGCGTACCGACTATAACTTCCCATGTAGGGTACCATGCCCTGGCATGTCCCTCACATCACACTACTTTATGATTCCACTACTTGTCCTTTCTCGACCTTCTCAATTTGAACAGAGGTTTTTCTGGCCTCAGCACACCTGAGTATCAGCATAGTCTCTCCTCAACATTTCTGCCTCTTAATGCAGAGGTTCTTATCGTAGTATAATATAGGGGAATTTTAAGTATATATTGGAGAAAGCAAAACAACAAATAAGACGCTAGAAGATTAGTATTGATTTGTCTCCATTATCTTACGTGACTAATTTAAAGATTAAGCTTACTTAGGAGGCCCTAAGTTAGCTAATAGTAATTTTGTTTAATCATTTAAATCCTTAATTAGGGATATAGGTGTTTAATGAAAAGTTCAACTAATTAATTTTAATACTCATTGTATGGCTATCCGTATGTCTTATGTGCCGAATTACTTAACAATATTACATGCCACCATTAATTTACTTTAACAAAATTATTTAGTAGTAGTTAATCATGATTCTAAAAGATTTAGTAAAACAAATTACTTGTTTCATGATATCAAAATAAGACTTTATATTTTAATTAAGGAGGGGTCCTCTTAATTTGTAAAAAAAAATAGAGAGGATTTATTTCTTTAAAGGGAATTTTGTTTAAATTTAAACAAAAAGGTTCATTTTAGGTCCTAAGTATTTAGAAAAATGAGAATTTGGTAACTAGAAGCATGTTCTTTAATTTTTGTTCCAAAATTGGACCTCCAAAGAGCACAGTTTTTAAGTTTGGTTTTGAAATTCAATTTGAATGGTTAAACGATTTTTGTTTGCCATGATCTATAGCTTATTGGAAATATGTTTCTGTCTATTTTCTAAATCATTAAATATCATCCCAAACAAAAATCTATAAAAATAATAAGACAGAGAGGTTAGGAGGCCCTTACTTGAGAACCAGTAACACTCCCTTGCTATGTTCATATCCCAATTTAATTTTTTTGCAACCAAGGAGATTATTTTCAGAAATTACATTAGAAACCCTTTTTAACAAGTCCAATAACTCCAAAAACTAAGGTCTATTCGATTTATAGTGAATTTTCAAAATATGCTATTAAAAAAGACGTTTTGGGTTAGGACACGTGTGTCATCTTGATTGTAAAATTTGGCAAAAATAGTAAACAATGATTGATATAGGAAAACCATATATCCCCATTAATCTTAGTAAGTTTACTTTATACTCGTTCAAGAAGAATCAGTTAACTTACGCTAAAAATTTTGAAAATTGTTTTTAAGTGAACACTGCTAGTTACCGTTTTTCGAAAAGCAACCCCAACTTTTGAAAAGTGTAACTTCGTAGTTTCTTAACATTTTTGAACAATTCTTGTGCCCATTTCAAAGAAAATTTTGTCTATTTTTTTAAAAAATATAATCACCTAAAAATATCGAGTGTAGCTCCAGATATTACAAAAACAATGACGGGGTGTTCAGACAGAAACTAAAAACACTCGCTGGAACTTAAATACCACTTCACAAAAATCACTCTTTTCACTAAGTTGTGAACTTTTAATGACTAAAATAAAATTTTGGGGTTATTAGGTAGGTCAAAAACTAAAATAATCATCCCTTCTTTCCACTAAAAATTGTCACCTGAAGGGAGTTAAAAATACCAACATTTAGTGGTCAGCTGAGTTTTGGTTCCAGTTTCAGAAGTCCTTGATATTCTAGGGTCTTTGGTGGTGAGTAAAGTTCCAATATTGTCTTAAGAAAGTGACCATTTTCATGAGTCCCCTTTGGAATGACTAGATCAAGGGTTCAAGAGTGTTAAAATCCCATAAAATTCTTCCCTTTTTCTGTTTATTGTCAAGTTAAGAGAGGTTTATAACTTTAAGCCTTAATTTAGAGGTGTTGGAGTTTTTAACCAAGCCTTTACCATTTTTAGAGCAATGTAACCACATAAACCATCATCAATACTTAATAACAACTTAAGAACAAATAACTCTAGCCATAAAAGGGAGAAGGGACAATAGAGAATAAAACAACAACAATAACACAATGAAGCTTAACAACAAGAAGAACAAGAATAAAAATAGAGAAAATGCTAAGGGTTTGGGGGCCAAACCCACCCACAACTCATCTATGTGAAGTAAATAAAATGAGAACACCCCACTCCCCCCCATGTACCTCAAGTGGTAGTTGGAGAAGAGGAGGAAACAAAATGCCTTGAAGCTCCAAACAAGGTGGTGGTGGCTTTAATGGAAGGTGGAAGGAGGAGAGAATGGAGGTTTTAGGAAACTTTTAAAAATGGAATTAGGGAGAGAGAGAGTGTGTGTTGGACGTGCTCTTTGGGAAGAAAAGGGAGGTGAAGAAGCTGTCTCAAGGGTTAGCTTATATAGAGGAATAGGTGGCTAGAAAAGGAGGCAAAAAATTAACTTTGCTTTTCTCTTTTTCCTTTTTAAATTTTCTTTTTATGACATGTGGGAAAAAGAGAGGGATGGGTCTACAGAGTGGTGACCAATGTACCATAGGTCTCTGCTTCCCCAACTCTTTGCGTTTCATTTTCTCTGTAGAGGAATCGACCGGTTTCGACAAAAATGTCTTAAACTTTGTAAATTTGATTTTTATAGCAAATGAATGAGAATTTCTTTGGAAATTTGTGAGAACCTTAATTACTGATTAATTTTTTTTTCCAAAATTTAAATTTAATTTTTAGTGATTATATTCAAATTTTGGAGCATATATTTGGTATTTTTTAGTTAAAAATTCATAGAAATTTCATTTTAACTCAGAAAATTCCAAAAATTTTATGGAAATTATAAAATTAAATATCTAACCCAAAAATGAACTAAGGATGTTCATTTTTTCTATTTCATTTGTTATACCAATACCGGCTACAATTTTAGTAGACAATGGAGGGTAGGTTGGTCATTTTTCACAAGGATCTCAAAAAATTTCCAAAAACTTTTCAAAATTATAGTTTAATATACATGACATATTTCTAAGTTTAAAATGACAATTCATAGTCATTTAGACCTTTTCCATATGTCAACCCTTAGTATAGAGGAATTAAGATTAATTGTCAGTTTCTTAATTGCTCAGTAATTTCACATATATTATGAATTAAATAAAAATCTAAAATGAGGGTGTTACACTAAACTTATATAATTTCGCAAATTTTATCCTAACGTTAATTGAACATCCATGACATGGAAATGAAAAAATGTTGGAGGTAGGATTTGAACCCTTGACCTTCTCTTTTTCCACCACTAACAAATTCACTAAGTCATTTAGCTTATTTAATTTAAATATAAAAATTTATATTTTACATATATCATTACTGTATTTGTTAATTGCACTTTTGATTTCTTAAGCGTATGTTTATATTTGTATAAAAAAAATTAAAAATTAAGAAGATAAATTTATTTATTAAATATTTTTATTTTAATTATACAAATTTATTTATTCAATTAGATAAAATTATTTATATATCTTCCACCCTTTTATTTGTAAGGCAGTTATTCAAAAATAAAAATATTTAATAAATAAATTTATAAGTTAGTGTATAATTTAACTAATAAATAATTTTATATAATTTAATATATAAATTATAAATTTAAATAATTAAAAAATATTTAATAAATAAATTTATCTTGATTTTAATATTTTTTATACAATAAATTTAAACATACACTTGGAAAACCAAAAGTATAATTAACAAATGCAGAACTGGTATAAATAATATGTTTTTTATATATAAACTAAACAAGCTAAATGACTTAATGGTTTTGTAGTGATGGAGAAAGAAAAGGTCAAGAGTTCAAATCTTACTTTTATTTTTTTCTAAAGACTTAAATGTGCTTTAAAGGCAAAATGCCCAAAATTGATTGATAATTTTTCAAAAATGTGTGAAAAAAAATTTAGGGACAAAATTTGTGAAATTTTAAAAATTAGGAGGCAAAAGTGTAATTAAGTCTTTTTAATTTTAGGCACCAATTTGACCAATCATTACAATTTTAGGAACTAAATTGATTGATAATTTATAATTTCAGGGATTATTTGTCATTTTATTCTTTTTAAGGACTAATTTGACAGTCCATTATAATTTTAGGGACTAAATTGACCGACAATGTACAATTTCAAGGACCATTTTAGTATTTTATTAATTTTAAGAACCAATTTGATGGATTATTACAATTTTAGGGACTAAATTGGTGATTCACTCTAAATTATTTTCGTGATTATCAAATGTTGATCTTAATTATCCAACTAGAACATTTTATTATGAAAATTAATGGACATTTGTTTTGTTATTTTTGATCCTATATCAAAGCTATTCAATTATATTAAATGAAACTTATATTATGAAAATTAATATAAAAATATAGAAATTTAGAAGCAGAAAAGATAAAAGATAGAACATAGAGAGAATGAGAGAATAGAGAGTTCCTTGTAATATTTCTAGTAATGGAGTAGCCTATTTATACGTACAAACTATAACTAAACGGTTACAAATGGTTTAATAATATTAAAGCAAAATATAAATAGTCATAATTTAAGATGAATATGGGTAGCCACTATTAATTATTCATAACACTCCATCTTGGATGTCCATTATTTGAGAATATGCCTCATTAAAAGCTTAATAGGAAAAACCTTGTGGGACAAAAATCTAGTGAAGGAAAGAGAGTATATCATTCTTTAATACATTGTCATATACTGCTTCATTAAAAACCTTACTAGGAAAACCTAATGAAACAAAACGATGGCGAAGGAAAAAAGAGTGCATAACGTATTTATTTATCTTCCTCATGAAAATAAACTATATTTAAGATGGTGAAGGCCAATCTTTGGTACTCATTACTCAAAATGTTACTTGCTTGTTTTGGTTTGTTTCAAAGATCTCCAAGAACTTATTGTACCGCCGCATACAAACAAATATCTTGTTTGGTATATATCATTATGAGGATCTGACAAATAACCTCCAAGATAATGAAATCTATGCTTGACTTTATTCCAATATCTTCATGTAGGTAAAGAATTATATTTTGGTAGTAAATTGACAACAAATGATATATTAGGACATCTATAATTAGCAAGATACATTAGTGCTCTAATAATACTAATATATGGTATTTTAGGACCAATTAAGTAATTCTCCATCATTTTCTCGAGGTCTAAAAGCATCTGTGTTCACATCTAGAGACCTTACAACTATTAGAGTACACAACAGATGTGATTTGTCTATATAGAATCTTTTAAGCACTCTTGCTATATAAGCTTTTGGACACGCAAGAATTCCATTCTTTAAATATTCAATTTACAATCTTAGACAAAACTTTATCCTTTCTAAGTCATTCATTTCAAATTTTTCTTTAAGTAATCCATAGCTTTTGGAAGCTCTTCAAGAGTTTTGATAATAATTATGTCATCTACATAAATATCAATTATGACAAATTCATTTCCAGATCTTTTCATAAAAATACATGGACAAATGAGATCATTTTTATATCCTTCTTTTATCAAATACTCACTGAGATGATTATACCACATGTGTTCATATTGTTTTAATCCATAAAGAAACTTATTCATTTTCATTGAGTAATCTTCTCGAGAACCTACATTGCTGGGCAAATTAAATCCTTCAAGGAGTTTTATATAAATGTCATTATCAAGACAATTATACAAATATAGGCTGTAACAACATCCATTAGATGTAAATTGATCCCTTCATGTACATCCAGACTAATTAAGTATTGAAAAATATTTACATTCACTACAGGTGAATATGTCTCTGTAAAATCAATGTTAGGTCTTTATGAAAATCTTTGAGCAACAACTCATGCTTTATACCTCATAATTTCACCACAAAAACTCATTTGTATCTAATTGGTTTTACATCTTCAGGTGTACAAACTACAAGTCCAAAAACTTAACTAGTTTTACATCTTCAGGTGTACGGACTACAGGTCCAAATGCCTAACTGGTTTTACTTCTTCATGAAGGACTACATGCCTAAAAAGTTTTAACTTGGCAAGCGAGTTTAATTCTGCCTCAATTCAGTCTTTCTATTTTGACTAATCATTTTTTTTCTACAATCCTTAATAGACTTTGGTTCTTGATCCTCAATATCATTTATTACATTTAGTGCTATATTATATGCAAATAAATTGTCAACGTTGACTTCATTTTGGTTCCATCATATTTCACTCATGACATAATTTGAGATCTCTTTATATTCACTATTTTCAGGTACTTGAGTTCTTCTGGAACTAAAATATTATGTCAAAAGAATCTTTTGAAGTTTCCATATCCTTAACTTGGCCATCTTGCCTTTTAGCTTCTTTTCTTATTTGAGGATTTTTATCTTTGGAACCAACGGGTCTATCATGCTTCATGCGTGTTTAAGACTCGTTTTGCAATATTAGATTGTCCAATAAGGACATCAATTTTTATTGGAGCATTAGCAATAAAAATGCATTATCTTTTGAACTTCTGGTTCACATTATTTTGTTTGAGGATTAATATGATAATTCATTCTAAATAATCTCATTTTCCAACTGCTTATTCTTTCTCCTAATGTTGGGAAAACTGATTCAAAATGGCAATCGAAAAATTGAGTATAAATAAATATCTTGTTGATGATTCAACATATTTAATTATAGATTCATACCCAACATATATTCCTAGCCTTATTTGAGGACTCATTGTAGTGCGTTATGGTGCAACAATTGAAAAAATACAGCACATCTATAAATTTAAATGGGAAATATTAGGTTGCTTACAAAAAATCAATTTCAAAGGGGAAGACTTGTGATAACTTGTTGGCTTGATGTGCATTAGTACCATAATATGTAAGATTGCATGTCCCCAAATATAAATTGGAAGTTTTGATATCTTGAGTAATGATCTTGCAATCAATTTTATATACTTAATGATGAATCCCCAAAGCAGATCACAAAATTCAGCACCAAAAGTATTAAGATCGAAACTAAAATTGAAGGAAAGAAAAAGCGAAAAGGATAAGAAATGGATAAGAACGACGCCACAATCCGAGGATTGATAAGTCGAGGAGGATTTGCCACAAAGAATAGAATTCTTTGATAAGAATCTAAAGGTTCTAAGCAAGAACCAAGAGAAGCAATGCTCACTCAATTAGCACAAAGCCAATCACATTCACAAATGCCCAAAGTTCCTTACAAGATGTCCTATAGGCCTATTTATACTATCATTAACAAAAGGCCCAATCAAACTAATAAAGACCCAAACAAACTAAAAGGCCTAATAAAAATAAAACTAAAACATAAGCTAGAAACTAAAATTAACTAAGGTCCACTTGGCACCTAATTAAGCAACACTTAAGTGCATAAAAATGTCTACAAAAAGCCCAACATGGCCCAAAACAAAAACAACCTAAAAGACAAATAACAAGATAGCTAAGCCCCTTCGAGACCTCTATCATTCCCTCCTTCTTGGAAGAAATTTGTCCATGAATTTAGCTCCTTTATTCCTACATGGAAAAACAAAGCAAGTATTAGTTTTCAATAGAATAAGAAATCCTATATTTATGGAGACTTGAATCCTTTAAAAGGGCAAATCTCTTATTATTTATGTGCTTATATATCCATCCTCCCGGATCAAATACGAGCACAAGGAAACCATCAAACAACACTAAAATGAAATACACCCAAGAAGAAATAAGAATGAACAAAAGGTTATACAAACCATGAACTACATGCCATTTTAAACTCTCAACATGAGTTCCTTTAATAAAGAGACCATATAATGACATGATAGGCACACAAAATGGTTCATCCTTAAGCGTATATGCTCTATGCCTACAGAACTCATTTTCACAAATAACAACACACAAGGAAGAAGTTTCAAGGCAACCATACAATTCCAAATGATGTGTATCATTCTCAAGTCTCAAGGACTTTGCACCATTACCTACAACAAGATTATGCAACTCATATACATCATGCAAATCACAAGTATCAAACAAATCATAAGCATCAAGAGTTAACACATGTTGTTGCACATCATATAAAACATAAGGTTTAGAAATGGTGTAAGTCAAAATATTCTTCTCCCAATGGTTGTCTTGTTGCTCATGTGAATCCACCTCTTTTCCAAATTGCTTTGTCCATTGATCTTTTATGTATAAATCTTTTGTAGGAATCAAAACAAAAGAATTAATATGGTGAGATTCACAATCAAATTTACAAGAAGAATTAAGCCCAACATCCAAGTTAGAGGAAAGAATAAGAGTTTTGCACTCCTCCTTTAAGGACTCCTCTTCACTTTCTTGTACAAGAGAAACATCACTTCCAAATAAGGGGTTAGAGTATAAATCTTTGCATTCTTCCTTAAGAAGCTTTTCTTCAAGTCCTTTCACAAGAGAATCTTCATAAACAAATAAAGAGTTAGAGTAAAAACAAGAACAATCATATCTTCTTTATCTTTTGCTCTCTCATTTTCACTCTCTTTTTTAATCATTTCCCTTCCCTCCATCTCTTTTTCTCTCATTTCCTTTTCTCTCATCTCTTTTTCTTTTACCTCTTTTCTCTCTTGTTCTATCTTCTTTCTCAACTTAATTTGATCTTCACTTACTTCCTTAGGTGAAAGTGATGCAAGTTTGATTTTATGACCTTCATGTACAAAAGTTATCTTATTAGTCTTCTCTTTGTGAGTTACATTTCTTTCAACTTGCCAAGGCCTACCTAACAAAATATGTCCAACTTCCATGGAAACTACATCACACAACACATCATCTTTATATTTTCCAATTGTAAAACTCACCAACACTTGTTGATCAACAACCAACTCTCCTTCATCACCTAGCCATTTCAAACAATAAGGTTTAGGGTGTGGGGTGGTTTTAAGGTTTAGTTTGCTAACCAACCTAGTACTAGCCACATTAATACAACTACCCCCATCAATAATCAAAGAGCACAAATTTTCTAAAACCATGCATCTAGTTTGAAATATGTTTTCCACTTGAACCCCATCATTATCCTTACATTGAATGCCCAACAACCTTCTACACATCATCAATTCCCCATCTAGAGGTTTAATAACACATCCACTATAATTATCACTAGAGGTATTAGATAAGCTAGTAGAAGATAACTCACTAGTGACAACCCCTTTGTCCCTCAATGATGGAAACCTAGGAGGCCTAAGTTGATGGAGACCTCAGAGGTCCAAGAGGAGACCCAAAGTAGAGCAAAGCTTAAAGAAAAAATACAAGGACTTAGGAACCATGACAAGATTAAGAGATAAGAAGGCTAATAAAGCTACTTTGGATAAAAAGAATTGAATAACTTATTCTCACTAAAGTTTAATTTGGAAGGAGAAACACTTAAGTTGATCCAATTAGTCCAAGTTGATGAAGAGCCCAATGGGCAGAATACTTTGATTAGCTATCACTATATAATTGGACCTTTAGTTTTTTGTTTCACTTATTTTTGTAATTGGGCCTATTCTTTGGGCTTAAGGGTTAGCCTCTTTACTTCATAATTAGAGTTAGCCTCCTTTTGTGAGTATCACCTTAGAATAAACTCTA
Source organism: Spatholobus suberectus (assembly GCA_004329165.1). Taxonomy (NCBI): domain Eukaryota; kingdom Viridiplantae; phylum Streptophyta; class Magnoliopsida; order Fabales; family Fabaceae; genus Spatholobus; species Spatholobus suberectus. Next base: position 46,692,391 of record CM014732.1, read on the forward strand.
TAAATAGATATGTAATCCCTCTCATTTGGACAGAGTTGAATAATATTGAGGTTTACTCATTTGTGAGTGTGAGTAGAGCGTTGGCTCCTCTTTTTGGTTCTTAGATTAGAACCTTCTTGGTTCTTATCAAAGGTTTCCATACCTTTGTGGCGAATCTTCGCTAGGCTTATCACTCTCTATAGAGTGTGGCGCCTTCTGTCATTTTCTTTCCTTTCCACGTTTTCCTATTTTCATCCATTTTCTTGTCTTTCTAGTTTTCTTGCTTACTTTTTTTATGCGCCATTTGCTTTAACTCTATCATTTGTTGCTCAAATCTCATCTTCTACCTTTCTTCTTTTCTTTTGTTTCTATAACTCTTGTTACAAGATAGCCAATTCAAGGACGATCCGTAAAAACAGTATGACTCTGTATTCGGATCATATCATGTGGTATCAGAGCCCGAATCCTAGAGTTGGTAGTGTTCTTGTGTTTTGTGTCCTTTACTGCCTAGTCCATTGTCTTTATTATGCCATTAATTGTTAATTATTTCCATTTATCATCATTAACTATCCTTAATTGTGTCATAATTGAGTCTTAATTGTCATTAATTCTATATAATTTATTTCTCTTTAATTTTGCGCAATTCAGTTCACATGTTATAGCACCTGAAAGACTATATGCCTTATTAGGCGTATATTATCTGTTGCTAGTGCAAAATAAATAGGGGGTAAAAAAAAAAACAAATATATTCTGGAACAATAAAAGAAAAAAAATAGTAAAAAAAAAAAGAAAAAAAAATGAAGAATTAAAAAAAGAAAAATTGCCCCTTGCACTTAAATAATCTAAATTTGGTTGCCTTAAGGAATTCATAAGAAGTGGTGCTATTCTCAATATCCAAACGTGCACATTTCTTCTTCATCTCTCTCATTATTCCTTTTTTTTTTTTGGTCTTCTTGAATTCCTTTTGAGTTTTACCTTTTTTTTTTCTTTTCCTAAATTAGCTTTTCTTATTTGTCTTTTAAATTCCCTTTTATGTTTTGTTTAGAGTTTTCCCTTTGCTTGGCTTCTGAGTGATAACTTTTGTGAGATTTGTTACAATTGTATGTGCTTTTGATAATTGATGCATGTTGGGTTTTATTTAAGAACTTATAAAGAGGGCTTGAGTGGTAAAAGACAAGAGCATTTTTAATAAAATCAAAAAGTGCGTGAAACATGAGTGATTTCATTCAGAGTGTAAACACGTGAGAAGAGAGGTAAGGTCCTTTTTTTTATGTCTACTAACTTGTTTTCTTTGAAGCTTGACTATGGAAGTGGAACTCAAACTTCAAGGCCTATCAAGCACTTGGAGAGAATCTTTCAAAGAGAAAAGGACAAATTTCATAAGATGTTTGACAACTGGGAGAGAAATAGAAGAAGTCATCGAAAAAAAAAGTAAAGAAAAAGAGAGAGGAAGCAAAGAAAAAGAGAAAAGAAGTAGAGGAAAAGATAGCGGAAGTAGAGAAAAAAAGATACGAAATAGAGAAAAAGAGATAAGTAGCACAGGAAAACAGAAAGAAAAAGTGAGAGGAGAAGAGAAAGAAAAAGAATTGAGAGAAAAAGAGAAAGAACTTGAGAATGCATTTGCTAAAAAATCTGTTAACTCTGTCTTCAATTCTAATTCTTTGTTTAGTTGTGATGATTGTCTTTTAAAGGGATTTACAGAAGTGTTTCCAAAGGAAGAATACGAGGCATCAAATGAAATTGAATTTAAGCTTTCAAAGGCACAAATGCCTCATGGCTTGAAGGAACTTAGTGGACATTTCAAGACTTCAAACCTGAATTTGACCACTTGCATGACTAATCCAAGTTCAAAAAAATTGCAAGAGGAACAAGAGGAGTTGAAGACCACTGGAGAATGGCTAACACCTAAAGCCAAGACTAAGTCCTTAAATTCATCTAGGAATTCATTGCATTCTACTACTATAATTCCTTCTTTTAACTTGGCTTATGGATTCAATTCTTGTAATTTTTCTAACAATTTGATTCCTTTGTCTAACATTTCTTTTGTCTTGAAGCCTAAGGCCAAATTGCATATAAAGACTCAATTTGATGAAGTTGTGGATCAATATGCAAAACAAGGCAACAATAAGAAGAAGAAATCCTTGACACACACTGCTAGATTTTATGATTTAATGGATGTGCAAGAACATGTGTTAAGTCATGATGTATTGGGTTTGCATGATGTTTTGAATAATAATGCAAAATCGTTGAGACATGGGTCTATTGCCCTACCCTTTAACAGCCTTGGCCAAGTTGAAGAGCTATGCATAAAAAATAAAAATTTCTATAATATGGAAGTTACATGTGATGGGTTCATTAGACTTGTTTTTGACCCAGGAGGTTGGGTGTGTAGGCACATGACGAATAAGAGACTTTCCATTCAAAGGAAATCAAGTCTCCATAGAGTTAGGCCTTTTCTTAATGCAACATTCAATAAAACTAATGCATGTCCTTTGATGTAGGTGATGATGATGCGAATTCGAGGATGAATTCTTTTGAAGAGGGAGGGAATGATGGAAAACTAGGAGGCCCAAGTTGATGGAGACCTCAGAGGTCCAAGAGGAGACCCAAAGTAGAGTAAAGCTTAAAGAAAAAATACAAGGACTTGGGAACCATGACAAGATTAAGAGATAAGAAGGCTAATAAAGCTACTTTGGATAAAAAGAATTGAACAACTTATTCTCACTCAAGTTTAATTTAGAAGGAGAAACACTTAAGTTGATCCAATTAGTCCAAGTTGATGAAGAGCCCAATGGGCAGAATACTTTGATTAGCTATCACTGTATAATTGGACCTTTAGTTTTTTGTTTCACTTATTTTTGTAATTGGGCCTATTCTTTGGGCTTAAGGGTTAGCCTCTTTACTTCATAATTAGAGTTAGCCTCCTTTTGTGAGTATCACCTTAGAATAAACTCTATAAATAGATATGTAATCCCTCTCATTTGGACAGAGTTGAATAATATTGAGGTTTACTCATTTGTGAGTGTGAGTAGAGCGTTGGCTCTTCTTTTTGGTTCTTAGATTAGAACCTTCTTGGTTCTTATCAAAGGTTTCCATACCTTTGTGGCGAATCTTCGCTAGGCTTATCACTCTCTATAGAGTGTGGCGCCTTCTGTCATTTTCTTTCCTTTCCACGTTTTCCTATTTTCATCCATTTTCTTGTCTTTCTAGTTTTCTTGCTTACTTTTTTTATGCGCCATTTGCTTTAACTCTATCATTTGTTGCTCAAATCTCATCTTCTACCTTTCTTCTTTTCTTTTGTTTCTATAACTCTTGTTACAAGATAGCCAACTCAAGGACGATCCGTAAAAACAGTATGACTCCGTATTTGGATCATATCACTCAAGACCATGGTTGTCTTTGAAGTGTGAAAAGGGCGCACAAGAAGGGGGAGTTGAATTGTGCGTTTTAAATTTTTACTAAAAAACAGGTCAACAAGAACGTTTTTAAAACGAAGTAGTAGAGAGAAGAAAAACACAAAAGATTTTATACTGGTTCACTCAAACTGAGCTACGTCTAGTCCCTTCACCCAGAAGGTTTCTACTAACCAATCTTTGGTTACAAGTATTGTTCGTGGCCTCTTCAGGCTTTACAACACAATCTACCCAGATTGCTTAACCCAAGTATTCTTTTTACACTAAGCCTCTCCAGGCTTTCACAACACTCAAGAGTTTTACAGAGAAAAGATCAACTCACGTAGTGAGGATTTGAAAACTTAGACTCAGGATCACTTTGAGGGTTTTTACACAAAAAAATTAGCTATCGTCCACTGGACGCTCTTAACAGAATATCACAGAAAGAATGTGTACGTTGTTGTTTTAACAAGTTTTTGCCTATTTCTGTTCTCTGTTTCGCTTTCTGTTGATGCTCGTATATATACGGTCTTCAGGAAAGAGATCCGTTACAGATAACTGGACTCTTCACGCAATGAGGCGCGTGCAGACTATCTTTTCAGAAAATTCAGGCGTGGTAGTTGAAAACTTGCACTTCAATAGAAGTTTCAGGGCTGCGCTGACAGTCTGTTCTTCTGAACTTTCTTCATCTGTCTTGTCAGCTTGATAAGTTGACTTGCTTTATCCATTCTACTGTGCTTTTGTACTGACTTGATGTTGATGTTTCAAACCGTTTTGAATGTTGGTTCACTGAAGTGGTACTGTGTAGGTTTCGAGGTGGATAGCCATGATTGTTTTTCATAATGAAAAACTTGATTGTTTGAATATATGATCCTTGGGATTTGGACGATCGCCTTCGGTCTGTTCATCTGGATGGTCTTTGATCGCGTCTACTGAACGGTCCTCAAAGTGTCCACTGGACGGTCATTATTAGCGAGTCTTCGTCTTTCGCTGTGATAGGGTTAGTTTATACACATAAATACAAACATTAATAAGCTTTGTTATCTTCAAAATATTGAGGGTTTAGACGCTTCTACGTCTTTGGTTCCAACAATCTCCCCCTTTTTGATGATGACAAACCTTATTAATTTTTTTAAGTAAAGAAGCGTAAAGTGAAGTTTTCGAAAGACTTACTATGCTCCCCCTGAGTCGGATATACCAAGTATTAAGCATATTATATAACAGATGGAGCAATATGTGAAGTAAACATATCAACTTTTTATTTAACTTATGCGGAGCATAAAATATGACAAGAATATATACATACAAAAAAAACTATATATAAAAAAATGCTTCCATAATGCTTTCTCCCCCTTTGTTATTATCAAAAAGAAGGAGTCGTCATCACAGTCACTATGGCAGCGGCGGCGGAGGAGGAGGTTGAGAAGGATGGAGAAGGGCTTGTTGGTTTTGAAGAATTTGGTGCAGAAGAGTGAAGATGGGTTGAAGTTGAGTGGCGACATATTGTTGAACAGTAGGGTCAACAGGTGGGATGGATGAGGGGGCGGTAGTAGAAACAGGGAGGCTGGCGGAGGTTTGGGAGCCAGGAGTAGGCGGTGGTGGAGGTATGGGTGAAGCTAGTGGAGAAGGTGGACGAGTTTTAGAGGAAGAAGGAGGTGCTTCTAGGAACTTGAGGTTAGGCACGTCAAATTGATAGAGGCGAGGAGGGTTCCAAGGGTAGGGTGGTTGGAAGGTGTTGGTATGCGTAAGAGTAGCAATCATTGTATATAAGATAGAAGTTTCCGTACCAAGGAGTGGATGCACATTTGGTGGACGGACAAATGCAGCAGAGGTGTCCGAAAAGTGAAAGACACGAGCTGGACCCTGCGTGACTACACAGTCCGTTACAGTTGGGATATCGGCCTTGTCGTCTGTGGAGACGCCACTGCTGGATGCTTCTTGTTCGCATTGGAACATATGTTGATGCTAGAAGCGTTGAGCATCTGCCTCGTCCATGTTTGTGTGAAGACGCTGAGCTAAAAACCATTCACGGGAATGGGTTGGGTTATGTTAAATTTCAGCTTTGGACGGTAGAGGCAAAGACGGTGCCTTGGTCGGAATCTTTTCCTTCTTGCGATTTTCATCAATGATTGGCAATCTTGGGCATATTTGGTCGGGTTGGATGCGGATGGTTGTGGAAGGTCAGATATGTTGGGATGGAGGAATGAATAGCTGATTTTTCAGGAAAGCTGAGCCTTTAAGGATGTTGCAGAACATATGCTCAAAGACAGATGGAAAGAATCCATCTTCTTCCGGATCCAAAGGCCGAAACTTCAAATCTACAGGCCTTAGTTGGATAATCCGTTCGTCCGTTCGTCCCCGTTGTTGTAGAGCTTTTTCCGTGTCTTCGACTGGAAGCACTCTGTGTTGAAGTACTCCAGGAGGATGAGCATTTATGCGCCAAGCTCGTACGACATTCGGATACCTCCGTCTGATAAACCGCTTGAGTGGCAGGTGTTCAATGGCTCTAGGAGGTAGTGCCAAGTATTTCTCAGAAGGCTGATGGACGTAGTCGTCCATGTACTTCTCCATATTAATTGGAGAATAATCAAAGCCACAGTCTGGCTCTGGAAGCTCTGGACGTAGAACGATTGCATTGTCATCCAAGAAGTTTTGAGCATTTCCGTCAACAAACAACAAAGGCCATTTCTTTTTGGTTTGAGCCAAGGTTTCTGATAGAGGGGTAGGAAAGGGGATGATGGTTGAGGAAGGAGATGATTTAGGAGGCTTTATGGAGAGGTAAGTTTTGGAGATGCCGGGAGTGGGAATGGTGTAGGTGTAACCTTCATCACCAGGTAACAACATTCCTGGTTCAAGGTGTAACTTGTGTTTCGGTTTGTGATAGGGTGAGAGGTTCATATGGTTCATCAATAATGTATTCTATCACAACATTTTTAGGTTCATCAGCAGCAGCAGTAGAGGAAATCTTACGTTTCTTAGACTGTGCTTCCCCTGTCAGCGTGTTTGCTGGTCGTTTGGGTGAGGTGGATGGATGGGATAGTGCTTGAGCAGGAGCAACATCAGTGGCAACTTTCTGTTTCTTGACAAGCTTGCCAATGGGCTCATCGTCTTCGTCATCAGAGGCGACGATCAGCTGTCTCTTTGCGGGAAGAATGGTTGGTGCAGCAAATGGAGCAGATGCAGCAACAGGAGCAACTGCAAGTGAAGCAGGTGAAGCTGAAGTTTGTTGAGTTTTGGACTTTGTAGCTCTGTCCACCTGCGCCTTGGACGTCCTCCTTCTGGTGGACGGTTTGGCAGCAATTGGATTCTCAAACAGTACCTCGTCGTCCATAGGTGCAGCATACTGGACGCTTGGGGCTACTGTTTGTAAGGGTGCCATCTCAACTGCTTCTTCTTTGACGTCCACGAGTTTGGACGTGGTTTCTAAAGGCTTCAACACGAACCCAGCCTTCAGCTGTGCAACGTTGTTGCGTCCGAATGGTAGTTGGGTGAATCTATGTCCACCACCCAGAATCCTTATTTTGTTTTGCTCCCCCAAAGACAAAGCAAAGAAGGCATGGAATACCTGCTGTTGCCAGAAGATTCTGTTGAGAAGGGCAGCATAGGTGATCTGGTCGTGCTCTCCGCGTCCTCTCATGGTCCTGAAGATGTTGCTCAGGATGAGGTGCGGTAAGTTGAACTGTTGTCCGGTGATCATGTGGAACAGCGCGAACCTGTGCAGGAAGGTGACGCTGTCCTTGGATCCAGCTTTGTGAAGAATTCCTTTATTCAAAAACTGCTGGAATATCTTCCCTTCTTTCGTCAGCTTGCTGTACTCGACTGGGCCTTGTCCTTCGGGACCCATCAGTGCAGCGTTGACTGTGTCATGCCTTCCAAAGGTATCTTCCCAGCCATTTTTGATGCAGGACCCAGCCCGTTCACATCCAATGGCTTGGGCGACGGAGCCTAGGTCTAGAGTGACCTTGACTCCCAGGGCAGTTCTAGTAATCTCTGTCTTTGAAAATACAGCAGAGTTCCAGAACTGTCGGATGAGTTTTGGGTAAATGATTTCGTTCAGATGAATAGTTAAGGATGCCACAGCTGAGCAGATTGTCTTTTACAGACACCCCCATGTTGTTGAGAGCTTGTATATCGAAGCGGCTCTCGATGAGAATGACAACTTTGTCTAGGCTCTCCACACGAGCCACGGCCTTTGCAGCGGGACCAGCCTTTTCGGTTGCCATATCTGAGAGCTTGAAGAGAGGTTTAGGGTTTTGAGAAGATGATAAGTTCAGGTGAATTTTGAAAAGAAGTGAGTATACGGGTTGGGTTTGAGTGTATATGAAGAAACTGAAGGGTTTTGCCTTTTTGGCGGTTCTTTTACTTTCGAAGAGAGAGATGATGTGTAATAAATGCTGGCTTAGGTGCTTACGTATCTTGAGGTCGGTTATACAGCGCATGAGTGACTTAGACAGAGAAAACATTTATTTCAAATCCTTTTCAGAGAAAACATGATTGAGTACTAATAATAATGCACACACAATTTAAAGTTATTATGGAATGTGAAAATATATGCAAGTAAAGGCAGTTAAAAAAAATATAAGTGGACGATGATGTATTGGACGTTATGAAAACATTTGACGCTGTGAATTTATTGGATGCTACTGATCCTTGGACGATCAAGGCATGTTGAACAAAACTATTCATTTATAAATTCCATACCCAGAAGATCTCGAATATGGATGAGTTTATCTTCAGGAAGGGGTTTTGTAAATATATCTGCCAATTGATTTTCAGTATTAATAAACTGAATATCGACAACTCCCTTCTGAACATAATCTCTTATAAAATGATGTTTTATTTCAATGTGCTTTGCCCTAGAGTGCAAGATAGAATTTTTTGACAGATTTATAGCAGCAGTATTGTCACAAAGAATAGGAATTTTACTCTCGTAGAAACTGTAGTCTTCTAATTGATGCTTGATCCATAAGAGTTGTGAGCAACAAGACGCAGCTGAGGCATATTCTGCTTTTGCTGTTGATAGGGCAATTGTTCCTTGTCTTTTGCTCGTCCAGGAGACTAGATTTCCACCAATGAGGTGACATCCTTTGCTGGTGCTTTTGCGTTCTATTCTATCTCCCGCATAGTCAGCATCGCAGAAACCAACTAATTTGTATTCTTTGGTCGACTTAAAACATAAACTGAGATTAGTGGTTTTCTTTAAGTATCTAAAAATTCTTTTAACTGCTGTTAGATGAGTTTCTCTAGGGTCAGACTGAAAACGAGCACATAGACATACACTGAACATAATATCAGGTCTGGACGCTGTGAGATATAAAAGAGATCCAATTATACCTCGATATGTAGATTGGTTTACCTTTTTAGAAGAGTCGTCCAGGCTAAGCATTGATGACGGATGCATGGGTGTACTCATTTCTTTTGCATCGTCCATCTTATACCTTTTCAGAAGTTCGTTGACATACTTTGTCTGATGTATGAATATTCCATTTCCAGTTTGTTTTACTTGCAGCCCTAGGAAGAACTTTAGTTCTCCCATCATACTCATTTCGAATTCCGCTGTCATAATCTTAGAAAAATCCTTGCATAACTGGTCAGTAGTAGCTCCAAAAATAATGTCATCTACATATATCTGTGCAATAATGAAATGTGTTTTGACGTCTTTGCAAAAAAGAGTGGTATCTACTTTTCCTCTAGAAAACCCATTTTCTAAAAGAAAAGAGCTTAGCTTTTCATACCAAGCTCTTGGGGCTTGTTTAAGACCATACAAAGCCTTTTTAAGTTTGAAAACATGTTTGGGAAAAATATCACACTCAAAACTAGGTGGTTGTTTCACATAGACTTCCTCGTTTATTATGCCATTTAAGAATGCACTTTTTACATCCATTTGATAGAGTTTCATATTTTTATGAGCAGCAAATGAAAGTAAGATGCGAATGGCTTCTAGTCTAGCTACTGGTGCAAAAGTTTCAGTAAAGTCTATACCTTCTTGTTGAGAGTAGCCTTGTGCTACAAGTCTTGCTTTATTTCTTACCACATTTCCAGCTTCATCAAGCTTGTTGCAGAATACCCACTTTGTTCTAATGATAGACTTGTCCTTGGGTGCGGGAACTAGCATCCAGACATCATTCTTTTCGAATTGACTAAGGTCGTCCTTTATGGCACTAATCCAGCTGTCGTCCAAGAGAGCTTCGTCTACTGTATTTGGTTCCAGCTAAGAGATCAAGGCAGTTTGAGCTTGCTCCTTGAAGGTCGATCTTTTCCTAATATAGTCTTGAACGTTTCCAAGAATTTGATTTTCTGGATGATAGGTCTTCATTTGCCAGGAGCGTCCAGTTGGTTCTCTTTCTTCTGTTTTTGGGTCGTCCATTTGATCTCTGGACACCGAAGGTCTGGCATCATCTAGTTTCATATCTGCAAAAGAGTCGTCTAGCTCTGATATTTCATTATCAGGCTTTTTGTCATTAAAATTAACGTGGATGGCTTCTTCAACTTCCAAGGTTCTGGAACTGTAAACTCTATAAGCCTTAGATGTTTCAGAATAGCCTAACAGTATTCCATCATCATACTTTGAATCAAACTTACCAAGGTTGTCCTTAGTGTTTAGAATGAAACATTGACATCCAAAGGGATGAAAATATGATATGTTGGGTTGTCTTCCTTTCCACAATTCATAGTGAGTCTTTTTTAGAAGAGGTCCTATGTAAATCCTATTTTGTAAGTAACAGGCAGTGTTTACAGCTTCAGCCCAGAAATGCTTAGGAGTTGAGTTATCGTTTAGCATGGTTCTAGCCATTTCTTGCAATGACCTGTTCTTTCTCTCTACCACACCATTTTGTTGTGGTGTTCATGGTATAGAGAAGTTGTGGAGAATTTCGTTCTCCTCACAGAACCATTGAAAACTTTCGTTTTCAAACTCTCCTCCGTGATCACTTCTTATTGAAGCTATACTAACACCCTTTTCGTTTTGTATCCTTTTGTAGAAAGTAGAAAAGATTTTGTAAGACTCATCCTTGTGTTTTAAGAACATCACCCATCTCCATCTAGAGTAGTCATCTACTATGACTAGTTCATATCGTTTTCCGCTTAGGGAGGCTGTTCTAGTTGGACCAAACAAATCAATATGTAATAGTTCAAGAGGTCTAGATGTGGAAACAGTATTTTTTGATTCAAAAGAACTTTTTACTTGTTTCCCTTTTTGACAAGCATCACAGAGAATATCAGACTTGTATGCAAGATTTGGAAGTCCTCTTACGAGGTTATGCTTATATAGCTTTGAGATTAATCTCAAGCTTGCATGTCCAAGCTTCTTGTGCCAAGTCCATTGATTTTCTTTGATGGATACTAGACAAGATACATTTTGATTTGTGAGGTCAACTAGATCAATCTTATAAAGATTGCTTTGCCTCTTGGCAGAGAATAATATGGATCCATCTAGATTTTTGACAGTGCATTTGTCTTTGTCAAAGGAGACATTGTGTCCACTGTCACATAATTGACTTATGCTCAGTAGATTGTGTCTGAGACCTTCAACATATAAAACATTTTCAATAGAGGGAAAGGACTGCTTACCGATTGTTCCTATACCTGTGATCTTTCCTTTCTGGTTTCCTCCAAAGGTGACCCACCCACCATTCTTGGGTTGTAGGCTTTGGAACATACACCTTTCTCCCGTCATGTGCCGTGAGCAACCACTGTCCAGGTACCATGATTGGGGTCTTCTTTCTGTTGTTAAGCAAATCTGCAACAGGTATTATCATAGACTTAGGTACCCAAATGAACTTGGGTCCTTTTCTGTTAGTTCTGAAGGCATTGGACGCCTTCTTTGTTGGACGATATCTACAAAGTGTTGATTCATGCCCATTCTTTCCACATATTTTACAAAAGGTTATATTTTTACCAAGATTATGGTTTTCTTCTTTAACAAAACCAAGTCCAGATTTGTCATGAGGACTTCTTCTATATGATAGGATTTTATCTAGATTTTTAGTACCATTGACAAATTTAGACAAACTTTCTTTTAGATGAGTGACTTCTTTTTGAAGTTCTAGGACTTCATGAGAAGATGTCTCCTCTGAAATATGTTTAGTTTTCAAAACTTCATTTTCTTTCAAAACATTTTTATACTCTTCGTTGAACAAGTTGAAATCTTTTGATATTTTTGAAAATTTCCTTTTCAGTTTTCTATATCCTACTGAAAGAGTTGAAGAGTTGGCAAGCAGATCATTATAGGGTTCTTGTAGGGAGATTAAGTTGTCGAAGTTTACCTCTTCGTCTTGCTCATTGTCTGAGCTATTAGAGCTTGTTCCTGCCATGAGACACAGGTTAGCTTCTTCTTCTTCATCTGATGAGGATAGGTCTATGTCTTCCCAGGTAGCCATGAGACCTTTTTTCTTGGAGAATGTCCTCTTTTTGTTTTTCTGTAAACTGGGACATTCAGCTCTGAAATGTCCAAGCTTCTTGCATTCATAGCATATTGAAGGAATTTTTTCTTTTGGAGTTTTGTTGAATTTCTTTGTGAAGTTTTGGGCTCTTGATCCTCCTTTCTTCCTCCACATAGCCTAAATTTTCCTGGAGATGAAGGATATCTCATCCTCATCAGAATCGTCTTTCTCAGATTCTTCCTCAGAGGTTTCTTCTACGTTTAGCGCTTTGGACGCTGATCCTCTGGATGGTCGCTGGACGCTTAAAGCGATGGACTTCTTCTTCTGTCCTTCGTCTTGCTTCAGCTCCAGTTCGTGTACTTTAAGAGTTCCAAGTAACTCTTCTATTGAGAGTGTCGTTAGATCTTTGGAAGCTCTTAAAGCTGTAACCTGCGGTCTCCATTGCCTAGGCAAACTTCTCAAAATTTTGTTAATATGATCATAATTATCATAGGTTTTGCCTAAGGACCTTAGGTTGTTTGTTATGGTTTGAAATCTACCAAACATTAGTTCAATAGTTTCATTTTCCTCCATAGTAAAAAGTTCATATTGTCTTACGAGTAAGCTCAATTTTGACCTCTTTACTTGTGAGGTGCCCTCGTAAGCAAGAGACAGGGTATCCCACATTTTCTTGGCACTTTTTAGACTGTGTACCTTTTCATATTCAGATTCAGATAAGGCACACATCATGACATTTCTAGCCTTTGAGTTTAGAAGATACCTCTGTTTATGAGATTCTGTCCATTGACTTCTTGGGAGATCCATTCCATCATGGTCAAGGGGCAGGTAGTCGCCAGTTTCTACTACATCCCACATGTCTATGTGACATGCATCAAAGAATGCTATCATTCTTTGCTTCCAGTAGTCGTAGTTCTGACCTTTGAAAAGAGGCGGTCTGTTAATGGCTTGTCCTTCGTTTTCCATGGGAGATCAGGATCGTTTTTACCTCTGCAATGTTAAATGCTCAACCCCAAGAGGCTGAGCTCTGATACCAATTGAAGTGTGAAAAGGGCGCACAAGAAGGGGGGGTTGAATTGTGCGTTTTAAATTTTTACTAAAAAACATATCAACAAGAACGTTTTTAAAACGAAGGAGTAGAGAGAAGAAAAACACAAGATTTTATACTGATTCACTCAAACTGAGCTACGTCCAGTCCCTTCACCTAGAAGGTTTTTACTAACCAATCTTTGGTTACAAGTGTTGTTTGTGGCCTCTTCAGGCTTTACAACACAATCTACCCAAATTGCTTAACCCAAGTATTCTTTTTACACTAAGCCTCTCCAGGCTTTCACAACGCTCAAGAGTTTTACAGAGACAAGATCAACTCACGTAGTGAGGATTTGAAAACTTAGACTCAGGATCACTTTGAGGGTTTTACACAAAAAAATTAGCTATCGTCCACTGGACATTCTTAACAGAATATCACAGAAAGAATGTGTACATTGTTGTTTTAACAAGTTTTTGCCTATTTTTGTTCTCTGTTTCGCTTTCTGTTGATGCTCGTATATATACGGTCTTTAGGAAAGAGATCCGTTACAGATAACTTGACTCTTCACGCAATGAGGCGCGTGCAGACTATCTTTTCAGAAAAGTCAGGCGTGACAGTTGAAAACTTGCACTTCAATAGAAGTTTCAGGGCTGCGCTGACAGTCTGTTCTTCTGAACTTTCTTCATCTGTCTTGTCAGCTTGATAAGTTGACTTGCTTTATCCATTCTGCTGTGCTTTTGTACTGACTTGATGTTGATGTTTCAAACCATTTTGAATGTTGGTTCACTGAAGTGATATTGTGTAGGTTTCGAGGTGGATAGCCATGATTGTTTTTCATAATGAAAAACTTGATCGTTTGAATATATGATCCTCGGGATTTGGACGATCGCCTTCGGTTTGTTCATCTGGATGGTCTTTGATCGCGTCTACTGGACGGTCCTCAAAGTGTCCACTGGACGGTCATTATTGCATTAGCTGGACGGTCATTATTGGCGAGTTTTCGTCTTTCGCTGTGATAGGGTTAGTTTATACACATAAATACAAACATTAATAAGCTTTGTTATCTTCAAAACATTGAGGGTTTAGACGCTTCTACGTCTTTGGTTCCAACAGTCTTGTTTGGACAATGTAATGCAATATGTCCTTTACCCAAGCATTTAAAAAATTTAGTTGAACTACTTTTAGAAGTAGAAAGAGTACAAGGGTTAGGAACAAGTTTACCACTTGGAGACTTTAAACCTTGTTGCTTAGGTGAGGAAGATCCCTCCTTCTTGGACTTGTCCTTACCACTAGAAGAATCATAGTGATAGGTCTTCTTGTAGGAATGCTTCCTCTGAAGTTGTTTCTCCACCTTGTTGGCATGGTGCACTAGGTCCTCCAAGCACTCATAGTGTTGCAACTTCATTTGGATGTCTCTATTAAGCCCATATAAGACCTTGCCATGGTGATTTCACCCTTCTCTTGCACATTGGCTCTCATCATAGCCATTTTCATCTCTTTGTAATACTCATCAACACTCTTGCTTTCTTGAGTAAGTCTTTGTAGCTTGTCTTGAAGGTCTCTCTCATAACGAGACGGCACAAACCTTCCACTTAACAACTTTTTCATGTCTTGCCAAGTATAGATCATTGGTCTTCTTCACCAATCAATGTCTTATTTCATTTGATTCCACCATACCAATGCATATCCTTCAAATTTAAATGAAACCAATTTAATCTTCTTTTCATCACTATAATCAAAGCAAGCAAAGACTTGCTCCACTTTCAACTCCCATTCAAGATACACCTCCAGATCACAGCTACCTTGAAATCTAGGAATTTTCTCCTTCACACCCTCCATACCTACAAGAAAAGGTTAGTGCAAATAATAGAAAAATTGGACCTTACCACTCAACTAAGTGTTTACACTCAAAGTTCACTCGTGTTTCTCTCTTTAGAGGCTTTTTCTATAATGTGCACACTTGCCTTTTTCCACTCTTGTTCCTCTTTAGCTCTTACAAAGAACCTTCAAGTTCAAATAAAGAAAATATTCAATGTGAAATATGTCACGAATTTCAAGCTCAACTTAAGAGGCCAAGAATAGAAATACTCTAGACAAAACTAAGGAAATTTTAAAGACAAACAATGAAAGCTAAAATGAAATGAAAGTTTACTCAAAAGAATGTCAAGTAAGACAAGAAGAAGACTTAAGGACAAAGATAAAGAACAACCTAGGAAAAAATATGAAGAACAAGTGTATTCTCCCTAGCAAAATGAAGTCAAAACTATATAAAAGAAAAATAATATCACTATGAGAATTGGCTCACCAAAGAGGACAGGTTTTCTTTTATAATTTGGGCAATTTTATTTTTTTTACATATTTTTTTTTGTAATTTAGCCTCCAAACTTTTTATAATTGCACTTGGACCCCTAATTTTTTTGTATTTTCACTTTTGCCCCTATAAAATTGCCAATTGGTCTTTGAATATATTTTTTTGGACCTTCAATTTTTTATTGCAAAAACGCCCAAACTCTCTCCAAACAAAATTCTAATGGATCAAACAAGTGTTTTACCACAAAAATAACCAAGAACACTTCAAGAACACTATGACTGTTCTTCCTTAATTTCAAAATTCAAAACTCCCAAAATCAAGTTTAAACTTCCAATCAAATAATTTCCACCAACATTTAAGTGTCTATATGTAAAATAACACAAATCAAGTATGAATTTAACACAAAAACATAAACAAACATAAATCTAGATGAATCAAAATCTAGATCTAACAAGAACAAAACAAGAATACCAAGAACAAAACTATACAGAATTGACACAAAATTGGATAAATTAAGAAGAGATCAACTCAAACAAGACTAAATGAACACAAAAAAAAAAAATAAGACACAAGAATTATACAAAAAAGCTCACAAATTTGTTGGATTCGCAACTTCGACGTCGCGCCCGCCCAGCGGTTAGGGAAGCCGCCCAGCGCACACGAACACGAACCAGAATTGGAACTACGAAATCAGCGCACCCGCCCAGCGGGTTACGGAGGCCGCCCAGCGGATACGAACCAGAATTGGTGTTGAATTTGGCTCTGATACCAAATGATGAATCCCCAAAGTGGATCACAAAAATTCAGCACCAATGAGTAATAATTCGGAACCAAAAAGTGAAGAAAATAAAAGCAGAATAGATGAGAAATTGAAAGAACGACGCCACAATCCGATGATTGATAAGTCGAGGAGGATTCGCTACAAAGAATAGAATTCTTTGATAAGAATCTAAAGGTTCTAAGCAAGAATCAAGAGGAGCAATGCTCATTCAATTAGCACAAAGCCAATTACATTCACAAATGCCAAAAGTTCCTTACAAGATGTCTTATAGGTCTATTTATACTATCACTAACAAAAGGCCCAATCAAACTAATAAAGGCCCAAACAAACTAAAAGGCCCAATACAAATAAAACTAAAACATAAGCTAGAAACTAAAATTAACTAAGGTTCACTTGGCACCTAATTAAGCAACACTTAGGTGCATAAAAAGGTCTACAAAAAGCCCAACAAGGTCCAAAACAAAAACAATCTAAAAGACAAATAACAAGATAGCTAAGCCCCTTCGAGACTTCTATCACAGCCTCTGTTTCAACTATTGGAGACTCTCTTTACAAGCTTCGGTCCAAGCAAACGGTTGATGCTTATAGGTAAGTTGGGTCCACGGTGCAACAATCCTTGAAAAACCTTCTATGAACCTCCGGTAGTACCCAACCAACCCAACAAAGCTCCTAATCTTGGAAGTTGCCTTCAGACGTTCCCATTGTAACACGGTCTCCACTTTCTTAGGGTCCACTGCGATCCCACCGGCTGATATCACATGCCCTAAGAACTTCATCTCATCCAGCCATAACTCACATTTTGACAGTTTGGCATACAACTGTTTCTCCTTCAAAATCCCCAACATTGTCCTCAAGTGCTCTTCATGCTCTTTATAAGAATGGGAATAGACTAGAATGTCATCGATAAACACAACGACAAACTTGTCCAAGAAAGGATGGAAGATCCTGTTTATATAGTCCATGAATATAGCAGGGGCATTGGTCATTCCAAATGGCATCACCATGTACTCATAATGGCCATACTGAGTCCAAAAAGCAATCTTCGGTATGTCTTCGTCCTTTACCATATCTGGTGGTATCTAGACCTCAAGTCTATCTTTGAAAACACTGTTACTCCTCTCAATTGATCCATCAAATCATCGATCCTTGGTGACGGATGCTTGTTCTTGATGGTGATCTTGTTTAACTACCGATAATCCACGCACAGCCTCAAACTACCATCCTTCTTCTTCACCAACAACATCGGTGCTCCCCAAGGGGAAACACTTGGCCTGATCATCTTCTTCTCCAACAACTCTTCTACTTGTTTCTTCAACTCATCCAACACTGTTGGTGCCATCCTGTAAGGAACCATTGACATCGGCCCTGCTCCTGGAACTAAATCTATAGCAAACTTCACTTTTTGCTGTGGAGGTACACCAGGTACATCATTAGGGAAAACTTCAGGAAACTCTCTAACCACTGACACTGCGTTCAGGCCCAAGTCACTTTTGACTTCCAAGAATGACAAGATCATGTACCCTTAAGCTCCTTCTTACAAAGAAGTCTGAGCTTGATTGGCAGTGATAAATCTAGAATCTTCAAAACTAGGGAAGATCAAGGTCTTTCTAGCACAATCAATCAGGATATAGTTGGAAGATAACCAATCCATCCCTAAGATTACATCCAAATTTGACAACGGGAGGCAAATCAAATTGACTTTGTAACTGCGCCTACTAACAACAACCGGGCAGTTAGCGCAAACAATCGAAGTCGCCACAAGAGTAGCACTCAGTGTGGAAACAAGCAAATCAAAGGGCAATAGGCAAGTACACAACTTCAAATTTTCCATACACTTAAAGAAAATGAAAGATTGCGTGGCACCTGAATCAAATAGTACAGATAAAAGGTTACCAGCTATCTCACACTCGCCTTGTATCAGATCATCAAAACGAGAGGCTTCAACTCCATTCATAGCAAAAACCTAATCAGCTGTCATGGGTCTCGTAGCTCTGGTGGCGTTCATAATAGACTACGCCTTCATCAAGGCTATACAATCTCTAGCTATGTGTCCAAGCTACTTACACTTGTAACACACATTGCTCTTCAAAGAGCACTAACTAGCATAGTGTGGTCCTCCACACCTGAAGCATCTGACCTTCAACAATCTAGTAAGAGGTGTAATCGACGAACGACCTTGTGAATCCGAAACTCCAGACTGTTGGGGTCTAGAAGACTGATGTTGCCCTTGTGGTCTACTATAGGGCTTCCTCTATTGTCCTCCTCTCCTAGACGATCCACTGCTTTGAATCCTCACCACTTAGGTGTTAGTCTCCAACAACTCCACCGTCTTGGACTTTTCCACAAGCATGGGAAACTTTTGATAGTCATGGGGACTATCATCCTCTTCAACTCATGCCTCAAGCCCTCTTTGAACTTGCGACACCTCCACTCCTCGGTGGTAGCCTATGAGTAACTCTGAGTTAGGTACTCAAACTTGCCCGCGTACTCACTCACTAACATGTTTCCTTGGTATAACCTCAGGAACTTCATCTCCTTTGCATACCTCACGCTTGTTGGAAAGTACTTCTCCAAAAAGCATTCCCAAAAACTACCCTAGGTGACAGCTTCACCCCGGGCCTCCATCAACTGTTGGGCTCCTTGCCACCAATACTCTGCCTCACTAACAAGCATGTATATGGCATAGGTGACCTTCCAATCATCCGGACAAGCCAAAGCCCTTAAGATCTTCTCCATCTCCCACATCCACACGTCATTCGCGTTCGGATCTAACTCGCTTTTGAATTGGGGAAGGTCACTCTTTCGAAACTCAGCCAACCCTTGGAACTCGGGAGGCACAACAACACGAGCAGCTTCAGTAGCTGCTCGGGATGACTCCAATTGAGCGATAGTAACCTAATGCTGTTAGACCATGGCAGTTTGCTACTAGGCCACAGTATTTGTTGTTAGGCCATAGCAACAACCATCGCCTCCATAGCCTTGGCAATCTAAAAGTAATCAACTAAAGGAGGTGGTAGGTTAGATTCCCTTATTAAGATCCTACAAAACCAACCATGATAACAACAATGCCTCAAAAGCCATTCAAACATGATCACTTCTCTCATGGAAGGATCCACACCACAGCAACACAACAGAAACAATCAATACATATCATCACATTAGAGACACACAACAAAGCATACTAGACCTATTTCCCATAGGTTAACCCGAAAGACACGATTGGCTCTGATACAAAAAATGTAACGACCTAACTGTCGCTACTGAACAACACTACTATCCTCAGTGGTTTCATGTAAGCATGAATATAATCAACACATGCATATAAATGAAATACATACAATCTTGAGAGATTTATCCATCTCTTCCACAGCCAACATACCTGTCTTTACAACTGATAAAGAACAAAAGAAAATAAGGGGACAATACTAAGGCCATATAACTAAATCAAATATACATCAACGGGGGAGAGGGGTACAAAACACACTCCCTATGGTTGGTCACACTATACATCCCCATCAAAAGAAAGAAACGAGATACATTCCAACTGAGACAAAAGTGTGACTCCTCGCATCACACTACTCCAACTTGCGCTTTACCTTCAACTCTAAGAAGTCGAATCCACTAAAGCATCGCCATCTGCTCCCACAACATAGAACATGATCATCACAGTCACACTAACACGACAACAACAACTAGACACCTAACAACAACAAAACAAGGCAAGGGTAAGCTTAGTAAATCAATGACATATCATGCATGATTAAACATATCATTCACAATTCCCAACGTTCAATCACAAGTATACAACATACAATCATATAGCAAAGAGTTCTCAACTCAAAACCCTATGTTACAAAAAATCCACCCCAAATATGTCAATGCATGATGACATAACTCTCAAGAGATTCATAACAATTCGAGTGATCAGTCAAGTCTCACCCCCTACCATGAAGATCCAGCATTCATTTAGGATTGCCAAACTTTGATCTACGGACAAGCTTAGTGGTGTGTCAGGATAAGTGTATGTGGGTGGTGGCTCACCGCGACTCAAGGTTTGCACTACCTTGGCCCCCTACAAAATTGCCCATTGACTCATCCTTAAAGGCCCATCTTTACGACCCCACATCTTATCCAAGCACTAGGTTGGAGGCCCTGTCTGAGCTGTTAGCTCCAGTTAGCCAACTAACTTATGTGCCTACTCACACCACGGCAAAAGGTCCATCGTCAACTACCTCAGTCGCCAACATATGCATGAAATGCGTGTCTCACAACACAACATCAACTCAACAGCAATAGGTCAACATATATATATGTATATATATACATATATATATATATATATATATATAGGGTCAGGATCCGTTGTGGTGTGTCGGGATAAGTGTATGTGGGTGGTGGTTCACTGTGACTCAAGGTTTGCACTACCTTGGCCCCCTACAAAATTGCCCATCGACTCATCCTTGAAGGCCCATCTTTACGACCCTACATCTTATCCAAGCACAAGGTTGGAGGCCCTATCTGAGTCGTTAGCTCCAGTTAGCCAACTAACTTATGTGCCTACTCACACCACGGCAAGAGGTCCATCGTCAACTACCTCAGCCGCCAACATATGCATAACACTGCGTGTGTCACAACACAACAGCAACAGGTCAACATAGATGTATATATGTATATACATATATATATAGGGTCAGGATCCGTTGACACCAGGTGTCAAAGTTAGTCAAATTACACTTTCAATAATTTTTTATAGAATGCAAATTTAACCAATCCAACCATTGAATTATGTGATATTATCTTCATGATCATGTATATCAAATTTTATATAATTTGGACATTTCTAGATATGTCATCTAACATCGAATATTTACATATATTTTAATTTTATATTATACGTTAAAATAAAGTGATGTAATAAACTACTAAATAATTTTGGAATTATATGAAATTTTGTATGGTTAATCTAATTAATAAGAACATCAAATTCAGCGGTTAGATTGATTAAATTTGCATTCTACAACAAGTTATTGAAGGTGTAACTTGACTAACTTTGACACCTGGTGTCAACGAATCCTGACCCATATATATGTATATATATATATATATAAGGCAACACAACATCATATAGACCCGATCAACACCTACACGTGGTCCAACAACTACTACTAACTGTAACGCCCGGCCGCTTTCAGGATGAGTGACTGTCCCCACAAACTAACACAAGACTTTTCAGCGTGCTTTGTCTTCACTCACACGCTTCCCGGGAAACTTCCCAGTAGGTCACCCATCCCTAAATCGCTCTAAGTTAAGCACTGCTTAACTATGGAGTTCTTAAGTGATGGGCTACCGAAAAGTAGATGCATCTTGTTGGTATAGGTAGCACTTATTAATTCCTTTAAGCTATCCTCAACTGTACAGTCCCATACCCGCACAGCCTCTGGATCCCTCTCGTTCGGGTGTGTATTCGATTCATTCATGTACCCCTTCCCGCTAGAAGCCTGCCAGGAGCCGCTCATTGTCCGTGCCTCATCTCTTTTGCACCGGTGATCACTCCCCGCCCTCGTTAGCACCCGGGATGTTACATGCCCACCAGCTTCCGCTTGGTTCGTCCTCGAACCACACCGTACTGGGAGAGAGGCCTTGCTCTGATACCACTTTGTAACGCCCAGCCGCTTTCAGGATGAGTGACTGTCCCCACAAACCAACACAAGACTTTTCAGCGTGCTTTGTCCTCACTCACACGCTTCCCAGGAAACTTCCCAGTAGGTCACCCATCCCTAAATCGCTCTAAGTTAAGCACGCTTAACTATGGAGTTCTTAAGTGATGGGCTACCGAAAAGTAGATGCATCTTGTTAGTATAGGTAGCACTTATTAATTCCTTTAAGCTATCCTCAACTGTACAGTCCCATACCCGCACAGCCTCTGGATCCCTCTCGTTCGGGTGTGTATTCGATTCATTCATGTACCCCTCCCGCTGGAAGCCTGCCAGGAGCCGCTCATTGTCCGTGCCTCATCTCTTTTGCACCGACGATCACTCCCCGCCCTCGTCAGCACCCGGGATGTTACACTAACCCCATGCAAGCCTAATCCAGCCCTAAGCACAATCAATAGGTAAAGCCATATCCAAGCAACCCATACCTCGTGAGAAATCTCGCATGACAACTTTATTCACAACAAGTGGAGGTCTTATCCAAGCAACCTACCACTCCTATTACATTCTCAACAATTCTCGCATTAGACTCACATTAGAAGCCCTTCTCAACCATGCTTTAAATAACCAAGAAATACATCTCAACAACATCAGACTACCCTGCTCGCTTAGTGGTCCATATGCTCCCTCAATAAGGGTCTCCTTTATAAAGGACTTACTTTCTCCACAAAGGCTCTCGCTCAGCAACAGCTAGGGTTGCTTAGTGAATTCGTTCCAGGGACTTTCTCCAAATCTCTACCAACAACAATTTGCTTAGCAAATCATCTACTTGCTCAGTGACTAGCCACTGCAGAGAATAGCCAAAATCTACACACACTTCTCGCTTAACGAACACAAAGTTTGTCCAACGACACACTTACAACAGAGAGCAACAACTCTCCAAGGCCTTAATTCGCTCAGCGAGCCTAGTACTCATTCAGGGAATTGCCCCCAGGCATTTTGGGATGCCCATACTCACTTAGCGAACCTCATACTCACTTAGCGAACACTCTTTGGAAACATATCTAGATTTTCATGAACACTCGCTTAGCGAACTAGATTTCGCTCAGCGAATCCCTCCTGCACTACAACCATCACCATGATTCAAGATCACTTGCTCAGCGACGCTATAGGTCACTCAGCGAACCATTAACCCAACAACCTTCCTTCATTTTTAGGGGTATTCTCACTCAGTGAGACCCCTACTTGCTCAGCGACTATCAGGTGACAGAGTCAACAACTTTCGTCAAAAAACCCAAAAATCCAAACTTTCTACTCACTCAAACCCCAAATTGACTCCACAGACATCGAATACAACCACATCACGATCCATAACAACATACTCAACGCATTTAACAATCTATACAACATTTCAACAGAAATCAACCACAAAATCACCCAACCCATTTTCAACTATATTTCAACACAACTCAGCCAAATCATGCTTTCAAGCTCAAACCATGACAACATACACACACTACCACATTCATACAACAAATATTCAACGAATGTAAGCTTCCTTTACCTCTTGGAGCTTCCGAATCCAAATTTGGGGAAGGAGGAGAATGTGAAGAAAATGAGCTCTCGAGCCAACCCTTTAAGGAATCCACCCTTCTCAACACAGAAAACGGAATCAAGGCTTGAATCTTGCTACACTTTTGGTGGGTTTGAGAGAGATTGAGAGAATGGGAGAGTTTTGTCTTGCAAGAGTGAGAAAATGAGAGGGGAAGGGTTTTAGTGCCTTAAAACCTCTTTGGGCCTCACAAAGGCTTTAGGCCCATTAAAGTCCATAATTCATCTAATCACTCCTCAAGACCCACAACTAGCTTAACTTTGCTGTTTCCCTCAATAGCCCAAATAAACACAACCATCACTCTCACTTTGGCTCAAGGACATTTGTCAACAAGTTTCCTAAATTCAGGGAGGAATTCCAAGACAAACAACACAAAACAACAACTGACACAACAACAACATATTTATTCATTTTAATCACCAAGATCATATATTATATTTCCACTTTTGGTTATTAAATCACCAAATCACACATTAGGAAAAACATAGAGTTACACTAACATTAACTTATTGCATTACTAAATAAGAGAAATGTATTATTGAATGTCAAAACATAGTAACGATTATATTAAAAATGAATTGAATTGTAATTAATTTGAAATTAAAACCATTGATCATTTAATAGCTATTAAATTATAATTTCAAATTAAATTAGAACATTCAAATCAAGAATAATAAATTTAATCTCTAATAAAAATTGTAACATTGACAATAATGATTAAAATTCATATATTAAAAATCAATTATTCAAACAATTATTTTATAAAAATACATATGTTGTTACATTCACTTCAAGGAATGGAGTAGTGCCAATCAAACGAATCTTATGATTTTTCATAAAAATCATTATTTTGTTTATCCACAAGGAGATAAGAAATCAACTAAGCATATATCTTAAATTATTTTTTCTCAGTATTGCTACTATAGGAGCACATTTGTTGCGTGAAAAAATGAAGAATATTTTTCTAACATATCTTTATCAATAAGTTTTCTCCACACAATTTTAATTGAGAAATGATTCTAAATGTCGTAGAATTATAATCACGTACATATATAAAATCTTGTAAATATAAATGCATCTAATCATAATGAGCTTGTGAGAGAATCAAAATTTTATGGTAATCATATCTTTCTTTTAAGTTATTCTAAGGAATAAATAAGTCTTTTACCATAGGTAACATCCAAATAATATAAAGATTAAATATTTAATAAATTAATAAAACTAATAAAGCAGTAAAATATAAATTAATAATACAATAATAAATTATAACAATTATAACATGTTAACGTAACAATACATTATTACTCGTTTAATTATAATAATAACAATAAATTATGAATTACGACAGCAAATTGTAACATGATAATAAATTAATCAATAAAACAATTTGGAGGTCACAAGAATATAACATAATCTTTGATATTAATATTAATAAATTGCTAATTGTAACATAACATAATCAATATTAACATAGATTATCTAATACTAAATCAATTGCTAATTATACCATGACAAAATTTTATATTGATAAATCATAAATAATTGTGACCTTATAAATATAAATGAATACGAATGATAAGGCAATCAACAATAATTCAATTGTAACAAGTATTTGTAACATTTTGAAAGCAATTGTAACATAATCTTTGAAATATATACAATTGAGATGATAAAACTATTATAATGCATGTAAACATTTTAACCAAATTGGATATTATTACATTGATAGAAAGAAAACATATTTTAAACATTTAATATATTGACATACCGCATATGACCAAAGCATACGAAAGCATCAAGTTTTTTTTTTGGAGATCAGTGTAGTGATACTACGACTATAGATTACAACTTAGTGTAGGCTTATAATAGAAATCTTTATGAGATTAACTAATTACAAATGTCCGATTTACCTAAAATTTGGTGTGCATGATCATTGACATAATATCAACATATTCAACAGTTGAATTGTTGAAATTTAATATATATCAAGAGTTATTAAGTGGAATAACTCTATCAAGAGTTACTCTTGGAGTAACTTGATCCTCACCCATATTTTTGTGTGTGTGTGTGTGTGTATGTTGTTACAGTAATTTAAATTATGGGGTTTTAGTACAAGAACCTTTAAATAAATTCTTTTATATTATATTAAGTCATTATAAGGCTTTCTAAAATATATTTCTATGAAATAAGTGTTTTAATTTAAATCTAAGTTTTTTAATGTATTCATATATTGCAATAGTAATTGATTTGTGAGTTTATATGTATACAAAAGCCTTTGAAATGGATTTCTTTAAATTACATCATATTGCTATAAGGTTTTTATTAATGAAGTTTTATTAAAAGAGCGTTTTAATTATAATTACAAGTTTTATAAATACATGTTATATGTTTAATATAACTAGTTTTTATAAATTGCATGCATATGCATTTAGAGCACATAATTGCGTTATGGTTATAATTAATGGACTTGTTCCTATGGCAGTTAATCTTTACTCACCACCCTTAAATGACCAGTGTTTGATAAACTTAAGACCCAACACCTACATCTTAACACATATCTCTTCTATAAGTGAGCAACCCCTTATGTCATAAATTTGGAACAACCCCCTTCCCTTATTTCTTCGAGAACTAACCCCACTCTATATATTTCTCACATAAGCCTCCCCCTTTTTCAATTTAGTTTCGTGAACTCCCCTCCTTAGTTTCCAATTTGACGCACCCTTTCATACTTCCCCTCCACTCCTTACCTCCTTTTTAAGTCTCTTTTTCTCTTCCTTTCATGGCCTTCTTCCTCCACCAACATGAGAGAACCACCATCATCTCACCACCATCTCTAGAAGCTCATCATCACTGTCATGAGGCCGCCCTCACCCCTACACCCACACCATCACAAAGCACCACCACCCTAACGTCACAAGCCACCATTGTGACTAAGCCACCACATGAACCCTCCTCTTAAGTCTTCCCTTCATAAGCTCAAGTTTGCCACCACCACAAAAATCATCTCGCATCACCACCTTCTCCACTAAGCAACCAAACTGAGCTACCACCACACCTAAGAGCCCATTGCATGTGAGTGTTTCCCTCCCCTCTTGCAAAACCAAGTTGTTCTCAAACCTGAGGACGTGCTCATAGTTTGCCAACAAAGCCCGAATCGAGTTGGAAAGCCATCTTGCAACATAGAAAACTCGAGGTGAGTTGCTATTACAAAACCCCCTCGCTTTTCTCTTCTTTGGGCACACTTTTTGGGCTTTGCATGTGGGTCTTCAAACCTCTGAATGCCATATGCAAATGCCTTTTTGTGATCTATGCATGACGAGTTTCGTTTTGGTAGGTCCTGATTGTTGATTAGAATATTGAAGAAGAAACAACACCGATTGCAAGATCATGGAGCGCTAAGGAGCAAGATACGCGAGTGCACGTCGAACGGCGGTCAAAGGTCCTATCACACCCTAGGTAAAGGGGTAGTGAGATGGTCTACTTGTGGTAGACAAGTAGAGTCAGTTAGGAGCACAATGCTCCTAACAACTTATAGCTTCGAGTTGGTAGTTTTATGATTTTTGTATTTATATGTCGAATGTTGTGCCTTAATAATTTGATGGGATATGTTGTCATGATGTGGGAGGTTTGAGTTGAGCCTTGGGGATTCAAAAAGGAATCCCAAAGTGTTTCGAAGCTATAAGGTTCGAGTTACTCTACTTAAAGTTTTACAGGCCACATTTAGAGTCAAGAAACATGGTGTGTCTTTGGTGTAATTGATGGAATTTACTATGGAATCTTCACTGTTTTGTGCAAATCCGTGTGATCAGTTCTTAAGGAACCAAACCTTGATTTTGGGCAGTATTGTAGTTTTAGACTTCTTTTGTCAAATCCAAGTGGTCCCATATTTTTCTGAGCTTCCTAGAATATTTGTTGAATATTTTTGCAAGTTTAGCCAACTATGGTATAGGGTAATCTCAGGTTGGTGTGTTGTTTGCTACTATTTAAGATGGCTAAAGTGCCACAAGTGGTTGTGGGAGTGATTTTTATGTGTTTATATGTGTGAGAAGGGTTTGGATGTGTCCTTGGCCATGTGCCAAGCCTTGCCTAAGGCTAAGGAAGTTAGATGTTCCAAACTATGTTGGTTATGGTTATGGAAGCTGTTGGACAACACTTGTCTTGTCTTCTTTTAAATTGTGTGAGTTGCTTGGTGGGAGTTAAATAAAACCCTTTGGTGGGCATGTAGCCCTATGTGTCTTCTTTCAAACATCAGTGGTTTCATAATTTTGGAGTTTTATAAAATATTTGGTGAATTTTCTCATGAAGGATGTCAAATCTAATTTTGGGCATGACAACTTAAGAGTTAGTTGTGCTTTTCACCCAAATGTGGGGTATTGTGGTAGAATTTTGTGTTGGGGACAAATCCCTTGGGTTCCTACACCTAAAAGGTGAATGGAATTAACCTTGCCTGAGTTTAAATCCATGTCCAAGTGTAGGACAAACTAGAAGGTTAAGCTAAGTCGTGAAGAGATTGCCTAAATCTTGCTTTGCATGAGGCTTGTGTTGTTTTCAAAATTGCTATAGATGTGGGAAGAGTTAGCTAAAACCCTTTGATAGGCTTGTAGCCTTATGTGTTAGCTTTTAAATGAAAGTAGTCTCACCTCCAATGGGAATTTTTATGATTTTTTGAGTAATGTGGGTTTCTGTGGCATTTTCTGTTGGGCAACTTATGTGTTTCATGCTTAATTGCTTATGTGTGGTTTGGGTATGTTGGTAATGCCTTCCTTGTGGTATTTTGTGGTTAATTCATGATGTGGATGTGTGGATATCAATATTAAAATGATCTGTTCTACTTGCACTCCAATGAGGGAGGTGCATGTTGTGTGACATTATTGATATAAATGTATATGTGGCATGTGTGTGTGAGTCATGGTGAATTGTTACTACAACATGTTTAAATATGTGATTATGGATGTGGATCCTCTAATTCTATAATGATATGAGTGAACTGTGGACGTTGTAGTTTCTTTTCTTGTTACAATGGTTTGTTAGAGACATTGGATTATGTGTGGACCAAATGGTTTTATCCAACGGCATAATAGAGAATAATAATGAGAAAACACTCAAGGATGATGAGGGAGATGGTGTTATTTGTGGAGGCTTTTGTCGAAATGATTTCTAGTGGGGTCAGAATGCCAAATTGGCTATATATCGTGGGATAGATGGTTTAGTTGGATGAGAAAGCCCTTTTCTATATTGGCCAAAATATTTATGTCGAATTTCATCTAAATGCTTTCCTTACCCAAAATTTATGGTTTTGAAAGTTTATTTCTAAGGTTTTCTTTAAAGTTGATTGATTTTGAATGGTATTTTGCAAAGCATGATTTTGGTGAGGTTGATGTCTAAACTTGTGCACGAAGTTCAAATGTCCTTCACGATTACTGATGCCCTTGAGTTCAACGGATTAAGTCCTTGTGAAGGAGTTTTGAGAACTAAAGCTTTTCCTTGAGTTGCCTAAGGCAATCAGGTGATTTATTGACGTCTTTTGAAACTTCCATGAGTTTGGAAGAGAATTTTCAAGGTGTGGGTGATTTAAGGGTTGAGGAAAGTGATTTTGAAGGGTGGTGGGCTCTTCTCTTAAAATCTATCTCCGTTCCTTTCATCTCGGTATTAACAAAGGGAAAGACATAATAAATTCATCATGCATCATGATATTCATGGAAGGTTGCTACCTTACGAGGAGCATGAATCCTGTATGGATTCTTAAGCCCAAAGGGCAAAATGCTTCATATACAGGTGGTTGTCCCATAGAGACTATTTTATTGTGCACACTTTGAGGATGAGGTTTAAACTCATAGGGTGGAAATGCTTTAGTACGGAGTGGAAAAATGTTTGGCATGGGATGGATGGCGCCAGATTGTGGTTACGGGTACCTGCATCCATCCTAAGCACTAATGAAAGGGTAGTGGATGACTGACTAGTTGGCCATGCATTGCATGCATCTTGATTGACTGACCTATGAAACTTGGATGCAATGTGAATATGCTTATGATATGATATTAGCTTATAAGACTATTTGATGGTAGTGATTATGCACTGTGTTTGTGATGTGATTATTATGCCTGTTGAACATGATGAGTGGCTAAATTGTGAAGCTATGTGTTATGCTAGCATTTGACATCTTTGGCTCATAGTTAAGTTGATTGTAGTTGTAGTGCTACCCAGGTTGTCTTATTATACGTGTGGATGTATCTATGAGTGGGTCACTACTAAAGAGGTAGCACACCTTTTGAGCCTGTTGTGCTTTGTATGTAGCTGTATAGGTTCCTACCAATGATGAGTGGCATACCCCTGAGCTTATTTGCTCCTTGATATGCTTGTCTATGTCTATTAATCTCAACCCCTTACTTTTGTTTTGTTTCTTGGCTATGGCCCTACTTGTGACCAAGTAGTGGATGGACAAATGACGTGGCATGTGGACTACTGAGTAGGTGCAGGCAACCTTTGGAGAAGAGGGAGACAAAGCAACTCATGGGAGTGCTTTCTATGATCATGGACCAATAGCAGGTAGTAGTCCTAGTGTAGATGTTCCCGTAGGGAATGGTGAAAGCTCCCCGATGCCTACCTTTGATGCACCCCATAGGTCTAGGACACCCTTCCCCTTTTCATCTACAGCTATTGTTAGGTCCAGATCTAAGGTGCTAGTGGATAGGTATCAAGTGATGATAGTTCTAGTTATCGCCGCTTTTGTGGGAGTGTTAGTGGGTGAAGCTTTACCAGGTCTACAGCTAGGAGGGCTTAGGACTTTAGCAAGTCTGAGAAAGAGAGTGCTTTCTCATATGCCCACTTTCTCTTGGACTGTTTGGTCCTCGAGAGTGAGAGCCCCAAAGGACACCATTGAGATTACAGCTCAAAGGAGAGTTGCTCAGGATAGTAGTGAGAGTTCCTTTGATGATAGTGACACTAGTTTTTGAAGCTAGTGGTATGGGTTGGGCAATTATGGTTGGTTGAGTAGGTCAGCAGTGTTAGTTGGCTTAGTTATGTTATAGGTAGTTGGGGTTAGGATTTTTAATTTTATTTGGAGGTTTGTAATCTTATTTTTGACATGTTTTATTTAGAATTGTAAACCTGTTATACTTACTAACTATTTAGAGAAATGCATGGAGCCTTTTTATTGTTGGCATTTGAGATTTACGTTTTTCCACTACCAATACCCATTATATAACTGCTATTAGGTATTGCCGGACAGGAGCATTTTATTTTAAGTATTTATTTTATGCATTTGATTTTAAGAGTTGTACTCGCTTACTTGTTCAAGCTATTTTGTAATTGAAGTATATTTATGTATGAACTGTCTATCAGTACCTGCGAACGCAGTCATTCTAAGTGGCAAAGTTCTTTTACTTTTTCATATACTAGAGTATTGTGTGATGTTTATTTGTGACGGGTTCCATATTTTATAACATGTTTACATAGGTTTACAATTAAAAGAAAAAAAAAATCTCAAGTTTTTACCAAAATCTAATAAAAGAAGTTTTAATTTTGCGGATGAAAATGAATATTAGTTAAACTCTAATCCCAACTAGTTAGGTCCCTTCACTTGGGCCTAAGGCTGAAAACATCATTGGGCTTGTAGAAGCCAAACTTTTTATTTTTCACTTCCTAAAACTAACAATTATTAGAAAATCTATTTATTGTAAAATGAGTGTGTGTGTGTGTGTGTGTATTCTTTGTCTTCCACCTTAATCATCAAGGTTGAATGGTGCTTGTCACTAAGGCCTCAAAATTTTGCTTCTAATTAGACAATATTTTAAGCAAGCAAGAAAAAATAAATTCTTCATGGTCTCCATCAAATCCTGTTGGAACCAAAGACGTAGATGCGTCTACACCCTCAATGTTTTGAAGATAACAAAGCTTATTAATGTTCATATTTGCACATATAGACTAACCCTGTCACAGCTAAGAAGAAGACTCGCCAATAAGGACCGTCCAGTTGTCATGTTAAAGACTGTCCAGTAAACGTGTCAAAGACTGTCCAGTAGACGTGTTTAAGAATCGTCTAATTGAACAAACTGAAGGCGACTGTCCAAGTCTCCAGGATCATATATTTAAACGACTAAGTGTTTAGTCTGAACGTCAATTAGATTTATGCTAAGTCTGCCTCGTAACTTACATATTACTACTCCTGTGAACTAATGTTCAAATTTGTTTGAAGCATCAACATCAATTCAATGCAAAAGCACAGCAGAATAGATAAAGCAAGTCAACTTATCAAGCTGATAAGACAAATGAAGAAGGTTCAGAAGAACAGACCGCTAGCGCAGTCCTACACCTTCCCTTTTAGTGCAAGTCTACAAACTGCCATGCCTGACATTTCTGAAAAGATAGTCTGCACACTTCTCATTGCGTAAAGAGTCAAATTCTCTACAACGGATCTTTTTCCTGAAGACTATATATATACGTGCACCAACGAAAACAACAGAACAACGAAAAACAAAAAGGTGAATAGAAAAAGGCGAAGTCTGTGAAAAAGAACAAGAACGTAAAGACTTTTGTAATACTCTGTTAAGAGCGTCCAGTGGACGATAGAAAAATTTTGTAAAGATCCTCAAAGTGATCTTGAGCTTAATCTTTCAAATTCTCATTATGTGAGTTGACCCTTCCTCTTAAAACACTTGTGTGTTGTGAAAGCCTAGGAGGCTTAGTGTAAAAGAATACTTGGGTTAAGCAATCTAGGGAGATTGCGTTGTAAAGCCTGAAGAGACCGCGAACAATACTTGTAACCTGAGATTGGTTAGTGGATATCTTATGGGTGAAGAGACTGGACATAGCACAAGTTGAGTGAACCAGTATAAAACTTTCTGTGTTTTTCTTCTCTCTATCCCTACGCTTGAAAACGTTTTTGTTCGATCTACTTATTTCGAAAAAGTTTTTACAAGGCACAATTCAATCCCCCATTTCTTGTGTGCTTTTTCGTATTTCAATTAGTATCAGAGCTCGGCCTCTTGGGGTTGAGCATCTAACACTGTAGGGGTAAAAACAATCCTGATCACTCATGGAGAACGAAGGACAAGCCGTTAACAGACCGCCTCTTTCCAAAGGTTAGAACTATGATTACTGGAAGCAAAGAATGATAACATTCTTTGATGCATGTCACATAGACATGTAGGACGTAGTAGAAATTGGCGATTACCTGCCCCTTGACCATGATGGAGTGGAACTCCCAAGAAGTCAATGGACAGAATCTCACAAACAGAGGTATCTCCTAAACTCAAAGGCTAGAAATGCTATGATGTGTGCCTTATCTGAATTTGAATATGAAAAGGTACACAGTCTAAAAAGTGCTAAGAAAATATGGGACACCCTCGCTCTTGCTTACGAGGGCACCTCACAAGTAAAGAGGTCCAAATTGAGCTTACTTGTAAGACAATATGAACTATTTACTATGGAAGAAAATGAAACTATCGAACTTATGTTTAGTAGATTTCAAACCATAACAAACAACTTGAGGTCCTTA
This sequence comes from Spatholobus suberectus, assembly GCA_004329165.1. Classification (NCBI taxonomy): domain Eukaryota; kingdom Viridiplantae; phylum Streptophyta; class Magnoliopsida; order Fabales; family Fabaceae; genus Spatholobus; species Spatholobus suberectus. The sequence continues at coordinate 46,725,021 of CM014732.1, forward strand.
GGCAAAACCTATGATAATTATGATCACATTGACAAAATCTTGAGAAGTTTGCCTAGGCAATGGAGACCGCAAGTTATAGCCTTAGGAGCTTCCAAGGATCTAACAACACTCTCAATAGAAGAGTTACTTGGAACTCTTAAAGTACACGAACTGGAGCTGAAGCAAGACGAAGGACAGAAGAAGAAGTCCATCACTCTAAGCGTCCAGTGACCATCCAGAGGATCAGTGTCCAAGGCACTAAACATGGAAGAATCCTCTAAGGAAGAATCTGAGAAGGACGACTCTAATAAGGATGAGATATCCTTCATCTCAAGGAACATACAGGCTATGTGGAGGAAGAAAGGAGGATCAAGAGCCCAAAACTTCACAAAGAAGTTTAACAAAACTCCAAAAGAAAAAAGTCCTTCAGTATGCTATGAATGCAAGAAGCCTGGACATTTCAGAGCTGAATGTCCCAGTCTACAGAAAAACAAAAAGAGGACATTCTTCAAGAAAAAGGGTCTCATAGCTACCTAAGAAGACATGGACCTATCTTCATCAGATGAAGGAGAAGAAGAAGCCAATCTGTGTCTCATGGCAGGAACCAGCTCTGATAGCTTAGATAATGAGCAAGACGAAGAGGTAAACTTCGACAACTTAATCTCCTTACAGGAAGCTTATAATGACTTGCTTGCTAACTCCTCTACTCTTTTAGTAGGATATAGAGAACTGAAAAAGAAATTTTTAAAAATAACAAAAGAATTCAATTTGCTCAACGAAGAGCATAAAAAGGTCTTGAAAGAAAATGAGGTTTTGAAAACTAAAAATATTTCAGAAGAAACATCTTCTCATGAAGTCTTAGAACTTCAAAAAGAAGCTACTCATCTAAAAGAAAGTTTATCTAAATTTGTCAGTGGAACTGAAAATCTAGACAAAATTCTATCGTATAGAAGAAGTCCTCATGACAAATCTGGGCTTGGTTTTGTTAAAGAAGAAAACTACAAACCTGGTAAAAAATATAACCTTTTGTAAAATATGTGGAAAGAATGGGCATGAATCAACACAATGTAGATATCGTCCAACAAAGAAGGCGTCCAATGCCTTCAAAACTAACCGAAAAGGACCCAAGTCTATTTGGGTACCTAAGTCCATGATAATACCTATTGCAGATTTGCTTGACAACTGAAAGAAGACCCCAGTCATGGTACCTGGACAGTGGTTGCTCACGACACATGACGGGAGAAAGGTGTATGTTCCAAAGCCTGCAACCCAAGAATGGTGGGTGGGTCACCTTTGGAGGAAACCAGAAGGGAAAGATCACAGGTATAGGAACAATCGGTAAGCATTCCTTCCCTTCTATTGAAAATGTTTTGTATGTTGAAGGCCTCAGACATAATCTACTGAGCATAAGTCAATTATGTGATAGTGGACACAATGTCTCCTTTGACAAAGACAAATGTACTGTCAAGAATCTAGATGGATCCATATTATTCTCTGCTAAAAGGCAAAGCAATCTTTATAAGATTGATCTAGTTGACCTCACAAATCAAAATGTATCTTGTCTAGTATCCATCAAGGAAAATCAATGGACTTGGCACAAGAAGCTTGGACATGCAAGCTTGAGATTAATCTCAAAGCTAAAGAAGCATAACCTCGTAAAAGAACTTCCAAATCTTGCTTATAAGTTTGATATTCTCTGTGATGCTTGTCAAAAAGGGAAACAAGTAAAAAGCTCTTTTGAATCAAAAAATACTATTTCCACAACTAGACCTCTTGAGCTATTACATATTGACTTGTTCGGTCCAACTAGAACAGCTTCCCTGAGCAGAAAACGATATGGACTAGTCATAGTGGATGACTACTTTAGATGGACATGGGTTATGTTCTTAAAACACAAGGATGAGTCTTATAAAATCTTTTCTACTTTTTGCAAAAGGATACAAAATGAAAAGGTGTTTGTATAGCTTCAATTAGAAGTGATCACGGAGGGGAGTTTGAAAATGAAAGTTTTTAAGGGTTTTGTGAGGAGAACGAAATTCTCCACAACTTCTCTGTACCACGAACACCACAACAAAATGGTGTGGTAGAGAGAAAAAACAGGTCATTGTAAGAAATGGCTAGAACCATGCTAAACGATAACTCAACTTCTAAGCATTTCTGGGCTGAAGCCGTAAATACTGCATGTTATTTACAAAATAGAATTTATATAAGATCTTTTCCGAAAAAGACTCCCTATGAACTGTGGAAAGGATGAAAACCCAACATATCATATCTTCATCCTTTTGGATGTCAATGTTTCATTCTAAACATTAAGGACAACCTTGGTAAGTTTGATTTAAAGTGTGATGATGGAATATTGTTAGGCTATTCTGAAACATCCAAGGCTTATAGAGTTTACAACTCTAGAACCTTAGCAGTTGAAGAAGCCATCCACCTTAAGTTCAATGACAAAAAGCTTGATAATGAAATATCAGAGCTAGACGATTCATTTGCAGAGATGAAGCTGGACGATGCCAGAACTTCAGCATCCAAAGATCAGATAGACGATCCAAAAGCAGAAGAAAAAGAACCAACTGGACGCTCTTGGCAAATGAAGACCTATCATCCATATAATCAAATTCTTGGAAATGTTCAAGATCATGTTAGGACAAGATCGACCTTCAAGGAGCAAGCTCAAACTGCCTTGATTTCTCAACTGGAACCAAAGACAGTGGATGAAGCTCTCCTGGACGATGGCTGGATTAGCGCCATGAAGGACGAACTTAGTCAATTCGAAAAGAATGATGTCTGGATGCTAGTTCCTACACCCAAGGACAAGTCTATCATTGGAACAAAGTGGGTATTCCGCAACAAGCTTGATGAAGCTGGCAATGTGGTAAGAAATAAAGCAAGACTTGTAGCTCAAGGCTACTCTCAACAAGAAGGTATAGACTTCACCGAAACTTTTGAACCAGTAGCTAGATTAGAAGCCATTCGAATCTTACTTTCATTTGCTGCTCATAGCAATATGAAGCTCTATCAAATGGACGTAAAAAGTGCATTCTTAAATGGCATAATAAACGAGGAAGTTTATGTGAAACAACCTCTTGGTTTTGAGTGTGATACTTTTCCCAAACATGTTTTCAAACTTAAAAAGGCTTTGTATGGACTTAAACAAGCTCCAAGAGCTTGGTATGAAAAACTAAGTTCTTTTCTTTTAGAAAATGGTTTCTCTAGAGGAAAAGTAGATACCACTCTCTTTCGCAAAGACGTCAAAACACATTTTATCATTGCACAAATATATGTAGACGACATTATTTTTAGAGCTACTAATGACGGTTTATGCAAGGATTTTTCTAAGATTATAACAGCAGAATTCGAGATGAGTATGATGGGAGAACTAAAATTCTTCTTGGGGTTGCAAGTAAAGCAGACTGGAAATGGTATATTCATACATCAGACAAAGTATGTCAACGAACTTCTGAAAAAGTATAAGATGGATGATGCAAAAGAAATAAGTACACCCATGCATCCATCATCAATACTTAGCTTGGACGACACTTCTAAAAAGGCAGATCAATCTACATAACGAGGTATGATTGGATCCCTTTTATATCTCACAGCGTCCAGACCTGACATTATGTTCAATGTATGTCTATGTGCTCGCTTTCAGTTTAATCCTAGAGAAACTCATCTAACAGCAGTTAAGAGAATCTTTAGATACTTAAAAAGAACCAATAATCTTGGTTTATGTTTTAAGTCAACCAAAGAATACATATTAGTTGGTTTTTGTGATGCTGACTATGTGGGAGATAGAGTAGAACGCAAAAGCACCAATGGAGGATGTCACCTCATTGGTGGGAATCTAGTCTCCTGGACGAGCAAAAGACAAGGGACAATTGCCCTATCCACAGCAGAAGCAGAGTATGTCTCAGCAGCGTCTTGTTGCTCACAACTCTTATGGATCAAGCATTAGTTAAAAGACTACAATATCTACAAGAGTAACATTCCTATCTTCTGTGATAACATTGCTGCTATAAATCTGTCAAAAAATCCTATCTTGCATTCTAGGGCAAAGCACATTGAAATAAAACATCTTTTTATAAGAGATTATGTTCAGAAGGGAGTTGTCGATATTCAGTTTATTAACACTGAAAATCAATTGACAGATATATTTACAAAACCCCTTCTTGAAGATAAACTCATCCATATTCGAGATCTTCTAGGTATGGAATTTGTAAGTGAATAGTTCTATTCAACATGCCTTGATCGTCCAAGGTTCGGTAGCATCCAATGTTTTCATAGCGTCCAATACTTCATTGTCCACTTACATATATTTTCGCATTCCATAACGACTTTTAATTGTATGTGCATCCTTATCCGTACTTAATCATGTTTTCTCTGAAAAAGATTTGAAATAAATGCTTTCTCTTTGGTCTGAGTCACTCATGCGCCATATAACCAACCTCGAGAAATGAAAGCGCTTGACCCATCATTTATTACACATCACCTCTCTCTTCGAAAGTAAAAGAATCGCCAAAAGCAAAACTCTTCGGTTTCGTCATATACACTCAAACCCGAACCAAATACTCACTTCTTTTCAAATCCACCTAAACTCCCTTAACTTCTCAAACCCTAACCTTTCTTCAAGCTCTTAGATATGGCAACTGAAAAGGCTGGTCCCGCTGCAAAGGTCGTGGCTCATGTGGAGAGTCTAGACAAGGCTGTTGTTCTCATCGAAAGTCGCTTCGATATCCAAGCTCTCGATGACATGGGGGTGTATGTAAAGGATAACTTACTCAGATGTAGAATTCTCAACTACTTCCACCTGAATGAAATCATATACCTAGAACTCATCTGACGGTTCTGGAATTCTGCCATTTTCTCAAAGACGAACATCACTGGAACCGTTCTGGGAGTTAAGGTCACACTGGACCTAGGCTCTGTCGCCCAAGCCATTGGCTGTGAGCGGGATGGATCCTGCATCAAAAACGGCTGGGAAGACAGCTTTGGAGGACATGACACAGTTGTTGCTGCACTAATGGGTCCCAAAGGACAAAGCCCAATCGAGTACAGCAAACTGACGAAAGAAGGGAAAATATTCCAACAGTTTCTGAACAAGGGAATTCTTCACAAGGCTGGATCTAAGGATAGCGTTACTTTCCTGCACCGGTTCGTGTTGTTCCACATGATCACTGGTCAACAGTTCAACTTGCCGCACCTTATCCTCAACAACATCTTCAGGACCATGAGAGGACGCGGGGAGCACGACCAGATTACTTATGTCGCACTTCTTAACAGAATCTTCTGGCAATAGCATGTATTTCATGCTTTCTTTGCTCTTTCTCTTAGGGAGCAAAACAAGATTCAGACTTTGGGTGGTGGCCATAGATTCATACAACTGTCGTTTAGACGCAACAATGTTACATAGATGAAGGTTGGGTTCGTGATGAAGCCTTTGGAGACCACATCCAAACTCGTGGACGTCAAAGAAGAAGCTGTTGAGATGGCACCTTTACAAATAGTAGCGCCAGTCGTCCAGCATGCTGCACCAATGGACGACGAGGTACTGTTTGAAAATCCAATTGCTGCCAGACCGTCCACCAGAAAGAGGTCGTCCAAGGCGCAAGTGACCAGAGCTACAAGGTCCAAGACCCAACGACTTTCAGCTCTGCTACTCCCCTTGCAGCTGCTCCTATTGTTGCATCTGCTCCTTCTCTTGCACCAACTACAATTCCTGCTAAGAGACAGTTGATTGTTGCCTCTGATGACGAAGACAATGAGCCAATTGGTAAGCTTGTCAAGAAACAGAAAGCTGCCATGGATGCTGTTCCTGTTCAACCACAATCCCAACCATCTACCATACCCAAACGACCAGCAAACACACTGCCAGGGGAAGCACAGTCCAAGAAATGTAAGCTTTCCTCTCCTGTTGCTATTGATGAACCTATAAATGATTTTATCGAATCTATCCTTATTGAACCATATGAACCTCTTACCCAACCACAAACCGAATCACAAGCCACACCTGAACCAGAAATGGTGTTGCCTGGTGATGAAGGTTATACTTGCACCATTCCTACCCCTGGTATCTCAAAAACTTACCTCTCCATTAAACCTCCTAAATCACCTCCCTCCTTAACCATCATCTCCTTACCTACCTCTTCCTCAGCAACCTTGGCACAAACCAAACAGAAATGACCTCTACTTTTTGTTAAAGGCAATTTCCAAAACCTTCTAGACGACAATGCCATCATTCTGCGTCTAGAGCTTCCTAAACTAGAGTTCGGTTTTGACTACTCTCCGATCGTCATGGAGAAGTACATGGACGACTATGTCCATCAGCTGTCGGAAGAATACTTGGCACTACCTCCTGGAGCCATTGAACACTTGTTGCTCAAGCGGTTTATCAGACGACGGTATCCTAGAGTTGTACGAGCCTGGCGCATAAATACTCATCCTCCTGGAGTACTTCAACACAGAGTACCTCTAGTCGAGGACACAGAGAAAGCTCTACAACAAAGAGGACCAACGGACGAGCGGATCATTCATCTACGGCCTGTAGATTTGAAGTTTCAGCCTATAGATCCGGAAGAAGATGGATTCTTTCCATCTGCCTTTGAGCATATGTTCTACAACACTCTCAAAGGTTCAACATTCTTGAAGTATCAGCTGTTCATTCCTCCATCCCAACATATCCGACCTTCCACATCCATCCGCATCCAACCAAACCGCGTCTGTCCAAGACTGCCAATCATAGATGAAAATTGCAAGAAGAAGAAAATTCTGACCAAGGCACCATCTTTGCCTTTATCGTCCAGAGTTGCAATTCAACATCATTCAACCAATTCCCATGAATGGTTTCTAGCTCAGCGTCTTTATACAAATATGGACGAGACTAATGCTGAACGCTTCTGGCATCAACATATGTTCCTATGTAAACAAGAAGCGTCCAGCAATGGCGTTTCAATAGACGACAAGGCTGATATCCCAACTGCAACGAACTGTGAATTCACGCAGCGTCTAGCTCGTGTCTTTCACTTTTCGGACATTTCAGCTACCTTTGTCCATCCATCAGATGAGCGTCTACTCCTTGGTACAAAAACTTCTATCTTATACACTTTGATTGCTGCTTTTACTGACATCAACGCTTTCCAACCACCCTACCCTTGGACCCCTCCTTGACCTTATCAACTTGACGTGCCAAACCTAAAGTTTCTAGAAGCACCTCCTCCCCCCTCTGAAGCTCTTCCACCTTCTCAACTAGCTTCACCTACACCTCCACCACTGCTTACTCCTGGCTCCCAAACCTCCGCCAGCCTCCCTATCTCTACTTCCGCCCCTTCATCCATCCCCTTTGTTGACCCCGCCGTTCAACAATATGTTGCCACCCAACTTCAACCTATTTTCACTCTTCTTCACCAAATTCTCCAGAACCAACAAGCCCTTCTCCATCCTTCTCAACCTTCTCCTCCTCTGCCACCGCCACAGTGACTGTGATGATGACTCCCTTTCTCTTATTTTTTTTTGATAATGACAAAGGGGGAGAAAGCATTATATTCTATGTTTTTGTTTTTCCTTTTTGCCTTTGTTGCATTTTTTTGTGCAAATGTTCTTGTCAAATTTTATGCTCTGAACAGCTAAATAAAATACAAAGTTGATCTGCTTTACTTCAAGTATTGCTATGCTTATATTAAATCCTATATCTGTTATATAATATGCTTAACACTTGGTATGATATTTGATATGGATTCAAAACTTGGTATATCTGACTCAGGGGGAGCATAGTAAGTCTTTCGAAAACTTATTTATGCGCTTCTTTATTTTTAGCAAAATCTTAAAAATTAATAAGGTTTGTCATCATAAAAAAGGGGGAGATTGTTGGAACTAAAGACGTAGAAGCGTCTAAACCCTCAATGTTTTGAAGATAACAAAGCTTATTAATGTTCATATTTGTGCATATAGACTAACCCTGTCACAGCTAAGAAAAATATTCGCCAACAAGGACCGTCCAGTTGTCATGTTAAAGACCGTCCAGTAGACTTGTTTAAAGACCGTCCAGTTGAACAAACTGGAGGCGACTGTCCAAGTCTCCAAGATCATATATTCAAACGGCTAAGTTTTTAGTTTGAACGTCAATTAGATTTATGCTAAGTCTGCCTCGTAGCTTACATATTACTACTCCTGTGAACTAACATTTAAATCTGTTTAAAGCATCAACATCAATTTAGTGCAAAAGCACAGTAGAATAGATAAAGCAAGTCAACTTATCAAGCTGACAAGACAAATGAAGAAGGTTCAGAAGAACATACCGCCAGCGTAGTCCTACACCTTCCTTTTTAGTGCAAGTCTACAAACTGCCACGCCTGACATTTTTGAAAAGATAGTCTGCACACTTCTCATTGCGTAAAGAGTCAAATTCTCTACAACGGATCTTTTTCCTGAAGACTATATATATATGTGCACCAACGAAAATAGCAGAACAACGAAAAATGAAAAGGTGAATAGAAAAAGGCGAAGTCTGTGAAAAAGAACAAGAACGTAAAGACTTTTGTAATACTCTGTTAAGAGCGTCCAGTGGACGATAGCAAAATTTTGTAAAGATCCTCAAAGTGATCTTGAGCTTAATCTTTCAAATCCTCACTACGTGAGTTGACCCTTCCTCTTAAAACACTTGTGTGCTGTGAAAGCTTGGAGAGGCTTAGTGTAAAAGAATACTTAGGTTAAGCAATCTAGGGAGATTGCATTGTAAAGCCTGAAGAGACCGCGAACAATACTTGTAACCTAAGATTGGTTAGTGGATACCTTCTGGGTGAAGGGACTGGACGTAGCTCAGGTTGAGTGAACCAGTATAAAACTTTCTGTGTTTTTCTTCTCTCTATCCCTATGCTTGAAACCGTTTTTGTTCAATCTACTTATTTCGAAAAAGTTTTTACAAGGCACAATTCAACCCCCCCCTTCTTGTGTGCTTTTTCGTATTTCAAATCCTTCATGATCAAATATGGGAGGAAAGGACCAAAGATGATTTTGTTTTCATTTGAAATAAACCCATAATCAATCCGAGGTTCATGTCTTTTCTTTACAAAGTATCAACACAAAGCTTATAAAACATTATTAATATTAAAGAAAATGACTATGATCTATGCATAGTTTCAAGAAACATAAACCACCATTAAGGATTACATTAGAGCAACATATATATTCATAGTGAGCAAGAAAAATAGAGATTTGAGAAGCTAAACCATTTAAATCTCCTCATGAATATGAACAAGAAATAGAGAACCTGCTCCCCCATACCTTTGATAAAGATGAGGTGGTGTTGGTGATAGTGAGAAGAAAACAATGGACTCAAGCTTGGAACCTTGACACCAATTGATGGAAACCTAGGAGGCCCAAGTTGATGGAGACCTCAGAGGCCCAAGAAGAGACCCAAAGTAGAGCAAAGCTTAAAGAAGAAATACAAGGACTTGGGAACCATGACAGGATTAAGAGATAAGAAGGCTAATAAAGCTACTTTGGATAAAAAGAATTGAACAACTTATTCTCACTCAAGTTTAATTTAAAAGGAGGAACACTTAAGTTGATCCAATTAGTCCAAGTTGATGAAGAGCCCAATGGGCAGAATACTTTGATTAGCTATCACTGTATAATTGGACCTTTAGTTTTCTGTTTCACTTATTTTTGTAATTGGGCCTATTCTTTGGGCTTAAGGGTTAGCCTCTTTACTTCATAATTAGAGTTAGCCTCCTTGTGTGAGTATCACCTTAGAATAAACTCTATAAATAGATATGTAATCCCTTTCACTTGGACAAAGTTGAATAATATTGAGGTTTACTCATTTGTGAGTGTGAGTAGAGCATTGGCTCCTCTTTTAGGTTCTTAGATTAGAACCTTCTTGGTTCTTATCAAAGGTTTCCATACCTTTGTGGCGAATCTTCGCTTGGCTTATCACTCTCTATAGAGTGTGGCACCTTCTGCCATTTTCTTTCCTTTCCGTTTTCTTTATTTTATATCGTTTCCATTTTCTTGTCTTTTTCTATTTTGTATTGTTAATTCTCTTACTACTATTTTTCTGTGCCATTTACATTAATTCTCTTATTTGTTTGTGCAAGTCTTATCTTTTGCCCTTCTTCATTTTTTTTTATTCCAATAATTCTTGTTACAAGATAGCCAACTCAAGGATGATCCGTAAAAACAATATGAATCCCAATCCGGATCATATCACCAATGGATGGCTTCACCTCACTAAGGCTTGGAATGGAGCTTTTAGAATTGAGAAAAAGAAAAATGGAGATGGTAAGTGAGAGGAGAGGCTCTTAGCTACAGATGAGAAAAGAGAGGGTGGGAGATTTCATGTGATCTAGGCCTTAAATAGGCACTTAAGTGAGTGTACTAACCATATATTGATTTTAGATTTTGTTAGTTTAATTTAAATAAAAAAGGTTAGTGATTATCCATAAGTAATTGGAGTCTATCTATAAGTAACTAATACGCATCCCTAAGTAACCAAGAGCACTTAGTTTAGTGTCTTAGTTAGTCTAATTTAAGACATGTTAAGTATGTCGTAAGTGCTTTTTTCTTTTTCATTTCTTTTGCTTATTTTTCTTTTTATGCTTCCACACTTGTTTTTAGTAATTGGACCTAAAGGATGAAAGGCACATGCTACCCTACCAGACTTATGCAAGTCTGGTCCAATTAAATAAAAAAAATTTCTTAATTTTTAATAATTAATTGACTAATATGTTCTTATTATTCACATAATAGGATTCTTGCATTTTTCTTGTATAATTCCATTTGACATGATTTTATCTTGAAGTATCTAGTTTTTAAATAATTTTTAAATATTCAAAATAATTTTAAATAATTTTTGTAAATTTTTCATTAATTAAAACATATTTTTAGGTTAAAATTCACTAGAAAATCTATTTTAATTTTATAAAATACAAAAAATTCAAAATAAATCCAAAGAATTTTATTTTATATAAAAACATAATTTATACAAATTTTTCAAAATTTTTGGGATGTTAAAATGCCTCTGGTTTGACTTATTAGACATCTAGAGGCATTTTGCACAGAAATTTCAAAAAATTTAAAAATTATATTTTATTATTATAATCATTATTTAAAGGATAAAATAAAAATTTCTTCTCATTTTGGCTATTTTTGTAAATTTTTATCTTAGCTTATTTTTATAATTAATTTTAGAGACGATGCCGTTATTTTTCCATTTCCAGGGTCCTAGTCCGAAAAAATTATTAAAAATTACAGTCGAATAGTATTCAAAATTTTGATCACAATCATGGAAATTATAATTTTGAAGAAATAGAATAAATGCACACACACAAAGACAAACAATTTAACAAGGTTCAACAAGTGTGCCTACGTCCTCAAGAACAAAGCGACTATATTTCTTATAATTCAAAAATAGGGTTACAACTCACAGAAATAGTGCATAATAACTCACCGTATATTTTTACAAAATCCCCCCCTGCACTGTACTGTGGGGCATTGCCTCCACACCCACTTATTTCATAACCTAACAATAGACGGCCCAAGCCTACCACCCATACTTAAAAAATGAGCCATGCACAACAATCTCCACCTTGGCAAATATTAAGCCCCTTAAAAGATAGTGGCAAGGATCCCTTATATACCTCCTAGGTTGGGGGTTACAATCATGCCTAACGTTAAGAAACATTCAACAAGTCCAAGCAATGCTTGAACTTGTCGGTGGTAATTGGCTTGGTTAACATATTAGCTGCATTCTCAGAAGTATGAACCTTCTTCAACCATGTCTGACCAAATGTTATCAACTCCTTGATCTTGTGAAATCTCGCATCAATATACTTAGTTGTAGCATAGCACACCCGATTCTTTGCCAAGTAGATAGCACTTTGATCAATGCCCAACTCCTTTACTAGCCTTGTAAGCCATAAAGCTTCTTTACTGGCCTCAGCTACTGCCATATACTTTGCTTCAGTTGTTGACATTGCCACAATTGACTGGACTGTTAATTTCCAACAAATAGGCCTTCCTGCAAGAGTAAAAACATACCTTGTTGTAGACCTCCTATCATCCAAGCCACCAGCATAGTTAAAATCCACATATCTCACAGCTGAAGGATCACCCTGCTGACTGCTAAACATAATACCATGACCTGTTTGCCCTTTAGATACCTAAAGATCCACTTCATTGCTTCCCAATGTCGCTTACTCGACTTGGACATTGTTGGAGTGTAAGTGTGAATAAGAAGTCCCACACTGAATAGGAATATGCAAGTTGAGCAACATATAAGTAAAAAAGACATGCAAACCTAGTGCCTTAAGGTTTTGGGTTAGATGTGGATTCAAATTCACTTGTGTAGTTGACTCGTGGCCCATTCATGCAAATCTCCCCAATGTTTTACCCCCTTGTATTTCTCAACAAAAATTAATCAAAACCTAACATGTATTTAGTGCGAATTAAAAATGTGAAGGTAAGACTACTTTATACAGAAGGATTTTCCTGTAAATACTTTTTTTTATTATTATCAAGTTTATCTAGTAATAATGTTTGAATCTAAGACTTTGTGTAACTTATTCAAATTCTTTATTATTAGGACCCTAATGAGTTTTCTAATTTGTGATATGGACATTATATTGGATGTGAAGCGTCTATCATTAGATATCTTCTTTATTGATTAATTCACTCGTCAAAATTTGTCTCATCGCATAGACCATAGTCTACTCTCTAACATTCTTCAAACGAGGGGCCATTTTGAAAATGAAAGAGACGAGTATACGCAACACTGTAAGTTTTGTAATATAGTACTTAAATATAATTCTTATTTATCAGATATGTTATTAATATTTTTCATCAATTGAATAAGTTATCATAATTATAGATAATTTTTTTTTGACATGTACAAATATAAAATATATTTATGTTCATTTTATTTTATTTTTTATTGTCTTGTAATTTTACATATTATATATAAAGGAAATTAACTTAAAAGATTTTAAATTTTATTTAAAATAAAAACTTAGATACAGGTAAATTTTAAAAGTGGAATAAAAATAAAAATATAGAGTGTAAATAGTATCGAAGACCCCATCCCTTTCATGTTCTGGATTCTTTCAAGCATCTTTTGTAAGTTTATGCAAAGGCGCCCTTATATTTTCTATTCATTTGAAGAAAGTATGGGACATGTTTTTTGTTTTTCTAAAAGAAAGTAAGCGCAAAAGGGTAGTTTTCCAAGGTGACGTACACACTGTATAAGATGTAATTAACGTCATAAGTAATTCAGAATCTATAAAAGGAAGCGATAAGAATTGCTCAATGCAAAAACCATTTTAACCTTCAAAATCATTTTCATTGGGTTGCATCTCATAATCCTCTCCAATGACAATAAACAAATTTTTATGTCTTTCAATGCTACCCTTTTTCCTCATAAACTTGAGCATCACTATTACTTTGGTGACTGGTCGTTGTCTTAGCCTTCAACAATCTTTGTTACTCAATTTGAAGAACAAGCTCATACTCAAACTGGACAACTCCAAAAAACTGATTCATTGGAACCAAAGTGGTGATTGTTGTGACTGGAATGGTGTAGCATGCTATGAAAGACATGTTATTGCTCTTGACTTGAGCCAAGAAGAATTCTCTGGAGGGATTGAAAATTCAAGTAGTCTCTTCAACCTTCAATATTTGCAGAGTTTGAACTTTGCTCATAATGAATTCCACTTTGGGATTCCCTCTGATTTTCAAAAGCTAAAGAATTTGAGGTACTTGAATTTGTCAAATACCGGCTTTGTTGGGCAAATTCCCATTGAAATCTCTTACCTGACAAAGTTGGCAACTCTTGATTTGTCTACCTCACACGATGGTTTAAAACTTGTGAACCCAAGTATTGTAATGCTTGTGTAGAACTTCACAAAAGTCAAAGAATTATATCTGGATGGAGTAGCAATATCAGTGAAGGGAAGATAGTGGGGTCATGCTTTATCTTCACTATAGAATTTGCAAATTTTGAGCATGTCATCTTGTAATCTCTCTAGTCCCTTTCATTCTTCATTGGCAAAGCTTCAGTCTCTCTCAATACTTAGACTAAACAAGAATAATATGTCAAGCTCAGTGCCAGAGTACTTTGGACATTTTTCTAATTTGACCATCTTGCAACTTAGTGGCTGTGGGTTGAATAGAGCTTTACCAAAAAATATCTTCCAAATATCATCACTGTAGGTGCTTGATGTGTCTGATAATCAAGGTCTTCATGGTTCTCTACCAAATTTCCCAATTCAAGGATCTCTACACAACTTGAACCTTTGCCATACAAATTTTTTAGCACCTCTGCCAGAGTATTCACAATTTGGGGCAATTATCTACATTAGATTTATCAAATTGTGCGCTCAATGGGACTTTTACTAGTTCAACATCAAATCTCACCCAACTTGTTCTTCTAGATTTGTCATTCAACAACTTCACTGATCCTTTTCCATCCTTTAATAGGTCCAAGGCCCTTAAAGTTCTCTCCCTTTATCATAATGATTTGAATCGTACAGTTCCATCTACCTATTTTGATGGCTTTATAAATATTGTGACCATTGATTTAGGAGAAAACTCTCTTGAAGGGAGAATCCCTTCTTCGTTGTTTGCACTTTCATCGCTACAAGAACTCATGCTTTCTTGCAACAAATTTGATGGTGTATTGAATAAATTTTCAAATGCTTCTTCCTTATTGATAAAGATGCTTGATTTAGGTGGCAACAATCTCCAAGGGCCTATTCCTATGTCTATATTCCAGCTCAAAAGACTCGGTGTGCTTCAGCTTTCCTTGAACAAGTTCAACAGTACAATACAATTGGACATGATTAGAAAGTTGCCAAATTTAGCTACACTAGATCTTGGACACAACAACTTAACAATTGATGCAACTGCTAAGGATGATCAAGATGTGTCATCCTTTCCCAATATGAACAATGTTATGTTGGCTTCCTGCAAGTTGAGAACCATACCAACCTTTTTGAGGAATCAATCCTTCTTACTCTACCTAGACCTATCAAGCAATCAAATTGAAGGAACAATACCCAATTGGATTTGGAGAATTAGTTCCTTGACTTACCTAAATCTTTCCAACAATTTTTTGACAAACTTGGAAGGGCCTCTTCATAATCTCAGCTCAAATTTGTTTGCCCTTGACATTCATTCCAACCAACTCCAAGGACCTACACCAGTTTTACCAAAATTTGTTATCTACTTGGACTACTCACACAATAGATTCAGCTCTTTCAACCCACCAGACATTGGTAATCACCTCCCTTTCACATATTTTCTCTCTCTTTCAAACAATGATTTTAGTGGCAGGATTCATGATTCCTTTTGTAATGCCTCAACTCTTCAAGTGCTTGATCTTTCTTACAATGGCTTTGAGGACATGATTCCCAAGTGCTTGATAACAATGAGTAGCACTCTCAGGGCACTAAATATTGGTGGAAACAAATTTAAAGGCAATATTTTAGACACATTCTCAACTTCATGTGCTCTAAGGTTTTTGGACCTCAATGGAAATCTTTTGGGTGGCTACATCCCAAAATCCTTAGCAAATTGCCAAAAACTACAAGTCTTAAACCTTGGGAACAATCTATTATTTGATAGATTCCCTTGCTTTGTGAAGAACATTTCCACCCTTAGTGTCATGATCTTAAGGTCAAACAAATTGCATTGGCACATTGGATGTCCCAATAACAATGGTAACTAGGAGACCCTCCAAATTGTCGATCTAGCCTCCAACAATTTCAATGGTGTGTTACCAGCAGCACTTTTACAAAGTTGGAAAGCATTGACACATAATGAAGATGAAGATGGGCCTCAATTTAGCCATTTGTTTATCGGTATTTATGATGACATTAATGCTGTGAATTTTCAAGCAACATCCATTGTAACCAATACAATTAAAGTGGAGTTAGCTAAAGTGATAGTAGCTCAACCACATTTTGTGACTGACCACTTACTATTTGATCAAATCAAAGAGTATATTGGTACAAATTCCTTCCAGGATTTGGTTATAGTTGTTTTCAAAGACCAACAATTGAAGTTGGATAAAATCCTCATTGCCTTCACTTCTTTGGACTTATCATCCAACCACTTTGAAGGGGCAATACCAAAAGAGCTTATGAATCTTAAAGCATTATATGCTCTTAACTTGTTACAAAATGCATTTTCTGGCCATATCCTTTCATCTATAGTCAATCTGATACACCTTGAGTCCTTAGACTTGTTAAACAACTCTAAGTTCATAAATTCCTACAGAGCTTGCAAAGTTATCATTCCTTTCATACATGAACCTCTCCTACAATCATCTTGTGGGACAAATTCCCATTGGCACTCAAATTCGGACATTTAAAGCAAATTCATTTGGGGGCAATGAAGGATTATGTGGACCCCCTCAGTTAAGGAAGTATGTATATGACCCTACTCACGTCATAGAACCAGATTTGGTGCAAGTTTGAGAGGACTTGACCTATGTGACGCTACCAGTAACGATTATAGATAGGAGGATCAAATAGTTAATAGGCAAGGATATCCAATTAGTTAGAGTGGTATGGAACGATGTTATCGGAGAATCCACATGGGAGTTGGAGGAGAAGATGAAGGAACAAAATCTGAATCTCTTCCCAGAAAAGAGAATTTTTTAGGAGGAAAATTTTTCTTGTTGGGGAGGATTGTAACACGCTGTTTTTCTAATGCATGATTTAGTGTTGTGACATGTAATCTAGGTAATTAAAAGAAACAAATGAATTGTTGTTATGTATGGTTTGCTATATATGGTGATGGTTATGAGTGGTTTGTTTGAAATTCTGGTTTGAATTTAGGAAACTTAAGATACGTGCTTGAACCAGTTTGGGTGTGTTGTTGGAGTGATTTTGGGCTTTTGAGGGGAATAGTTGAGTTAGACCGATTATGGGTTATGGGGAGTGGTTTGAGGAGTCATGGGCCTTAGTTGGCTCGAAGTCCGTGTGAGAGCTCTGGGAGGTTAAGGTATAAAAGGAAGGAGGGGGAGGAGTTTCTCTCATTTTTCCTCATTCCTTTCTCTCTCTAGAATCTCTCAAGTTTTTAAGGGTGTTAAAGGATTTTCAAACTCAATTCAGTGAGTTGGTAAGAGAAGGATTGATTTTGGGAAGATTTTGGCTCAAGACATTAGATTCTCAAGGAACCTAAATTTAGATTCAAGAACCTTTAGAGGTAAGGGAAACTTACTTTAGTTGTAATTTTGTTGATTAGTGATGTTTGGGTGTGATTATTACATTTAATCGTATTGAAAACTGATTGGTTTGGAATTCTGTGGAATGGCATGTGAAAATGGGTTTTTGTTTAGGGCCTCGCTGAGCGAGAGTACCCAGAAATTAAGATGAAGTTGTCAGGTTGAAGATTCGCTAAACAACCCCTGTTGTCATTGAGCAAGTGTTCTTGAGGTAGGAAGAATGTGTGAAGAAAAGAGGAGATTCGCTAAGTGAAAATCACTTCGCTAAGCGAGTGATCATAAGAATTTTGGAAATTTTCCAGAAAGTGGTTTGGTGAGTGAGTAGAATACTCGTTGGGCGAGGGATGAGTGTTCTGAAGGTGTTTGTTGAGCGAGACCTGTCCTCGTTGAGCAAATTGGAGCCCTAGAGGTTTGTGGCTCTTTGTTGTAAGTATCTCACTGAGTGAAAAACATGTTCGCTGAGCGAGAATTATACCTGAGACTTGGCTGCTCTCTAGAGTGGCTATTCGCTGAGCGACACTCATGTTCGTTGAGCGAAGAGAGAGAGGGAAAGCTTAAATTCGTTGAGCGACCCTTGTTGTCGTTGAGTGAGAACCATAGGTACAAAGAAAAGGGTCATCTCTAGAGTCGAGTTCGCTGAGCGGGACTTATACTTGTTGAGTGAGAACCTTCGAGAAGGAAAATGTGCTCTCTGTAAGGAAAGTACTCGCTGAGCGAGCATATGGGTCGCTAAACGAACATGTATTTTTGTTGTGTTGTGTGAGAATTTATAAGAAAGTGGTAGTTGAGTGGAAGGTTGCTTATGTAGAACCTCCATTAGTTGTAGTGTGTTGTGTTGGTGAGATATCTTAGAGAGGGTGTTGGTTGCCTAGATAGGACCTTACCTAAGACGTGCGAGATGTCTCATGAGATATGCGCTACTTAGATGGAGTCTTACCTGTTTACCATGCAAGAGGCTGGATTGGGCCTACATGGGGTTGGTGGTGATTGTTGGACCACAGGTGGTGCTAAGTAGGCCATGTGGTGTTATGTTGACATATATGTATGTGTGTGTGTGTGTGTAAATGGATATTGATGAATGGTTGAGTGTGAGTTGTTGTTGTGACTCATGCATTTTATGCATATGTTGTGGGCTAATCTTGTGTGGGCCTTATGCCGTGTGCGGGTAGGCATGGAAGTTAGATGGTTGACAGAAGTTGCAGCTCAGATAGGCCTCAAACCTAGTGCCTGGATAAGACATGGGGTTAGAAAGATGGGCCTTGGGGATGAGTGGATGGGTACTCCCAGTAGGGGGCTAAGGCAGTGCAGGCCTTGTGTCGCGGCAAACCCCCACACCCACTCACTTATCCTGACTAACCACTAAGCTTATCTATGGATCAGAGTTTTGGCAATCCGTAAATGGCACTTGGAAGGCCATGGTAAGGGGTAAGACCTGGCTGATTGCCCGAAATGTAGTAAATCTCTCAAGAGTCATGCCATTCATACATTGACATGTCAGTGTTGAAAACACAATGTGTTATGTTGTAATGTATGTAACCCATTCTTCGATGAATTGGATTTCAAATTAGTATGTTGATGGTTTGACGATATAGATTGTATATTATATGTTTGTCTTTGTTTCGTAAGCTTACCCTTGCCTTGCTATTTGGTTTTGTTTTGTTTTATTATGGTTGTTGTTGTTGTTGGTTGTTGTCATGTGTTGCTATGATTGTGATGATCACGTCGTTTGGCATAGGAACAGAGGGTGAAGCTTCAGCAGACCCAGTTTCCCACAGTTGATGCACGGAGTTCTTAGTGGAGAGGATAGAAGGCCCTTTATGGGTGGATCTTTTGGAAGATATTTTCGTGGTTGATGTATATGTTGTATAATGGACCAGCTGTAGGGAGTTTCTTTTTGTATCTCTCCCTTGGTATTGTATAATTTGGCTTGTATATTATATTATTTCATATCTTGTATATATATACTTTATGGCATGAATGAGATTGTAATAGGCATGTTGAATATTTATTATTGAATATCTTGATAATGTATGAGGTAGTAAGTGGTACTGTGGCAACAGAGGGTCATTACACTTTTTGGTATCAGAGTTGGTCATGTCTTTTAGGATGACCTATGGGAAATAGGTCCAGTATGCTTGTGGTGTGTCTATGATATGTTGATTTGTGTTGATTGTTTCTTTGTGTTGCTTGGTGTGGAGCCTTCCATGAGTGAAGTGATCATGTTTGAATAGTTGATTAGTTGTTGTTGTGGTTGGTTTTGTAGAATTTAGATGAGGAAATTTAACTAGCCACCGCCTCCAGTTGATTTCTCTCAAATAGCCAGAGCTATGGAGGTGATGGTTGTTGCTATGGCCCAACACCAGAACTTTGTGGCCTAGCAACAAACTGCCATAGCTCAACAACATCAGGTTGCTATGGCTCAACTGGAGATGCTTGAGCTGATGTCGACGCTACTCGTAGGGCTATACCTCCCGAGTTTTAAGGGTTGGTGAAATTTAGGAAGAGTGACCCACTCTAGTTTAAGGGTGAGTCAGATCCTGATGTAGCTAACCAGTGGATGTGGGAGATGGAGAAAATTTTTAGGGTGATGACTTGCCCAGATGAAAGGAAGGTCATTTATGCCACATATATGTTAGTGGGTGAAGTAGAGTATTGGTGGCAAGGAACCTAACAACTGATGGGGGCTTGGGGTGAGGTTGTCACCTGGGCTAGCTTCTGAGAGTGCTTCCTAGAGAAGTATTTTCTAGCAAGCATGAGGCATGCAAAGGAGATGAAGTTCCTAAGATTATATCAAGGGAACATGTCAGTGAGTGAGTATGCCAGTAAATTTGAGTATTTAGCTTGATTTTACTCACAAGCGACTACTGAAGAATGGAGATGTTGCAAGTTTTAAGAAGGTTTGAGGCACGAGTTGAAGAGAATGATAGTCCTTATGACTATTAGAGAGTTTCCTACTCTAGTGGAGAAGGCAAAGATAGTGGAGCAATTGGAGTCTAGCGCCCGAGTGGTGAGGACTCAAGGTAATGGATCATCTAGATCCAGAAGAGGAGGGCAGCAGAGAAAGCCCTATAGCAGACCTCAGAGTCACCCGCAATTTTCTAGGCCTCAACAATCTGGGACTTCTAGCTCCTAGAGTCGTTCCTCTATTACACCCCAGACTAGACTGCAAGAGGTTTGATGCTATCAGTGTGGAAGGCCACATTATATGAGTTAGTGCCCTTTGAAGGGCAATGTGTGTTACCGATGCGAGCAGCCTGGACACATAGCCAGAGATTGTACAACTTTAGTAAAGGCAGAGTCCGCTGTGAATGTTGCAAGGACTACAAGACCCATAGTGACTGGTCGTGTCTTTGCCATGAGTGGAGCCAAAGCTGCTCGTTTTGGCTACCTGATTCAAGGTGAGTATGAGATAGCTGGTAATTCCCTATCTATGTTGTTTGATTCTAGAGCCATGCATTCTTTCATTTCTTATGAGTGTGTGGAGAGGTTGCAGTTGTCTACCTGTCCTTTATTGTTTGATTTGCTTGTTTCTACGCCAACTGCTACCCTTGTGGTGACAACGGTAATTTGTGCTAACTGCCAAATTGTTGTTAGTGGGCAAAGGTATAAAGTGAATCTGATTTGTCTTCCTTTAACAAAGTTAGATATGATTTTGGGGATGGATTGGACGTCTTCCAACCATATCCTATTGGATTGTGCTAGAAAGACTTTGATCCTTCCTAGTATGGAGAGTTCCGGATTCATTTTTGCTAACCAAGCTCAAATTTCTTTGCAAGAAGGAGCTTAGGGGTATATGGTCGTATCTTTTCTGGAAGTCAAGAGTGACTTGGATCTAAATTTAGTGGCAGTGGTTAAAGAGTTTCCTGATGTCTTTCCCAAGGATGTGCTTGGCGTACCTCTACAGAGAGAAGTGGAATTTGCTATAGGCTTAGTTCTAGGAGCTGGACCAATGTCGATGGCTCCTTACAGGATGGCACTCGCTAAGTTGGTTGAGTTAAAGAAGCAAGTGAAAGAGTTGTTAGAAAAGAAGATGATACGGCCTAGTGTTTCCCCTTGGGGAGCACTAGTACTATTGGTAAAGAAGAAAGACGGTAGTTTAAGGTTGTGTGTGGATTACAAACAGTTGAATAAGATCACGATCAAGAACAAATATCTATTGCCAAGGATTGATGATTGGATGGACCAATTGAAGGGAGCAAAGGTATTCTCAAAGATAGATTTGAGGTCTAGATATCATCAGATACGGGTAAAGGATGAAGATATACCGAAGATTGCTTTTAGGACTCGGTATGGGCTTTATGAATATGTAGTGATGCCGTTTGGAGTGACATATGCTCCTGCCATATTTATGGACTATATGAACTAGATTTTGCGACCTTTCTTGGACAAGTTTGTCGTTGTGTTTCTTGACGACATTTTTGTTTATTCCTAGTCGTATAAGGAGCATGAAGAGAATTTAAGGACAAAGTTAGGAGTTTTGAAAGAGAAACAACTGTATGCCACACTGTCCAAGTGTGAGTTTTGGTTGGATGAGGTGAAGTTTTTAGGCCACGTGATCTCAGTTGATGGGATTGCAGTTGATCCTGAGAAAGTGGAGACCATGTTGAGATGGGAACGTCCAAAGACAACTACAGAGATTAGGAGTTTTGTTGGGTTGGCTGGGTATAACTGAAGATTCATAGAAGGTTTCTCGAGGATTGTTGCGCCTTTAACCCAACTTACTCGTAAGGATCAACCTTTTGCGTGGACAGAAGCTTGTGAGGATAGTTTCTAAGAGTTGAAGAGAAGGTTGACTACATCTCTTATTTTGGTATTGCTTGATCCAAGTGAGCCTTTCGAGGTTTACTATGATGCTTCTCATTAAGGATTGGGTTGCGTGCTTATGCAGTATAGAAAGGTTGTGGCTTATGCATCTAGATAGTTGAAGAATCATGAGAGAAATTATCCTACCTATGACTTAGAGTTGGCAGCGATTGTGTTTGCTTTGAAAATACGAAGACATTATTTGTATGGAGCAAATTTGATGTGTTCAGTGAACACAAGAGCTTGAAATACTTGTTTGATCAGAAGGAGTTGAACATGAGGCAAAGACAGCGAGTGGAATACCTGAAGGATTTTGATTTCCAATTAATGTACCATCCTGGCAAGGCAAATGTGGTAGTTGATTCCTTGAGTAGAAAGATTGTGCACATGTTAGCCTTAATGGTGAAGGAGTTGGAGCTAGTAGAGAAGTTCCAAGACCTAAACCTCTATGTAGAGTTATCATTTAATCGTGTCAGTTGTGGTAGAATAACAGTAGCCAGTGGATTCCTGGAGATGGTTAAGGAGAAGTAGTTAGTAGATCCTAATCTTTGTAGGACTAAAGAATTGTTGGGTACTGATAAGGCAATAGATTTTAGTTTGGGTGCAAATGGTGTTTTGAGGTTTAAAGGAAAAGTTTGTGTGTCACAAGATCTTGAGTTGAAAAAGCTTATCTTAGAAGAAGGTCACAAGAGTAAACTAAGTTTGCATCCAGGTACTACTAAGATGTATTAGGACTTGAAGAAAATGTTTTGGCGGTCGGGTATAAAGAGAGATGTGGCGAAGTATGTTGCAGCTTGTCTGACATGTCAGAAGGCCAAGATAGAACACCAAAGACCCGGTGGTATGTTGCAGACAATGGAGATACCCGAGTGAAAGTGGGATAGCATCACCATGGATTTTGTTGTGAGTTTGCCTTGAATGACAAGAGGCGTTGATGCTATTTGGGTTATTATTGATAGGTTGATGAAGTGTGCTCATTTATTGCCTATTAACATTAAGTATTCCTTGGAGAAATTGACGCAACTATACATTAAGGAGATTGTATGTTTGCGTGGAGTGCCTTCGAGCATTATTTCTGATAGAGATCTCAGCTTTACGTTGAGGTTCTGGCAGAGTTTGCATCAGGCATTAGGTACAAAGTTGAGGCTTAGTTCTGCATATCACCCACAGATGGATGGCCAGTCAGAGAGGACAATTCAGTCTTTGGAGGATCTTCTAAGGGCATGTGTGTTGGATCACCTTGGAAGTTAGGATGAGATTTTGCCCTTGGTAGAATTCACCTACAATAATAGTTTTCATACAAGCATAGGAATGGCACCGTTTGAAGCCTTGTATGGTAGGAGGTGTAGGATGCCGTTGTGTTGGTATCATGGCAGAGAAAGCATGCTTGTGGGGCCAGAACTGATACAATAGAAAACGGAGAAAGTAAAGAAGATTCAGGAAAACATGAGGATTACCTAGAGTCACTAGAAGTCATATGTTGATAAGTGTAGGAGGCCGCTTGAGTTTGAGGAGGGCGACCATGTTTTCTTGAGGGTCACCCCGGTGACTAGAGTTGGTAGGGTGATCAAATCCAGAAAGCTTACTCCTAAATTTCTTGGTCCTTACCAGATCCTTCATAGAGTTAGACCTGTTGCGTATCAAATAGCTCTACCACCTTTCTTATCCAATATCCACAATGCTTCCATGTATCTCAGTTGAGGAAGTATGTATATGACCTTACTCACGTCATAGAACCAGATTCGGTGCAAGTTCAAGAGGACTTGACCTATATGAAACTACCAATAAAGATTGTGGATAGGAGGATGAAATTGTTAAGAGGCAAGGATATCCAATTAGTTAGAGTGGTATGGAATGATGTTACCGGAGAATCCACATAGGAGTTGGAGGAGAAGATAAAGGAACAATATCCGAATCTCTTCCTAGGTAAAAGAATTTTTTAGGACAAAATTTTTTCTTATTGGGGAGGATTGTAAGACCTTGTTTTTCTAATGCATGATTCAATGTTGTGATAATTAAAAAGTGGAAATTAGATATGTAATCTAGGTAATTAAAAGAAATAAATGAATTGTTGTTATGTATGGTTTGTTGTATGTGATGATGGTTGTGAGTGGGTTTGTTTGAAATTCTGGTTTGAATTTAGGAAACTTGAGATATGTGCTTGAGCCAATTTGGGTGTGTTGTTGGAGTGATTTTAGGCTTTTGAGGGGAACAGTTAAGTTAGACCAATTATGGGTTATGGGGAGTCATAGGCCTCAGTTGGCCCGAAGTTTGTGTGAGAGCTCTGAGAGGTTAAGGTATAAAAGGAAGGAGGGGGAGGAGTTTCTCTCATTTTTCCTCATTCCTTTCTCTCTCTATCTCTCTCTAGAATCTCTAAAGTTTTTAAGCGTGTCAAAGGGTTTTCAAACTCAATTTAGTGAATTGGTAAGAGAAGGATTGATTCTGGGAAGATTTTGGCTCAAGACACTAGATTCTCAAGGAACCTAAATTCAGATTCAAAAACTTTAGAGGTAAAGGAAGCTTACTTGAGTTGTAATCTTGTTGATTAATGATGTTTGAGCGTGATTATTACATTTAATCGTATTGAAAACTAATTGGTTAGGAATTTTGTGGAATGGTATATGAAAATGGGTTTTTGTCCGAAGAGAGTCGTTGAGCGATTCAGGGCCTCGCTGAGCGAGAGTGCCCAAAAACTAGGATGAAGTTGTCGGGTTGAAGATTCGCTAAGCGACCCTTATTGTCGCAGAGTGAGTGTTCTTGAGGTTGGATGAATGTGTGAAGAAAAGAGGAGATTCACTAAGTGAAAATCACTTCGCTGAGCGAGTGATCATAAGAATTCTAGAAATTTTCCAGAAAGTGGTTCACTAAGCGAGTAGAATACTCGTTGGGCGATGGATGAATGTTCTAAAGGTGTTCGCTAAGTGAGACTTATCCTCGTTGAGTGAATTGGAGCCCTGGAGGATTATGGCTTTCTGTTGTAAGTATCTCGCTGAGTGAAAAACATGTTCGCTGAGCAAGAATTATACTTGAGACTTGGCTGCTCTCTAGAGTGGCTATTCGCTGAGTGACACTTATGTTCATGAAGTGAAGGGAGAGAGGGAAAGCTTGGATTTGCTAAGTGACCATTGTTGTCGCTGAGCAAGAACCCTAGGTACAGAGAAAGGGGTCATCTCTGGAGTTAAGTTCATTGAGCGGGACTTATACTCGCTGAGCGAGAACCTTTGAGAAAGAAAGTGTGCTCTCTGTAAAGAAGGTACTCGCTGAGCGAGCATATAGGTCACTGATCGAACATGTTTTTCTGTTGTGTTGTGTGAGAATTTGTAAGAAGGTGGTAGTTGAGTGGAAGGTTGCTTATGTCGAACCTCCATTAGTTGTAGTGTGTTGTGATGGTGAGATATCTTACAGAGGGTGTTGGTTGCTTAGATAGGACCTCACCTAAGATGTGTGAGATGTCTCATGAGGTATGTGCTGCCTGGATGGAGTGTTACCTATTGACCATGCAAGAGGCTGGATTGGGCCTGCATAGGGTTGGTGGTGATTGTTGGACCACAGGTGGTGCTGAGTTATATATATATATATGGATATTGAGGAATGGCTGAGTGTGAGTTGTTGTTGTGACTCATGCATTTCATTTGTATGCTGTGGGCTGAGGCTGTGTGGGCCTCGTGCTGTGTGCGGGTAGGCATGGAAGTCGGATGGTTGACAGGAGCTACGGCTCAGACGAGCCTCCAACCTAGTGCCTGGATAAGATATAGGGTCGAAAAGATGGGCCTTGGGGATGAGTGGATGGGAATGTTGTAGGGGGCCAAGGTAGTGCAGGCCTTGTGTCACGGCAAACCACCACCCACATTCACTTATCCTGACAAGCCACTAAGCTTATCCATGGATCAGAGTTTTGGCAATTCCTAGATGGTGCTTGAAAGCCCATGGTAGGGGGTAAGACTTGGCTGATGGCCTGGAATGTAGTAAATCTCTCGAGAATCATGTCATTCTTGCATTGACATGTTAGTATTGAAAACACAGTGTGTTATGTTGTAATGTATGTAAACCATTCTTCGATGAATTGGATTCCAAATTAGTATGTTGATGGTTTGACGATATGGATTGTATATTATATGTTTGTCTTTGTTTTGTAAGCTTACCCTTGCCTTGCTGTTTGGTTTTGTTATGGTTACTGTTGTTGCTGGTTGTTGTCGTGTATTGCTATGACTGTCATGAACACGTTGTTTGGCATGGGAGCAAAGGGTGAAGCTTTAGCAGACCCGGTTTCCCACAGTTGATGCACGGAGTTCTCAGTGGAGAGGATAGAAGGCCCTTTATGGGTGGATCTTTTGGAAGATATTTTTGTGGTTGATGTATGTATTGTATAGTGGACCAGCTGTAGGGAGTTTTTTTTTGTATCTCTCCCTTGGTATTGTATAATTTGGCTTGTATATTATATTATTTCATATCTTGTATATATATATTTTATGGCAGGAATGAGATTGTAATAGGCATGTTGAATATTTATTATTGAATATCTTGATAATGTATGAGGTAGTAAGTGGTACTGTGGCGATAGAGGGTCGTTACAACTTACATTAAAAAGTATGTTGAATTTGGAAATATTCATCATATAATAGAATAATATATGGAATAATAAATTAGAATAAATTTCACTCTTTTATTACACCATATATCTATTCTCACCATATTTAAAATTAATTCTCACCACAATAGGCTGAGCTTTCTTAAATTAATATATATAGATATATATATGATTGAAATTCATTAATCAAATAAAGGAGTTTTAAACATTTTATTTTACCACAATCGATAAAAGAAAAAAGTTACCACAATTGATATTTAATATAATTAAATGTTTTTTAATAACATGATTTATAATTTATAATTAAGGACAATTACCTTAATTACATATACTAATTATGAATTACGTTATTTTCTTTAATTTTTCATTTTAAAATAATATACTTTCCTTTAATTATTACAATATATAATATATACAATCTTTTTTAAATTTTTATGACCTTATTTTAAAATAATTACCTTTAATAAAATAATAATCATTCCCATAATTATTATTATACTATATATTATACTATTATAATATATACTTTAAATAGAATATAAAAGTAAATTCAATATATATAATAAATTTTTATAATTAATTTCGGAGGTAATCAATATAATTAGTTTTTATTACATCGATATTCAAATTGATTTTACAATTTAATGCTCATGAAATCCTAACGAAAACAATAAGGAATCCTATTTAAAGCTGCTAAAACCCTAATGTCGCCAATTAATGCCCATGAAATCCTACAAAAGCTTTCTTTTATATATATAAAGATATAATATATACAATCATTTTATAAATTTTCATTACCTTATTTTAAAATAATTACCTTTATTAAAATAATAATTATTACCATAATTATTATTATTATACTATATATTATACTATTACAATATATATTTTAAATAGAATATAAAAGTACAATTTATCTATTAATGTTTATAATGTTGTTATCAGAGAGAGAAGACTTTTTCCACCCAAAGTAAGGGCAATTCTGACAATTTATTTTATAATTATTGTATTTACTCTTTCAAAATGCTATTAAATGCATTAACCATTGAAAAATACAAACTGTGCACAAAGGTCATTCATATACCCTTATATATCCTATATATATTGGGGATGTTTTTGTATCAATTACTTTTCCCCTTTTATACTCTTTTGCATTGCCTCAATCGTCCTAAAATACATAAGCATTTTAGTTTTTTTTTTTTTGTTATTCTTAATTCTTATTATTTATTTATTTGCAATGGGGTATTCATCTAAAAATTTTTCTTTGTTTCTCTTACTTCTACTTATTCTTATTCAAAGTTTTATTTATTTTATTTTCTTATTATTATTTATTATCTGCAAAAGGGCAGGACATTCTCTTGGTGAGGGCTAAAACAATTTATAACACAAAAAGGATTACAAAAGGGTTAATTGTTGAAGTTGTATAATTTGAATGATCTTGAGTTACTAGGTGGTGTTTCAGTCAATTATGTAACATCCCCAAAGATGAACATTAGAAATAAAGTTATATAGATATTTCTTTTATGGTAATAGCCTTTATGAAAAATGGTCATAAATGCCTTAAGTGTTAATAATAATAGTTACCCTTATATTAGAATATTACAGAAACAGGATAATAGGACCTAAATGGGGAGCTAAGGCCCAAGGTAGGCCAAAGCCCACTAAGCCCAACACACACAGTTTTTATGTGAGAACGAAAGGGAAGCTAAAGAGAGAAAGAAAAAAGAAAAAAAGAAAGAAGGGAGGAGAAGGAGAAGAAAAAAAGAAGGAGAAGAGGAAGAAGAGAAAAGGAGCAGAAATCCCCAAGCCCATAGCTCATCTTCGTGCATCCCTGAGGTAAGTACTTCCTTATTGTCCTCCCCTACCCCTTGGATTGGTGTTAGTCTCCCTTTTTCCCTATTTTGAATTTGAACCCTAACAAAAGGGTATTTTGGGATTTTCATAGTTTTGTATGATTGATGAGTTGTTTAAGGTTGGGTTGATGTTTAGAGGCATTAAGAATCATTTTGAACCATTTATGATAAATTTGGACCTTTGGGGTGATCATGGTTGGCCTAAAATGAGCAGAAATCGCAAAAATCGCAATTCTGTGAAATTGCATTGTGGCTGAGCAAGTCACACTATGGCTGAGCGAGAAAAAGTATGGCTTAGTGAAAATACCTCCAAAGATAAGTTTGGAAACTTCATGTAGGATCATTAAGCGAGAATAGACCTCGCTAAGAGAAAATGCGATTCTAGAAGGGGTGTTTTTCATTTGCTTAGTGAGACAAACATTGGCGAAGCGAAAAGGGCTCCAGGAACTAAATCTGGAAGCCCTATGCCTAATCGTTGAGTGAAATCTTCATTCGCTAAGTGAAGGTACGTCCCTAGAATGTGAGGTGTGGTATGGTTGCATCCTTGATTTCTATGCTTGTTTTTGTATGTTTGCCATTGGTTGTTATGTTGTGTTGCAGTGTTTGATGATGATTGCTTGAGTAGTTGTAGTATATTGTATTCATGTGATTGTTGCATCTAACTTGGATAGTTTATAGGTAATGATAAATCCTGTGTAATATGACACTTAAGATGCTTAAGACACTAACATATGCCTCCTTAGCAAAAGGTGGGGAATTTCCCCTAAGTTTATGAAAGGTTTTCATGAAAGGAAAGGTTTTAAGAAAGGAATACGTTTTTGAGAAAAGCATATGTATTTATAAAAGATGTTTTAAAAGGATAGGTATGCTTTCAAAGAAAAGTACCTCCTTAGTAACATTAGTGTAAAACACAGGAATAAACACAAGAAAGGGGGGGTCGAATTGTGTTATTAAAATTTTTTGTAAAACCTTTTCAAAGAAGTGTTTCGTTTAAAGGACAAACAATAAATATTTTTAAACGAAACTTGTGAAAATGAAGAGAAGTTGTAAACAAGAGAAACACAGAGTTTTATACTAGTTCTTCTCACCCTAGAGCATACGTCTAGTTCTTGGTAAACTACCAAGTCCCACTATAACTTAAACAAGTTACAAGTATTCTTTTATCCAAGCCTTTTCAGGCTCAACCCAAGTAGTCTTTCACTTGCCTCTCCAAGCAAATACCCAAGTATTCTTTGATCCAAAGCCTCTTCAAGCTTCCACCAATTTCACAAAGAAATGGTTAAAGGTAAGATATTGCACTAGATTATTGTCTTATTAGACAAATATACAATGAAGTTCAGGAAAGTGTTACATGAAGAAATTGTTCAAGATTATAGATTGAGAGTAAAGAGAATTTGCCAAGAGTTCCGTCAGTTTGACAATGATCTTCTCTTCTATAGATAGGGTTCTCCCAAAGTGTTTGTTGTGAGAGCTTTTAAAGACATCCTTGTTATGGTGAAGAAAATAGTAGTTGGAGCATTAAATGCTGCATTTAATGCTTTTCACCAATCGGTCACTCTGATAAGATAAAGCAGTCTGCTTGTCTAGCCTTTCTCATAATCAATCTTGTTGCAGTGGACATATTTTGCAACCCGTACTGACATCTGTACACAAATTCCTTCTTTTAAGCATAAAGCTAAACCTTTTTAGTGATAGGTACGTAGATGTCTTCTTTTTGGAGATGGTACGCGATTTTCCAAAGCTATCTCATATAACAAAGCTTCAAAAAGATCAATATATATCGTCTAAAAGAGTTAGCTATTATAACATCTTTATAAATAACACGTGAGCAGATGATAGTGAAAACATGCAATAAAAGCATGTGATCAGATGATTAAGCATAAGACTGTTTGTTATTATTAAAATGAAACAAGGGTCATAAATTTGTCCTTTGTCTTAACACTCTCTCTCTTTTTTATGATGACAAACAACTATGTTTTAAAGACTGTTTCTTTTTCATGACTTAAGTTTTAACAAACTACGTTTACCATGCAAGAGCTTTTTAGTTATGAAAGATATATCAAATGTTTTTCAAAAAGAACTTTTTAGAAAGACACAATATCATGCAATAAGACAAGAGTTCAAATTCATCAAAAGAAGACTGTATAATCGTAACTTCATGACTTCATAAACTAATTGTAAACATTATAGATATATGTTTGTAAATAAAGACAAAATAAGAGATACTCCCCCTGAGTTTGTGCTCCCCCTATTTTCTCCTGTTGTTCTCCCCTTTTTGGCATCATCAATCCGAAGAATCAAAATCTGAAGTAGGTGTAGATGATGAGCCTAGCTCCCCTTTGAAGCGCCTTTACCAATTTTGTGAGCAATGCTTCTGCACGTTTTTGCTTTATGCTTTCTCAAATAAGGGTATCCTCCTAACGTAGAATAGTCTGCTTCAATTTAAAGACTTCTTATTGAATGTTTAGGGGATTTAGAGCAAAGGCGGAGCCATCGTCTTCTTCTTCAGCTAGTTCTTCTACAAAACACAGATGGAAGACATAGGGAACAGGAGGTCCACAGAACCTAAAATGACTAATAGACAAGGACACTTCAAAAGTGGTTCCATTGGTTGAAAAGAAAATATAGGTTCGCAGAGAGTTAAGGGTAAGCTTGTTGGAGGGGAGTGGATCAAATGAAGAAGGAGTAGGAGAAACTTGCACCCAGTGGCCTCTGGGGCAAATAGCTGCGTGATAGCTCAGGGTGTTCTTCTCCTCAGCAGTCAGACTAGAAAAGTGCTTGAGAGCTTTAACATGAACTTGAAGCCTCTGTTAGTCAACACTCCATAGAATCTTTTTCCATAGAATCTTGAGAGCTTTTCTTTTGATCATGAGATGTCTCTTTGGGTCTCGTTTGAATTTAGGCTCTTTGCCTTTACCTATAGACAGATTTTGGCAGTTGTATTTCTTCTAGCAGTATATTTTGAGGTCGTCCATGGCTTAAGAAGAAGCTTCTTTCTTCCATCCATTAATCTTGGAGTTCCATCTCAAGATCTAGACACATTTTCTCACTTATTGCTTTTTGTAGAGTGATTTGCATTTTTTCTTTAGGAAAGTTGTACATGACCCTACCCAACTCCCAATCATCATCACCAATGCTCCATTCTTCAAAGTTGGGGCTGTCTTCAGGGCGGATGACAAGAGAATAAGTCTTGACCTTGCCATAGCAAAATGGGTAGATGATCTTTGGCTTGTAGTTGTATGTTCTGCACATGATCAGGTACTCAAAATAGTTGCACTTAATGAGAAACAGGGAGGTGTGGCAGAAGAGTCCCCTTTGTCTCCAAACTTCGCACCCTAGGGGAAATTTGGTTCTGATGGAAGGAGGGTAGACGAATATAGATGTGTCTAATTTTGTGTTGTACCCTTCTTCCTAGATGTATGGAGTTATGTGCGGCTCATAAGAAAGAGCGTGGGTTGCTTCTGCTTGTTCAATCATTTTCTCAGCATACCCATGACACACTAATAAAGGCCATTCTTTTGCAACTATCGTTCTCCACATCTTGGGATTGTTGACCTCACCTAGTTCATAATTGATTAATGCTTGAAGAATTTCTAGGTCAAATGGCTCTAGAAGCTTATATTCCTTCGATCTGCCAATATTTCGCAATTATTGATTTTCATATTGAGTTGTGTTTCGTCGAAGTCATTCGAAAGGAGGTGTCTCTGAGCAGTCCTTTCAGACTATACATTGCTAGATCTTGCCATAAGATCAGTCGTTAGATGCTAGAAGACTTGAGGACAGAGACAGATTGAGGAATTTCTCATAGAAAGGATCTTGGTAATCTTCCACTAGAAGCAGCGATGATGTCTTCTTGATTGAACAATTCTTCTTCATCACTATTTGCAAGGAATGTTCAAAAACTGATTAAAGCACTGCCTCCTTAATCTGTTCCTCCTCTTCAGTGGCTTATTTCTCTTCTTCTTTCTTCTTTTTCTTCTCATCCCGTTTAGACTAAGCTTTAGCACGTTTCAGCTGCTTAGCCTTATCTGCTTTAGTTTTTGGCTGGCTGATTGTTTTGAGTCTATGTGACCTCCTGGTTTCGTCTGCTAGTACAGATTCTTCTAGAGCAGTAGGAGGTGACACTTATTTTTTTTATTGAGGGTTTAGGGATGGCTGGATCCTTGGGTGCAAGGAGGTCTTTTATGAGAATGGCATCGTCTAAGGTTTATTTTAAAAAGGTTATTTTGCCTCTTGGTAGAAAACAGCACAGAACCGTTAATGTTCTTGACTATACACTCACCTTTGTTGAAAGAAACATCATACCCACTATCACATAATTGACTTATGTTTAATAGATTGTGCTTGAGTCCTTCAACAAACAAGACATTATCAATAGAAGGGAAGGTATATTTACCAATTTTACATATTCATGCTATCTTGCCTGTTTGAGCCTCTAAAAGTGACCCACCCATCGGTCCTTGGTTTGTGGTCTTGGAACATAGACCTTTCTCCTATTATGTATCGTGAGCAATCACTGTCCAAGTACCTTAACTAGGGTGTCTTTCCCACTGTCAACCAAATTTGCAATAGGAATAATCATATTTTTAGGTATTCAAATGGACTTGGGTCCTTTTTTATTAGCTTTGAAAGCTCTAGACGCTTTCTGTTGAGGTTTGTGAATACACATGGATGAAATATGTCTAGTTTTTCCATAATATTAGCAATAAGAGGAACTAGAAAAATGAGCATTAACTGTTTTCTTGCCCTTATAGCCAATGCCAAATTTGTTGTTGGATTTCTTTCATTTTTCAAAACTTTGTCAAGGTTTTCAGTTCCATTGACAAACTTAGCCAAACTTTTTCTTAAGTCAACTATCTCCTTTTGAAGTTCCATTACTTCATATAAAGGTTTTTCTTCAAAGAAATCTTTGGCTTTTTAACTTTAAGCTTTTCATTTTCTATGCTAAGTACTTCTTTTTATTTCTTTAAAATATCAAACTCTTTAGATAATTTTGAAAACTTCTTTTTTCAAATCCTTATACCTAATAAAGAGAATGAATGAGTTTGACAGCAGTTTATGGTATGTTTATTGAAGTTTAGGTAGGTTTTCAAGATTTCCTCATCGTCCTCTTGATCTGTTTCAGAGGATGTGTTAGCCATTAGACATATGGTTTCTTTTTCTCCTTTTTCTCTAAAAGAAGATAGATCAAGATCTTCCTATGTTGCCATGAGACCTTTCTTCTTTTTGAGGATAGGCTTCTTTTTCTCATTCTCCATATCTAGACATTTAGATTTGAAATGTCCAGGTTTCTTACACTTATAACATATCACTACACTCTTATCTTTGGTGTCCTTTGAGATCTTCTTTTGGCAGTTTCTCCATCTGGAACCACCTTTCTTCTTCCACATAAAGTGGATTTTTTCTCGAGATGAAAGAGATCTTTTCTCTATCAGAACCTTCCTCTTCAAATTGCTCTTTTGAGGATTCTTTTGCAGCAAAGGCTTTGGATGATATTGCTCTAGGTGCTTTCTTCACCTTTTGGACTTTCAAGGCAATGGACTTGCCTTTCTTTAAGCACTCATCATCCATAAGCTCCAGCTCATGGATTCTCAAAGTTCCTAAAAGTTCTCCCAAAGGAAGAGTCTTCAAGCCTTTTGATAGAGGACTATCCAAGGACTTCAAGAAAGAAGAGATGGACATGGAAAGTCCTATGACTAGAGGAAGGAGAAGGATGATTCAAGAGGAAGTTGGCAAGAGGCTTAACACATTCATGGGGAAGGAAGAAAAGGGTTTGGGAAGCTTGAAGATAATAAATTCGAGCCAAGTTTTAGATTAGGATTTCTTTATATTTTTTGAGCACTTTTATTTGGGGCCTTTGTTGGACTTTAGTAGAGTTGTTAGTTTTATTCTTTTTAGTTGACTATGTATGGACTTATTATGACTTGTTTTGGGCTTGTTACTATTTGGGCCTTATTTTAGTGATAGTGTAAATAGGTCCCTATGGACACTTGGTAAACACTTTTGAGAAATTAAGAAATTGATAGCATGTTTTCTTAGAGAGTGTTCTCTCTAGGTTCTTGGATTGAATCATTAGATTCTTATCAAAGAACAATTTCTTTGTGGCGAATCCTCATTGACTCATCAATCATGCATTGATTGTGGCGTCTTTTCCATTCCTTTTCTTTTTTTCTTCAAATTCTATTTTGTGGATTCAATTTGGGAAAATTTGAGGTGTTGAAAATTAAGATCCACCTTGGGGTTCATCACCTTTGGCAACATGTAAAGTTGTTACCTGCATTCTTAACTGCTTAGGCAAACTTCGAAGAATTTTGGCAATATGATATTGGTTGTCATAATTCTACATAAAGACCTTAGGTTATTTATGATGGTTTGTGTAACACTAGTGTTTTCCGAATGTGTGATTTAGTGGTTTCATAATTTGAAAGCGGAAATTAAATTAAATTTTGTAATTAAAAGTTAATAAATAAATTGTAAATGTGTGTTTGTTGTTTTATGTGGTGGTTGGCTTGGAAACTCCGGTTTGAATTGTTGAATTTGAGAAAATGTTGTTTGAGCCAAATGTCTCTATCGGTGCTATTTCCATTGGTTTAGTAAGGAGTCATGATTCTTAGTCAGTTTGGACCTTAGAGTGTTAGAAAGATAGAGATCGGCCTTACTAAGCCCAAGCTCCATCTTAGGGCCCATGAGCCTTTTTAAAGAGGCAAGACCCCTCTCCTTCTTTCATTTGTTCACCAAACGTGTGTGGGAGCATCTCAAATTCTCTCAAGGCTCTCCCAATTCTCCTCAAGGTTAAGGCTTGATCCACAACCCACTTCCTCTTCTTCTTCATCCTCTCCTCTTATGTAGAATCCCAATTACCCCAAATTGGTAAGTTCTTCCCCTTCTCCCTTGTTTTTCATGGAAATTTATTGGGGATGTGGGAAAACTTTGATTGAATCTAAGTTTTATTGTTGTATATTGATGGATTTTGTGTATGGGTGTTGTGATTGTAGAGATCTCCCTTTGATTTGGCTCAAGGATTCCATTTCCCTTTTCTCACCTTTTCCATTAATTCAAGATTCGGAGACTCTAAGAGGTAAGGGAAGCTTACCATTCGTTGTTTTTGGGTTTGATATTTGTGATTGTAACTATTTTTGTGCCTTGGATTGATTGTTGTGTCAAAAATGACCTTAGGTCATCTTCTTACGAACTACAGAAATCATAATTGTCGTTGAGTGCTAGTTTTTCGGTGCTGAGCGACGAATGACAGAGAACTATCTGTAGGTTTGTCACTTAGCAGTGGAATTTTGTTGCTTAGCGACGGATTTGGCACTGAGTGACAAAAGGCCCAATCCTCTCTGTTGTATTGGCGTTAAGCACCAGTTTGTAGCGCTAAGTGTGGATTCATCAAGGTTGAGTCCAAGAAAGAAGGTGAAGTGTAGTTGATTGCCAAGGGTTTCATGTTAGGTGTGACCCTTTGGAACATTAGAGAAATGTTTTAGCTCCAAAAGGGAGATATATTGTAACGACAAAGGTCGTTACAGTACTACAAATACTACCTACATCTTCATCACACTATTAAGATATTCAGTCATTTATATTAAATATCATCTCATCATCGTTCTATATGTAAATCATACATAAATGATATAAAATAATGCAACATATAAGTCAGTTTATATACAGTACCACAGGAGATACATAACCAAAATTACCTACAGCTAGTCAACTATATAACATATACATCAAATCCAAAAAGAAACCAAAAGAGCTTCTAGAAAAGCTCCACCCAAAAAGGGCCTCCAAAAGTCTCCATCTGATACCTCGTCCATCAACTCTGAGAAGCTAGATCTATGAACGCCTCTCCCTCTGCTCCTAAGCCAAATAACGTGATCATAATCATAGCATTATACAACAACAACAGCAACCACAACAACCATACCAAAACAAAATAGCAAGTCAAATGTAAGCTTACATAAAGAAAACCAATGTATAGTATGAAATCCTACATAATCAAAATCATCAATCACACCAACATAGAAACAAAATCTACCCAAAAATGGGTTTACATACATTACAGTATAGCACACACAACATCACACACCATGCTGTCAACCCCATATGTCAATGTATGAATGACATGACTCTCGAGAGATTTTCAATATTTTGGGCGATTAGCCAGGTCTTATCCCCTACCATGGCCATCTAGCACCATTCAGGGATTGCCTAAACTCTAATTCGTTAGATAAGCTTATGGTTATCAAAATAAGTGTATGTGGGTGCTGGTATACCGCGACACAAGTCCTGCACTGCCTTGGCCCCCTATAGGGTTTACCCATCCACTTATCCCCTAAGTCCAGCTTTAAAACCTCACTTCTTATCCAGTCACTAGGTTGGAGGCCCGTCTAAGCCATAGCTCTTGTCAACCTTCCAACTTCTATGCCTACCTGCACATGGCATGAGGCCCACACAACCTCAGCCAACAACATATTCATACAAATGCATGAGTCACCACAACAATCATTATATCATATATATATATATATATATATATATCAACATATCACCACGTGGCCTACTTAGCACCACCTGTGGTCCAACAATCACCATCAACCCCATGCACTCCCAATTCAGCTTCTTGCATGGTCAATAGGTAAAATATCTCATTATCACAACATTCTACGACTAGTGGAGGTTCCTACTTAGGCAACCTTCCACCCAACTACCACTTTCTTACAAATTCTCACACAACAAAACAAAATTACACGCTCACTCAGCGATCCATATATTCGCCTAGCGAGTACCTTTCATACAGGGAGCAAACTCTCCCTTTCAAAGGTTCTCACTCAACGAGTATAAGTCTTGCTCAGTGAACTAAAATCCAGAGAACAGCTAAGTGTTAGGTAGAATTCTCGCTCAGCAAACATATGTTTCGCTCAGCGAAACACTTACAACTTATCAACCAAATCCTCAACCATATTAATAAAGAAAAACCCAAAAACGCTAGTTTAGAAAACCATTTGAGCATCCAATTATCTTAAAATATACATTTAACATTCATAGGAATTAATAAAGTGATCAACAACCAACAAAAATAATAAGAAAGAAGAGAAAGCTCTGTTTTTCTCTCACTTAGCAAGCATTTCCATCGCTAAGCGCATAGTGATTGAAAAATCTGTTGCTAAGCGAATATGTCTGTCACTAAGCGAATGATTTAACAAAGAGCATCAACTTTCGTTGTTGAGTGAACATTTCACTTGCTGAGCGAGTGCACTACCAGCGACCTCAAAATCCATCGCTAAGCGAACATTTCCGTAGTTAAGCGAGAGCTCAACTTCCAACAACTAAAATATCCGTCGTTGAGCAAGAGCTCAATTGTTGGGTGCGATTTTCGATTTTTTTCTTCGCAAATCCAACACCAACATCCATGTTTGACCAAATCAATCAACAACAAGCATCTCAAAATAGTTTTAATCACTTCTGATACCTTTCTAACCGATTATATAACAATTTAATCCATAAATCACAAAACCCCTTTCCAAAACCCATTTTGTGTCAAAACTCATACACAAAATTTTCACTAAAATCAATCAATTCCAAAGCATTAAATTGACATATCAACATCCACAAACATAAAATCAATCAAGAGTAAGCTTCCCTTACCACTAAAAATCTCTGAATTTGAATTTAGGTTCTTTGAGCATCTTCTGTCTTGAGCCAAATCTTCCACAGATTGGTTCCTCCTCTCACTACAAGTGCTAAACTAAGCTCGCAACTCCTTTTACAACCTCACAAACTCAAAAATCTTAGAGAGAGATAGAGAAAGAATGAAGAGATGAGAGAGAAAGAGAATAAGAGAAATGAGAAAGAAAAGCCCTCCCCCCTCTCTTATATACTCGACCTTCTGGAGCTCACATACGGACCCTTGGCCAACTGAGGCCCATGACTCCCCAAACTATTTCTCTTATCTCAAAACTGATTTAACTCAACTATTTTTCTCTTAAAACACAAAATCTCACTCACAACACACTCACATTGGCTCAAGCACATATCTCAAGTTTTCCTAAATTCAACTCTAAATTTCAAACAAATAACACACACCACCATCGTCATATACAACAAACCATACATAGCAACATTTCATTTATTTCTTTTAATCACCTGGATTACATATTGAATTTCAACTTTTTAGTTATTAAAACACTTAATTATGCATTAAAAAAAAACAAGATGTTACATATATTCATCTTTTATGCTTGATTTATGAGGTTTTGTGTTGTTGTGTGTAATGCATATGTGTGAGCTTTGTTGTCGTTGGTTTGTGATGTTGTTGTTTTAAGGGATTTTATAATTTTGATATGCAGTTGAAGTGGAAGATTGCTTAGATAGGACCTCCATTTGTTGTTGAGAGGATTTATTTGTGAAATCCTGAAGAGGTATAGGCTGCTCAAGTAGAGCCTAACTGGTTCGCCATTTAGGTGTTGAATTGACCCTACATGGGGTCATTAGTGGTTGTTGGCCATGTGAGGAGATAAATTAAGCCCACATGGTGTTGTTGTTAAATTTTATTAAATTGTTGTTATTAAATTCTTATTAATTATTGGTGTTGGATTGATGGTGGATGGTGTTGTACATGCATTCATGCATGAGTCCACTGTGGTGACTATGTTGTGAGCAGGCATGTAAGTTGGTTAGTTGACAGTAGTTGAGGCTTAGATAGACCTCCAACCTAGTGTTGGAAAGGTCGGTGGGGATCATTACACCTAGGACTTGGGGGATAGGTAGATGGGTAATTCCATAGAAGGCCAAGGTCATTGCAAGCCTTTTGTTATGATGAACCACTACTGATGCAATATCGCAAGTGTACAATATCGTCGAGTAATAAAATATCGTTCTTTCCACAGTGACTACACGTTAGGTTTAGTGATCATCGCAATTTAATATAAATTAAACAAAGGGAATTGCATTAGGAATTTAGGTTTTTGAAGTAAAAATAAAAGAATCAAAAAAATAAAGAATTCAATTAAACGAGAAAGTAAGATTGATAGTAATTCAGTAAAGAAAACTTTAGGATCGAGGTTCACCCTGTGACGTTTACTAAATTAATTCCCTTATCATGTGCTTTTACTTGTTCTTCTTGAGGGTGAATTAACCTAAGGTACCCTCCGTTCTCTTTCAAGATACAGAGGGGTGTTTAATCAAATTAGCCCCCTACTTTTATGGTGGTTGTGTTTAATTAGGCCCAATGAGCTCTTTGTCAGTTCAATTAATCTCCAAAGGTTTCACTTACTTTCGTTGTTTAGACTTAGGTTTCTTCTTTATAGTTTCGGTATTTAAGTTCACCTTTCAGTACTTCTCCAAATCCCTAAGGTTATGTAAAACGTGGCCAATTTGTTTCGCAATAAAAAAAATCAATAAAAAAGAAATCAAGAGAGAAACAAGAATCGCACAAAGATAAAAGAAATCAATTCATTAAACGTTCATAGGGCTACGCCCAATCCTAGAATAAATATGACTATTCATACATAGCCATAGAAAATAAACAAGAAAGAAAGAGGAAAAGCATTCCAAACTGGAAAAGAAAATAGAAGAAGATTCCTCTCCAAAGCTCTTGCTCTAAGCTGTCTAGAATGCAAGGTTCAAGATGCTTAAACTAATCCTAAAAGATTATTTAAAACATTTGGCTAATGGGAGTCTAAGCCCAAATAAAATAAAAATGCAAAAATACTTAAAATAGTTCGCAGGTGACTCTGGTGCCCATGATCCTTGCTGCCTTGACTCTGGTGCACCATAGATTGGTTCACAGGTTGCCCGTGAACTCCATTGTTTGATCCTGATGTGCTAAACAAATTGGTTCACGAGTAGTAGTGTGTTTCACGAGTTGCCCGTGATCCTCGCTTATTATGAAGAAAAGATTCAATCTTCTTGGTTCTTTGCTACAACTCTTTTCAATTCAAGCTCCAACCAAACTTGACACCATCATCGAGACTCAACACAAGAGCTTTGCAATCCTTACACACACTCCATGCTCTAAATTAAAGGAAAATATGCTTTTGAAACCAAAATATAACTAAAATTGTGATTAGTCCAACAAAAAGGAAAAACAACTATAACTAGAAATAGAACCAAAGAAAGCATAAATATGCAACATATCCTAATTATAATGCTATGCAAACATGGTATAAAATACAATGCATCAACTACCCACATATATCTATCCTAATCAACCACTTGATTCTACCCATTGATTAGAGCTATGGTGCTCCCCAATAGCTAAGGATGGCGCTATGTTAAGGAACATGTTTATGCTAGTCGCTCAAATATTGTAAATCTCTCGAGAGTAGTGTCTTCATGCATTGGCACGGAAGATGTGAAACTAACTTATAATGTGGTCATGTATCATGGGTGTGTCTATAGAGCTATATATATATATATATATATGGATATGAATGACGATATTATATCATGGTGATTGATGTTTATGTTTTATGATGTGGTCATGTGCCATGAAATTGCATGTGGATTCTATGTATGTATGAATTGGAATTAGGGTGTTGATTCCTATAGTAGATATGTATGTTGCTTGTTGATGTATGAATATGAGACTTCATATTACTTTCTTATACATTACATATTATGTTGTTTTCAAGTAAGCTTACCCTTGCACTGTTTTGCACATGTGGTTCGTGCCTGTGATGATCACGTCTTTGACGTAGGAGCAAATGGTAAGCCTTCTGTTGATCCAGCTGCTTAGAGTTGATGGCAGAGTTGTCGGCTTAGAGATGAGGAGGTGTGATGAATCACAGTCTCACTTTTGTATTCCTTTTGATAGATGTTTTACTTTTAAGATTTGATGTATAGCTTGACTAGCTTTCGAGAGTGTGTTTTGTATCCCCCTCTCCCTTACTGATGTATATCTTGTGTAGTAGTGTTGATTCATATGCCTCATTAAATCTTTGTTTTGTAAATATATATATATGGTGCAGTTGATCATGATTGAGACAGATGGTCTTCCTTATGTATATACATGTCGATGATGACGTCAATTGCATGTTGTTGAGTTAAGGTAGCTTTCATTAAATCTCACAATAATAATGAAATAATGGTAATGTTGTTTAGTAGCGACATCGGGTTTGTGGTATCAAAGCTGGTCGTGTCCTTTAGGTGAGCCTATGGGAAATAGGTCCAATGTGTTTTTGTTAAGTGTGTTTCTAATATGATGATATGTGTTGATTGTTTCAGTTGTGTTGTTGTGGTGTGGATCCTTCCATGAGAGAAGTGATCATGATTGGATAGCTTATGAGCTTCTTGTTTTGGTTGTGGTTGGTTTTGTAGGATCTCGATGAAGGGATCTAACCCTCCACCACCACCTCTAGTTGATTTCTCCCAGATAGCCAGAGCTATGGAGGTGATGGTTGCTGCTATGGCTCAACAACAGAATATTGTGGCCTAGCTGCAGGCTGGCATGGCTCAACAACATTAGGTTGCTATGGCACAACTGGAGTTATCCTGAGCACTGCTGAAGTTGCTCGTGCGGCTATACCTCCCGAGTTTCAAGGGTTGGCCGAATTTTGGAAGAGTGACCTTCCCCAGCTTAAGGGAAAGTCAGATCCAAATGTGGCTGATATGTAGATGTAGGAGGTGGAGAAGATTTTCAGGGCTTTGGCTTGTCCTGATGACCGAAAAGTCACGTATGCCACGTACATACTAGTTAGTGAGGCAAACTACTGGTGGCAGGGAGCCTAGCAGTTGATGGAGGCCCAGGGTGAGGCTATCACCTGGGCTAGTTTTCAGAACACTTATTAGAAAAGTACTTTCCAGCGAGCGCAAGGCATGCTAAGGAGATGGAATTCCTGAGGTTATATCAAGGGAATATGACTGTGAATGAGTATATGAGCAAGTTTAAGTACTTGTCTCGGTTTTACTCACAGACGACCACCGAAGAATGGAGATGCTATA
The DNA here is from genome assembly GCA_004329165.1 of Spatholobus suberectus. Lineage (NCBI taxonomy): Eukaryota > Viridiplantae > Streptophyta > Magnoliopsida > Fabales > Fabaceae > Spatholobus > Spatholobus suberectus. The sequence continues at coordinate 46,767,403 of CM014732.1, forward strand.
AGTTCGAAGAAGGCTTGAGGCATAAGCTAAAAAGGATGATAGTCCCCATGACTATTAGGGTGTTCCCCATACTTGGGAGAAATCCAAGATGGTGGAGCGTTTGGAGTCTAGCACCTGAGTGGTGAGGACTAACAATAGTGGATCATCTAGATCCAAAAGAGGAGGGCAGCAGAAGAAGGCTTATAGTAGAGTGCAGGGACAGTAACAGTCCTATAGACCTTAGCAGTCTGGAGTTTTAGCTTCCTAGACACCTCAAACTAGATCACGAGGGGTCCGATGCTTCAAGTGTGGAGGACCACACTATGCTAGTCAGGGTCCTTTGAAAGGCGATGTATGCTTAAGTGTCAGCAACCTGGCCATATTGCTAAAGACTACAGAGCCTTAGTGAAGGCAGAGTCTACCATGTATGCCACGAAGGCTGTGAAGCCCACGATAGCTGGTCATGTCTTTGCTATGAGTGGAGCATAAGCCTCCCGTTCTAATGACCTGATACAGGGCAAGTGTGAGATAGCTGGTAATCTCCTATCTATACTATTTGATTCAAGCGCTATGCATTCTTTCATTTCTTATGAGTGTGTGAAGAAGTTGTTGTTACCGACTTGTCCTTTATCTTTTGACTTGCTTGTTTCTACCCCAACCGCTACTCCTATAGCAACTTCTATTGTTTGTGTTAACTGTCCAATTGTTGTTAGTGGACGCAGTTACAAGGTCAACTTGATTTGCCTTCCTTTGTCAAATTTGGATGTGATCTCAGGGATGGATTGGTTATCTTCCAACCATATCCTAATCGATTTTGCCAAAAGATCACTTATCTTTCCTAATTTCAAGAATTCTAGATTTATCACTACCAACTAAGCCCGGACTTCTTTACAAGAAAGAGCTCAAGGGTACATGATATAGTCTTTCCTAGAAGTCGAGGGTGACTTGGACCTAAACTCTGTGATGGTGGTCAGAGAGTTTCCTGAAGTTTTTCCAGAGGATATACCTAGTTTACCTCCACAGTGAGAAGTAAAGTTTGCTATAGACTTGGTTCTAGGAACAGGGCCGATTTCAATGGCTCCTTATAGAATAGCACCAGCGAAGTTAGCTGAGTTGAAGAAACAAGGTGGAAGAGTTGTTAGAGAAGAAGATGATCAGACCAAGTGTTTTCCTTTAGGGAACACCGATGTTGTTGGTGAAGAAAAAGGATGGTAGTTCAAGGTTGTATATGGATTATCAGCAGTTGAACAATACTACCATCAAGAATAAGTATCTGTTGCCAAGGATTAATGACCTGATGAATTAGTTGAGAGGAGCAACAGTGTTCTCCAAGATAGACTTAAGGTCTAGATACCATCAGATATAGGTGAAGGACGAAGACATATCGAAGACAGCTTTTCGGACTCGGTATGGGCATTATGAGTACGTTGTGATGCTGTTTGGAGTGACGAATGCCCCTACCATGTTAATGGATTATATGAATAGGATCTTCCATCCTTTCTTGAATCGATTTGTTATTGTGTTCATCGATGACATTCTGGTCTATTCCCGTTTTTATGATCAGCATTTGAAGACAATGTTGGGGGTTTTAAAGGAGATACAGTTGTATGCAAAGTTGTCTAAGTGTGAATTCTAGTTGAATGAGGTGAAGTTTTTGGGACATGTGATATTTGCCAGCGGAATTGCAGTGGACCTTAAAAAGGGAGAGATTGTGTTGCAATAGGAGCGTCCAAAGACAACTATTGAGATTAGGAGCTTTGTTGGGTTGGCTGGTTACTACCAGAGGTTCATAAAGGTTTTTCAAGGATAGTTGCGTCGTTGACCCAACTTACCTACAAGGATCAACCGTTTGCTTGGACAGAAGCTTGTGAGAATAGTTTTCAAGAGTTGAAACAGAGGCTAACTACTTCTCCTGTCTTGATATTGCCTAATCCTAGCAAGCCTTTCGAGGTTTATTGTGATGCTTCTCATCAAGAATTAGGATGTGTGTTGATGCAACATAGGAAGGTTGTAGCCTATGCATAGAGATAATTGAAGAATCATAGGAGGAATTATCCTACCCATGACTTGGAATTGGCCGTGGTGTTTTTTGCATTGAAGATATGGCGACACTATTTGTATGGTGCAAGATTCAATGTGTTTAGTGATCATAAGAGCTTGAAGTATCTGTTTAATCAGAAGGAGTTGAACATGAGGCAAAAACAGTGGATGGAGTTTTTGAAAGATTATGATTTTCAATGGATGTACCATCTTGGTAAGGCGAACGTAGTGGTGAATGCTTTGAGTAGGAAGACTGTGCATATATCAGCCTTGATGGTGAAGGAGTTGAAGCTAGTGAAAAAGTTTCGAAACCTGAATCTGTATATGGATGCGTTACTTATTCGTGTTAGTTGTGGTATGATCATGGTAGCTAGTGGTTTCCTTGAAATGGTCAAAGAAAAGCAGCTGGTGGATCCTAGTCTTTGCAAGACTATGGAGCTATTAGGAAAAGAGAAAGCGGTGGATTTCAGCTAAGGTGATGACAGTATCTTACGATTTAGAGGTAGAGTGCGTATACTACGAGACCCTGAATTGAAAAACTTGTTCTAAATGAGGGCCACAAGAGTAAGCTGAATTTCTCAAGATTTGAAGATGTTTTGGTGGTCTGGTATGAAGAAAGACGTGGCTGAGTATGTTGCAGCTTGTTTAACCTGTCAGAAGGCTAAGGTAGAACATCAAAGACCCAGTGGTTTGTTGCAGACGATGGAGATTCTCAAGTGGAAGTAGGATAGTATCACAATGGACTTTGTAATGAGCCTACCTAAGACAGTGAGGGATTTTGATGCTATTTGGGTCATTGTTGATAGGTTGACGAAGTGTGCTCACTTCTTACCTATTTACATTAAGTTTTCTCTGGAAAGGTTGACTCAATTGCATATAAAAGAGATAGTAAAGACATATGGAGTGCCTTCCAATATTATTTCTGATAGAGATTCGAGCTTTACCTCAAGGTTGTGGCAAAGTTTACACCAGGCGTTGGGTACAAAGTTATGGCTCAGTTTTGCATATCACCCACAAACGAATGGCCAATCGAAGAGAACGATTCAGTCTCTGGAGGACCTTTTGTAAGCATGTGTGTTGGACCATCTTGGTAGTTAGGAAGAAATTCTACCCTTGGTGGAATTTACCTACAACAATAGTTTCCATGCAAGCATTAGGATGACATCTCTTGAAGCCTTGTATGGTAGAAGGTGTAGAAGACCCCTATGTTGGTATCAAGTTGGTGAGAGTATGTTTGTAGGCCTAGAAATGGTGCAACAGACAACAAAGAAGGTAAAAAGGATTTAAGAGAACATGAGGATTGCCCAAAGTCGCCAGAGATCATATGCTGATAAGCGTAGGAGACTGCTTGAGTTTGAAGAGGGTGATTATGTCCTTTTGAGAGTCACACCTGTGACGGGGGTAAGCAGGGCGATACAATCTAAGAAACTTACTCCAAAGTTTATTGGTCCTTACCAAATTCTTCATCGAGTTGGTCCCGTTGCTTACTAAATAGCTTTGCATCCTTTCTTCTCCAACATCCATAATGTTTTCCATGTATCTCAATTAAGAAAGTACACTTATGACCCTACACATGTTATAGAGCCTTATTTAGTTCAGATTCGAGAGAACTTGACCTATAAGGCACTACCTGTAAGGATTTTGAATCGGAAGGTGAAACAACTGAGAGGCAAAGACATCCAGTTGGTTAGAGTGGTGTGGAATAACGTGACTAGAGAGTCCACGTAGGAGCTTAAAGAGAATATGAAAAAATAGCATCCAAATCTTTCCCAGGTAAGACAAATTTTGGGGACGAAATTTTTCTTATTAGGGAGGATTGTAGCACTAGTGTTTTCCTAATGTGTAATTTAGTAGTTTAATAATTTGAAAGAGGAAATTAAATTTAGTTTTGTAATTAAAAGTTAATAAATAATTTGTAGATGTGTGTTTATTGCTTTATGTGGTGGTTGGCTTGGAACTCTAGTTTGAATTATGGAATTTGAGAAAATATTGTTTGAGCCAAATGTCTCTGTCGGTGGTGTTTCCGTTGGTTTAGTGAGGAGTCGTGATTCCGAGTCAATTTGGGCCTTAGAGTGTTAGAAAGGTAGAGATGAGCCTTAGTAAGCCCAAGCTCCATCTTAGGGCCCATGAGCCTTTTTAAAGAGGTAAAACCCTTCTCTTCCTTTCATTTATTCACCAAACGTGTGTGGAAGCGTCTCAAATTCTCTCAAGGCTCTCCCAATTCTCCTCAAGGTTAAGGCTTGATCCATGACCCATTTTCTCTTCTTCTTCCTCTTCTCTCGTATAGAATCTCGATTACCCCAAATTGGTGAGTTCTTCCCCTTCTCCCTTGTTTTTTGTGGAAATTTGTTGGGGATGTGGGGAAACTTCGATTGAATCTGAGTTTTATTGTTGTATATTAATGGATTTTGGATATAGGTTTTATGATTGTAGAAATCTCCCTTTGATTTGGCTTAAGGGTTCCATTTCCCTTTTCTATCCTCTTCCATTAATTCAAGATTCGAAAACTCCAAGAGGTAAGGGAAGCTTACCAATAGTTGTTTTTGGGTTTGATATTTATGATTGTAACCATTTTTGTGCCTTGGATTAATTCTTGTGTCAAAAATGACCTTGGGTTATCTTCCTGTGAACTGCAGAAATGGTAGTTGTCATTGAGCGCCAGTTTTCCGGCATTGAGCGATAGATGTCGGAGAACTATCTAGAGGTTTGTCGCTTAGCAACGGATTTGGCGCTAAGCGACGGATGATAGAAAACTATCTGGAAATGCTTAGTGAAGGGTTTGGCGTTTAGTAATGGAATTTTGATGCTTAGCAACGGATTTGATGCTGAGCGACAAAAGGCCTTATCGTTCTCTATTGTATTGGCGCTAAGCACCAGTTTTGTGGCGCTAAGCATGGATTCATTAAGGTTGGTTCCAAGAAAGAAGGTGAAGTGCAGTTGATTGCCAAGAGTTTCATGTTAGGTGTGACCCTTTGAAACATTGGAGAAATGTTTTAGCTCCAAAAAGGAGATATATTCGCCTTGTATGCTTAATTTATGAGGTTTTGTGTTGTGTGTAATGGATATGTGTGAGCTTTGTTGTTGTGGGTTTGTGATGTTGTTTTAAGGGATTTTAGAATCTTATTAGGCTGTTGAAATGAAAGATTGGTTAGATAGGACCTCCACTTATTGTTGAGAGGATTTGTTGGTGAAATCCTAAAGAGGTATAGGCTGCTCAGGTAGGACCTAACCAATTCGCCATGTAGGTGTTGAATTGAGCCTACATGGGGTCATTGGTGGTTGTTGGCCATGTGAGGCGATAAATTGAGCCCACATAGTGTTGTTGTTAAATTCTTATTAATTGTTGGTGTTGGATTGATGGTGGATGGTGTTGTACATGCATGAATCTACAGTGGTGACTACATTGTGAATAGGCACATAAGTTGGTTGATTGATAGTAGCTGAGGCTCAATTGTGTAACAACCCAACTGTCGCTATAGACACAACCATACTAATCTCTCCCTTAGCACATAAACATGAATTAAAAAAATCATAACATATATATATATATATATATATATAAAGAAAGAGAGAGAGAGAGAGAGAGAAAGGTCTATCCATCTCCCCTACTTCCATACACACCATGTCTTTACAATTTATACAAATAAAAGAATGGGGGATAACACTCGACCATATCAAAAGAATCAATATACAAATCTATCAACAAGGGGGGAGGGATACAAAACACATTTCCTATGGCTGGTCACAATATACAACCCCATCAAAAGAAAGAAACTGAATACACCACAAAATAGCAAAAACAGCTTGACTCCTCAAGCCATGCCTCTCCAATCCGCTGCTCCATCCTCAGCTCTAAGAAGCTGGGTCCACTAAAGCACTACCATCTGCTCCCACGCTAAAAGACATGATCATCACAATCACACCAACATACAACAGCAACCGAGAAACCACAACAGAACCACAAGGCAAAGGTAAGCTTACTAAAACAACGATATAGTATATGATTACTAAAATCTACCAACAATTCTCAACATTCACACTCACATATGTATATATATACATCATCTATTCACATGGCTAGCATTCTCAAATGTGCATCTCATATCACAACAATTTCACCACAACTATGTCAATGCATGATGACACGACTCTCAAGAGATTTACAACATCTCAGGCAATCAACCAAGTCTCACCCCTTACCATGGCCTATCCAAGCACCATTTAGGGATTACCAGCTTTAGTATGCGGTTAAGCTTAGTTGTTTGTCAAGATAAGTGTATGTGGGTGGTGGCTCACCGTGACTTAAGGCCTGCACCACCTTAGCCCTCTACTAAATCGCCCATCCACTTATCCCCAAAGGCTCATCGATAGTTGCCCTACGTCTCATCTAGCACTAGGTTGAAGGCCTGTCTGAGTTATAGCTCCGGTTAACCATCTAACTTACATGCCTACCCACACCACAGCATGAGGTCCATTGTCAGCTACCTCAGCTGCCAACTTATGCATGAATGCATGTACCACAACACCACATCTACTCAACCACAACACCACATCTACTCAACCACAACAAATATCATCATGTGTGTGTGTGTGTGTGTGTGTGTGTAGCAACACAACACCACATGGGCCTGACCAGCACCATACGTGGTCCATAACCACTATCAACACCATGCAGGCCCAATCCAGCCTCAAGCATAGTCAATAGGTAAGGCCCTATCCAAGCAACCTGTACCTCATGAGAAATCTCACATAACAACTCTTTCACAACTAGTAAAGGTCCTATCCAAGTAACCTGCCACTTAGGGTCCTATCCAAGCAGCTCACATCCCATGGATAAAACCCAAGCAACATCACTTACAACAAGTAGAGGTCCTATCCAAGCAAGCTACCACTCTTCCCACATTCTCAACCATAAACTCACACTAGGAGTCCATCCCAACCATGTTTCACACAACTACACTTTCAAAATTGTTCAATAACAGAATACTCCATTCGCTCAGCGACCCACATGCTTGCTCAACAAAGACCTTCATTATAGAGGACCAACTCCCCCTGCGAAGGCTTTTCGCTTAGCAACCATGAAATTCACTCAACAAATTAGGGCCACTCACTCAGCGACAACTAGAGTCGCTAAACGAATTCGTTCCAGAGACTTTATCCAAATTTTGTCAATCATATTTCGCTCAACGAGTCACTTCCTCGCTCAATGACGAGCCATTCCAGAGAACAGCCAGAACTTGTACCCACTCTTCGTTCGGCGAACATGTTATTCACCTAGTGAACCTCTTACAGCAGAGAGCACCCCTCTCCATGACCCCCAATTTGCTCAGCCAACTCATCATTCGCTTAGCGAATTACTCCCAGGTATTTTGGAATACCTACACTCGCTCAGCAAGCCATACACTCGCTCAGCAAGCCATACACTCGCTCAACGAACTCTCTTCTAGAAAATTTCCAGATTTTCATGAACATTCGCTCAGCAAGTCCCTCTTACACTACAACCATTTCTACCACTCAAGAACACTCGTTCACGACGAGATAGGTCGCTGAACAAATTCTCGACCTGACAGTCTCATTTTAGTCTCAGGGGCATTCTTGCCTAGTGAGGCCCTTAGTCACTCAGCAACTATTGGACATCAATAGCAGAAACTCTCTTCGAAAAACCCCAAAATCCAAACTTTCCACTCACCCATTCCCCAAATCGATCCCACAGAAGTCAATACAACCACACAACAGCCCACAACAGCATACTTAACACACTCAATAATCCATACAACATTTAAACACGAATCAAACAAAATTCGAAGGGAAACCCATTTCCACACACATCTCAACATAACTCATTCAAAGTCAGTTTTTAGTACAAACCACAGCCACATTTGAATACAACTAAGTTCATACAACAGCTATTTAATGCTTGTAAGCTTCCCTTACCTCTTGGAACTTTCAAATCCAAGCTTGGGGAAGAGAAAACGTGAGAAAAGCCAACCCTTGAACCAAACTCCGTGAAGGCAAGTCAATGACAGTTCTCCAACGCCTAGAAACGAAATTCCTCATTGGATTTGGGTCTCACACTTCAAGGATTTCAGCAAGGGGTTAGGGAGGAATTAAGAGAATGGGAGATGAGAGAGAGAGAAAGATAGGAGAATGAGAGAAAAATGAGAAGAAAGGGGTTTAGGTGTCTTAAAACGCTCCTTGGGTCTTACAAGGTTTCGAGCCGACTAAAGCTCATGGTCCATCTATTCACTCTCCAAAACTCACAACTGGCACCACTCAATTGTTTTTCCCTCAATAACTCAAACAAACACCAACAACACTCTCAATTTGGCTCAAGCACACTTTCTTAGTTCCCTAAACTTAGATAGGAATTCCAAAACAACAACATAAAACTAAAACCACACAACAACAATTAATTTCCACCTTTTAATCATTAAAACACTAAATCATACATTAAAAAAACATGGTGTTACAAGACGGACCTCAAACCTAGTGTTGGAAAGGTCAGTGGGGGTCATTGCACCTAGGACCTTGGGGATAGGTAGACAAGCAATTCCACAAGGGGCCAAGGTTGTTGCAAACCTTGTGTCATGGTGAGCCACTACCCACGTGTATCTATCATGATCAACCACTTGATTCTATCCATTGATTAGAGCTACGGTGTTCCACAATAGTTGTGGATGGTGCTATGTTAAGGAGCATGTCTGTGTTGGTCACTTAAATGTTATAAATCTCTCGAGAGTAGTGTCTTCATACATTGGCACAGAGGATGGTGAAACTGATTTATAATGTGGTCGTGCATCATCGGGGTGTCTGTAGAGCTATATATATATAAATATATATATGGATATGAATGACGATATTATATCATGGTGATTGATGTTTATGTTTGATGATGTGGTCATGTGTCATGAAATTGTATATGGATTCTATGTATGTACGAATTGGAATGAGAGTGTTGATTCCTATAGTAGATATGTATGTTGCCTGTTGATGTATGAATAAGAGACTTCATATTGCTTTCTTATACACTACATGTTATGTTGTTTTCAAGGAAGCTTACCCTTGCATTGTTTTGCACATGTGGTTTGTGCCTGTGATGATCACATCTTTGACGTGGGAGCAAATAGTGAGCCTTCTGTTGATCCAGCCGCTAAGAGTTGATGGCAGAGTTGTCAGCTTACAAACGAGGAGATGTGATGAATCACAGTCTCACTTTTGTTGTCCTTTTGATAGATGTTTTACTTTTAAGATTTAATGTATAGCTTGACCAGCTTTTAAGAGTGTGTTTTGTATCCCCCTGTCCTTTACTGATGTATATCTTGGGTAGTAGCATTGATTCATATGTCTCATTAAATCTTTGTTTTGTAAATATATTTATGGCATAGTTGATCATGATTAAGACAAATGGTCTCCCTTATATATATACATGTTGATGATGACGTCAATTGCATGTTGTTGAGTTAAGGTAGCTTTCATTAAATCTCACAATAATAATGAAATGAATGGTAGTGTTGTTCAGTAGCAACAGCGGGTTGTTATAGTTTGAAACCGTCCAAACATTTGTTCGATGGTTTCATTAGGTTCCATCTTAAACAATTCGTATTGGTGGACAAGTCTGCTTATCTTAGAATCTTTAACTTGTGAGGCTCCCTCCTAAGCTAAAGCCAAAGTGTCCTACATCTATTTAGCAGACTTAAGACTATGAACTTTTTAATATTTTGCCTCTAATAAGGCACACATGATCGAGTTCCTAGCCTTAGAGTTTAAAAGATACTTGGTTTTGTGATCTTTAATCGAGGGAGCTCCTCTCCTTTATCATCAATAGGAAGGTAGTTTCCTTTTTCTACTATGTCCCACATGTCAATATGGCATGCATCAAAGAATGCAATCATTCTTTGTTTCTAATAGTCGTACTTCTGCCTTTTGAAGAGCAGAGGCTTATCCATAATGCTTGTAGGATTGTTTGTACACTTGTACTATTAGATGCTCAACCCTAGAATGCACAGGTAATTTAAAGGAATTTTGTTAGAATTTTGTGTATTTGGAATTTTTATGAAATTTGATGAGTACATTTTCAACATTTACAAAATGGTATAAAATAATGTGAGACTCATTTAGAATGTGTCTAGTGATATTAGAATGTCTTTGATGGAATCCTGAAGTTCGTAGCATCTTACATTGAAATTTGTGCTTTAAATCGATAAATTGATAAAACTTTACTGACAACCAAGAAATATACAAAGTTCACAACACCAAATGAATCCAATCATAATTAAATTTTTCAGGTCATCATACTATTTATCAGCTTTCACAGTATATTCTGACACTGTTTGTTGCTAAATAGATTGAATTTCCTACCAAAATTCTCTACAAAAATTTAAACAAAGAGCAACACTTATTTTAAATTATTTATTAATATTAAAATTAAATTAAATTTTTTTTTTAAATTATTCAATCACTTAATTACGAATTAGAAGAAAACAATACCTAATATGAGCCACCTATTTATATAAAATAAGAATGTAATATAAACATCTACAATATGTATTCAATTGATACCCTTTAAATTTTTTTTTATCTCAATTCTTATCATGATTACATATACATTTCTCTTTCTTTGATCTCTTTTACTCTCTTGTGTAGATTGGATTTTGTTATTGATGAATCATTTTTTATATAAAATAAACTTCTAGGAAAATCCAGAAAAGAGGAGAGAGAGAGAGAGCGCAACAGGCATGTAGCTAAATAGCAGCAACATTAAACACGTTGACCATTTCTTTGCCTCCAAAAATCCATAACGGTAACCAACCTCTCTTTCTTCCCTTCTTTTTCTCTCTTTCACTTCCTCTGCCCCCAAACCCCAAAACGCAACCACAAACAAAAATTTCAGCAATAAACCAAACCAAAACGAAAAAGTCAACTCTAGAGCAACTTCATCCATCCCCCAACCCCTGTTTCCGCGCCAACGCGCCGCCATGGAACGCCGGAAAACGCTCACGATGAACTGGGATGGCCTCGGCGAAATTGACGACGACAGCGCCTTCTTCGAATCCTACAACCGCCTCTCCTCCGCCATCCCTCTCGACCTCGCTTCTTCCTCTGACGACGATGACGACGACTTCGACGACCCCCGCCTCTCCTTCGTCTCCGCTGTCTCCTCTGTTCACTCGCGAAAAAACAGAGCCCCTTCTCCTCCGACTGACCCTGATGCAGATTACGGCCTATGGATGGCGGCCCCCACGTCAATCACCGAACGGCGAAAGCGATTGCTCCACGGCATGGGCCTAGACGACGACAAAGAGTTCTCAAAAACCACGAGCGTCGAGCTCGGCCACTCAATTTCAGAGAAGATCGACCCTGTTCCCTATTCTAATAACTCTGATAAATCACCACCTTTGTCTACTTCCGTGCCTGTTACCGTCACACCTTCTGATTCCTCTGTTTCGGCTGAGAAAGAAACAGAGCATTCCTCTGTTCACTTTGTTCTGGTTCGTTCTCGCTCCGAGGGAGACATCGATTTGTTCTCCATTGAGAGGTCCAGAAAAGAAGATTTCATTGGGAAACGGTCAAAGCAGCTGCTTACGAGAACCAGCACCGAGGTAGCCTTCCCGCGCGCTCGGATTGGAGCTGGAAACAGAGCGGTTGTGAGGGATTCCAACGACACGGCACACTCAAAGCGGAGTGTTGCAAAATTGGAGGATTCGGGAATGGGAGCTTTTTTCTTGATAAAAAATTTGGATACTGGAAAGGAGTTTATAGTGAACGAGTATGGTGAAAACGGAATGTGGAACAGGTTAAGTGATTTGCAGACAGGGAAGCAGTTAACGATGGAAGAGTTTGAGAGGAGTGTTGGGAAATCGCGCGTGGTGAATGAGCTTATGAGGCGTGCTAATGCTGGAAGGAACGAAGGTTTCTCGCGGAAACTGTCTTCGAGTTCCTACATTTCGAGGAGTTTGAGGATGAGCAAGCGGAGAGGTGCTGCGTTGTTGAAGAACATAAAGGGCGTGGCGAGTGGGCTCATCGGCGAGCGAGAAAGGGAAGCGATGCCGGTGCAGGTACTGGTGACGGAGGCGAAGAATCAGTGGGTGAGAGTTCGGCAGAGTGGGAAGTCGCACAAGGAGCTCTCTGCTTTGCATCTCTGTCAGGAGTTTCAGGCTCACGAGGGATGTGTTTGGACGATTAAGTTTAGCTTGGATGGTCGGTATCTGGCGAGTGCGGGTGAGGACAGGGTGATTCACTTGTGGGAAGTGCAGGAGTGTGAGGTTATGTCTTTGAGGTCCGACGAGGGAAGTCTCACTCCTCTTCACCCCTCCTTGCTTGCGTCCAATGAGGCTCCACCGTTGGCTAGTGAGAAGAAGAAGAAGGGGAAATTCGGAAGCAGAAGAGGCACCACCATTCCGGAATACGTCCATGTGCCTGAAACTGTCTTCTCACTTTCTGAGAAACCATATTGCTCTTTTCAAGGACATCTGGATGATGTTTTGGATTTGTCGTGGTCTAAATCTCAGGTAGACCTTGCGTAGCACTCCCTTTCTTTTTCCTTGTTTTAGTCAACTTCTTTTACACTGTTTATAACAAGCGAAATAGGCGAGAGCATGCTCTCGTGAGACAGTTCACTCTCACTAGGTACGAATATACTATATATATTCCAAGTGCTAAAATATAAAAAATTAATAAATCAGTTTGATATTCTGGAGTCACAAATTCACAAATTTGTTAAATTGTAGCGTTATTTTTCAATTATTCAATTTAATAGACATTCTGATGAGCTGTTTTCTAAACGATTCATGAAAGAAAGAATTAAAGAAAAACCTATATGAATATATCAACTACAAAAGATTTAAAGAAAAAGGGTGTGCAACTGCAATTGTGGCCATAACGTCAAGATTCTGGCGTCTTCCGTGACTATATCGTAAATTGCGGTCACTACAAAATTGTTGGTGTTTTATTGCATGCAAGAAAATAATAGGAAGTTCAGGTTTTGATGGGTTTTTATTTTCAATTGCAGTTACTACTCTCATCTTCAATGGATAAAACGGTCAGATTATGGGATTTGGAAACTAAGACTTGCTTGAACATGTTTGCCCATAATGACTATGGTGAGAGTTAGATGTTTAAGTCTGGTCCATTATTTTAATGATCTATATGGTTTTTTAACCTTTTGGATGATATGCTGCATATGACTTTCAGTTAATTACATTTTGTTGGCTACTTGTTTGATGAGGGATTGAATATTGCAGTAACCTGCATACAATTCAATCCTATCCACGATGATTATTTCATAAGTGGTTCGCTCGATGCTAAGGTCAGAATATGGAATATCCCCGAACACCATGTCGTGGATTGGACTGATATCCATGAAATGGTTACTGCAGTGTCCTATACACCTGACGGTCAGGTATGGTTTACTTCCACTTACCATTTCTTATTTCTAGTCGTTTCTTCATGTAATCAAATTCTCTTCCATATAGTAGTAGTCTCTCAATAACTCCAAGAGAAATCTCAGTTTGCCTTATGTGGAAGAACTTCTTTTGAGATCAATGTATAATTGGTAAATTAACCTGGATAAGCAAAATAAGTAAAATGATAAACTAAATACAAATAACAATTATGCATTCGTTTTGATCCTTGTTCACATTTGCTCATTATTATTGTAGGGTGCTCTTGTTGGTACCCATAAAGGGGGTTGTCGTACATATAGCACAGAAGGTAGTAGCTACTCCACTAGTCTATTCATATTTTTATTTCTACTCGAACCTTCTTGGAATCTAATCAGAAATTTACGAAGTCATCTCACTCATAATTTATGTTATTGCATCAAGTTGTTAATTAACATTTCCTTATGGTGAACCAGATTGCATATTAACTCAAACAGGCACAATAGAGATTCGACACAAGAAGAAATCCCAGCTAAGAAAGGTCACTGGTTTCCAGGTAATTCATATCTCCATGTGCAATAAGCCAGATTCGGTTTGATGCAAGGAAAGCAATTTTACTGGCTTTGTATCTTTACAGTTTGCTCCAGGCAAACCATCAGAAGTTCTTGTCACTTCAGCCGATTCCAGGATAAGAATATTGGATGGTTCAGAGGTCGTTCAAAAGTTTAGAGGTGCTACATAATATTATCTCAAGTTACTTTTTCACCTATTAAAAATATGGTCAATTCTTGCATGAGAACAATTTCTATAGGCATAACAACAAATCAAAAGCACCATCTATTGTATGTGCTGAAATTATTTTAATACTCCAGTGAGCTTTTGATAGGTTATGCCTTATGATACTGCATTCACGCAAAAAATTCTGCATGTGCCATGTTAGCCGATATATTGGTGTTGAACATCAACAGGTTTTCGAAATGAAAACAGCCAAATTGCAGCTTCATTTAGTCCAGATGGGAGATATATTATAAGTGCTAGTGAAGATTCTCAAGTATATGTCTGGAAGCATGAAGAGCATAGAAGTGCAGGCAGTGGAAAAGGTAGAAATGTGCTAGTTACCCGTTCTCACGAGCACTTCCAATGTAAAGATGTTTCAGTTGCAATAACATGGCCTTGTACCATAAGAGGTGATCCCCCGCTAGTGCCAGTGAATCATTCCAAAAGGCATTCAAAACGTTCTCAGGCACCTAATTGTGTAGAAGATACAGCATCTGGTACAAACAGTAAGAAAACGCTTCCACCTCTTCCCAAGAAGAGTAATAACCATGCCACAGAAGGTGCCTTTAATTCCCCACAGGAAGACCCTGCAGCAATTTCGCACACAGAATCTGGACTTTGTGATTCATTTGCTTACAGCAAGAGAAATATGCCACCCTCTCCAATGAAAGCTAACTGCCAGACCCCAGAGGAAGAAGACCTTGAAGCTATTTCACTCACAGATTCAGGAATTGGTGATTCATTTAGTTCGGGCTCATCCTCAGTTAGGTATGGTGATTCACCTTCATCATGTGCATCATGGTCCTCCTCTTATTCATTATTGGACAGTAGCCATGTTTCCTCCACAATTCTTCCTTCAGCATGGGGCTTGGTAATTGTGACAGCCGGGTTTGGAGGTGAGATCAGATGTTATCAAAATTTTGGGTTGCTTAGAAGGATGGGCCGGCAACCCCATCTTTTTGGAGGCTATAACAGTTTTTCTTATGGCAACACCTAGAAGATTTTCTTATCTTTTTCTTCAGGACAAAACTTCTATCCTAGAGCATAGATGAGTGTCCAACACTAGTGCCATGAAACATTTAAATGTAGGACTGACATGATGATGAAAATCTCAATTTTTCTCGAGATTGTTGTATGTAGTGGCAATTTTGATATATGTATAGCTCTGCTTGGCAAGAACTTCACATTGTTGTAAACTATAAAGTTAGTGACGCAACCGTTACAGATTCATACAAGAAATGCAAATAACATTCAAATTTGATTAGACTAGAGACAAAAAAAATGGAAACAGAAAATTCCAGACAATTTTTTATTTTTTTTTCTGTTCTCGTGAATTTGTAGCTCAAGCAGCATTTGTACGTATAGCTGAATGTGTGCTCGATATCTTTGTACTTTTCGGTACATGGTACGGGTATGGTACACGGTACGCGATCTTCAAAATATTGGTACGTGGGGATATATACATATAATTGATATGCTTTGGTACGCTTATACAAAAAAGTGTTTTTAAAAGTATAAGTTAATTTATTTTTATAAGTGATTTAATCCTTTTGTTAATTTAAAATTTTAATTACCCACTTAAGGAGAAAAAGTGTTGGATAATGATAAAAAATAAATGAACAATTTTTTTAATTTATATACTAACTTTTCGAAAAAAAGTGCAGAACAACTTTGTAAAATGAATAGTAACTCTTCGGTACTGGAGTAAAGTTGTGCCTTGAGAAAAATCTCCCTCTGTCTTTCAGTAAGGGCGTGTTTGGTAGAGAAGAAGGAAATAAAGGGAGAGAAAGTATGTAGGTGAGAAAAGAAGAGAAGAGAAATAAGTAAGAAATAGAGTAGAGGTTAAAGTTATTTTGTTGAAGAGAAATAAAGTAAAAGTTAATTTTTTGAGATTATTATTATTATTGTTGTTGTTGTTGTTGTTGTTGTTGTTATTATTATTATTATATGAAACATGGGAGCCTACCAAATCAATTTAGTGAAACAACTAAATCGATTTGGTAGGAGGCAAGTGTTATACATGTCAACGGGTGTTATAAAATGCAACACAATTGATTTAATGAAACAACTAAATCGATTATGTTGTACTTCACACAATATTTTTACGCATTTCTTTACTCATCTCCATGGAAGCTTTTTCTTGTGGGTTCTACCTTTTTTTTTTTAAATATTTCCTTGCATTTTCACCCTACCAAACAACTGATATTCTCCCACTTTCACTCTCTTCATTCCTCTCCCCCTCTATTTCCACCTTACCAAATGCAGCGTAAAGGTTATGACTTTTGAGTTTCTACATTTTTCAATCCCCCTCTCTCTTTCTCTCACTAGCAGCATGTGACTGTTGAAGGTTTAGTTTAGAACCGCAATTGTACTAGCACCACATAGGTTGCACTACTATAGAAACTATTTTTTAAATTGGTTAAAAAAGGCTTTTTAAATCAGTTTTACAACTGATTTAGATACAGTCGATATAGAAAGTATCATCATTCTAAACTGTAAGTTGAATTAATTTAAAAAAACTTTTTAAATCGGTTCTAGCCAAAACCAATTTAAAAAGTATCGTTTTTTTAAAATAATCTCATTGTTTTGATTCATACAACCAAACCCTATTATTATGAAACAGATACCACAGAAATAGCCAGTACATCAACACATTCATTTATAACTTACATTAACCAACAAAACTTCATAATATACTTTGAAACAGATAAAATGAAAAACTACTATTCTTTTGTCTATCTAAAGACATTCTAAACAAACTATCTATTACTTATTTGAAGGAAAAATGTTGCCCAACGTCGGCGGATGTCTAGCAAGTTCTCATGTGAGAATGGTTCCCTATCAATAAATAACTGCAACAAAAAAAAAACATAAGATAAATTCATTGCCCAATCAACTATAAAAATTATAAGTATTATTGTAATTGGATGAAAATTATATTACCTTGTCTCATAAATCCACAATATCTGCTGAAACTATGGTCAACATATGTTTCATTACATAATTTCTACACTCATAACTCTCTACTTGTTTATTAGCCTACCAATGAGAATTGTTTTTAGAAATGAGTTGTAAAAACTATTAGAAATTGTAATTGAATATGCAGCTGTAAATTACTTACATAGGGAAAAAACGAACTAGGCTTCCTTCGTAGTGACAAGTGCCTACCTGCCAATGTTTAATATTGTAACAACCCAACTGTCGTTATCCAACAAAGACTACTATCCTCTTCTTTCTCCTATAAGCATAAATGAATTTAAAACATGTAATAAATGGAATACATATATCTGGAGAGATCTATCCATCTCCCCTACCGCCAATATACCACATCTTTACAATTTTCAAAGAACCAAAGAACAAGGGGATAACACCAAAGCCCTATGACAAAAATCAAATATACATCAATAGGGGAGAGGGGTACAAAACACACTCCCTATGGCTGGTCACACTATACACCCCCGTCAAAAGAATATAACAAGATACACATCAAAAGAAAAGCAAAACGAAAGAGAGACTCCTCAAGCCACATTACTCCATCTCGCAGCTTCACCTTCAGCTCTAAGAAGCCGGGTCTACTTAAGCCTCGTTAGCTGCTCCCACGCCATAGGACGTGATCAACACAGTCACACCAACACAACAGCAATAGAGCAAACACAACAAAAACACAAGGCAAGGGTAAGCTTACTAAAACAACGACATAGCATATAATTAAGAAAATCATCAACAATTCTCAACATTTGCACACACACACACACACATATAAGGCAACACAACACCACATGGGCCCGATCAGCACCACACTGTGGTCCAACAACTACTACCAACCCCATAAAAACTCAATCTAGCCCCAAGCATGGTCAACAGGTAAGGCCCTACCCAAGCAGCCCATACCTCGTGAGAAATCTCACATGACAACTTTATTCATAACAAGTGGAGGTCCTATCCAAGCAACCTACCGCTCTTATTACATTCTCAACAATTCTCACATTAGACTCATACTAGGAGTCCTTCTCAACCACGTTTCACTCAACCACCTTACTCGCCCAGCGGTCCATACGCTCGCTCAGTGAGGGTTTCCTTTACAGAAGGTCTACTTTCTCCCATGAGGCTTTCGTTCAACAACTATAAGTCTCGCTTAGCAAACATCCTATTTCTAGAATCGCTCGCTCCATGATAACCGAGGTCGCTCAACGAATTCATTCCAGGGCTTTCCTCCAAATCTTTACCAACAACGATTCACTTAGCAAATCATCTACCCGCTTAGCGAATAGCCATTTCAGAGAGCAGCTAGAACCTGCACACACTCATCGCTCAGCGAACATGTTGCTCGCTCGGCGAAACACTTGCAACAGAGAGCAATAACTCTCTAGGGCCCCAATTCACTTAGCGAGCTCAGTACTCGCCTAGTGAATCACTCCTAGGCCTTCTGGAACACCTATACTCACTTAGCGAACCTAGTGCCCAGTGAACATTCTTCTAGAAAGTTTCCATATTTCTCATGAACATTCACTCAAGGAACTAGATTTCGCTCAGCGAATTCCTCCTACTCTTCAACCATCACTACAACTCAAGAACACTCACTCAATAACGCTATAGGTCGCTCAACGAATCACCAACCCGACAGCCTCACTTTAGTCTCAGTGGTATTCTCACTCAGCGAAACCCGTAGTCGCTCAGCGAATATCAGATGACAGAGTCAACAACTTTTGTCAAAAAACCCAAAAATCCAAACACTCACTCACAACCCAAACCAATTTCATAGAGGTCGAATCCAACCATACAAAGGTCCACAACAACATACTTAACACATCTAACAATCCATACAATATTCCAACTAAAATCAACCATGAAATTAAGAAAACTCATTCTCAACAATATTCTAACATAACTCAGGCAAATCATGCATTCTACGTCAATCCACGACAACATACACATACTACCACACTAATACAACAAGTATTCAACGAATGTAAGCTTCATTTACCTCTTAGAGCTTCTGAATCCGAATTTGGTGGAAGAGGAGAATGTGAGAAAACAAGCTCTTGAGCCAACCCTTCAAGAAATCTACTCTTCTCAACACAAGGACACGAAATTAAGGCTTGAAATCTTGCTATACTCTTGGTAGGTTGAGAAAGATTGAGAGAATGAGAGAGTTTGGGAGAATGAGAGATGGGAGAGTGATAGAATGAGAGGAAAAAGGGGTTTTAGGTGTCTTAAACCTCCCTAGGCCTCACAAAAGGCTTTGGACCCATTATAGTCCACAGTCCATCTAAACACTCCCCATGACCTACAACTGGCTCAACATGACTGTTTCCCTCAATAACCCAGATAAACACAACCATCACTTTCACTTTGGCTCAAGAACATTTTTCCACAAGTTCCTTGAATTCAGACAAGAATTCTAAGGCAAACAACACAAAACAGCAACTGCCACAACAATAACTCTATTTATTTGTTTTAATCACCTAGATAACAATTATATTTCTACTTTTGGTTGTTAAATCACTAAATCACACATTAGGAAAACACAGTGTTACAATCCTCCCCAATAATAAAACTTTTGTCCCCGAAAATCCTCTTATCTGGGAAAAGATTTGGATATTGTTCCTTCATCTTCTCTTCAAGCTCCCACGTGGATTCTCCAGTCACGTCATTCCATACCACTCTGACTAATTGGATATCCTTGTCTCTAAGCTACTTTGTCCTTCAATCTATGATTCTCACAGGTAGTGTTACATACGTTAAGTTCTCTCGAATTTGTACAGAATCAGGCTCTATGACGTGTATATGGTCATGAACATACTTTCTCAACTAGGATACATGGAAAACATTATGGATGTTGGACAAGAAAGGAGGTAAGGCTATTTGGTAAGCAACAAGTTTGACTCGACAAAGAATCTAGTAGGGACCAATGAATTCAGGAGTAAGTTTCTTAGATTTTATTGCCCTGCCAACTCTCGTCACCAACGTGAATCTCAAGAAAACATGATCGCCCTCTTCAAACTCAAGCAACCTTCTACGCTTATCAGCATATGACTTCTAACGAATCTGAGCAACTCTCATGTTCTCCTGAATCTTCTTCACTTTCTTTGTTGCCTATTGCACCAATTTTGGCCCTACAAACTTGCTATGACATACTCTGCTACGTCCTTTTTCATACTAGACAACCTAAACATTTTCTTCAAGTCTTGATACATCTTGGTGGTACTCGGATGCAAACTCAACTTGCTCTTGTGACCTTCTTCTAGGACTAGCTTTCTCAACCTAGGGTCTTGTAGTTTGCACACTCTACCCTTAAACCTTAAAATACCGTTTGTACCTAAACTAAAATCTGCCGCCTTTTTGTGCCCAACAAATCTTTAGTCTTACAAAGACCAGGGTCTAGCAACTGCTTTTCTTTGACCATCTTAAGGAAACCACTGGCTACCATGATCATACCACAACGAATATGATCAGGTGACATCTCTACACACAAGTTTACATCTCTGAACTTCTCTACCAGCTCTAACTCTTTCACCATCAAAGCTGACATATACACAGTCTTTCGACTCAAAGCATCAGCCACAACATTTGCCTTACTAGGATGGTACATCAACTAAAAATAATAATTTTTCAGGAACTCCATCCACTATCTTTGCCTCATGCCTTTTGATCAAACAGATACTTCAAGCTTTTGTGACCACTAAACACATCAAACCTTGCTCCATACAAATAATGTCTCCAGTCTTCAAAGTAAACACGACTGCGGCCAACTCCAAATCATGAGTAGAATAGGATAGTTCCTCTCATGATTCTTCAACTGCCTTGACGCATAAGCCACAACCTTCCTGTGCTACATCAACACACACCCCAATCCTTGATAAGAAGCACCACAATAAACCTTGAAAGGCTCACTACGATCAGGCAACACCAGGACTGGAGAAGTAGTCAACCTCTATTTCAACTCTTAGAAACTCTCTTCACAAGCTTCAATCCAAGCAAACGGTTAATCCTTACGGGGTAAGTTGATCAACGGCGCAACAATCCTTGAAAAACCTTTTATAAACCTCTGGTAGTACCCAGCTAACCCAACAAAGCTTCTAATCTCCATAACAGTCTTCAGACACTCCCATTGTAACACGGTTTCTACTTTCTCAGGGTCCACTACAATCCCACCGACTGATATCACATGCCCTAAGAACTTCACCTCATCTAGCTAGAACTCACATTTGGACAATTTGGCATATAGCTATTTCTCCTTGAAAATCCCCAACATTGTCCTCAAGTGCTCTTCATGCTCTTTATATGAACGGTAATAGACTAGAATGTCATCGATAACCATAACAACAAACTTGTCCAAGAAAAGACAGAAGATCCTGTTCATATAGTCCATGAATATAGCAGAGGCATCGGTCACTCCGAACGGCATCACCACATACTCATAATGCCCATACCAAGTCTAGAAAGCAGTCTTCGATACGTCTTCGTCTTTTACTCGTATCTGGTGGTATCTAGACCTCAAGTCTATCTTCAAAAACACTGTTTCTCCTCTCAACTAATCCATCAGATCATCAATCCTTAGCAACGGATACTTGTTCTTGATGGTGATCTTATTCAACTGCCTATAATCCGTGCACAGCCTCAAACTATCATCCTTCTTCTTCACCAACAACACCGGTGCTCCCTAAGGGGAAACACTTAGCCTGATCATCTTCTTCTCCAACAACTCTTCTACTGTTTCTTCAACTCAACCAAATCCGCTGGTGCCATCCTGTAAGGAGCCATTAACACTGGCCCTACTCTTGAAACTAAATCTATGGCAAATTCCACTTCCCGCAGTGGAGGTACATCAGGTACATCATTAGGGAAAACTTCAGGAAACTCTCTGACCACTAACAATGAGTTCAAATCCAAGTCACTCTTGACTTCCAAGAATGACAAGATCATGTATCCTTAAGCTCCTTCTTGCAAAGAAGTTTGAGCTTGGTTGGTAGTGACAAATCCAGAATCCTCAAAACTAGGGAGGATTAAGGTCTTTCTGGCACAATCAAGCAGGACATGGTTGGAAGATAACCAATCCATCCCTAAGATCACATCCAAATTTTACAAAGGAAGGCAAATCAAATTAACTTTGTAACTGTGCCCACTAACGACAACCGGGCAATTAGCATAAATAACCGAAGTCGCCACAAAAGTAGCGGTCGGTGTGTAAACAAGCAAATTAAAGGGCAATGGACAAGTAGACAGTTTTAACTTTTCCACACACTCAAAGGAAATGAAAGAATGCGTGGCGCCTGAATCAAACAGTACAGATAAGAGATTACCAGCTATCTCACACTCGCCTTGTATCAAGTCATTAGAACAAGAGGCTTCAGCTCCACTCATAACAAACACACGACCAGCCGTCATGGATCTCGTAGCTCTGATGACATTCATAGTAAACTCTGCCTTTACCGAGGCTATACAATCTCTAACTACATGTCTGGGTTGCTGACACTTGTAGCACACATTGCTCTTCAAATAGCACTGACTAGCATAGTGTGGTCCTCCACACCTGAAACACCTGACTTCCGACAATCTAGTCTGAGGTGTGACCGATGAACGGCTCTACGAACCCGAAGCTCCAGATTGTTGGGGTCTAGAAGACTGATGCTGACCTTGTGGTCTATTGTAGGGCTTCTTTTGTTGCCCTCCTTTCCTGGATCCAAATGATCCACAGCTCTAAGTCCTCAACATTCAGTTGCTAGTCTCTAATCACTCGACCTTCTTGGACTTCTCCACAAGCGTGTGAAATTCTCTGACAGTCATGGGGACTATCATCCTCTTCAACTCGTGCCTCAAGCCCTCTTCAAACTTGCGACACCTCCACTCCTCAATGGTAGCCTATAAGTAAAACCGAGCCAAGTACTCAAACTTGCCTGCATACTCACTCACTAACATGTTCCCTTGGTATAACCTTAGGAACTCTATCTCCTTTACATGCCTCGTGCTTGCTGGGAAGTACTTCTTCAGAAAGCGTTCCCTAAAACTACCCCAGGTGATAGCTTCACTCACTTGCGACACCTCCACTCCTCAATGGTAGCCTATGAGTAAAACTGAGCCAAGTACTCAAACTTGCCCGCATACTCACTCACTAACATGTTCCCTTGGTATAACCTTAGGAACTCTATCTCCTTCACATGCCTCGTGCTTGCTGGGAAGTACTTCTTCAGAAAGCGTTCCCTAAAACTACCCTAGGTGACAGCCTCACCCCGGGGCTCCATCAACTGTTGGGCTCCTTGCCACCAATACTCTGCCTCGCCAACAAGCATGTATATGGCATAGGTGACCTTTGGATCATCTGGACAAGCCAAAGGCTTAAAGATCTTCTCCATCTCCCACATCCATATGTCAGCCACGTCCAGATCTGACTCGCCCTTGAACTGAGGAGGGTCATTCTTCTAGATTCAACCAACCCTTAGAACTCGGGAGGCACAACAATATGAGTAGCTTCAGTAGCGGCTCGGGACAACTCTAATTGAGCCATAACAACTTGATGCTACTAGGCCATGGCAGTCTGCTACTAGGCCATGGCAGTTTGCTATTGGGCCATAACAGCAACCATCGCCTCCATAGCCTTGGTGATCTGAGAGAAATCAATTAGAAGTGGTGGTGGGTTAGATCCCCTCATCGAGATCCTACAAAACCAACCACAACAACAACACCTCAAAAGCCATTCAGACATGATCATTTTTCTCATGGAAAGATCCACACTACAACAACACAACAATCAACACATATCTTCACATTTGAGACACACAACAAGGCATACTAGACCTATTCCCCATAGGTTAACCCCAAAGACATGACCAGCTCTGATACAAAAAATGTAACAAGCTAACCGTCACTACCCAACAAAGACTATTATCCTTTTCTTTCTCATATAAGCATAAATGAATTTAAAACATGTATATAAATGAAATACATATATCAAGAGAGATCTATCCATCTCCCCTACCACTAACATACCACGTCTTTATAATTTTCAAAGAACCAATGAACAAGGGGATAACACTAAAGCCCTATGACAAAAATCAAATATACATCAACAAAGGGGAGGGGTACAAAACACACTCCCTATGGTTGGTCACACTATACACCCTCGTCAAAAGAATATCACAGGAAACACATCAAAAGGAAAGCAAAACGAAAGAGTGACTCCTCGAGCCATACTACTCCAACTTGCAACTTCACCTTCAGCTCTGAAAAGCTGGGTCCACTGAAGTCTCACCAATTGTTCCCACGCCATAGGACATGATCATCACAGTCACACCAACACAACAGCAATAGAGCAAACACAACAAACACACAAGGCAAGGGTAAGCTTACTAAAACAACGGCATAACATAAAATTAAGAAAATCATCAAGAGTTCTCAACATTCGCACACACACACACACACACACACACACATATATATATATATATCATACATTCATGGCAAAAATTTCTCAACTCAAAACCCCATGTTACAACAAATGCACCACAACCATGTTAATGCATGATGACACGACTCTCGAGAGATTCACAACAATTTGAGTGATCAGCCAGGTCTTATCCCCTACCATGAAGATCCAACACTTATTTAAGGATTGCCAAACTCTGATCTATGGACAAGCTTAGTAGTGTGTCGGGATAAGTGTATGTGGGTGGTGGCTCATCGCGACTTAAGGTTTGCACTACATTGGCCCCCTGCGGGATTGCCCATCCACTCATCCTCGAAGGCCCATCTTCATAACCCCACATCTTATCCAAGCACTAGGTTGGAGGCCATGTCTGAGCCATTGGCTCTAGTCAGCCAACTAATTTACGTGCCTACTCGCACCACGGCATGAGGTCCATCGTCAGCTACCTTAGCCGCCAACACATGCATGAGATGCATGTATCACAACACAACATTAACTCAATAGCAACAAGTCAACATAGATATATATATATATATATATATATATATATATATATATATATATATATATATAAGGCAACACAACACCACATGGGCCCGACCAGCACCACACATGGTCCAACAACTGCTACCAACCCCATGTAGGCCTAACCAGCCCCAAGCATAGTCAACAGGTAAGGCCTTATTCAAGCAGTCCATACCTCGTGAGAAATCTCACACGACAACTTTATTCATAACAAGTGGAGGTCCTATCCAAGTAACCTACCACTCTTATTACATTCTCAACACTTCTCACATTATACTCACACTAGGAGTTCTTCTCAACCACATTTTACACAACCAGGAAAATAAATTTCACAATAGTAGACTACCTTGCTCACCCAGCAGTCCATACACTTGCTTAGTGAGGCTCTCCTTTATAGAGGGTCTACTTTCTCCCACGAGG
The DNA here is from genome assembly GCA_004329165.1 of Spatholobus suberectus. NCBI lineage: Eukaryota > Viridiplantae > Streptophyta > Magnoliopsida > Fabales > Fabaceae > Spatholobus > Spatholobus suberectus. Next base: position 46,792,945 of record CM014732.1, read on the forward strand.
CTCTCGCTCAACGAGCATCTTATCTCTAGAGTCACTTGCTCCATGACAATTGGTGTCGCTCAGCGAATTCATTCCAAGGATTTCCTCCAAATCTCTACCAATAACAATTCGCTCAGCGAGTCATCGACCCGCTTAGCGAATAGCCATTCCAAAGAGCAGCCAAAACCTGCAGACACTCGTCGCTCAACGAACATGTTGCGTGCTTGGCGAAACACCTACAATAGAGAGCAATAACTCTCCAGGGCCCTAATTCGCTCAGTGAGCTCAATACTTGCCTAGCGAATCTGATGAATCCCAAGGTGGATCTTAATTTTCAACACCTCAAATTTTCTCAAATTGAATCCACAAAATAGAATTTGAAGAAAAAGAGAAAATGGAAAAGAAAAGGGATGAAGAAGACGCCACAATCAATTCATGATTGATGAGTCAATGAGGATTCCCCACAAAGAAATTGTTCTTTGATAAGAATCTAATGGTTCAAGTCAAGAACCTAGGGAGAAAACTCTCTTAGCAAAAATGTTATCAATTTCTCAATTCATCAAAAGTGTTTACCAAGTGTCATAGAGACCTATTTACACTATCACTAAAATAAGGCCCAAATAGTAACAAGCCCAAAACAAGTCATAATAAGTCCAAACATAGTCAACTAAAAAGAATAAAGCTAACAATTCCACTAAAGCCCAACAAAGGCCCCAAATAAAAGTGCTCAAAAAAATAAGGAAATCCTAATCTAAGACTTGGCTCCAATTTATTATCTTCAAGCATCCAAGGCCCTCTTCTTCCTTCCCCATGAATGTGTTAAGCCTCTTGCCAAGTTCCTCTTGAATCATCCTTCTCCTTCCTCTAGTCACAAGACCTTCCATGTCCATCTCTTCTTTCTTGAAGTTCTTGGATAGTCCTCTATCAGAATCGCTCCCAAGCCTTCTGGAACGCCTATATTTGCTTAGCGAACCTAGTATTCGCCCAATGAACACTCTTTTGGAAAATTTCTAGATTTCTCATGAACACTCGCTTAGTGAACTAGATTTTGCTCAACAAAGTCCTCCTACTCTTCAACCATCACTACAACTCAAGAACACTTGCTCAACGACGCTATGGGTTCCTCAAGGAATCACCAACCCGACAGCCTCACTTTAGTCTCAGTGGTATTCTCGCTTAGCGATGATAGAGTTAATAACTCTCGTCGAAAAACCCAAAAATCCAAACTTTCTACTCGCTCACACCCCAAACCAACTTCACAGAGCAACCATACAAGGGTCCACAACAACATACTCAATACATCTAACAATCCATACAACATTCCAACATAAATCAACCACGAAATCAAGAAAACTCATTCTCAACAATATTCCAATATAACTCAGCCAAATCATGCATTCTACCTTAATCCATAACATACACATACTACCACACTCATACAGCAAGTATTCAACGAATGTTAGCTTCCCTTACTTCTTGGAGCTTTCGAATCTGAATTTGGGGGAAGAGGAGAATGTGAGAAAACAAGCTCTTGAGCCAACCCTTCAAGAAGTTTGCTCTTCTCAACACAAGGACACGGAATTAAAGCTTGAAATCTTGCTAAACTCATGGTGGGTTGAGAGAGAATGAGAGAGTTTAGGAGAATGCGAGATGGGAGTGTAACGACCCACTACCGCTACATAGCAACATTTCTACCTCATCTCTTGGAAGGCTTATATAATTAGAAATATACATACATACATACATATATATATACATATATATATATATGTATCGAGGAAATAAAAAGAATATATATACACCAACATTATTGATATATTTATGCCAACAGATATAGGGTACAAAACACTCTTCCTATAGTTGGTCACTTTATACATCATCTTAAAAGAAATAAACAACAATAAGGAATATCAATTCCTTTAAGGAAAAGAACAAAAAGATGATTCTTTATACTTGTTCAATCTCGCCATCGGTTGAAACAAAGCTTCATCACCAACTAAGTGAAACTAAACCTACCAAAAACTCAACATCTGCTCCACACCAAAGACGTGATCATCACAGGCACAAACCACACGTGAAAACAATGCAAGGGTAAGCTTACTTAAAATAATAATGATAACACTAGTACAACCATTACAACAACAACCTTTAACACAATAACAGCAACGATATTAACAACACCTCTATTACCACCATCACCAACCATAACAATTACAAACAGCCATAACAATCAAGTAACAACAACAATACTACCCCTGCTACCAACACATAACACAACCATAATAACAATTACCAAGTAATCATAGCAACAACAACAACACTACCATTACTACTACCAGTAACAACCACATCGGGTAACAATAATAACAATTTCATCAACATACAAATTTGGAATCCCATTTCATCAGAGAATGAGTTTACATACATACAGCACAACACATCGTGCCTTTAACCCCAAAATGTCAATGTATGAATGTGATGCGCTAAAAATACGCTCAAGGGCAAGCGTACCCTTATCGCAGTAGTAACAAAAGGACGTGAGTCCAGATATCCAATCCAAAGGACTAAATGGTGATTACCAGTTTCTAGAGATTCTATATTGTTTAGGTAAAATTAAATAGGTACTGGGTTAGTTCAATAGTGATAAACGTAAAATAGGAATTATAAAACAAACAATGGCAAGTAGAGAAAAATTCAGAGAAAAATAGGCTTAGGGTTGTGGTTTCCTTCTTGCTCTTAAGTTCCTTCACATCTAATTCTAATTGAACCTTTTACTATTCATCAATTACCAATATTCCCCTATGAATTTTATTGTCAATTGTTAGTCATAAATTGCAATAGTCCTTTCTAAGTTAATTTCCCAATTGATCATGTGAGATATTAAAACCCTAGGAAGGCATGAGGAATAAAAAGGGAGGATTAAATTAATTATTTAATCCAATTGAAAATTAGGAATGAAAGTTGATCATACAACAAAACCTAATTTGATTACCCTACACGTCTACCAATTAATTGCGGTATGGCCGCCGTTCAATTAATCGATTCGAAGCATACAAGAGATGATCAATTCCAAGTAAGAAAATAAAAACAGTAGAGCAATCTAATTGACTGAATAAAAACAAGAATTCAATTAAAATTAAACATTTAGGGGTTCCAAACACTAAGTACACCACAACCCTAACAAGAAATTTAACTACTCATGACAAGAAGAAATATCATAATTTTAAAGAAATACATCAAAGGAAAAAGAAGAAGAAATCTTTTACAAGAAAAGGTTTTTCTCCAGTTTCTGACTCTAAGTATCCTATTGTCCCTCAAGAATCCTTCTCCAGAAGCCAAAGAGCAAAAAAGGAAGAATTGAGGAAAGAATCAAGATAAGACAGCGATCCCCTTTTTTGTGTTTTGCTCTTTGCTATTTGTAATATCATTTCAGAATTTTGAAGTAGAAGACTTAACCCCCAGTCCATTCTGCCCAATCTAGGTCCATTAAAAATTCAAATAAAATTAAAACTTGGACTTCGAATCCGCCCAGCAAGGTTGGAAACCCGCTGGGCGGTTTTTCGGAATTCGCTTTGCTTTGACGCTGGGCCCGCCCGCCCGGTGGAATACCTCCAGGGCAAGTCCCGCCAAGCGGCCTGCAAGGCCCGCCAGGCGGGTGCAACTTTGTGCACTCCATTTTGTGCTTCAAGTCTCCTTTTTGGCCTGTTCTTGTGCTTATAGGCTTCTTTTAAGCCCACTTGATAAGTATATTACTCCTCTATACCTGTGGACTGGATTTCTTTTCTTTGCTCAACTAACTTCCTACATAAAATTCAACAAAATTAAGGCAATTCATGTAATTTTAAATAAAAAGCTTAGAAACACACATCACATGAAATCCTTCATTAATGGTCTATCTTCTCAAAAATTTCCAATGAGTTAATGCAAAAATCATGTGAACTTGCTTTATAAATCTACATAAATATAGATTTATCAGAATGACACGACTCTCGAGAGATTTCTATATATTGGGCAATCAGTCAGGTCTTACCCCCTACTGTGGCCTATCTAAGCACCATTCAGGAATTGCCAAACTCTGATCTGCGGATAAGCTTAGTGGTTTGTCAAGATAAGTGTATGTGGGTGGTGGTTTACCGCGATACAAGACCTACATCACCTTAGCCTCCTGCGGAGTCGCCCATCCACTCATCCCCGAAGGCCCATCGTCAACTGCCCCACGTCTCATCCAGCACTAGGTTGGAGGCCCATCTGAGTTCCAACTCTAGTCACCAGCCAACTTACGTGCCTACCCGCACCACAGCATGAGGTCCATCGCAAGCTACCTCAACCGCCAACTATGCATGAATGCATGTACTACACACCATCAACCACTCAACTACAACCAATAAACATATGACATATATATGTATATCAATGCAACTAATGGCAAAGAGGTCCATCGTCAGCTACCTCCCATGACCACTCACACCGTCAACCACTCAACCACAACCAATAAACATACAACATATATATGTATATCAATACAACCAGTGGCAAAGAGGTCCATCGTCAGCTACCTCTTATGACCACTCACACCATTAACACCATACCGGCCCCAATCCGGTCTCAATCAAAATCAATAGGTAAGGCCCTATCTAAGCAGCCCACCTCATGAGGAACAATATCATACATAACAAGTGGAGGTCCTATCTAAGCAACCTTCCATCTCAATGACATATCCAACAATCAATTCATAATTTAAAACCAAGACCCTCTTTGAAAACCATTTGGAAGATAGGTAAATCTGGAAATTTACAAAAAACCTTCGAAACAATTCGCTTCTTTAAATTAAAGAAAAAAATATCACAACTTGACCACTCTCCATCATTCTTAAATAGAGCTTTTGAAAATGTATAATACTCTTTTTATATGTATATATACAAAATACTTCGCGGTTTGAAATGAAAATTGTGAAATCTTAAATGGTACATTCAGTTCTGAAATAACAAATTATGTACTGTAGTAAAAATGCACCAGAATTCATTTTTCAGCAGGGATAATCGATTATGGTTTTCCATAATCGATTATTTCATAACCAAAACTAGAAGAAATTTTTCTGAAACCCAGATAAGCAATTATCAAAGTTCATAATCGATTATTCCCGAAACAAAATCATAAAAACAGCTTCTGAAACTCCAGAGAATCGAGTATGTGATCCCCATAATTGATTATCTACGACGATTTTTCAAAAAAACGTGATTTTCTACGGAAAAACTCAAGCTTTTCAACCAAATAACATAGATTTTCAAATCAATGTTGTTCCAACAACATCAATCCATCTCAACCAAGTTAATACACATCAAATCATACAATCAATCCAACATTTTATCACATAATCATCAATTTCTCATCCAAATCTCAACATTTTCTCCCACAACCAACGAAAATGACAACATCCACAAAGATTCAACCAATTATAAGGCAAGAAATCAACATACCAACAGTTATTAACACAAAACAACCGATTTGTAAGCTTCCTTTACCTATAAAAGTCTCTGAATTTAAATTTTGGTTCTTTGAGAAACTTATGTCTTGAGCCAAAACCTTCCACAGATTGATCTTCCTTTCGCAACAATACTAGACTGGGCTTGGGAATCCTCTTAACACCCTTAGTAACCTCATATTTCTAGAGAGAGATTGAGAGAGAAATGAAGAGAGAGAAAGAGAATGGGAGAATGAGGGAATTCCTCCCTCCCCTTCCTTTATATACCGACCTCCCGGAGCTTTCACACAGACTTTTGGCCAACTGAGGCCCAAACCTCACAAAGCCACTTCCTTTATCTCAAAACTGGTCTAACTTAACTGTTTTCTCTCAAAAACCCAAAATCATTCTCACAAATCCAAATTGGCTCAAGCACATTCTCAAATTTCCTAAATTCAAAGTATAATTTCAAACCAACAACTCACAACCATTGTCACATAATACATACCATACATAGCAACAATTCATTTATTTCTTTTAATCACCTAGATTACATATCAAATTTCCACTTTTTAGTTATTAAACCACTAAATCATACATTAAGAAAATCACAGCATTATAGGGAGAGTGATAGAATGACAGGAAAAATGGGTTTTAGGTGTCTTAAACCTCCCCAGGCCTCACAAAAGGCTTTGGGCCCACTAAAGTCCATGGTTCATCTAAACACTCCCCACAACCCAAAACTAGCTTAACATGGCTGTTTCCCTCAATAACTAGATAAACACAACCATCACTCTCACTTTGGCTCAAGAACATTTTTTCACAAATTCCCTGAATTCAGACAGGAATTCCAAGGCAAACAATGTGACACCCAATCACATTGACACTTTTCCCAATGTTAATTTAATTTATTTTTACTTAACTTAATTTATTTAAAACTATTTCATTTATTTATTAAAAATAAGAGTAATTTTATTTTTCTTTTTACGTAATTGATGAAATTAAAAATGACTCAATCAAATAAACATAAATGACGTTATATATAAATCATCCATCAAAAACAAACATACATCAATATTATTATGAAATATATTTAGAATCAAAAAAATCTTGACTATCCCTCTATGAAACTAAAAGCACCTAAGTTAGAGCAGTAGTACTACCTACGATCTATAAACCCAACCAACCTATCATCATTACAAACTTAACTACAATAGGCAACAATGGTTGTCCCTCTGAAGTATTCTCATATGTGTCCTTTATAATCTCAATGTCTTCGTTGTCAGCATCATCTGCATCATCCATCTCTATCAACTGCTAGTAGTGATGTCGTACCACAAACATATACAAACAAAAAGATAAAAGGAGTGAGGTGATTAAATTCTTAAATCACTTTCACATAAGGTTCGTAGGATTACCTACGATAGTCACACATAAAATTAACTAAACATAGAATAATGAATGTAGGGGTTCTTAAGATTTTGACCTAAGTTTCATGCAACTCTCATAACTTAATACTCATATGGATCCATATCTCAACAGATGAACGTCATCGTCGTCAACCAATCTCTGGTCCTAGAAAATGATTGGGAGTAATATCCCTCACCTAGTACAATCATCATCATAATCATCATATTCTCAAGAAAACGGCTCACTGACCAAATCCTGAGGGCATACTTTCTACCAATCCTAGTGATGACTCAGCAGTTGTCAGGGTTATCTAGCTTGTTCTTTATAAAGATCCCGGCTCAAGGTCGTTAACCTGGCCATTGGGACTTCACTACTTAATACCGTACCCTTAAGACCCTCCAGGTCCCTACATATATCCTGTAGTGTACCAAATTGTCATTCCCATCTCAACAGATCATATGCACTCACTCCACATTTTACTCACAACCATCATGTTTCTCAGACTCAAAAGCTTATGCATGATTCACAGAGCATATATCTCACTGTATGAATTCCAAGATATGCCATGGTTAACAAACAAGTATTCTTTACTATCTCTATCTTTCTAATAAAACTAAGTCTCAGCACTAATACCTATCTAGAGGTATTGTATCAATTTCATAAATTTTACACTCATAGTAAACTTATTTACGTTATTTATTTTAGTTGAAAAATTAGAATTAATTATCTTTTTACTAAATTCTCCTTTTACTTCATCTTAAAATTTCTAAATATTCTTTAACACTTATATTTATAAAATTTTCATTTTAAAAAAATATTAAATAGGATACCGAAACTTTTCAATTGTTCCAACATAGCTAATTTGAATCAAATCTAGTTATTAATAAATGTATGCACATTTCAAAAATTTATTATTTTAAATCAATAAACAAAATTTTATATTAATAAGTATTTAAACAGAATAATATATATATATATATATATATATATATATATATAAAATTAAGTATTTAAAACAATATCATTAACTACTTATACATTAATAACGATTATATGTATAATAATAACAGTATTATTTAAAATCAGAATATTAATTAATCAAATACTAACAGAATACTAATTTTATGACAGTTTAGTCTTCTTAATATACTTACCTTAATTACTCTGACCGAATTAATTTATTTAATTAATACTAAAAATTTCTGTTAAATTAAATTATATTGTAATCAATTAAAATTTATTTAAACTATTTAAACCCTATAATAATTATTTTAAACCGATTAATTTTTTTTAAGCCTAATAGACCGATTGAAATCTGTTGCCTATTTAATTGATCAATTAAATTTATTTCATTATTGAACTAACCGCTTAATTTATCTAATAAACTACTTTAAAGTATATAAATCAGTTTTATCCAATTCTTTAACCGGATAAAACAAGTTAACCGATTAGAATTGACAACTTAATCAGATAAAGATCAAATAAATAATTTTCCCCAATAAAATATAAAACTAACTGATCAAATAATTTATTAATTCATTTATAGTAATTTAAGCCGATTAAAATGAAGGTTTCACCGATTAAAATTAATGATACATCATTCAAATTGCTTTTAACCGATTAAAATCAAGTTTTCATCGATTACAGTTTTTAAAATAACAAAACAGAAATTTTTAACGGTTAAAATAAAATTTGAACTAAAAACAATCAAACTTAATAATTACCTAAACAAATTTTAAACAATCAAATAATACAAATAAGCATATATATATATATATATAAAGCATGCATCATATACAAGAAAATACATAAAATTACAAACTAATGGATTTGGGGGTCAAATCCATCCCATGAACCTATGCAAAATGATCATAGAATTAAAACCCCACTCTCCCCTTACCTTAATAGAAGCTTTGAAGGAAGAGAGAAGACAAGTCTTTGAGCCACAAGCACCAACTAAGCGTTCCTTTGATGTTGTATTAGTCATTAAGTGAGTGTTTACGTGTGTTTAAGTGAGAGAAAGAAAATGAAAATAAGAGAAAGAGGAGAAGAACTGCAGCTTGGCAATGACGGAGAAAGATAAAAAATGAATGTGGTAAAATAAGATTAAGTATTAGTTTATCATGTGTTAAAATCTAACTTGGGTATTTAATTTTTAATGAATAAGGCTTGATATTATCTATTTGAAACTTCTAGGCTGCCACCTCCTCAAAAACAGCGTGAGAATGCAGCAACAATTTATCCAATATTTTCCAAATATTTTTAAATATAAATTTAGGTGTAAAATAGTTTAATTATATATTAATTAGAATAATTAAGTTTGGGCTTTTTTTTTTAAGTGATTTTGGGCTTCCATGTATTGATAGTGGCTTGGCTGAGTTGGAACGTTCAGCCCAACAGATTTTTTTAAAACTTTTTATAAAATTTTATTTATTATATAATTATTTATAATTATTTTATGTAAAAATGATAAATAATTGCTTAATAAATCATTTTTATATCAAATAATTTCCAGAAAATTTCTAAAATTATATTTTATTATTCTAAGAATTTTTTATCAATTAAAAATGAATTTTAAAATTTTCTATCTATTTTTATTAATTTTCTTCCTTGTTATATTTTTACTAATTTCTAGACATTTTATCATTTCTTGGGCTCTGGTCCAGAAAAATTATTAAAATCTAAACTAAAGTATATTTGTTATTCTGAACGCAACTATGTGCTCAAAATTTCATAATTCCTACCTAGATACTTAAAAAAAATTATTGAATAAACAGAAAATGATAAGTAGAAATGAGGGTGTTACAAACAACACAAAACAGCAACTGTCACATCAACAACTTTATTTATTCATTTTAATCACCTAGATAACATATTATATTTCTACTATTGGTTATTAAATCACACATTAGGAAAACATGGTGTTACAGATATCTAATCATGACTTTGATTAAAAAATAGATATGCAAAGTATGTTATAGATTTCAAAATTATAATACAAAGCACGAATGGAATATATTATAAATAAAAACTTACATTTCTATTAGTTGTTTCAATTCTTTGTTGGGCTTCTTGTGCAACAAACATAACAAGGCAACAACATTGTCCCTAGGACAAATAATTAGCAATCGCCAATGCGAGTTACATTGGAAAAAGAATATATGTGACGAGATTCAAATATCATTTAAAATTATTTGGGTGAGAAATAACTTATGCTTACGAATGCAAGTACTAGGTAACACTGTTTTCGTCCATTATACATCCAATTTTGAATGTTGGCTTGAGAATCTTTATCCTTATTCCCTATCTTCTGAAGAGGGAACAAGTCAATAAATCCATACACATGCTTACCAAAGCACTAGTTAAATCGATTCAATCACGGACCGGTTTACAAAGAAGCTTTTTAAATCGGTTATACCAAAACTGGTTTAAAAAGTCATCCATTTTTAAATCGGTTCTTCTAGAACCTGATTTAAAAAGTCATAAAAAAAATTTCGCACTGCCATTTTAGATCAGTTAGTGGAAAACTGTTTTAAAAAGTGAATAATTTTTTTTTAAAATTAACTTTTTAGCTCGATTATACGTGAACTGGTTTTAAAAAGTTCATTAAAATTGCAAAACTGCCACCACGTCTTGGTTTTAACTTAATTTATTAACAATCAAGTTAAAATCCTACTATAAAAAGTCTTTTTAGTGTTGGAATTACAAGGACACACGAATTCACTGTCAAAATCGTCCACACAAACCAATTGCGGCTCTTTCCTCAAACCAACGAATTATGTTTTATTACCATAGAAAAGTGAATACATAATATACAATAATACAAAAACATAAAAATTTGGCATAGGCATGTAGCATGGAAGATTAGATAAATTACTCTTAATTGAACACAACTTATAGCAACAAACCATAAAAACAGAACCATAACAATGAAAAAAACATGAAATGGGAAGATAAAAGAGAGACAGGGTAATTTTCAATTGGTTAAAATATAATTTAGTTCCTATACATGTTACGGATTCTCAATTTAGTCCATATACAAAAAAACTTATTAAATTGGTCCCTATACATGTCACAGATTCTCAATTTGCTCCCTGTCAATTACAAATTCTTAATTTAGTCCCTATACATGCAGCACATTCTTAATTTGGTCCCTATAATGCAAGGACCAAATTAAGAATGCGCTGCACGTATAGGGACCAAATTAAGAATGCATTGCACGTATACAGACTAAATTAAGAATTTGTAATTGACAAGGAACAAATTAAGAATCTGCGACATGTATAAGGACCAAATTGAGAATTTGCAACATGTATAGGGACCAGTTTAATAAGTTTTTAAGTATAAGAGCCAAATTGAGAATTCGCAACACGTATAGGGACTAAATTATACGTTTAACCTTTTAAATTTTGTTCCATAACCATACTATTATGAATGTTTTCATTCATATTTGTGCAAAATACAAAAGATGTAATAGCTATACATCATACCTATACTTATTGTCAGCAAAAGGACATGTACCCACTGTCATTAAGTGTATACAATTTTTCTCAAAATCAAAACAAACCCATACCTACTTAATAGAACATTACCCACTATAACAAGCAAACATAATTACATAAGCAAAGAAGTATTTTTAGAAACATTCAACAAGTCATAAGTTAACACTCCTTGTTAAAACTTTTCTTAAAGACTTACAACTTGCTTCTTAGCTCATTGAACTTGGAAGATGGAAGTGCCTTAGTTAGAATATATGCCATTTGCTCCTCAAACCTGCAATACATCAATTAAACATCTCTATTCTTCCCAGCTTCTTTTATAGTATGAAATTTAACATTTATATGCTTGGTTCTCCCATGTTGGATTAGATTTTTAGCAATAAAAATGACTAAATTGTTCTCAACAACATAGCACAATAGGTTCTTCTTACATATGATTCAAATTAGTCAATACCTTTCTAATACAAATAACTTGATTTGAAGCAACCATTACAACAATATACTTAGCTTCAGTTGAGGGTTAAGCAACTACATATTATTTTTTTGAGTTCCATGAAAACACTCCACTGCCAAGTGAAAAAGCATACTTGGTTGTATTCTTAGAGTCATTACTAGATCTAGCCCATCACTATCAACAAAGCCTTCAAGCTTTCCATTACTTTTACTATAACCAAATGCTAAAATCCATAATACCTTTCAAATATGTCAACATTCTTTTACCTACACCAAATTAAAGTGTGTCAAACTTGGTGAGTGCATGAACCTTGAAAGTACAAGCTAGTAGAGGACATCAAATTTGGTCTAGTTGTAGTCAAGTAAAGATGGCTACCAACAAAACTTTTGTACTAAGTTACATTTGCATTCCACCAACCTTAAACAACTTTTCATTTACAGCAAGTGGAGTTGAAATAGGATTACAACTCTCCAATTTGAATTTTTTTTAGCAAATCTTTAGCATACTTTCTCTATGAGAGAAAGATGCCATCATTGAATTAATGCACTTCCATTCCCAAAAAAATACTTCATCACTCCAAGATCTGTCATTTAAAAAACCTGCAACATACTCTTCTTAAAATTGTTAATGTCATAAATGTCATCAATAGTAACCAGTAAATCATCTACATATAAAGCTTAACTATAAGCTTCTTCTCATTGCCACAATCTTTCACATAAAGAGTAGGCTCATTTTGGCTCCTCCTAAAATCATTTTGCAGAAAGTGTGAGTCAATTCTGTTGTACCAGGCTCTTAGTGCCTATTTTAGCCTATACAAGGCTTTGTGAAGCCTATGAACTTTGTCTTCATGACTTGCAACAACAAAGCTAGCAGGTTGTTCAACATAAATTTCTTCCTATCGAACTCCATTTAAAAAAGGTGATTTTACATCCAAGTGAAAGATTTTTCATCCATATTGAGTTGATAGAGTAACAATTAATCTAATTGTTTCGTGCCTAGCAATCGGTGCAAATGTATCACCATAATCAACTCTATCCATTTGAGAATATCGCTTCATAACAAGTCTAACTTTGTGCTTATGAACGGAACCATTTGGATTTAACTTTGTTTTATAAACCCATTTGACACCAATCACATACTTGTCCTTGGGCCATGGAACCTAGGTACCATTTTTGTTAATCATAGCCATCTTCTCCTTCATTGCTTCATTCCATTATATTTGCATTTAAGCCTCTTAAAAACAAGAAGGCTCATTCACTACAAAGCTACATTTTTCATAAATTTCAGCAAAAAGACTTAGTTTTTAACTACGGAGAATCAAATTCAACAATTTGATTTTCATTATCATTTGTAGCTCGCTTTTGGTTGTTAAATGCATTAGAAATGGTTGTCAACTATTTTAACTTCATGCTCTTTGAACTTGATTATTTTCCTAATCCCAATATGCATTCTTATCAACTTGAATATCTCTATTGATCACAATCTATTTTGATTTCATCTTGTACACTCTATAACCTTTGGAGTTTGCAGCATAACCCAAGAAAATCCCCATTTTAGCTTTGTCATCCAACTTGTATCTTTTAGCTATTGCAACATGAATATAGCATATTGATCCAAAAATCTTCAAGTGTTTAGTAAAGGGCTTCACTCCTATCTAAGCTTCAATTGGTATTTTCTCTTGAACAACACTTGTTGGTATCCTATTTAAGAGATACACTACTTTATAAATAGCTTTGACCCAAAAGCTTTTTGTTAACTTCTTCATTGCAATTAAGCATCTTGCCATCACCATAACCATTCTATTTTTTCTCTTAGAAACTCCATTCTACTCAGGGGTATAACTAATTATCAATTGATGAATAATGCCCATATCTTCACAAAACACATTATTAGGACAAAGGACAAATAATAGTCCTCAATTGTTTTGATTATGCTAAACTAATCATATGTTTGTAAAATAGATCATATACACATTTAAAAGAAAACAAAAGTATGCTCTAGTGTAAAAGTAGACAAAACCTTTATGTTTCATGATCAGACGAAGCACAACACGCCTCAAGCTTATATTTAAATATTACATATGTTAGATTGTCTCTTTCACAGGAGTTTTCATGCCAACTTTATCGAAAAAGGAATAGAAACATGTCAACATACCTATACGCTAAAAAGACGCGCTGCTTGCCAAAAAGGAGCACGACATTTACTTCTCTGAACAAAAGGCAAATATGCTCACTACCACAAGATATGGTATGAGCACTATTGTAAAAAACACTTTTTAAATTGGTTAACAAGAGCTTTTTAAATCGATTTTTGAACCGATTTAGATACAAGAGATATAAAAAATATGGTGATTTTAAATCAGATTTTGAACCGATTTAAAAAATCTTTTTAGCTTGATTCATTAGGGAACCAAGTTAAAAGGTAACACTTTTTTAACTCGATTATGGCCAAAATCTAGTTAAAAAGTGCACTTTTTAACTTAGTTATAGTTAAAACTGAGTTAAAAAGTATTTTTTAACTCGGTTAATTGAATAATCGAGTTAAAAAGCTGTCTCATTTCATTTCAAACAAAACCTCGAAAGCATCCCAAGGCTATGAAGAGGAAGAATATCATTCTCCACTTTCCCCATTCACAATGCTCTCACTCAATGCCATTTTATTATCGCACGCATCATCCCCCTATCTTTCATTTTCTCCAACAACACCCACCACATCATTACCTTCTCTCACTTCACTTAAGTTCCATGTCTTTCCATACGCATCATCCCCACAACACGCATCACCCACCACGTCTTTTTGCTTGCCATAAATTGTACACATGGCATAAAAACAAAATCCAACTTCATTAACCAAAAACGCTTCAATTTGACAAAGAAAAAGTTAAAAGAGACTCACTACTAGCACCCCCAAGTTGTGTGACTACATCAACAGATCCAAGATGGTGTTGCTGCTACCCATCTAGGTGAGAGTGAGAAAGGGACAAACTTTGGGTGAGAATGAGAAGCTTTGAATTGAGCTTCAAGTATGGAGCTTCAAACAAAGTGTGCGAGATGGAGCTTTGAATTCAAACAAGGTGTTAAGTGAAAGTCAGCTTCAAACAAGCTTGGAGAGCTTCGAACAAACTTAGAGAGAGCTTGAAAGAGGTTCGAACAAAGGGTGCGAAGACAAAGCTCACTTTTGTGAAATTAAATGAGAGTTGCTCACACTTTTTAACTTGGTTGCTATCAACCAATTTAGAAAACTAAGTTTTTAAATCGATTCCTCTTATTACCGATTTAAAAACCAGCTTTTTAAATTGATTACAATAGTAACTGATTTAAAAAACAGTTTTTAAATCGATTCAATGATACCTAATTTAAAAACTTGTGCTTTTTACTTCAAAAATGCTACCGGTCTTCTTATTTAAATCGGTTCTCCATGAACCGATTTAAAACTTGTTTTAGAATCACATTTTTCCAATAATGGAGAAAAAAAAGATAAGTAGATAGTTTTATCTTATCAGAGTGACTAGTTGGTGAGAGACATTTAATGTTACGTTTAATGCCCCCAACAAACACTTTCTTTACAAAGGAAAAACAGACAAACAAAGCTTTTAAGACCCCTCAACGGGTACTTTAGGAGAGCTCTATAAATAGTTGTGAAGACCTATACAAGACATAGAACCGAATTGTTGAAGCCTTATAATGCTCTCTTAGTTTTCCTAAGCTTTCCCTGCTTTGATATCTCTTGTATAGTGTTAAAATCACTAAGAATCTAGACTTGAACTTCACCTTGTATATCCAAACTGATAAGATGAATCCTAGTCAGTGAGCCTTACCCTTTACCATTAGTGAAATTGGTTGAAGCCTAAAGAGGCTTTGTTATAAAGAATACTTGGGTTAATTGAAGTGAAAGACTACTTGGGTTAAGCCGAAGAGGCTTGAGTTAAAGAATACTTATAACATGATAAAGTTATAGTGAAACTTGGTGGTGTGCCAAGAACTGGATGTGGTCTCGGGGTTGAAACTAACCAGTATAAAAACCTTTGTGTTTTTATCTCTCTCCTTTCAATCTTTTTTATATAATTGCTTTTGTGTTTAAAAGTTTATTAAAACATCTCCCTTAAACACTTTGATAAAATGTTTTTCTCTAAGTCTATTTTAAACAAGTTTTTTATATTGTCTTAAGAACAAACAAATCAAGGTCTTGTGAAAAAAATTGTGAAAAAGTTTTAAAACACAATTTACCCCCCTTCTTGTATTTCCCTATGTGCTACACACATTGAATTCATTAGAGGTATACTCTTTTCCACCATCTGATCTCAACATTTTAATCTTGCAGCCACTTTAAGACTCCACCATAGCTCTAAACTTTTTAAAGACATTGAAAGTTTGAGCTTTGCTTGACCAAAAATACACCCATATCATTGGTCAGATCATCAATAAACAAAATGAAGTATTTGTTTTGGCTTAAAGAAGGTGCACTCATAAGACCACATAAGTCAGTGTGAACAAGCTCTAATTTGTTCCTTTCCCTGTGACATTTGCTAATGATAAATACTTTTTATACATTTTCTCCAATCAACAAACATCACATAAATCATCAATACTTCTTATCACAGGCATGTCTCTCACCATATCATCAGTTTTTTCAGTGCACCCATATTAAGGGTCAATAACTTGATGGACCTTACCCTTTCATCACTTGCATAGCTTTCATTTAGTTCATCCCATATTTGTTTGGCTATTTCCAAATGCATAATGCTTGTAAATACGTCATCTATCAAAGCTGAATGCAGACATGAAACAACTTTCTCCTTCTTCATAGTCTTTTCCTTATGTTGCTTGATTTGAACTATTGTAAGATTAGTGCTCAATGATGGAACTTGCTTATCTTGATCTATATACTCCCATAAGTCAAAAGACTTTAAACATGATCTCATTTCGACAACCCATGTGTGATAATTTTCAATAGAATGAAAATTAAGGAACAATAAAGATAGCATTGTTCTCTAAAGCCATTTTATCACTTATCCATGTTTAATCTCTCCTCTCAATTTTTTTCGGACCCACAGCCTATAAGAACACAGCTCTGATACCAGTGTTAAATAAATACAGCTTATACCATAAAACTATAAAACAGAACCATAATAATGGGAAAAACATGAAAAGAAAAGAGAGACAGAGTAATTTTTGTTTTTACTGCATAACCATATTGTTTTGAATATTTCATTCATATTTGTGTGAAATACAAAAGGATGTAACATCTATACATCATTACCCATACTTGTTGTCAGCAAAAGGACATTACCCATTGTCATTAGGTGTACAAATTTCCCCAAAATTAGAACAAATCCATACCTACTTAACATAACATTACCCATTAAAATAAGTAAACATAATTACATCTGCAAAGTATTTTAAAAAAATTTTATAGGTCATTAGTTAACAATTACATTGAATTGTTTCTTGTACTTTCTACCTAACTATGTTGTAACAATAGGGTGTCGATACACAAAATTTGATAGAGATCAAGGAAGGCCTTCAAGAGAAAAAGGAAGAGCTAAGGAGAGGGAGAGTCTAATTGGGCTAGGAGGCCTAATAGCTAGGGCAAGAGCTAGGAAAATAAAGGACATCTTACTTGAAAAAGAGATCAACACGTACAAGCTTAAGCCCAAAAGTAGGAAAGAAGAGCTCAAGATGGTGCATTTGATTTAAGTGGAAGAAGGCCCAACCTAATGCACCAACTAGGGGCTTGCAACTTGGTTTTTTTTATTAGCTTTTATTTACGTGTTTGGATACTTTTTTATAATAAATGGGCTAGTTTAATACTAAATTAAAAGCCCAATTTCTAGTCCTAGTTTAGGTTTCTTTTAAGTTTAAAAATAAGTTGTAATTTGGGTCTTAAGCTTTCTTGGGCCTTTGCTTATGTTTTCTAGAATTAGGATTAGACTCTTTAGAATAAACTCTATAAATAGAGATGTAATCCCTCTCATTTGAGAGAGTTGAATAATATTGAGGTTTACTCATTTGTGAGTGTGAGTAGAGCATTGACTCCTCTTTGGGGTTCTTCGATTGAACCTTTCTTGGTTCTTATCAAAGGTTTCTATACCTTTGTGACAAATCTTCGCTAGACTTATCACTCTTTATAGAGTGTGGCGTCTTCTGCCGTTTTCTTTCCTTTCCACGTTTTTTTATTTTATCTATCTTCTTCCATTTTCTTGTCTTTTCTATTTTTGTCATGTTAATTCTCTTGCTACTATTTTTTTTTTGCGCCATTTACATTAATTCTCTTATTTGTTTGCACAAGTCTTATCTTCTACCTTTCTTCATTTTCTTTTATTCCTATAATTCTTGTTACAAGATAACCAACTCAAGGATGATTTGTAAAAACAATATGAATCCAATCAGGATCATATCAGAATTAGCCTAAATTCATTTGGTTCTACCATATCGAACTGAATAGGTATGAAAATTCTACCTAGACATTGTAGGTACCCACAAAAAATATTTGCAATGAGTAGGGTAAATATTCGCTCAATAAGGGTTTGAGGCCAGAGATTTACTCGCAAAATTTAATGGGAATGGGTGCAGGTGTAAGTACTATAGTACCCTACCCTCCCCCCTCCCCTACATATATATATATATATATACATATATTGAAAATATAAGTTCTAGTGTGTATTATAATATTAAAGATCTTGATTTTTTTTTTAAATAAAGATATTGCAAGAAGTACAAACAAAAAATAAGAGTTTAATTTATAAATATTGTTAGTGTAAAACATTTTTACATATATATCTAATAGGAATTCACCATACCATCGCATCATATTAATGAATAATATGATGTCATATAATAATAAAAATTTATTAGACATTTGTGTAAAAAAGTTCTGCATTGACATTGTATATAAATTAAATTCTAAAAATAATTCATACTTCATTAAAAATGTTAAATTTCATTAACAGATTATATTCTTTTTCAAATGCTTGCATTGATTCTAAAATATTATTGAAATACTTGTAATTATTGTTATTTATCATCATTGTTGAACGTACTTTTTTCTAAAGATAGATTAAATGAATTTTCCTTTTTATACATTGATAGTGAAAAGTTAGAAAAACTTAATTATACAAGTTTAATCGATAATTTGTAATTGATAAAAAAAATGAGATTTGACAAATTATATTAAATTAAATTTTGAATATAAATTTCATCTAAATCTTTAGATTTTTTGTCACGACTCTAAACTTAACTAAGGGGGTTGTATTGGATTGGGATTTTAAAAGATGTAGGAATATAATAACTTATAATATTTTTATAAAAAACTTTTATAATCAAGATTTTATAGTTTGAATTTTAATGGATTTATATCATAAGAATTTGTAAGATTTGAAAGGACTTAATTTATAGCTTTACAAGATTTGAAAGGACTTGATGAATTTTTCAAAAGCATTCAAAGTTACAAGAGTCAATAAAAAAAGAACAAAAAATGATAAGGTTTGGATAAAAAAAAAAACCAACACAATTTTTCTAATATCTTAATAGCTAATTGATTCTGATTTCATGTCCTACTAATTTTGTCAAAATAAAAACATTTGTTTTCTATTACATAAAACAAATTATTACCTATAGTCTAATTATTTCATTACCATCTGGGGCTCCTTTTAATACCCTAATCACATAACATGTCACAATACATAGTGCTTGCTTAGTATTGAAGAACTATCGATCCATAAACACATGCCATTGTTATCTAAATAACAGGGAGTGTCCAAGAACAAACAGATAAAGCACTTCACCATGAGAAGGGGAAAAAAGTTTGAATTTCCTAATAATTTTATAGGAGAAATGTAACAACTAGCCGCTTTTAGGATCGAAAACTATCCCCACAAAGGGCCTGTTTGATTAACTTCTCCATTAGTACTTATAGGAGAAAAAAATAAGAAGAAAAAATGAAATAAGCTTCTCCATAAGCTAAAATTAGCTTATGCATAAGTTAAAAGTTAGATTTTGAAGAAGTTAATATAAGAAAGTTTCTACAAATTAGCTTATGCATAAGCTAATTTTAGCTTATGGAGAAGCTAATTTCACTTTTTGTTCTTATTTTTTTCTCCCATAAGTACTTATAGAAAAGTTTTATCCAAACAGGCCCAAACCAACACAAGACTTTTCAACGTACTTTGTCCTCACTCACACACTTCCTAGGAAACTTCCCAAGAGGTTACCCATCCCAAAATTGCTCCAGATCAAGAACGCTTAACTATGAAGTTCTTAAGTGATAGGCTACCAAAAAGTAGATGCATCTTGTTGGTATAGGTAGCACTTATTAATTCCTTTAAGCTATCCTCAACTGTACAGTCCCATACTTGCACAACCTTTGGATCCCTCTCATTTCGATGTGTATTCGATTCATTCATGTACCCCTCCCGCTGAAAGCCTATCAAGAACTACTCCTTGTCTATGCCTTATCTCTTTTGTACCTGCGATCACTCCTTGCCCTCGTCAGCGTCTGAGATGTTACAAGAAAAATTCCTAATAATATTAGGAACATAAAGTTCACATAACTCACGTTGTAGAGCGCACTATTTTATTCAAAGCTGAAACGGAGTCCTATAATTTATGTTGGGATCAATGTGCAAGTGTGTGATTGGCATTGGTGATGCACGGATTTTTTTATGCGTTTTTGACATTGTCTTTCTAGTTATGTATACAATGAATTTATCCAAACAAGTTGATAAAGACAAATAGAAGTCTTTTACCTAATTACAAAGAAGGCGTGTAGGATTAGAAAAAAATGTATCAACATCCATACCACTTTCAACAATGAGAGAAGGAATTATGTCTGATGGGAAAAAGAAAAGTCTGGCAATGGTAGAAAAAGAAGGAATGAGGGAGTAGGAAAGTCCCAAGAGAGGGTGGGATTGTTGGATGGTGTAGTATTTATACATTCTACTAAAATGTCACACAAAATCCACTTTACAAAATAATCCATCAAAATTTGTATGTTTTTGAATACCAGAAGACTTTTTGTAAGTTGTAGAAAATCTTAATTGAATACCATCAGATTTTGTTCCTTTCTTAAATAAATCTTGATAGTCCTGACTAAATACCACAAGACTTATTTATATTATTAAAAAGTCTTGAATGAATACCACAAGACTTTTTTATTACAAAAAAGTCTTCTAAAATCTTTTAAAATCTCAATCCAATACATTCTCCTAAAGTGCGGGTAGCGAGTGCGGGTATAGGTATATAGGTATCCAATGGATATGGGAATGGGGATTAAAGTTGCTACTTGCATGAATATGGGATCAAGTATGGGTATTTTTTTTCAAATGTGGATACGGGAATAAGTACCTTACCTAGACTCTATCCATTACCATCCCTAGATCCGAGTATCTATTCCCTAGGACTTTCTCAACTTGATGTTAACTGGTTTAATTTATTCATATATAGAGTCCTTTAAAATTGTTTTCTTCTTTTTCCTTTTCTTTTTATTTCACATCCCATAAATCGTGTAATGCTTTTCGCAGAAAGGAATTCTTGTGAAATAGCGTGTCTCTATTTTCTATTATAAGACAACTATTTTATACTTAAAAGGAAATGGAAAGAAACAAAGATAGGGATATTGTTAAATTTATTACATAAAGAACGGTGCATAAATATTGTACGTAGTTGTTGTCACGTCCTGTTTAATTTGCATCAACTTGTATAGTTGGAAGAAAATTGTCAATTAAGTTTCCTTATTGATTGTGGACTCTATCTATCGAGTATAATCTAAAAATTCGCTAAAAATTTGTCTCGGATGAGACTGCTTGATAGTAGCTATCTTAGTTTGGAAACAAGATTATTGGTTAAGAGAGTTACATTTGACAAACGATCTTCTCAATCCTCTTGATCCTTTTCACCAACTCTAATGCGACCTTTCAGGTATTATTTGCATGCATAACAGTGCCAAACATGTTCTGAATAGGATTTGCAGCTATGATAATTGTTAATGCTGCTGAAATTTATGATGTACACCAGTATTTTTGTGATATGTAATTTATTTATGTCTTATGTAGTAGTTGGAGTATTTTCAGACTAAAGTACAAGGACCCATACGTTTTAGAGTGTTTTAAGGGTCTGTAATTGTGTTGTGCAGGTAGCCTATACTTGTTAGGTAGAAACTTGTTGTTCTGTTTTCTTGAAAAATATATGTATCAGAAACCACACTTTTGCTGTCATGAATGAAAGCCATTTACGTTTCTGATTTCCTAAAACTCTTTTGCTGCCAACAATTGGTATCAGAGCCTTTCTGATCTTGAGGGACCTGTGAGAGAACCCAAGAAAAGAGAGAAAACCAGAAACAGAGTAGAAGAAAACCAAGAAAACTCAACCTGTTTTCTTAATACCCAACCTTCTTGATGGCTTCCAACAATATTACACTACCAGCACCTCCTGTATTTACAGGAAAGAATTACGAAATCTGGGCTGTGAAGATGAGGGCTCAGCTGAGAGCTTATGATCTTTGGGAAGTGGTGGAAACTGGTGTTGAACCACCTCCCTTGGAAGAAAACCCCACTGTTGCTCAGATGAGATTTCACAGTGAGCAAGTTGCGAAAAGAGCCAAGGCTCTTACCGTCTTGCATTCAGCTGTGGATGATGATATTTTTATGAGAATCTCAAATTTAGATACAGCAAAGGAAGTTTGGGAGAAGCTTGAGGAGGAGTTCTTTGGAAATGAGAGGACCAAGCAAATGCAGGTTCTTAACCTCAAAAGAGAGTTTGAAGCCTTGAAGATGAATGAGGCTGAAAACATAAAGGACTTCATGACCAGGTTGATGAAAGTTGTAAATCAAATCAGATTGATGGGGGAAAAATTTCCAGACAGCAGAATTGTTGAAAAAGTCTTGGTGGTTCTACCTGAAAGGTTTGAATCCAAGATTTCTTCACTTGAAGAATCTAAGGATCTCTCCAAGATAAGCTTGACAGAGCTTATAAATGCTCTTCAAGCTCAAGAACAAAGAAGACTTCTTAGACAAGAGGGAGCAACAGAATCAGCCTTACAAGTGAGGCATAAAGGAAAGGGTCCAACAGTGAAAGGAGAAAAGAAGTTTGTTGGAGAGCATTCTGGAAAAGATTCAAAGAAGAAGGAAAAATTTCCAAAGTGTGGAATTTGTAAAAGAACTAGTCACAAGGAGAGTGATTGCTGGTACAAAGGGAAGACACCACCACCAATCAAATGCAGATACTGCAATCAAATTGGTCATATAGAGAGGTTTTGTAGGCAGAAACAACAGCAACAAAACCAACAAAATCAAACCCCTCAAAAGGCAAATGTCACTGAAACTGAAGATGATGAAGAGTTATTGTTCATGGCCAAGAATATAAGGAGTTTGGAGGATGAAAACACTTGGTTTATTGATAGTGGCTGCACTCAACACATGACAAGCAAACCAGAATTTTTTTTCTGAGTTGAAACCAGCTGAAGGATCAGTAAAGATTGGAAATGGAGACAACTTGCCATCACTGGTAAAGGAACTGTGGGAATTCATACTGCAACAGGTATCAAATGTATTTCTGATGTTCTTTTAGTGCCTGAACTTGATCAAAACCTGTTGAGTGTGGGTCAAATGATGCAAACTGGTTATTGCTTGTTATTTAAAGAAGGAAGTTGTATAGTCACTGATGTTGATGGTCATGAATTATTTGAAATAGAGATGAGAAAAAGAAGTTTTCCTATTAACTGGAATTTAATTACTGAACATGAGTGCAAAATTAGCAAGACTGAACTTGATTCTAAGCTATGGCACAAGAGATTTGGTCACTATAATTTGAAATCCATTCAGTTTGCTCAAAAACAAGAGTTGGTCAAAGATTTGCCTAACATTCAAGTATGTTTAGAAGTATGTGAAAGCTGTCAACTTGGTAAGCAACATAAATTGCCTTTTCCAAATTCAGCCACATGGAGAGCAAGTGAAAAGCTTGAGTTAGTTCACTCTGATGTTTGTGGACCTATGAAAACTACTTCATTGAATGGCAGCAAATATTTTATTCTCTTTATAGATGATTTTACAAGAATGACTTGGGTTTACTTTCTTAAGCAGAAATCTGAAGTTTTTTCTGTTTTTAAGAAATTTAAAGCCCTAGTTGAAGCTCAAAGTGGTTGTTTTTTGAAGAAACTTAGAACTGACAATGGGAAGGAGTATACTTCTGCAGAATTTAATGTGTTTTGTGATAATTTGGGAGTTGAGCACCAACTTACAGTGAGTTATTCACCCCAACAAAATGGAGTTGCAGAGAGAAAAAATAGATCAGTCCTTGAGATGGCTAGATGCATGATATTTGAGAAGAAATTGCCAAAGTCTTTTTGGGCAGAGGCTGTAAACACTGCTGTGTACCTCCAAAATAGACTTCCTACAAGGGCAGTACAAGGAATGACACCTATTGAGGCTTGGGGAGGCATTAAACCATCTATTAGACATCTAAAGGTGTTTGGTTCACCTTGCTACACTCATGTACCAGATGTGAAAAGAAGCAAATTGGATGAAAAGGCTGAAAAAGGAATTTTAATAGGCTATAGCTCAAAATCTAAGGGCTATAAGGTCTATGGAATTGATTCAAGAAAAGTTTTTGTTAGTAGAGATGTAAAGGTGGATGAAGATGCTTATTGGAATTGGGAGACTTCTCAAATGGAAAGGCATTCAGTTTTGCCTTCTTTAGAGAGCACAAATGAAGACCAAGAAGAAGAGGTTGATGATGATTTTGCTATAAGAGGCACTAGACCTCTTTCAGAAATTTATCATAGATGTAATGTTACTTTACTTGAACCTACCAGCTTTGAAGAAGCTAGTAAGGTTGAAGAGTGGAACCAAGCTATGAAGGAAGAGATGACCACCATTGAAGATAACAAGACATGGCAGCTGGTAGACAAACCAAAAGACAAGAATGTTATTGGAGTTAAATGGGTCTATAAGGTAAAATTGAATCCCAATGGATCCATCAACAAATACAAGGCTCGACTTGTTGTTAAAGGTTATGTTCAACAACTTGGGATTGACTACACAGAAACTTTTGCTCCGGTAGCAAGAATGGACACTATTCGCATTCTTATAGCTTTGGCAGCTCAAATGAAATGGAAAATCTGGCATTTAGATGTCAAATCTGCATTCTTGAATGGCAACCTTACTGAAGAAATTTATGTAGCTCAACCTGAAGGTTTTGCTGTGAAGAGGAGTGAAGACAAGGTGTATAAGCTTCATAAAGCTTTGTATGGGCTAAAACAGGCTCCTAGAGCTTGGTATAGCAGAATTGATAGCTACTTTTGCAGTCAAGGCTTCAGGAGGAGTGAAAATGATGCAACTCTTTATGTGAAAAGGTTGCTGGATGGTGGCTCTTTAATTGTTTCTTTGTATGTTGATGATTTGCTAGTGACAAGCAATAATCAACAAGAAGTGCAACAACTTATGGAGGAGATGCAAAATCAATTTCAGATGTCAAGCTTAGGAGAAATGAATTACTTTCTAGGCTTGGAAGTGCATCAATCTGAAGATGGAATTTTTCTGAATCAAGAAAAGTATGCTCATGAAGTTTTGAAGAAATTCAAAATGGAAAGTTGCAAATCTGTCCCTACTCCTTTGGTGCAGAATTTGAAACTCTTCAAGGAAGATGGAGCTGGAAAAATTGATGCTTCTCTTTATAGAAGTTTTATTGGAAGTCTACTTTATCTCACTTCATCCAGACCGGATCTTATGTATGCAGCTAGTTTACTCTCAAGATTTATGCAGAGTCCAAGTGAGACACATTTTGCAGCAGCAAAGAGGGTGCTTAGATACTTGAAGGGCACTACTCAATTTGGAATATGGTACAAGCCAAGTGAAAAAGGAAGTTTGATAGGCTATGTTGATAGTGATTGGGCTGGAAATCTTGATGACATGAAGAGCACTACTGGTTATGTTTTTTCTTTAGGTTCTGGCATGTTCTCTTGGAACTCAAGGAAGCAAGAAATTGTAGCTCAATCCACTGCTGAGGCAGAATATGTAGCAGCAGCTGCAGCAGCAAACCAAGCCATTTGGTTGAAGAAAATTCTATTTGATTTGGGAGTAGAGCAACTGGAAGCCACGAAGATTTTTTGTGATAGCAAATCAGCAATTGCCATTGCAGAAAATCCAGTTCAACATGGGAAGACTAAACATATTCAAGTGAAATTTCATGTTGTTCGTGAGGCTGTCAAGAATAGTGAGATCAAGCTAATTCATTGTTGTTCTGATCTTCAAGTTGCTGATATACTGACTAAAGCTCTTCCAAGAGCAAGATTTGAAAGACTTAGAGAACTACTTGGAGTGTCCATCAAAAATTTCAAGGAGGAGTGTTAATGCTGCTGAAATTTATGATGTACACCAGTATTTTTTGTGATATGTAATTTATTTATGTCTTATGTAGTAGTTGGAGTATTTTCAGACTAAAGTACAAGGACCCATACGTTTTAGAGTGTTTTAAGGGTCTGTAATTGTATTGTGCAGGTAGCCTATACCTGTTAGGTAGAAACTTGCTGTTCTGTTTTCTTGAAAAATATATGTATCAGAAACCACACTTTTGCTGTCATGAATGAAAGCCATTTACGTTTCTGATTTCCTAAAACTCTTTTGCTGCCAACAATAATAAGAGGAGTAAAATTTTGTAGTTGTTTGACTAGCAAAATAAGGAGGTCAAAGGAATTGAATGTCTTCGACACCATTCTAAAATTGTTCTAACAATGGATCTCATGAAAATACATAAATATAGATTTCAGCTTCTTGTTGAATCAGACAATCTAGCAACACTTAATTAACCAACAATATTCTTTCGTCCCTCTATATATAGCTTGCAACTTAGCCAATTGAATCCACAGAACAAACGCAAAGCAACAGTTTCAGTATCGACCATCTCATAGAATTTTTCTGATTTGTCAATTCATTAGCATCTTTTGTAGCAAAAGAGAAAAATGGGTGTTACCCTTCTTTCTTCTCTTAAATCTCCTTCTTTCTTTCTTTTCTCGTTGAGCATATTTTCTCCATATCAACTTGCACGAGCTGGCACTACCAGGCACTATCATTTCGATGTACTTACTCTCTTAAGAGACTCAGTTCCTCTGTTCTCTTGCAAACATTTTGATTCATAGACATAAATAGATTCATTCTACACTTACTTTCTCCTACCCCATTTGCTTTTCATCAAAGGTATTGGGTGACTAATGCAGATAAAGTATCAAAGTGTGACACGACTCTGCCACCCAAAGAGCATGGTGACAGTGAATGGACAATTCCCAGGACCCCGGATATTTCTAGAGAAGGGGATCATCTTCTTATCAAAGTGGTCAACCATGTGCAGAACAACATCTCCCTTCACTGGTATAAATAATACAGTTTCAAAAACTTTTATGTCAAGAAAGGAATTGGATATTATTTGTAAAATGAAGTTTCATGTGTCATAAACTTGGTTATCTTGCAAATAGGCATGGCATTAGACAGCTTCAAACTGGGTGGGCTGATGGACCTGTATACGTAACTCAGTGTCCCATTCAGACAGGTCAAAGCTGTGTCTACAATTTCACCATTGTTGGCCAGAGAGACACTCGTTTTTGGCATGCCCACATTTCGTGGTTAAGATCAACAGTGTATGGAACTCTTGTCATTCTTCCTAAGCGTGGGGTTCCATATCCTTTCACCAAACCATACAAGGAAGTTCCTATGATCTTTGGTAATGAGACTAATGACTAGTGAAAATGACATAGACACATATACCATGGTACAAAGTAGTAATCTTAAGTTGATATGTCATTATTAATTACTCTATTTGGTCTTTAATATAAGACACTATCTACAAGATATTAATAGTTCTTTTTATAAGGCTTTTTACAATTTTTATGAAGCATTTAATTTTTTTTTTCCATTATTTGTTCTTATTAAAGACTGTGAGTATCTCTGCCTTTATTTAATAGTGATACATAATGTATTTAGACTTTAATGTCTTCATGTCGCCTACAACAAGGTAATGATAATTAACAAGGGTAAAACTGATAGGTTATAATATTTTTTAAAAAAAACAATAAAACTAACTAATTTAACTATTTTTATTAATCTATGTAATTCTGTTATAAGTACCTTATATTAAGGACCAAAGGCAGTATAATTTTCAGGAGAATGGTGGAATTCTGATCCTGAGACAGTAATAGCACAAGCCTTGCAAACAGGTGGAGGTCCAAATGTCTCCAATTCCTACACTATTAATGGATATCGGGGCCGTTATATATCTGCTCTGCTAAAGGTATCAACTTCTATAAATGTTATTTCAAAACACCACACCTGTTCTGTGGATAAAATTGTGGAGAAAGAAGTTAAACTGATCAGTACTTAAAGAAACAAACATATAGATCACACAGAATTTTAAATGAGAGGAGTGCTAGCCACACACTCACTAATATACTCCTTCTAACACACTTCATTATTGGTTAAAATTTATTAAAAACTACAAAATAATGATTGAGGCTCATTAAATAAGAAGTGAGACCTACAAAATTTTATGATTTTCGATAAATTTTAACCAACGTGTTAAAAAATGTGTATTGCTAGCATTTCTCTTTTAAATGAACTTATCATTTTTTTTTATCTGCAAGTTTTGTCTTCATCAGACAGAAATTATATCAACTAAGACCAGATATTCTTATGTTTAATATAGAAGATTGGACTTTGGCAGATACATTCAAGCTGAAGATCAAGCCTGGGAAGACATAGCTTCTCCTTTTGATCAATGCTGCACTCAATGATGAACTCTTCTTCAGCATTGCAAATCACAGCCTCACAGTCATTAAAGTAGATGCCATTTATGTTAAACCATTTGAGACTAACACTATTCTCATAGCCCCTGGACAAACCACTAATGTTCTTCTCAAAACCAAATCCCATTACCCCAATGCAATCTTCTTCATGACTGCTAGGCCATATGTGACTAGCCTTGGGACTTTTGACAATCCACTGTTGCCGGTATCTTGGAATATGAAATTCCATCACACATTCTTCACTCAGCAACTTCCATGAGCAACCTCCCATTCTTTCAGCCCTCCCTCCCTGCTCTTAATGACACTTCCTTTGCAGCAACCTTCACCAACAAGCTCCGTGGCCTTGCAAGTTCACAGTTTCCTTGTGATGTCCCCCCAAAAGTTGATAAGCACTTTTTCTTCACCGTTGGTCTTGGAACGAGTCCCTGTCAGCATAATCAAACGTGCCAGGGACCTAATGGAACAATGTTTGCAGCATCGGTGAACAATGTGTCTTTCACATTCCCAACCATCTTCAAGCCTATTTCTTTGGGCAATCCAATGAAATTTACTCACCTGATTTTCCAATTAGCCCCTTGATGCCATTTAACTACACAGGTACCCCATCAAACAACACAATGGTGACCAATGGGACAGGACACCAACATTCTTGGTGCAGAAAGTCACCCTCTCCATTTGCATGGATCCAACTTCTTTTTGGTTGGCCAAGGTTTTGGTAACAATGATCTAAATAAGGATCCTGCAAACTTCAATCTTGTTGACCCAATTGAAAGGAACAAAGTGGGAGTACCTTCTGACAGATGGGGTGGCCATTCGTTTCTTAGCAGATAACCCAGGTTAGTCTCTTGTTATTTTATTGCTTTGCATGCAACCTTATGCTTATTTGATTTACTACTTTGTATACCATGTTATGATGGCTTACGATGTAATTCAACATTAATCATGTAAAATATCAAAGCTCATATTGTTCATTGCTTTGCTGATTTGGATTTTATTGAAAATTGGGCGTGCAGGGGTACGGTTCATGCATTGTCACTTGGAAATTCACACTAGATGGGGTTTGAAGATGGCATGCGTTGTCTTAGATGGAAAACTTCCCAATCAAAACTACTTCCACCACCACAAGATCTTCCCAAGTGTTAACTTTTATTCCTCAGAATTGCGTTCCTAATTATTTGAGTTTTTTTTTTAATTTTTTTTTCAGTTGTTGATATTTTTGGCCTTCTTCATGGCTCACACTGGTTGCTATTATTTGCATTGTTATTTAAGGGAGGCGGAGAACCATTAGGGTCAGTGTAGTGGTGGGAGTTTGAGTAATATGCATGAGATCATATTTTCTAACCTCAATGCAACCATTGTATATAAAAGAAAAAAAAAGAAAATTGAGGGAGGTAGGAGGATGGAATTTTATTAAGATTAATTAATTTTACATATTTGTCTATAAATTTTTTGAGAAAAGATAAATAATTTGAAAATGTTCAACACAAATAAGCACAAATTTGATGTGTAAATATTTTATTAGAAACTAATTTTTTACCCTCATTTCCACTTTGATTGGTTATCCATTCATAATTTCACAAATAACTATTCGTTGTTTATTGTCCGATTTTTTCCTTACTGCAACACTCAATTTTTGTATATTAATGTTTCATTTCCAAGAAGGCTATTTCATTTCACCCGTCAAAATTTTGGCATTCTCTCAATCGAATCAACATGAATTTCATAGACACGTACAGTATGTGTTTATATTTCCAATCAATTAAAAATTACTTTTGGTATGACTTTTAAAGTAATAATTATAAGAGAAAATAGGTTATGCACTACTGTCATTCAATCACAACCTACCATGTATGGTAAGTTTGTTAACTTTTATAATAATTACCTTAAAAGTCATACCAACAGTGATTTTTAATTGGTTGACAGTGTAAAAATTTTTATACTGACAGTGCATAGTCATTAAACTCTAATTATGAAAGTCAATAAATTTATTATACATGACAATTTGTGATTAAATAAAAACTAAAAAAACTTATTATTCATTAAAGTATTACTTGCAAATCAAAATTCATGGAAAAATCCACATTAATAAAGACAATTCAATTAGTATACTATTCAAAGTGAGCACTCAAAGATTTTTACTTTCTTTCTTTTATGAAAGAAAGATAAAGAAAAGAAAGTGAAAAGAAAGAACGTGGGAAAAAGAGAAAAAGAGTAGAAAATGTAAAAGATTATTTTGTAGTTTGATAAGAGAAAAAAGAGAAGGAAAAAATGCGAAGAAAGAAAGAAGTATATTTATAAAATAACATAAATAATCCTAGTAAAAATGAGATATAATAATTTTGTTTGTTTATATTATAATCATAAAGGTATAATAGTAATTTTTATCTTTTACTCTCCCTTTAATACAACTTTCTACTAGGAGTGGCAAATGGATGGTCGGATAAATTCTTAGTCAAACTATAATGAATTGGATAAAAATAATTCATTAATTCATTTTGAATCATTAAAAATTTATTTAAAAAATCTAATCCATCCACGATCCATCTAATAAAATTCAATCTAATCTATCCATTAACAATTTTTTAATGAATGGATATCTAATCTATCTGCAAAAATAATATATTTTAAAAATTAAATAATTTTTATTTGTAAAATATTCTCTCCCCTTTCTTTCTCCTCTCTCTCCTCTCTTTCTCTCTTCCCCCACTCTCTTTCTTTCTCTCTAAAAGTATTCTAAATGGCCATGCATGTTCAACATGAATATTTATCCAACACGACTATTATTTAAAAGTGTTCAGTTGTAGCATAAAAACTTTTGCTATGATCTTCATTTAAGGCTTAATACTTGAATTGTTATTTAGCATCCCTGCATGTACAATACACATATTCATAAACAATTCAAAGACATACCTGATGCAAATCAAAGCTATCACTCTCCGATACCTTGAGAAAAGTAGCTAGACAAGTAAGCTGCCAGAGTATTAGACCAAAAAAAAAATCAGAGAGAAATGCGAAATTGAATTGAATAGATAGGAATGCGAATCTGATTTTCTCTTAATTCAAACCAAAAGCCCTAAACACTACGTGTTTGGTTGCTGTTGATGAGAAACAATAAGAAATAAGAGAAAAGAAAATGAAATTAAGGTTCAACTTTTTTGAAAAATCAATTTAGAGTCTTTTTAATGGAAATCTGATTAGAAAAGAAAATATATTATTTTGAAAAAAAAATCTGATCAAACAAATCATCTGTCTCTTTATTTTTTTTATCCAATAGACTTTATTTTTTTGTTTAATGTAATCTAATGGATTTTTAAAAAATAGTGGATGGATCACCAACCATCCATAAAACTAAATGGATGGATTGGATCCAATACATTTTTTTTTTGTAATAGATGGATTGGATGGATTTACTTGTGGATGAATTAGATGAATGATGGATAAATGGATTGTTTTGCCACTCCTACTTTCTACCCAAATTGGAGAAAACAAATTTTGGTGTAGGACCCACAATTTATTTTCATATGTATCAAAGAAGAGAAAACTTTTTGTCAACCATGTTTTCTACCATGTGTGTTTCATTTCTCCGCTTTTATGTTGTTCCAAACGAAGTGTTAATTTTGCATCCTCATATATTTTATCTTTGTTTTTATATGAAGGTATATATTTTTCAGACCAATTCTCTGATGGACCATTTGGGTATGTGGTTTATCGTGGACCACTTCTTTTTACCGTTAGATTAATCTAATCTAACATGTTTCTACCTCCTTCCCTCCACACCAAATCAGCCCATCTTTTTGTTGGTGTTGGTGACCGTCCATCATGCAATGTCGCCGGAGGTAATTTCTTGTTGTGGGCCATTTTTTTTTTTCCTTTTTTGCTTCTTCTCTCTCCCTTTTCTTCTTCCCCTTTCCTTCTTTGGGTCTAGTTATAGGGGTTTGACTAGTTTGCAATTGCTACCTTGTTGGGATGCGCAAATCTGATGTGATGGGTGGCTTCATGAACCTCAGTAGGGCAATTGAAGAAGAAGGAGTCGAGGCGAGTAGAAGAGGCGCATGATTGAGGATTCAAATAGAGCAGGAGCGTGACTACGAATCTAGTGTGAGGGAGGCACGTGACTGTAGATTTGGTGCGAGGGAAGCGCACAGTTGTGGATTCAAGTGGGATCTTGAAGTGGTTGGGCACAGTGAAGCGCAGTTGGGAGGAAGGACATCGCCAATGAGAACAATGGCGTTGGCGGGTCGCTAGGAAGGAGACATTGCTAGTAGGAAAAGAGCTATGGAGGGAGGTTGAGGAAAGATAATCTAGTGTGGAAGGTGCCCCATAATAATGTGAGGATGAGATTAATCTAAAGGTTAAAAATTGTGGTGCATCATAAACCACGTGAAACAATGGTGCACTATAGAATTTGTCAATTTTTAAACAAAAGTTATAGTCCAAATCTATGTTTTAAGAACACTCATACTCATCCCCATTGTATTGCCATAATTGTCTTATAAATTATCGAGGATACTTTAAATTTAGTTCTTTAAAGCATTTTGGTGTTTCAAAAGTTCAACATGTCAACTTGGCCCTTAGATATGAAATCTTGATTATAGAAAGTTGGTAACTAGTTTTTTTTAAATTTTTATTGTATAGAATAAATGTTATTTTTATAAAATTAAAATTTATAACAAATGAATATTTTTAAATATATCAATTATATTATAATCAAAATTAATGATAAATAAATATCTTTAAATATATAAATTATATTTTAAATTTATAATAAGTAGATTAAATTATGATATAAGGTTATTTTTAACTATTAATAATTTTTTCATAAAATAATTATTAAAACTTAATTTAGAAATAGAGATAAAAAATGATAAATTAAAAGATATAGGCGGTTAAGAAGATCAATGTACAAATTAGATGGTAGTTTAAGGGATTGAGAGAGGAATTTTTTGGCCTAGTTATGGGGTAGTATGTGAAATATGCATTCAAAGGAGAGAAGAGGGGAAAAATATTGAAAATGGTTAATTAAAAAGTGAGGAGAGTAAGAGTTTTACTTTCCAAGTTGTGTATTTTAGTTTATAGTGTAAGGGTAGATTTAATCTTTGTAATTTTTTTTTTAATTTTGATTAAAGAAGTATTTTTATCATTGAAAGTATTTTTTATCCAAAAAGAAAAGTGTTTTTTTAAGGATTAAAACTAGTATAATATTTTTTTAATGACCATTTAATGTTTTAAAAATCTTGAAATTTTAGAGTTTGTTTGATACTCTTTTCAACTACTTTGTTTTTAAATCTGTTTTTTAAAATAATTCTACACTATTTAAAAATTAATTTGTCATCCAAAATCTATTAAATTTTAAAAATTATTTTTAAAAACTAAAAAATAAAAACAATGGGGAAATTTTTTTCATTTTTTTGTTAATTTCTTCAAGTATTTTGTTTACGTGTTCAGTGGATTAACTTTTAGAAAATAAACATGTGCTCAAGAAATAAACATTTATTTATTTATAATATATAAATCTTAAGCTACAAAATCATACATCTTCACGTCAATATACTCTTATTCGCCACGTTAGCGTATTTGCTCACATGTCAATGTCTCAAGAATTATATTTCCTATTACATCTCCTCTTTATTGACATAACCTCTCATTACCTATTTAGACCTAAATTAACTCATTTCTCTACTGATATTCCTTCTTTGCTCTCCTCTTCTTTGCTGGTATTCTTTCTCCGCTTTCCTGAATGTTCTAAAGTACATTTCAATGCAATTCTCATAAAAAATTTAATTCTCACCACAAATCTTGGTAAGTTTCTTCATCACCTATAATTTGAAGACCTTTTTGTTAAAAGAAACATTCTTTTCTTATTTGGGACACATGGAGATTATTGGTATTCCTTCTCTACTCTCCTAAAAAGAGGTATTCTTTGCTTGCAAATTTGGGACACATAAAAATTGTTGATATTCTTTCTTTGCTTTGGTGAATGTTCTAAAGCGCAATTTATGAAAGAAAAGAGAATAATCATGACCTTGTGTATTTGAAGATCATTAATGCCAAGATATGAAAATTTTGATGAAGACAAAGCCAACAAAAGACCCTCTGACAAAGACTAAAGACAAAGCCAGAAAAGGAAAAGCTAATTGAAGATCGAGCTAAAGAATTAAGATTAAAGTCAAAGGCTTAGGTATTTGTGTAAACACTTTGTATCCTAATCAATTCTAGCTCAAGTGATCCATTTAGGTGATTAACACCAAATTAAGTTTTCTAAAAGCAATTAAATGACTTATTTTTGAAAGAAAAGGCTTAGTAACATTAAAATCTCAAAATTAGGCTAAAAAGGGTTGGAGAATCAAGTCTCCCACGTGAGCTCAAGTCTTTCCAAGAAACTCAAGTTTCCCATGAAAGACTCGAGTTTATATGAAGAAAACTTACTAAAACTTGAGTGTCTAATTGAAAGACTCAAGTTTCTCGCAAAAGACTCGAGTCACAAAAGAATGACACAAGTCTCAACAGCAAAAATGAAATTTGCGAAAAAGATTAATTTTAAATCAATTTTATATATTTTATATTATCAAAATCTAATCTTTTAGGATATGAACTTACTTTATTTCATTCCTATTAATCACTGTATAAACAAAGTTTTTCATTAAACAAAATAACCAAGAGAGATAATTAGAATTGGATAATCAATGGCTATTCTTGGTTGAGAAAGAGAGTTTTAGAGCTTCAAATTGTGCTATCCTCACTATTGAGAGTGAATCATTACTTTGATTTTCCTTTTGTATTCAAAAATGGTTGTCCCTTGAATGGTTGATTTGAGAGATATAAAGGCTTCCTAGGTGGGGTTGTCAAGCTAGGTTTCCTTGAAAGTAAAAGGTATGCTATTATATTCTCTACTTCACTAGTGTGTGATCCCTAGTGGGAGTGTTCAGAGAAGAACTTCCTGAGTGGGATTGTCAAAGTGGGTTTCCTTGAGTGTAAAAAGCTTACTACTTAGTAATACTTTGATCTAGTAGAAAACTCAAGCACAACTTGGTTGGACATAGGTCACATTTGTGGCTGAACTAGTATAAATATTGACACACTCTCTTCTATCCCTAAACTCTTTAATTGCTTTATTTACTTATTTTATGTTTCAAATTATTGATTAATTTAAGGTTTGGATATTTTCTCTTCATCTTTCTTCATATTTATCCTTCGTGATTAAGAATTGGGGTGCGAAAAAAAGTTGAAAAAAAACTCAATTCACCCCCTCTTAAGTTATAAAGGCCACTTGGTTAACACAATTCTCATAAAAAATCTTTGTAAGTTTCTTGCTAACCCATAATAGGTGGTATTCCTTTTCCCTTCTCGATCCGCTTTTGTGAATGTTCTAAAGTACCAACAATTCTAAAACTCTCA
Source organism: Spatholobus suberectus (assembly GCA_004329165.1). Classification (NCBI taxonomy): domain Eukaryota; kingdom Viridiplantae; phylum Streptophyta; class Magnoliopsida; order Fabales; family Fabaceae; genus Spatholobus; species Spatholobus suberectus. The sequence continues at coordinate 46,828,925 of CM014732.1, forward strand.
TTAGAAAAATTTGGTAAGATCTTTTTTCATGTATTCTTTTTTGATATAAAAAAATTTGCAAATGTTTTAAATTGCACTCTTTATTAGAAAAGGAAAATCTAACCAAGAGATTTTCACAAAGAAATTATGACCAAATATCAATTATTTTTTTAATTTATTTTGACCAAAAATTATTCTTTCTTTTTATATCAATTTGTATTATGCATAATTTAGTTTATAATTTATATCAATTTCTATCATTCATAATTTTTTATACCAGAAAATCATATCAATTAAAACAATTTAATTTATAATTTAAGCAATCTTACGTATAATTTGTCCCACTTATTATTTTGCATTAATTGTGCGCAATTATTATAATTTATGCATAATTATTTAAATTTACATTAAATTAGCCGTCATATATTTTCTACTTTTAAAATATAATAATGACACTAATTGTCATTTTGAATTCAAAAGAAATATACTTCAATCTTCATAGTATAGTATTCCCTTACATTTAATAACTAATATTTTAAAAATTTATAAGAAAGTTAAATTTAATCCAACAACTCCAAGAATATATATTGTAATAAGAAACTTCTATTTCAATTTCTAACATACAAAGCAATATATATTTTTTATAAAACATGTATATTTTCATGTATGAATTACATATTGTGTTTGTTTTTTGATTATTCTATCAAAACTTTCTTTTTCAAAGCCATCTTATTCAATGTAGCCGATAAAGGCGTGTGTCGTAAATTGAAATTGTATTTAATAATTTTATTAATTTGAAATTGTATTTAATTAGTAGTTATATATTAATGATGTTATTAATTTGTAATTAAGAGTCTGAATTTGATTAAAATACCAGTTATAGAAACATAAAAATAGTATGTATTTATTATTAATTATAAACAATAAAAAGTAAATTATTTTGTCAAAACTTAAAAATCTAGCCTTATATATGAATTGAATTTGTCAATAAAGTCTTACATATTTGAAAGGCTTAAATATGTTTTTAGTTCCTATAAAATGAGCAAATTTTGATTTTTGTTATGGGGGTTAGTTGGACGCTAAGCCCTAAGTCGGTCTACTCAACCCTAAGTTGGCCTACACCACCTCCTATCTCGGTTAACATATTCACATGTATTGCAGATGGTATTGCCTTATCCATCCTAGTCAGGGTTTTATGCCTACCCCGACATGGCATAATAACCCCTAACGGCAAGGAAAATGCTTAATGAGGCACCCAAACGCATGCTGCCACGTGGCACCAAAGTTTAATGATATTTTGCTCCAAAACACTCTATATAAAGGGCTCCACACCTATCAAGTACAGGTTCTCTCTCATTCTTACTCACTTGTATGCCCTTATTAACTTAAGCATCGGAGTCTTTATAGGTGCTACCATTGGAGATGTTTGTGACTATTGTGGGAGCTCACCGGAGGTCTTTCCTCGTGTTCACCATACAACATTGGCGTCGTCTGTGGGAATCATTTTCTAATTTTCTTTCCACTCTTCATTGTTTGGAAAATCGTTCGTGATAGTTAGCTTGAGAAATCGTAAGTCTTTTGTGGCACCATCGCTACTGAAGCTTCTACCACCACCGCCTGGGGATGGTGAAGCCGCTTCCGTCACGCTTGAAGCGATCCTTGAGGTGAATGGTGTTCTGGCATTGTCTGTCACTATCGCTGATCACGCTAGGCTACTATAGCAGTAGAAAGAGACGTTGAAGGAGCGGGAAAGGATCATTGCGAAACTTCGAGCTAAGAGGGAGAATAAGAAAATCATGGAAAATAGTTATGACCACACTGAGTGCAACCAAGTCACGGTGCGCATGAGGTACACGATGCGCACATGGCTCTTGGTGTTCGAATTGGCAATGTGGTATAAAAGAGCTTCTGCCTCACTAACATGCAAAGCGTTCTTGCTTTCGCTAAAGGGAATGGCGTTGAAATGGTTTCAGTCTTTGGAGCCAAGACTCGTAGATGGCACTGAAGGAGAAGTTTAGGACTGCTTTTGTGACTAGCAAAGCTAGACCTAGGTTATGGGTCTAAAATAGTACAGGAATAGATTACGGGTGCAGACAATCCCCTTTCTGTTACACAAATTCTCAAAAGCTATGATGAAGGCCCAAGAATTGGGGTGAAGTTGTGAAGGAGCTACATTGAGGAAATTTAAAATAGACATTTGAAAGTCGGTAAAAGGGAATCTAACCCCGAGGTGCTCAACGAAAGTTAGATACATAAGTAGAAAGTCAAGGTATAAATAACCAGTTGCTGTGACCGCAGTCTTGTCTAAGGGAGTCCCCATATTTTCTTTGGGAACTTGAGTACATATCTTGCTGTCATCGCCTGGTGCCACTATATCAAAAGTCATGCCACTATCATGTCGGCTCAACTCCAGATAGCCTGACAATGCATCCAACACTTCTTGGTTGAAGCAGGATCAAGTTCCAGCAACATCCTTGTCTACCCAATCTACGTTGAGATTTGCTGCCTCATAGTATGCTTTTGGAGTCGTTTCCACGTTTCTTACTGTTTTCCCCATCTCCTTGTCAAAAACACTCGAAGAAGGGTCAGATGTTACCAGCTTAGTAACTTGGTCAAATGGAGCTTCGGCACAGCCAATATAGCCACCACGGATGTGTTTCTTGGAGCAAACGGAATCCTCATCAAATTAGGAAATTCTACCCAAGACTTAGCGTACTTCAAGACTTCGTCGAGACCATATGGCATCCCCATCGACTTCAGATGACTTTAGAACTTATCAAGAACTTTTGGGCATAGGGTGATTTCTGGTGGAGGTGGTTCTTTGGGGTCGACCGTCATTGGGCGCTCATCTCTCCTCCTTAACCTACCCTCATTACCCCGGATGGCCGCCTTCCCACAAGGAGTGATACGAGCAACTGAAGAACCGACACGGCCCCCGACGCCCCCATGACACACAGAGGACCTTCACTGGTTAGCAGACTGAGACAAAGGGAGGGTCGGAGACCTGAATAACCAATTAGCAGTAAAGCCCACCGGAGGCCGTCGCATGAAGAAGATGGAGCATTGCGTCTACGTGAATCCATCTCCGACGAAACAAAACAAAGAAGGATATATATATATATATATATATATACGCACGATGCAACGTAAAGAAAGACTCAATAAAGATGAAAGACAAAAGTGAGGATATTACCTTAAGTTGAAGTGTAAACAAGTACCGAAAGATTGAACAAGGTTGACAGATAATACCAAAGCTTTCGTCAGAGAGAGATTGCAAAGTAAATAGAGAGTTCTTGTTAAGGAAGGAAGCGAAGGTACAATAAAAATAAAAACACAACGAATGAAATAACAGTACAAAATCCATGGGCCCATATCCTTATGGGGCCCAAATCCATCAAAATTTAAAAACAAGTTTAAAAATTCACTTAACTGCCTAAATCTCTTGAAGTTTGAGGGATCATGAAATTCAAGGTTTTGAATCATTACACATTTAATGTACCTCGATTTTCTTGAAAATGCAGCAAAGCTGTCTAGAAGAGATGAAAAGATGCAGGCTGGAGCATTCGATCTCAGATAACCTTAAGCCGACAATGCATCTGCCAAAGCATTACTAGCTTATGGGCAACATCATCCCAGAAGTTGCTCCAAACTCGTAAGCCGACGATGCTTCTTCCAAGCATCACCGGCTTGGGGACAACTATTCTGGGGGTTACTCGGATGCTAAGCCTAAGTCGGTCTACTTAGCCCTAAGTCGACCTACACCACCTTCTATCCCGGTTAACATATCCACATGTATCCCGAATGATATTGCCTTATCCATCCCAGTCAAAGTTTTACACCTACCCCGGTATGGCATGAAAAATACCTAACAAATGCTTAATGAGGCACCCAAACGCATGCTGCCACGTGGTACCTAAGCTTAACAGCATTTTCCTCTAAAACACTCTATTTAAAGGGCTCCACACCTATCAGGTAGAGACTCTCTCTTATTCTTACTCACTTTTATGCCCTTACTAACTTAAGCATTGGAGTCCTTGCAGGTGCCACCACCGGAAACATCTGCAACCATTGTGCGAGCTCACCGAAGGTTTTTCCTCGTGTTCACCACACAAAAATTTTAGTTCCTATAAAATTTTTTTCTTTGTTTTTCATCCCTCTAAAATTTGAAATTATTGTTTTTGTTTCTTGTAAAATGAATGAATTTTGTTTTTGGTCCCTGTAAAACATTTTTCTTTGATTTTCATCCTTCTAAAATATGAAATCATTACTTTTGGTCCCTAACATTCATTTTAAGGTAAATAAATAACATTTATATTAGGGATCTAGAAAATATTTTAGAAGCGTCACAGGCTAGCATCGTACCACAAACACTAGTGAATGTCACCTAGGATGGTGTTCGTCCCTTTGGCAAGCATACCAAGTCACACAAGTCATCAAATGATGAGTAGAGTATCGTTCCCTCAAAGACTCACGTAATACAAAGCAATATGATATAAATTTATAATATTTAAGACTTAATTAGTACCACTTGATGAGATATACTAAAAAGGAACACTTTTTATAAAACTAAAACTTAATAAAATAAAGCTAAAACTAACTTAGAACTGTTTTTAGGTTTTGGAATGGAATTAAATGCTGAAAGTTTTAGTTTTTATCACAATGACAAGGTTGTTAGGGTTAGATTCCACCAAACTTCACTCTCTTTTGCCATTAAAACAAAACAACATCTTGAACTTCCATATTAACATCAATCAACAATATTACTCTTACTTTAATTCCTTAAATGAAAGAGCCTAAGTTTCTTTACTAAGAGTCAATCCCTTGAACACTTAATAAAGCAACTTAATTACTTTAACCTTTGTGACTAAAAAGATGATCAACAAGTCAAGGACTATCCTAGCCTCAAGATTTGTTGAGTGTTTACTCCAATTCATAGCATTGAAAGCAATTTCCAACAACATTCAAACTAAAAGAAACAAGCTATGGTTGATCAATCCACAACAAGCATTAAGCATAGAACTAAAATACTAATATGAAGAACAAATATACATTCATTACTCAAAATAAATACAAAAGAGTTGAGTTTGGTTACATCTAACCCCAACAAGGAGGAATTTAGCTACTCACTATCATTTGTAACATCAAAATAGACTTTGAAATGTAGAACATGAAAATTTCCAACCTTGAGAGAGTTTGGAGAATAATGGAACAGTGTCTCCTCATGGAAATCTTCTTCTCCCTAAAAAGATAGCCTTTCCCCTTTATATCTCGTTGACCAATTTCTTGTCCTTCAAAAATGGGCCTTTAATAAATGCCACATTCGCTAAACGATCCATAACTTGCTGAGTGAGTTAACCATGTAGATACCTTCTAGTCTGGATTCGCTGAGCAAGCCAAGGACTTGCTAAGTGAATCCATGGCAGGGAGTCTCATCCTGAATGCTCCAAATCGTTAGGCGAGGGATAATTCACTGAGCGAATGTCCACTTACTACAATGGATCTTCTATCTTTCAATTTTTTCTAATCCTTTTGTGCTATCTTCATTATTTCCTGCAAAACTAAGTGATAGAGGCCTCAGAGGGACTTAACTATCTTGTTAATTATCTTTTAGGACGTTTTGTTATTGGGCCTTGTTGGGCTTCTTGTAGATCTTGTATATGCACTTAAGTGTTGTTTAATTAGATGCTATATGGACTTTAGTTATTTGCTAGCTAATGTTTTAGTTTGCTTTGTTTGGGTTTGGTTCTACTATGAATAGTATTAGGCCTTTTTAGTTGTTTGAGCCTTTTTATTAGTTGTAGTATAAATAGGTCTCTAAGACCAAGACTACTTTGTAAAAAACTTTTGATCATTTTTGTGAATGTGATTAGCTTTGTGCTAATTGAGTGAGCACTGCTTCTCTTGATTTTTGTCTTGAACCTTTAGATTCTTATCAAAGAATTCCATTCTTTGTGGCGAATCCTTCTCAACTTATCAATCTTCAGATTATGGCGTCGTTCTTATCCATTTCTTATCTTTTCCGCTTTTTCTTTCCTTTAATTTTGGTTTCGATCTTAATACTTTTGGTGCTGAATTTTGTGATCCACTTTGGCGATTTATCATTTTGTATCAGAGCTAATTTGTCAGTATCAATTAGAATTGGATTCGTGATCCCGCCCGGCGACCTATACGACCCGCCGGGCGAGTGCGACTGTTACACCAATTTCGATCAACGATTTCGCTATTAGATTTGTGCTTTCTGGTTCATGACTGCCGGGCGGCCTCCATAACCCGCTGGGCGAGTGCGACATCGATGTTGCAAATCCAGTACATTTGTGAGTCTTCTTGCATAATTCTTGTGTCTTACTGTTTTTGTTTGTGTTCATTTAGTCTTATTTGAGTTGATCTCTTCTTAATTCGTCTAATTTTGTGTCAATTCTATATAATTTGGCTCTTGGTGTTCTTCTTTTGTTCATGTGTAGATCTACATTTTGATCCATTTAATTCCATGTTAGTTGATGTTTTGGTGTTAGATCTATACTTCTTGTGAATTGTTTTACATCTAGATACTTGATTTGAGGTGAAATTTAGTTGATTGGGGATTTAGATTGAATTTTGGAGTTTTGAATTTTGAAATTGGAGAAGAACATTCAAAGTGTTCTTCATATGTTCTTGAGTTTTTAGTGGTAGAACACTTGTTTGATATTAAAAATTTTGTTTGGAGGAAGTTGGGGCATTTTTACAAATTAAAAAAAATTGAAGGTCAAAAAAGAAAATATTCAAGGACCAATTAGCAATTATACAAGGGCAAAAGTGAAATACAAAAAAAATATAGGGGTCCAAGTGCAATTATAAAAAGATTGGGGCCAAATTGTAAAAAAAATTGTTAAAAAAAAATTGGCCATGTATAAAAAAAAAAGCCTGCCCTCTTTGGTGAGCCAACTCTCATAGTGATATTATTTTTCTTTTATATAGTTTTGACTTCATTTTGGTCGGGGGAATACACTTGTTCTTTATTTTTTTTCCTAGGTTGTTCTTTGTCTTTGTCATTGAGTCTTCTTCTTGTCTTACTTGACATTCTTTTGAGTAAACTTTCATTTCATTTTAGCTTTTATTGCTTATCTTTAAAATTTTCTTAGTTTTGTCTAGAGTATTTCTATTCTTGGCCTCTTAAGTTGAGCTTGACATTTGTGACATATTTCACATTGAATACTTTCTTTATTTGAACTTGGAGGTTCTTTGTAAGAGCTAAAGAGGAACAAGAGTGGAAAAAAGGTAAGTGTGCACATTATAGAAAAAGCCTTTAAAGAGAGAAACACGATTGAACTTTGAGTGTAAACACTTAGTTGAGTGCTAAGGTCCAATTTTTCTATTATTTGTAGTAACCTTTTCTTATAGGTATAGAGGGTGTGAAGGAGAAAATTCCAAAATTTCAAGGTAGTTGTGATCCGGAGGTTTATCTTGAATGGGAAATGAAAGTGGAGCAAGTCTTTGCATGCTTTGATTATAGTAATGAAAAGAAGATTAGATTGGTTTCATTGGAATTTGAAGGATATGCATTAGCATGGTGGAATCAAATGAAAAAAGACATTGATTGGGGAAGGAGACCAATGATCTATACTTGGCAAAACATGAAAAAGTTGTTGAGAAGTATATTTTTGCCATCTATTCATGGGAGAGACCTTCAAGACAAGCTACAAAGACTTACTCAAGGAAGCAAGAGTGTTGATGAGTATTACAAAGAGATGAAAATGGCTATGATGAAAGTCAATGTGCAAGAGAAGGGTGAAACCATCATGGCAAGGTTTTTATATAGGCTTAATAGAAACATCCAAGTGAAGTTGCAACACTATGAGTGCTTGGAGGACCTAGTGCACCATGCCAACAAGGTGGAGAGACAACTTGAGAGGAAGCATTCCTACAAGAAGACCTATCACTATGATTCTTCTAGTGGTAAGGACAAGTCCAAGAAGAAGGGATCTTTCTCACCTAAGCAACAAGGTTTAAAGTCTCCAAGTGGTAAATATGTTCCTAACCCTAGTACTCTTTCTACTTCTAAAAGTAGTTCAACTAATTTTTCAAATGCTTGGGTAAAGGACATAGTGCATTACATTGTCCAAACAAGACAACCATGGTCTTGAGGGACAAAGGGGTTGTCACTAGTGAGTTATCTTCTACTAGCTTATCTAATACCTCTAGTGATGATTATAGTGAATGTGGTACTAAACTTTTAGATGGGGAATTGATGATGTGTAGGAGGTTGTTGGATATTCAATGTAAGGATAATGATAGGGTTTAAGGGGAAAACATGTTTCAAACTAGATGCATGGTTTTGGGAAATTTGTGCTCTTTGATTATTGATGGGGGGTAATTGTATTAATGTGGCTAACACTAGGTTGGTTAGCAAACTAAACCTTAAAACCACCCCGCACCCTAAACCTTATTGCTTGAAATGGCTAGGTGATGAAAGAGAGTTGGTTGTTGATCAACAAGTGTTGGTGAGTTTTACAATTGAAAAATATAAAGATGATGTGTTGTGTGATTTAGTTTCCATGGAAGTTGGACATATTTTGTTAGGTAGACCTTGGCATGTTGAAAGAAATGTAACTCACCATGGCAAGACTAATAAGATCACTTTTGTACATGAAGGTCATAAGATCAAACTTGCATCACTTTCACCTAAGGAAGCAAGTGAAGATCACATTAAGTTGAGAAAGAAGATAGAACAAGAAAGAAAATAGGTAAAAGAAAAAGAGATGAGAGAAAAGGAAATGAGAGAAAAAGAGTTCAGAGAAGAAGAGATGGAGGTAAGGGAAATGATTAAAGAAGAGAGTGAAAATGAGAAAGCAAAAGATAAAGAAAGATATAATTGTTCTTGTTTTTACTCTAACTCTTTGTTTGTTTATGAAGATTCTCTTGTGAAAGGACTTGAAGAAAAGCTTCCTAAGGAAGAATGCAAATATTTATACTCTAACCCCTTGTTTGGAAGTGATGTTTCTCTTGTACAAGAAAGTGAAGAGGAGTCCTTAAAGGAGGAATGTAAAACTCTTACTCTTTCCTCTAACTTGGATGTTGGACTTAATTCTTCTTGTAAATTTGATTGTGCATCTAACCATATTAATTCTTTTGTTTTGATGCCCAAGGAAGAATTGTACATAAAAGATCAATGGGCAAGGCAATTTGGAGAGGAGGTGGATGCACATGAGGAACAAGCCAACCCTTGGGAGAATAAAAATTGGAGCCAAAGTGTTTCTAAACCTTGTGTTTTCCTTGATGTGTTAATTCAAGATGGTTTCAATTTGCATAATGTTTGTGATTTATTGATACACATCATTTGAAATTGCATAGTTATAATGAAACTTCTTCCATATGTGTTGTTGTTTGTGGAAAGATCAAGAAAAATGAGTTCTATAGGCATGGAGCTTGTATACTTAAGCATGAACCATTTTGTGTACCTATGATGTCATTACATGGTCTTTTAATTAGAGGAACTCATGTTGAGAGTTTAAAATGGCATGTAGTTCATGGTTTGTCTAACTTTTTGTTCATTCTTATTTCTTTTTGGATGCATTTCATTTTAGTGTTGTTTGATGATTTCCTTGTGCTTGTATTTGATCTAGGAGGATGGATATATAAGCATATAAATAATAAGAGATTTTCCCTTTCAAGGGATTTAAGTCTTCATAAATGTAGGATTTCTTATTCTGTTGAAAACTAATACTTGCTTTGTTTTTTCCATGTAGGAATAAAGGAGCTAAATTTGTGGACGAATTTCTTCCAAGAAGGAAGGGATGATAGAGGTCTCGAAGGGGCTTAGCTATCTTATTAATTGTCTTTTAGGACATGTTGTTATTGGGCCTTGTTAGGCTTCTTGTAGATCTTGTATATGCACCTAAGTGTTGTTTAATTAGATGCTATGTGGACTTTAGTTATTTGCTAGCTAATGTTTTAGTTTGCTTTGTTTGGGTTTGGGCCTACTATGAATTATATTGGGCCTTTTTATTAGTTGTAGTATAAATAGGCCTCTAAGACCACTTTGTAAAAAACTTTTGATCATTTTTGTGAATGTGATTAGCTTTGTGCTAATTGAGTGAGCATTGCTCCTCTTGGTTTTGCCTTGAACCTTTAGATTCTTATCAAAGAATTCTATTTTTTGTGGCAAATCCTCGTCGACTTATCAATCTTCGGATTGTGGCGTCGTTCTTATCCATTTCTTATCTTTTCCGCTTTTTCTTTCCTTCAATTTTGGTTTCAATCTTAATACTTTTGGTGCTGAATTTTGTGATCCATTTTGGGAATTTATCACTAAGCAAAATTCAAATGCAACATTCTAAAATAGTTAGCCCTAGAAATTAGATTATCCATAATTCTGCCTAAAAAGTGATCAAACATAGTTCTAAATAAGGAAAAATATGGATAATTTGTCTAAATTTGAGCCCGTATGAAGAGTGTTTATGACAATTATTGAACTCCTCCAAACTTAGAACTTGTCCTCAAGCAAAAGTCAACACTAAAAGTAACTAAGAACAACAACACAAACAATTGCTGAACCACTTGCAAATGGTTTGAAATAAATCACATCTAACATATCCCTGAGTATTCATTTCCACCAAATTTCTACACATGCATTGAACAATGTTCAATTAAACAACATGGTGCCCACAATAGAACTATAGTAGGGATGTAATAGCTAACTTTCAAAGGCATCATAAGCATGGGAATCCATCATCAGAATATTCAAAGAATGCTTCCTCACTAGCTAGTGTTTCTTTCTCATGCACTCATTGTAACCATGCAATCAAATTTGTTTTTCATCTACAACAATCCACAACATCACATATAATTGCATAGATCACTAAGGTCTTTAACAGGGTTGTAATGTGGCTGGGCTACAAAAAAAATGGTTTTTCAGGATGATAAAGTAACACCATGAGAATAGGAAAGCAACAAACATTGATCCACATTCTTTGCTTAATGTCTCCATTTCTCATCACATTTCCTAAACACTTTGATCAATTTATTCAAGCATATGAGGAATCACCACTTGACTTTCATTATATATATATATATATATATATATATATATATATATAAGGAATAATTATTTTTGATGTCACTTTAGTGATTCCTATTTCTCATTATAGCACAACCTTGCTTTTGATATCTTTTCCTTATTGGTTAGTGTTTACCAACTTCCCCCAAACTTATTTGAAACCCAAGTGTGAAACTATTGCTCTCCTATCCCTAAGGTGTAGTTAGTAGTTAGTGTCTTTCAATTTTTAGCTTAAGGATTACAAAAGCATGAATTTTTCTTTCAACTCAAAAGGGTTTACAAGGGATGAATTAATTGTTGATTAGCCATTTGGTCAAGTGATGGAAACCTAGGAGGCCCAAGTTGATTGAGACCTTAGAGGCCCAAAAGGATATCCAAAGTAGAGCAAATCTTAAAGAAGAACTACAAGGACTTGGGGAACCATGACAAGATTAAGAAATAAGAAGACTAAGAAAGCTACTTTGGATCAAACAAAAAATTGAACAACTTATTCTCAGTCAAGTTAAATTTAGAAGGAGAAGCACTTAAGTTGATCCAAGTAGTCCAAGTTGATGAAGAGTCCAATGTGGAGAAGACTTTGATTAGCTATCACTGTATAATTGGACCTTTAGTTTTCTATTTCACTTATTTTTGTAATTGGGCCTATTCTTTGGGCTTAAGGGTTAGCCTCTTACTTCATAATTAGAGTTAGCCTCCTTGTGTGAGTATCACCGTAGAATAAACTCTATAAATAGAGATGTAATCCCTCTCATGGACAGAGTTGAATAATATTGAGGTTTACTCATTTGTAAGTGTGAGTAGAGCATTGGCTCCTTTTTGGGGTTCTTAGATTGAACCTTTCTTGGTTCTTATCAAAGGTTTCTATACCTTTGTGGTGAATCTTCGCTTGGCTTATCACTCTCTATAGAGTGTGGCGCCTTCTGCCATCTCCTTTCCTTTTTCCGTCTTTTTATTTTTAATTCATATACTTGTCATTTCTTTTCCATTCTCTTTTCAATTTTAGTGTCATTACTTCAAACTTTATTCTTTGTGCTATTTCATCTTCTTATTTTGTCTATACTTCGTTAAACAAGATAATCAACTTAAAGGAAGATCCGTAAACACAATATGATTCCCATCAGGATCATATCATCAAGTGAGTTAAATTTTTACAACAAGAAATGCCTTGCTCCTTTCTATACAATTATGTGCAAAAGTGAAAACTAGAATCAAGCAAAACCAATGCACGCATCACAATGATGCCATTCAACAAAATTTTGAATTGACTTGTATAACTCATATGGTTAATAAGTCGCATTCAATGATTTTCCATTAACTTCATGCCATGATTGAAGTAAAAATAGAAAAGTGTATGTTGTATCCAAGCTATACTAACCATGAGTTCAATCCATATTGTATTCTCAAGTATTCGCTAATCGCAATTAATCAAAAATATTTTTGATTTTGCAGAAATATCATAAATATGAGCAGGTGTGATTTATGAAAACCAAAGCGAGTATTTTAGCACAAGCTAACACATAAACCTCACCAAAAACACACATCAAAACAATAGTATTCAGATTGCATAAAATAAAGTGCGAAAAGTAAAATGTGGTCCTACATGGAACATCAAACATTGAATTCCTCCTTTTGCAGCATCCAATCCCTTTCCCAATGGCTTCCACCATCTACCTTTCCATGCCCCCAAATTATTGAAGAAGCAAGAAGAAGAATTGTTCTTGCCCCCAAAAAGCATTACTAATGTTTTGATGATTTAGCCTCTTGATAAGTGAAGTTATATTGTGTGGTTATATGTGTGTGTGGCTGAGTGTCGTGCATGATTAATCTTTATCTTTGATGATTTAATGGTGATGAGCTCTAAATCTAAGATTTAATGGATTGACAAGTGATAACATGTTTTCATATACTTAAAATTGAATCCAAGATGAAATAGATATTTAAAATATGGTTTTAGTTTGATAAAAGATGATAGCTTTATGTTAAAGTTCTTAAATGATTCAATCTTGTGTTTGGAAATAATTTAATCTATTAATTTGGTTAGGTAATCAATAATTTGGTTATTGTTTATGTTAGAAAGCTAATTTGAATATGAAATAACTAGTTACGCATTTATGTAATCAGTTATTTTTTAATATGCTGAAATATGGCTATGCACGAATAACTGACTACATAGTTATGTAATCAGTTATTTTAAGTAACCTGAAATAGAAGTTATGTGCAAATAACTAGTTATTTTCGCTTTAAGTTTATTTTCCAGATTTGTAAAGAACAACATAATTGATTATGAGACTGAATAACTAGTTATTTCAGTTTTCTCTCTATAAATTATGAATCTTATTACTTTGGAGACATGGCTTCCAATTCCTAAACTTTTGTAAGAGTTTTTCAAGAGAAAAAACACTTTTTTCATCATCATTACAACAAGTTTTTCATCAAACCAAGAGCTCACACATGGATCATCTTTGTGGATAAATTATGAATCTTATTACTTTGGAGACATGGCTTCCAATTCCTAAACTTTTGTAAGAGTTTTTCAAGAGAAAAAACACTTTTTTCATCATCATTACAACAAGTTTTTCATCAAACTAAGAGCTCACACATGGATCATCTTTGTGGATAAATAGAAGTCATCTTATTGGGTAGATTTGTATTGTGCTTCATTGTTTACATTCATCACGAATTAAGGTGATATCTAACCCTTACTTTGGTATAGTTTTCATTCTTGAGGAGGGTTTTCTCAAGTTTCTCTTGTGGTAGAGTTCCACAAGAATTGGTTCAAGTTTTCTTGATAGGTTTTCAAGAAACTTGGTTTTTGGTTTGTATTTGTGTGTGATTCTTTTGTTTGTGCAGTGTGATTGTAAACAAATTGAATTACATTAGTGATAGTAACAATCAATTTGGTTGGAAATTGGATGTAGATCATAGTGGTGGTAATTGAATCAGTATAAATCTTGTGTGTTCCTCTCTTTTTTCTACCCTTCCTCACATGTATTGAATCTTGATCACCTTATCAATTGCATATAAAGTCATGATAATCTTTTTCATGTTTGCATAGTAAAGACAAGTTAATTGTTCTAATTTTACAACATTCATATCACCAAATCAAATTGATTCAAGGTTGTTCGAAAATCTAGTATTTCATCTTTGAAAAGGCTTTTAGGTTCTTGTAAATTTTTATAGATCCAATTCACCCTCCCTCTTGGATCCAACCCTTTTATTCAATAATTGGTATCAAGATTAGGTTCTTGAGAGTTACTTTAAGATTTCTTTTTGAAAATGGCTGGAAAACAAGTGCCTTACGGTGAAGGTAGTTCCGTTAATAAACCCTCTATTTTCAATGGTGAAAAATATACCTATTGGAAAGTTTATATGAAAATCTTTATTGAATCGATTGATGTGGCTATATGGGGTGCAGTAAAAAATGGACCATATGTCCCTAAACATGAGGAAAAAGGAGAACAAGTAATTAAACATTAGACTGAGTGGACTGAAGAGGAAAAGAGAAAAGCTTAATACAATCTAAAAGTAAAGAACATCATAACCTATGCATTAACTCTTGATGAGTTCTTTAGAGTATCTCAATGTTCTACTACTAAAGAAATGTGAGATAATTTACAACTCATGAAGGAACTAGTGATGTTAAAAGAGCTAGAAAGCATACACTAGTTCAAGAGTATGAGATGTTATATAATAAAAATGGTGAATCTATCTCTGATTGCCAAAAACGATTTACACATATTGTTAATCACTTAATTGGTCTTGGCAAGCAATTTGACAAGGAAGAACTAAATGTAAAAGTACTCAAATGTCTCAACTGAACTTGGCAACCAAAGGTGACAACAATTGTAGAATCTAAAGACCTCACTACCATGACACGTGCTGCATTATTTGGAAAGCTTAGGGAGCATGAACTCAAGCTTCATCGCCTGACTCATGAAGAAACTAACAAGAAGAAGAAAGGCGTAGCACTAAAGGCTTCCTCATCAAAAGGAGAAGATGACAAGTGTGATAGCTCAAGATTAGATGACTCAGATAATGAGAACTTGACTCTACTTGTGAGAAAAATTCAGCAAATTCATGAAGAAAAAGAAAATAGAAATGGAAATCCTATATCTAAGAAGGTCACCAAGAAAAATGAGACCACTCCCTCAAACTATACTTGCTTTGAATGTGGTGGACAAGGACACATCAAAGCAGATTGCCCGACTTACCTAAAGAAACACCAAGGGGGAAAGAAAAAGCCTAAGAAACCAAGCAAATCTAGAAGATCCTACATTGCATGGGATGAAAATGACATAAGCTCTTCAAGTGAATTTGAAGTGGGTGAAGAAGCAAATCTATGCCTAATGGCAAGTTGTGATAAGTAAAGCATTGTAATTGTGCACCTTCATCCTCTCTTAAAGTCCTAGATTGTGAGACTTGCATAAGTCTTAGAACTGAAAATGAATATCTGAAAGGGACTCATGCAAAGCTCACAATGGGAAGAGCAAATTTGGATATCTTGCTTGGTAGACAAAAGTGTGTCTTTGATAAAGCTAGAATTGGTTACAATTATGAAACTCAACAAAGATCTTACAAGAACTTTTGAGCTTTAGAAAGGCTACTAGCTCTCATTTGTGACTTGGTTTTACTGTGGTAAGAAAGGTCATATAGCATATTTGTGTTATATTAAAAATGTTAGCATCCCCTAATGGCAAGTACATGTGGATTCCTAAAGGAACTAAGCCCCTACTAACACTTAGGCACCCAATAAAAATTGGGGACCTAAAACTCTATCTTAATCTTGTTTTGTAGGTGTGCTTGAAAGCCCAAAACTCAATGTGGTATCCAGATAGCGGCTGTTCAAGGCATATCACCAGAGATGTCACTAAGTTCTCAAATCTCTCTTCAAGACAAGATGGATATGTGACTTATGATGACAACAACAAAGGGAAAATTCTTGGTGTTGGTAATATCGGAAACCCTTCAAACATCTTAATTGAAAATGTGTTGTATGTTGAAAGTTTGAAACACAATTTGCTAAGCATTAGCCAATTGTGTGATAAAAGATTTAAAGTGGTCTTTAATTCAAATTATTGCATGATAATTGAAATGCATCACATGAAGTTAAATTGATAGGAAATAGAATACAGAACATTTATATGTTGAATTTAGATAGTGCATCTTCATTGCATACTAAATGTCTTCTAGGAAATGAAAATTATGTGTGGTTGTGGCATAGAAGGGCTACTCATATACATATGGATCACTTGAATAAGTTAGCAACCAAGGACTTAGTAATAGGCCTTCCTAAACTCAAGTTTGAAAAAGACAAGCTGTGTGATACTTTCCCAAAGGGAAAACAAGTCAACGTCTCTTTTAAATCAAAATATGTTGTTTCCACAAAAAGACCTTTGCAATTATTGCACATGGACTTGTTTGATCCTTCCAAAGCTATAAGTATAGGAGGAAATTACTATGGACTTGTGATTGTAGATGATTTTTCTAGATACACATGGACATTGTTTTTATTCCTAAAAAGTGATGCTTTTAAAGCTTTCAAAAAGCTTGCCAAGGTTATTCAAAACGAAACCAATCTAAAAATAGCAACCATAAGAAGTGATCATGGAGGGGAATTTCGAAATCATGAATTTGAAAATTTTTGTGAAAAACTTGGAATTTATCATAATTTCTCAGCACCTAGGACACCACAACAAAATGGTGTAATTGAAAGAAATAATAGATCATCAGAGGAATTAGCTAGAATAATGTTGAATGAAAGTAATTATACCTAAATACTTTTTGGTTGATGTTGTTAGCATATCATGTTATGTTTTAAATAGAGTTCTTTTAAAACCTATTTTAAAGAAACCCCCTATGAGCTTTAAAGGGTAGAAACCTAACATCTTAGGGTGTTTGGCTGTAAGTGTTTTGTTTTGAATAATGGCAAATAATAGCTTGGCAAGTTTGATGCTAAGGTTAATGAAGCAATCTTTTTGGCATATTCATTAAATAGTAAATCATATAAAGTCTATAATAGGAGAATCTTACTTGTTGAAGAATTTGTGCATGTGGCCTTTGATAAAACTAACCCCCAAAAGGAGGGAAGGGATATTTTGGATAATGTTGCAAATGTGCTTGGAGATCATTACATGAATGAAGATTCATCACAACAAAAAGATGCATATAAACCTGAACAAGTAAACCAAAAGACCACAAGTGAAACGCTTAAAGAGTGGAGAACAACTAGAGACCTCTCATTGGATAATATCATTGGTGAGATCTTAAAAGAGGTAACAACTCGAAACTCTCTTAGAAATTATTGTGTTACTATGGCTTTCATATCACAAGTTGAGCCTAAATCCATTGAAAAGGCTATTTTGGATGAAAATTGGATGCTTGCAATGCAAGAAGAATTAAACCAATTTAAAAGAAATGAAGTTTGGGAATTGGTCCCAAGGCCTAATGATCATCCAATAATAGACATTAAATGAGTTTATAGGAATAAACTTGATGATTCAGGGGTCATAGTTAGAAACAAGGCTAGATTAGTAACTAAAGGCTACAATCAAGAAGAGGGCATTGACTATGATGAAACATATGCACCTGTAGCTAGATTAGAGGCTATTAGATTGCTTTTGGCTTATGCATGTTTAATGGATTTCAAATTATATCAAATGGATGTCAAAAGTGCTTTTCTAAATGGTTATGTTCAAGAAGAAGTATCTCAACCTTCTAGATTTGTTGATTTTAAATATCCAAATCATGTTTACAAGCTTAAGACTTAGTAAAACAAGCCCCTAGGTCTTGGTATGAAAGACTTACTAAGTTTTTGCTTGATCAAAATTTTGAAAGAGGAAAGGTAGACAATACATTGTTCATTAAGAGAATTAAACATGACACCATGTTGGTGCAAATTTATGTTGATGACATTATTTTTAGATCTACTAATAGCTCTTTTTGCAAGGACTTTGCTAAGACTATGTAGGGTGAGTTTGAAATGTCCATGATGAGAGAGTTAACTTTCTTCTTGTGGCTATAAGTGAAACAATTGGAGTATGGCACTTTCTTAAGTCAATCCAAGTATTGCAATGAATTGATAAAGAAATTTGGAATAGAATGTTGCAAGGAATGAACCACTCCAATGTCTAGCTCATGCTACTTATAGTTAAATAAAAGAGGTAAATCAGTCGAAGTTACCAAGTATAGAGGTATGATTGGCTATCGATTATATCTTACTGCTAGTCGCCCTAATATTATGTTTAGTGTTTGTTTGTATACAAGATTTCAAGAAAATCCTAAAGAATCATGAACTATCTAAAAGGAACTAGTAATGTAGGTTTATGGTTTCCTAAAGGATCTTCCTTAAGCCTAGTAGAATATTCAGATTCAGACTATATTGGATGTAAGCTTAATAGGAAGAGTACTAGTGGGACTTGTCACTTGTTAGGGAGTGCATTTATCTCTTGGCATAGCAAGAAACAAGCTTGTGTAGCCTTATCCACAGCTGAGGTTAAGTACATTGCAGCTGGAAGTTGTTGTGCTCAACTCTTGTGGATGAAATAACAATTAAGAGACTAAGGAAACCTTGATTGCATCCTTTTAAAGTGCGACAACACTAGTGCCATAAACCCTACAAAGAATCCCATTCTAAACTTTAAGACCAAGCATATAGAAATAAGACACCATTTCCTTAAAGACCATGTCCAAAAAAGTGACAATGTAATAGAATTTGTTGATACAAATAGGCAACTAGCAGATATATTCACCAAACCTCTTCCTAGAGATAGGTTCTACTTCATAAGAAATGAACTAAGCATCCTAGACGAGTCTAGTGTTAGTTAAATCTCTCGTAAACACTTATTTGAAACTCTTTATGCTTGCATTTGTGTGTTTAAAATGCTTGAATTGATTAAGAGCATGATACGTTTGATTAGTTTGTTCCTACATTGCATCAATTTTGTTAAATTGTTTGAATGATTGAGTGTTTGTGAAAACTAGTGTTGTTTAAATAAGAAAATGTGTTTGTTTCTTAGATGCCTACATGCATAAATTAGTTAGAATGCATAAAACTTAGAACCAAGTTCATGAATTATCATTTCATATGTGTATCCTTGATTTTTTTTAAAGTTAAAGAAGCATGATTTCTTGTGAAAAATACTTTAAATTTGAGTTCACACATGTAATCAATTATAAAATGTTTTAATTGGTTATTTTGTGCTTCATGAACCCTAGATAGGTTATTAAGAGAAGATTTAATTGATTACATGAACTTGTAATTAGTTATATTATGTTTCCCATTCCTTTTTAATCCATATATAACTAGTTAAGTTTATAGGTAAATAGTTATTTTGTGTGTTTTTGTGTGTTTCATGTGCTTTTCGAAAAAGCTGTCATGAATAACCAATTACATAACATTGTAACTAGTTATTTTTTATTCTCTTGGCCTACACCTATGCACAAATAACTAGTTACATGTAATTGTAACTAGTTATTTCAGCAAGCAGCTTAAAAATAGTGAAGTACAGCCCTTGTAATCTGTTAAATTGATTTTAAATGGTTTTGTCACTATAAATCGAACAAAGTGGGTTTTGCATCACTCAATGTTCTAAATCAAGATTCCCAATATCTTTGACACCTTCCTACACTTCAAGTCACATTCATTCACATTTTCACATACCAAATCACTACCCACTCTTATCTTTTCATGAATCTAAGACCATTAAGCTTCATCTAACACTTACCCATTCACCTATGTGGTTGCTCGAATGATAATACCCAGGGGGAGTAACCATGCACAACTCTCATTTAATGCTAGAATGATTTGTTTAGCATTAGGATTGCTTAAGTTTGTTGTTGGTTATGTCTGTGTTTGTTATGCATTTCCTATTGATTTGAATTAAAACTTGCCTTTATGGTTGTAGTTGTTGTGTCTTGATTTGATGTAATAAGTCTGCTATGTGTTTATGTTATATTAATGAAATCTACCTATGTTCGCTACATTTGCTGCAATCTTTATCCTTCCTATTTCTTTTTTGGCTTTTTATGTTTTATTTTGGTTTTATGCTTTTTATGATGGCCAAAGGGGGTGAAGGGTATGTGTTTATGCAAATTACAGGGATTAAATCATGATGATAACTTGGGTACACCTTCAATACATAAGTTGCTCAAATTAATCAAGTCTTCATCAAATGGTTGTCATCATCAAAAAATAGGAGATTGAAGAAGCAAGAAGAAGAATTGTTCTTACCCTTAAGAAGCATTACTAGAGTTTTGATGATTTATCCTCTTAATGAGTGCAAAGTTGTATTGTGTGTTTATATGTATGTGTGGTTATGTGTCTTGCATGATTAATCTTTATCTTTGATGATTTGATGGTGATGAGCTCTAAATCTAAGACTTAATGGATTAACAAGTGATAACATGTTTTCATATACCTAAAATTCAATCCAAGATAAAATAGATATTTGAAATATGGTTTTAATTTGATAAAAGACGATAGCTTTATGTTAAAGTTCTTAAATGATTCAATCTTGTGTTTGGAAACAATTTAATCTGTTAATTTGGTTAGGTGATCAGTTAATTTCGTTATTGTTTATGTTAGAAAGTTGATTTGAATATGAAATAACTAGTTACGTGTTTATGTAATCAGTTATTTTTTAATATGCTAAAATATGGCTATGCGCAAATAATTGATTACATAACTATGTAATCAATTATTTTAAGTAACCTGAAATAGAAGCTATGCGCAAATAACTAATTCTGAAAGGAAATAACTAGTTATTTTAGCTCCAAGTTTATTTTCCAGATTTGCAAAGAACAAAATAACTGATTATGAGATCGGATAAGTAGTTATTTTAGTTTTCTCTCTATAAATTGCAAACCTTATTAATTCTTTAGACATGGCTTCTAATCCCTAAACTTTTGTGAGAGTTTTTCAAGAGAGAAAACACAACAACCCTACTTTTGCTTATTAAACTATTTTTTCTAATTATTTATTTCTAGAGAACCGGATGGGAAAAAAATTAATCCCTATGGTTATGTTCGTATTAGTGAGTAGTACTTAGTTTAGACTTTTAATAATTTTGGGGAACGGAGCTTGAAACTAGGTAAAATCACTATTTCGTCCCTAAAAAGTCAGATAATAGAATTAATAGACAAAAATAGATAAAAGTATTTCAAATTTATTTTTAATTCACCAATATCTTAGAATAATTAATAATAATTTTAGAAAAATTTTGGGAATTTATTGAGATAATTTTTGAAATGACAAAAATACCCCTGGTTGACTTTGGGAACCAACCAAAGGCTTTTTGACCTTAAAATATTTATAAAATTTTGTACTAAGTATATTCCATCATAAAAAATTTATTTTGAAAGAAAAATAGTGAAAAATATAACAACCCTATTTCAATTTTTTTTCAACCGTTTTTTTAATATTTGACGATTTAATTTTGAAAAATCGGGAAGAAATTTCAAAATTATGATCTCTACCATTACGCTTAGAATTTAAAAAGCTATTTAATCATGATTTTTAATATTTTTTCCAAGCAGGAACCTAGAGAAATTAAAAAATGACGATTTTGTTCTTATTTCTCAACATTAAGGACTGACAAGAGAAAAAGATTCAATTGACATTAAAATGTCAATTTGAGCTTGGAATTATATCATATATATTAAAATATAATTTTGTGAATTTTCTAAAATTCTTGTGTAAAATGACCAAAATACCCCAAGGTGTCCAATAAGCTAGCTAGTATTGGTTTGACATCCAGAAATAGTGAAAATGGTAATCCCAATTCATTTATAGGTAAAATATTTAATTTTAGAATTTTCATAAAATTTTTGGTATTTATTGAATTAAAATGGAATTAATATGAATTTTCTAATTTAAAAATAAAAAAATAA
Organism: Spatholobus suberectus; assembly: GCA_004329165.1. Lineage (NCBI taxonomy): Eukaryota > Viridiplantae > Streptophyta > Magnoliopsida > Fabales > Fabaceae > Spatholobus > Spatholobus suberectus. Next base: position 46,850,823 of record CM014732.1, read on the forward strand.
ATATATAAAAATTGAAATAAATTAATAAAAATTACAATTAATTATTAGAAATTTATTTTTGAATAAAAATAATCTATTTGTCCAATTTTGTTTTTAATTTCAATTTTTTGATATTAAAAGTCAATTTTTTTCAAGTTTAGGAAATTTTATCGGTATCGGCTAATTTACCTACAGGTAAAATTGACACAAGGGAGTTGGACAGCTCATTATACCACTTCCAAACCCTAAGAATAGCTGAAAGCACTCTAACTTGGTGTATGTGTTCCTAAAATCAAATTAAAATTAAATAAAATTAAGAATTATGACATAATGGCTTATGTAAGCAAGTGAACACCTAAACCATTCTCCTCTTCTATAAATAGTCATAGTTTTGGACCATTTTTCAGCACCTCTTCCTCTCTCTAGTTGGCTAAAAAAAATTAGAGAGCTTCTCTCTCTAGAAAGAAATTTTATTTTGTTTTTATACTAAAGATTTTACTAGTTTTCCAATACGTAGTAAAGTTCTCTTCTTAGGAGCTTTGCACCAACAATTTCATCCTCTTCATCAACCACCTTAGAGGTAATGGGGGGAGTGGGGTTAGTTCTAAATTATTGACACTTTGCATATTGGTAGGAAGGGTTTTTTCCTAAACCTCGTTTAGGCATAAATTTAATTGCTATTATCATTACATTATTATGTTTGATGCTAAACTTTAATTTTTATTAAGTTGTTACTCAGTTCAAATTTTGATTACTAAATTATAATTGCTAAGTTATTACCCTGCTTAAATTTAGATTACTAAATTATAATTGCTAAATTGTTACTCTGCCCAAATTTAGATAATTAAATTATAATTATTAAGTTATTATTCTGCTAAAATTTTAGTAATAATATTTTGATTATTAAGCCATTATTATGCTAAAATTTTGGTAATTAAATTGTGATTACGAAATTGTTATTCTGCTAAAATTTTGGTATATAGTTATACTATCAAAATTTTGATATTATCATGTAATTTCTGCAATATAAGGCATAAATGTTAATTGTATTGGTGCTCAAATTAAATGAGACTAGGGAAACCTCTGTTCGAGAAGTGGGAATGTGATAGGTTAGTGAATAATGTAAAGCAAGTGACATGTGTAACATCTCGGGCGTTGACGAGGGGGTGGAGTGATCGCTAGTGCAAAAGAGACAATGCATGGACAAGGAGCGACTCCTGGCAGACTTCTAACGGGAGGGGCATATGAATGAATCGAATACATACCGGAATGAGAGGGATCCAGAGGCTGTGTAGGTATGGGACTATACAATTGAGAATAGCTTAAACGAATTAATAAATGTTACTTATACCAACAAGATGCATCTACTTTTCGGTAGCCTATCACTTAAGAACTCCACAATTAAGCGTGCTTAACTTGGAGCAATTCTGAGATGGGTGACCTCCTGGGAAGTTTCCCAAGAAGCATGTGAGTGAGGACAAAGCATGCTGAAAGTCTTGTGTTAGTTTGTGGGGATAGTCTTCGATCCTGAAAGCAGCTAGATGTTACAACATGCAGTGGCATAACACTCTATTAGTGAAGCTACAGTTTAGTACACTGAGGAATGAAAGGCAGGAACCCATTTGCGGAGGTCTTAGGGGTAGGCATCGAGTGGTGAAGGTCCTAATGGCCAGTGTAGTGCCCTCAAGCTGTGATATTCGCTTGACCAAACTCAATAACCCCAACAATTACTCAGCATTCTAGGATTGGTTTGAGAGTATACCTCTAAAAATGGATATCTTGACTGTTATTTTCCTCAATGATAATGAGGACTGTACCATGTGATGATGTTGAGAGAGGTATATGTACTCCTAGTCACTTTTCAAGTTTTGTTGAGAACTATTACCCACTAATGGGGAGTATGAATCCATACCTAGTTAAGGGTGTTTGATACAACTTAGAATAAGCCCTAGGTTCCCTTCTATTGTTAGTTTTGTTTTATCTTTGTTTTAAGGTAGACTTCCTACCATACATGCAAAAGTGATTTTATAACAAAACACCTCACTCCATTATTTTCTTCTATGTATAATTGATCGTGATTACTAACAACGACACTAATGCCCTGTGATGCTGAGTACTTGTCAGAGGACACTTCAACGGGCAAGGATCTGACAACCTATATTATAGTATTTTTCTTTTTGCATGATAGGTAGGGTAGATTGACACTATTCTATATAGGACCTTTTTGATGTATATATCGGGTTAGATAGTATCTATCTTTTGATGTATTTTTAGTTTTCTGTATTTTATGACTATGTTGTATTATCAAACCATGATGTATAATTTTGCGACACACACACACACACACACACACACACACATATACAGGATTATCTTTCATCTTTTATTACCATTTCCAAATTTTGTTGTGTTTGGAATTTTTCTATTATAAAAACAGAAAAATTTTACATTCATTTTCATTTACTTAAACTTAATAACTACATTAATATGAATTGTATTTAATACGAATGAGTGTTACAATCTTTATGGATAAAAAAAAGTCATCTTATTGGGTAGATTTGTATTGTACTTCATTGTTTACATTCATCACGAATTGAAGTGATATCTAACCCTTACTTTGGTATAATTTTCATTTCTGAGGAAGGTTTTCTTAAGTTTCTCTTGTAGTAGAGTTCCACAAGAATTGGTTCAAGTTTTCTTGATAGGTTTTCAAAAAACTTGGTTTTTGGGTTATATTTATGTGTGATTCTTTTGTTTATGCAGTGTGCTTGTAAACAAATTGAATTACATAGTGATAGTACCAATCGATTTGATTGAAAATTGAATGTAGATCATAGTGGTGGTGATCAAGCTAGTATAAATCTTGTGTTCCTTTCTTTTCTCTACCCTTCCTCACATATATTGAATCTTGATATCAATTGCATATAAAGTCATGATAATCTTGTTTATGTTTGCATAGTAAAGACAAGTTAATTGTTCTAATTCTACGACATTTATATCACCAAATCAAATTGATTCAAGGTTTTTCAAAAATCTAGTATTTCATCTTTGAAAAGGCTTTAGGGTTCTTGTAAATTTTTATAGATCCAATTCACCCCCCTTTTAGATCCAGCCTTTTTATTCAACAATTAACATGTGCAAGAAATTTGTCATCCATGGGGCAAAGGGCAACTTTGGGGAGTTCATAAGAAATGTGCATGGCCAAGCCTTTTAAGGCATATAAGAGTACGAGATTGACCATGATGAATGGCTGCATTTTCGTGCCTGCAAAGCAATAATTCCTTCTATAGTTATTGTGCGCTAAATGACAGTTGAGTGGGCAAGTGGATTCGAGGTGGAGAATCAGCTTCTTATGCTTCATTGATACAGTTTTTGTTAATGTACCTCACAAATATGGATGGCCAGAGGGTGGTGATGGGTTGAGTTAAGACATTAACATCCTTTGCCTAGCAGAGCATGGTGATCAAAGTTGGGAAACCTAACTTAGTAACACCTCTGAAATTCGTTGTTTGACAAATATTATAAGATATAACCGAGTCGATGTCGATATCCATTCCAGTGAGGATAGCATAAACCAGGCTTGCTCTCGAAAGGATGAGATCAACTGTATTAGCCATAGGATCAATATTAAAAAAGAGAAATGCTGATGGTCCACATATGCTTCTAAAGTAATTTAAAAGGTTAGTTCTTGTAGTTCCTCTTCTAAAGTAGTGATGGGTTGGGCTAAAACATTAACATCCTTTGCCTAGCAAAGCATGGTGATCAAAGCTGGGAAACCCAACTTAGTAACACCTCCGAAATTTGTTGTCTGACAAATATTATAAGATATAACCGAGTTGATGTCGATATCCATTCTAGTGAGGATAGCATAAACCAGGCTTGCTCTCGAAAGGATGAGATCAACTGTATTGACCATTGGATCAATATTAAAAAAGAGAAATGCTGATGGTCTGCATATGCTTCTAAAGTAATTTGAAAGGTTAGTTCTAGTAGTTCCTCTTCCATCCACTACCAGGGATGCACGAGAGTGAGGCCACAACCTCATCGTCAATGGGATCTTTACTATTAAATCATTTTTGAAATTTCAAGTCTTTAATGTTGGGTTGTCTTCTAGTTTGCAACAAATAGTTAATGGATCTCCCGTCATAAAGCATATGTAGCCCTCATTCAAAAGACCTCCTACCTATAGTTCCAAGTTGGTCTAAAACAGCGTTGGTATAAAACCCCTTGACTATGCTTTCATTTATAACGTCAGACAAGTTAGCCAAAGTATCCCATTTTCTTTGGAGAATCTCTAATTAAAACTTGCTGAACTCCTTTTCTAAACCATCATTCACTCAACGATTTTTAAATTCGCTAAGTGAAGTACCATTCAGAGGACTTCTACCTTAAATTTGCTTAGCAAATTGTACCCCTCGCTCAGCAAATTTAAGGTGAATTTGATATGTATTTGCTACCTCTAATTCGCTCAGTGAAGTAAACACTCACTCAGCAAATTGGAAGTGTCATTCCATGTCACTTGTTGGCCAAAATTTGCTGTTAGTAAACAACCCATTTTCAAACAGCCCTATTTGCTTGGCAAATTGTAAAGTCGTTGAGCAAATTGTAAATTCGCTGAGCAAATTACTCATATTTTGCGAACTTCTGAAAAGAAGAAGACAAAATGGTACCATGTATGGGTACCATGGTAGACACAAAGAATCCAATAGGGAATAACATGCACGTGCAAGCATAATAAACAATAAAGACCCTAGGCAAGACTCAAAGCATTCCTAATACCCCAAAACAATATATAAAAGTCAGAGGCAAGCACAAATCCATGAGCATTCCAATTGGGACCACAAAATCTTCTAAACATACAAGACTACCCCATATGCAAGACCCAATCACCCTCCTCCACACACACATAAATAGCAACGTGGAACACACATAGTAACCATCAATATAACAATACCATTGTACAATAAAGGAGAGGGGAAACTCGAGGAATCATAGTTAAAAACACAGACAAAATAAGAATTCTTGTTTATAATGGAAATGCACTTACTTCTTAGACACACAAGTGTGGAATGAATGCATTCCTCTATGATGAATGCAGGGTTCAAAGAGAGATTGTTAGAATAGCAAAGTTCTTGAGGGCAAATGGTGAAAGTAACAAGTTTGAAAATAAGAGGGAGGCAACAGTTAAGGTTTTTTGTGAACAATTTGCTTAGCAAATATGACACTCACTTAACAAATTGAGTAGAAACCCAAAGGTCTCTTAAAGGAGATTCACTCATAAATTTAAAACTCACTAAGTGAATTTGATGCTCACTCAGCAAATTATATAGTAAATGGCACTAATGTAGCCATAAATGTTGTGCTCACAATTTGCTAAGCGAAATTACTCCAAAAATTGCACCAATTTACACACCAAAATTCGCTCAGCGAGACATATACTCATTCAACAAATTTTAGGTAGATTCTCCCTTTGCATTTATTCGAGCCAATTTGCTTAGCAAATTCTAGATTCGCTCAGTGAGCAACTGGCAAAGTGAGGGATCTGCCTCACTTGTTAACAATTGCTAATGAGTAATTTCTTCCCTCACACATGTAATCCAACCTTCACCATATTAAATGCAATTTGACAATCATCAACATGACTTTATTTACAACACTAACACATGCGATGCCATAACACACTATCATGCTTAAACTTCCAAACAATTCACATAACACAACATCAAAACAAACACTCAACATGCTAAACTAAACTTAAACAAGCAATAGGGATACAAAACTGGGTTGCCTCCCAATAAGCGCGCTTCTTTAATGTCACTAGCTTGACCAGCCAAGTGATGCTAAGGGTCACTGAGAGGCATGATGGTGATGAGTCTTTCTACTTCATTACCTAGGTAAGGCTTTTAGTCTTTGCCCATTGATAGTCTAGTTTCATTCTTTGACAGGGTCTTCTACTTCAATTGCTCTATAAGGCTTCACCTCCTTGACTATGAAAGGTCTTGACCACTAGGACTTTAGCTTTCCAGGGAATAACTTTAGACGGGAGTTGAACAAAAAAATCTTTTGTCCTGATTTAAAGTCTTTCTTCAAAATCTTCTTGCATGGTAGGCCTTAACCTTTTCCTTGTAATGCTTAGCAGACTTATATGCATTGAGCCTCATGTCCTTCAATTTGTGCAGCTACAGCTTCCTTTTCTCACCTGAAAGACTCGAATCAAAGTTGAGGAACTTGATAGCCCAATAGGCCCTATGCTCCAACTCCACAGGTAAATGACAAGCTTTTCTATAGACCAATTAAATGGTGACAGGTCAAAAGGGGTCTTAAAAGCAGTGCAGTGGGCCTATAATGTGACACCCGTTCACATTTAGCATAACTCGTATTTATATACTTAATTACTAATGCGAATAAAATTTTTTATTTGCTTTTAATAATGGAAAATTTGTAAAATTTAACAAAATTTGGAAATGGTAGAAAAAAATAAAATCTATATATATATTCATCATAGAATTGTCTAGCATGATTTCATAATCAAAAAAATAATTGCAATACAAAGAGATCAAAACATGCATCAAAATAGTTGCTGCTTATTCCCAATACATCAAAAAGATCCTAGTCAGAGTAGTGTTCGTCTACCCTATCCCATAAAATAACAAGCCATCAGACTAGCCCTATAAATTCTCATCAAAATCCAGGTCTTCATTAACCACGATAAATCATGCATAAAAGAAAAAGTAATAGAGTGAGGTGATTTGTTTTAAAACCACTTCTACATGTACGGTAGGAATTCTATCATAGAATATAGATAAAACATAGTTGACAATAAAAGGGGAACCTAAAGTTTATTCTATGTTATACTATTCTTGACTCAGTACGGATCCATACTTTCCATTAATGGGTAATAGTTCTTAACAGAACCTGGGAAGTGATTGAGAGTACATATACCTTTCTCAACATCATCACATGGTACAGTCCTCGTCATCATTAAGGAACAAAATAACAATTTAGGATATTCATTTATAGAGGTATACTCTCACCAATCCTAGTGATGCTGGGCAATTGTCAGGATTATCAAGTTAGTTAAGCGATTGTCCCAACTCAAGGGCGCTTGACCATTAGGACGCTCACCACTCGATACCATACCCTTTAGACCTAACCATGGGTCCTTGCCTTTCATCCCGTAACGTACCAAATTGTAGGTTCCCTAGTAGGGTGCCATGCCACTACATGTCACTTGCTTAACATTACTTATTAACTTATTACTTCCTAACTTCTCAAATAGAGGTTTCCTTAGTCTCATTTAATTTGAGCACTAGTACAATCAATATTTCTGTCTTATATTGCAGAAATTGCACAATACCATAATCACATAAAATTTTAGCATAATAATGACATAGTAATTATAGTTTAATTACTAAAATTTTGGCAGAATAACAACTAAATAAATACATTTTAATTTTCTAAAATTAGGAGAGTAACAGCTTGGCAAGTGCATTTTAATTTTCTAAAATTGAGCAAAGTAACAACTTAGCAAGTATAATTTAATAATTTAAATTTGAGCAAAGTAACAACTTAGTAATTATGATTTAGTAATTTAAATTTGAGTAGAGTAATAACTTCGCATTTATAATTTAATAATCCAAATTTGGGCAGAGTAACAACTTAACAAAAATTAAAATTTAACATCAAACGATATAACGATAATAATAATAATAATAATAATAATAATAATAATAATAATAAGACTTAAGCCAAAACGAGTTTAGGGGAAAACCTTTCCTACCAACATGCAAAGTGACAATAATTTAAATGTCTAAAGGTAGTTGATGAAAAGGATAGAGTTGTTGGTGTAAAGCTCCTAGGAAGAGAATTTTTACTAGTTAATGGAAACTAGTAAAATTTAAGCAAAATAAGAGAGAGAAAGAAAAAAAATTTAGAGAGAGAAGCTCTCTAGCTTATGGAGAAGAAGAATGGTGAAAATATTTTCAAAGGCATGCGTACTTATAGAGAAAAAATGCGATTAGGTGTCCACTTTGATGACATAAGCTATTATGTCATAAATCCCATTTTTGATTTATTTTTAATTCAAAATTAAGGGAAAAATATACAAAACTAGGGACGCATATCAATTTTAGGTGGTGAATCATGTAACACTCCTTTAATTTTAAATATAATTCATATTAATTTAATTATTATTTTAAGTTGATGAAAATGTGAGTAAATTTTTTTTTCTTTGATACTAGCAATAGAAAAACAGAATTTAGAAATAGAAGTGAAATGATAAAAACTGCTTATGTATATATATATATCCAACTGTACATCATGGTTTGAGTAGTACATAATAGTCGAAGAGAAAACAAAAATACATCAAAAGACATATACTACCTAACCCAATATATACATAAAAAAAAGATCCTATACAGAGCAGTATTTATCTACCCTATCCCTTAAGAAAATATTATAAACTAGGTCTTCAAATTTGGAGAAGTATCCTCTGGCTCTTCCTCAGCATCATCAGGCATTGTTATCATCTTCAATAATCACGATTCAACATGCATAACAAAAATAATGGAGTGAGGTGATTTGTTCTAAATCACTTTCACATGTATGGTGGGAATTTAAATACAATCAATGAAGAGAACCTAGGGTTTATTCTAAGTTATACTACACTACCCTTGACTTGGTATGGATCCATACTTCCCATCAGTGAGTAATAGTTCTTAACAGAACCTGGGAAGTGACTGGGAGTACATATACTTCATCAACATCATCACATGGTACAGTCCTCATCATCAATGAGGAACAAATATCAGTCAGGACGTCCATTTATAGAGGTATACTCTCAAACCAATCCTGGAATGCTGAGCAGTTGTCGGGGTTATTGAGCTTGGTCAGGTGAATATCCCAGCTCACGGGCGCTACCCTGGCTATTAGGACTTTCACCACTCGATGCCTACCCCCGAGACCTCCCAAATGGGTTCCTGCCTTTCATTCCTCAGCGTACCAAACTGTAGCTTCCCTAACAGGGTGTCATGCCACTGCATGTCCCTTGCTTTACATTACTCACTAATATATTAATTTCTAAAGGTTCATTCTGGTCTCAAGTATTTGAGCACCAGTATAATTTCTACTAATATCTCTGCCTTATATTACAGAGATTTGATCCATACATATCATTCACATAAGTCATAATTAAAGCACATAAACAATAATTCAATAAAAATAAAGATATACAAATTAAAATAAAGACTGATAATTAAGAAATAAATCATAGAATGGTCAAAAAATTCCATAAAAATAATTTTTAAACTTAGAAAAATAATTAGAATTTTATCATGAATTTTTAGAATTTTTTCAAAAATTTTTGAAATTCAGTATTTCTAAGAAAAATGTGTCCAGAGGCACTTATAGAGCATAATTAGAAGTACTAAATAAGCTTTAAAATTTATGAAATTTTTTACAGATGGTCTATTAGTGTGTCTAGACCTTACCTGAACGATAAGAACTTAAGTTGAAATTTCTATAGTAGTTTTCTAAAAATAAATTCATAAATAGCTTATAAAATAATTTCTATCTTTAGTTTCATATTATGAGATTTATGGTTTATTTCTTCTACTATTTTTGCTAAACTAATTGAGTATTACTAAAATTTGATAATTTAATAATTTAATTATTTATCATAATAGCTAAAAATATTTTTTCTAAATTTGGGCAGTATAACAGCTTAGTAATTCTACTGTAATTGTTTAAATTCGAGCAGTATAACAACTTAATAATTATACTATGGTTGTCTAAATTTGAGCAGCATAACTACTTAATAAGAGTATTTTAATTATCTAAAATTGAGCAGAGTAACATCTTAGTAAATGCATTTTAATTTTCTAAAAAAGAGCAGAGTAACAGCTTAGCAAGTGCATTTTAATTTTCTAAAATTGAGCAGAGTAACAGCTTGGTATAATTTAATAATTTAAATTTGAGCAAAATAATAACTTAGCAAAATTTAAAGTTTAACATCAAATAATATAACAATAATATTAATAGTAAAACTAAAGCCTAAACAGGTTTAGGGGAAAACCCTTCCTACCAACATGCAAAGTAATTGAAAATTAGAACCAACCCCACTCCCCCCATTACCTCAAAGAGTTGGTGAAGTTGTTGGTACAGAGCTCCTAGGAAGAGGATTTTTACTAGTTATCGGAAAACTAGTAGAATTTTAGCATAAAAACAAAGTAAAAGAAAATTTTCTAAAGAGAGAAAATTTCTCTATGGAAGCTTACGGTGGTGAAAGGAGGAATGGGATGAAAAATTCAGTTATAAGTGATGGCTATTTATAGGAAAAAAATGAACCTAGGTGTCCATGGAGTTATGTCATCCATGATGTCAAAAATGAAATTTTTATTTTTTTTATTAGGGACACATATTCATATAGGGGATGAATCACCCCTTGCTAGAGCTGGTACGTGGGATAGCAGCTGTCCCAAATATTTGCAGTATAAATTTTGACTGTTAATTAATTAGCCGGTACCGATAAAATCGCCTAAACTTGAAAAAAATAACTTTTAATACCAAAATAATTAATTTAGATATAAATCTGAACAAATGTAATATTTTTCATCAAAAATAATTTCTAAAAATAAATTTTAATTTTTTTCGAATTATAAATATATATATTATATATTTAAGCTTAGAAAATTCATATTAAATTCATTTTAATTCAATAAATGCTCAAATTTTTATGAAAATTCTAAAATTACATATTTTACCTAGAAATGTATTAAAAATATCATTTTCATCATTTTTGGATGTCAAACCAATACTGAGTTGGTTATTTGACAACTAGGAGTATTTTGGTCAAGTTGTACAGGAATTTCAGAAAATTCCCAAAAAATTCCCAAAATTATATTTTAATACATATGACATGATTTTAAACTCAATTTGACATTTTAATATCAATTGAATATTTTTTTCATGTCAGCCCTTAATATTGACAAATAAGGACAAAATCGTCATTTTCAAATTTCTCCGGGCTTCAACTTGGAAAAATTATTGAAAATCACAATTAGATAGTTTTCAATATTTTGAGTTTAACTGTGGGGATCAGAATTTTTAGATTCCTTCCCGATTTTTCAGAATTAAATATAGAATAAATAAATAAATAAAACAATTAATTAAATAAAAGTGAGGGTGTTACAAATCACCCCCTTGTAGGTTGAAAACGTGCTGAGTGAGCTGTCCTAAAGCTCCCCAGTATAAATTTTAACTGTAATTGATTAATCGGTATCGATAAAATCGCCTAAACTTAAATTTGAACAAATGTATTATTTCTCACCAAAAAAAAATTTCTAAAAATATATTTTAATTTTTATTAATTTATTTCAAATTATATGTATTTATTTTGTATTTTTGAGCTAGAAAATTCATAAAAAATCCATTTTAATTCAATAAATACCAAAATTTTTATAAAAATTATAAAATTGAATATTTTACCCATAAATAAACTAATATTACCATTTTCATCCTTTCTAGATGTCAAACCAATACTAGCTAGGCTTAATAGACACCAATGGGCATTTTGGTCATTTTACACAAGAATTCCAGAAAATTCCTAGAAAATTTTCAAAATTATATTTTAATATATATGACATGATTCCAAGCTCAAATTGACATTTTAATTTCAATTGAATCTTTTTCTCATGTCAGTCCTTAATGTTGAGAAATAGAGACAAAATTGTCATTTTTTAATTTCTCCGAGTTCCAGCTTGGAAAAATGATTAAAAATCACGATTAAATAGCTTTTGAAATTTTGAGCGTAATGGTGGGAATCAAAATTTTGAAAATTTTCATGATTTTTCAGAATTACATTGCCAAATATTAGAAAAGCGGTTGAAAAATTGAAATAGGATTGTTATATTTTTCACTAATTTTCTTTCAAACTAAAATTTTTATAATTAAATATACTTTGTATAAAGTTTCTAAAATATTTTTAGGTCAAAAAGTCTCTAGTTGGTTCTCGCAATCAACTAGGGGTATTTTTGTTATTTTACAAAAATTATCTTAATAAATTCTCGAAAAATTTCTAAAATTATTATTAATTATTCTAAGCATATTAATAACTTAAAAAAAATTGTAAACACTTCTAACTATTTTTATTTATTATTCTGTTATCTGACTTTTTAGGGACGAAACGGTCATTTTACAAATTTTCGGGCTTCGTTCCCAAAAATTATTAAAAATCTAAACTAAGTACCACTAATATGAATATAACCATAGGGGTGAAATTTTTAGGATTCCCATCCGGTTCTCAAAAATAAATATGAAATAATTAGGAAAATAATTTGATAGGCAAAAATAGAGGTGTTACACATAAAGTGTCATCTAATTTGTTGGCCTCATCCTCCCTTAATGCAGCCACCATTTTCTCAAGTATCCATATAATCTCACAATTTGAGACCTCCACTTTGCCATTGGTCTGTGGATGATAAGGGGAACCTACTTTATGCCTCACACTGTAGTGTTCTAGTGCCTTCTTTAGCTATGAATTGCAAAAATGGGATCCTCCATCACTAATCAACACTTGTGGCACACCAAACCTTGAGAATATATTCCTTTTGAGGAACTTGATCATTGTTTTGGCATGATTTGTTGGTGTAGCCACTACTTCAACCCACTTTGACACATAATCCATTACTACCAATATATATTCGTTAGAATAGGATGAAGGCAAGGGACCAAAAAAGGGAATCCCCCAACAGTCAAAGACCTCAACTTCTAATATATTCTGCAAGGGTATCTCGCTTCTCTTGGAAATATTCCTAATTCTTTGGCATTTATGACAACGCTTGGCATAATCATGAGCATCTTCGAACAAGGTAGGCCAAAAGAAACTAGATTGGAGGACCTTGGTAGTTGTCCTATCACCATTATAATGACCTCCATAAGGTGAATTATGGCAATGCCATAATATGCTTTTCGCTTCTTCTTTGAAACACATCTCCTCAAGAGGTTGTCTGTTCCAATTTTAAAGAGATGAGGACCATCCCATACATAGTGATTGGAATCTTAGAAGAATTTCTTCCTTTGGTGCTGTAACACCCTAGAGGGTATTACCGTAACTAGGTCTAGATTTCTAAGAACAAAAAGGAAAGACTTAAAAACATAGAAACATGTTGAAGTGACTCTTAAATATAATTATATTCGTATAAGAATAATACAATAAAATACCATACATGCCTAATACAACTCATCTATCACCCAAAGGTGTTGTACAAAATATAAAGAATACAAAAAAAAAAACACAATTACATAAACTAGGCTACGTCTTCTTGCACGTGACTCCAAGCTCTATCTGCACATGTCTTCACCTGTATCCTAAAAAAGGGGAAACTTAAAAGAGTGAGACATAATGTCTCAGTGAGTGCTCTAAGGGTTTTACGGCTAGGTCAGACTTTTCTACTCAGACAACCTTCACCACTTATCTCTCATGGCTTTAGCCTCACTAGGTCTCTCATAATTCTCCATATCTATGGTCGAGTCTACACCTTTCAACAGTCAATACTCTTTGTTAATTGCTCTCTCATTCTCAACTATTATATTGCTTTACTATCTCATTCTTAACCTAAGAATTCATCCTCATTACTTATACTTTCTTACCCAAAACCCTCTTTAGAATTTACTTTTCTTCCTTTTAATATTGAAAGTTGTCCTCTAGGGTCAAGTCTAAGGTTACAGACATCCTAAAATACTCTTATTTTATTCTCTCTTACTTGTCTTATACCTTTTTATTACGCCATGAGGGGATTCACCCTTTCTTTTTCTTATTCACAACTATTATTATCCAACTAGAACCTTCATAACACTATCCTAAAGTCTAGCCTCTCACTTATTCTTAAGGTAGCAAACACAATTCTAATTACAAGCATATAATTATTTCACATTCTTTGTCTAGTAACTAGACATATACCTTGTTTTGTTTTATCAAACAGGAATGACACACGTGCAGGATATGATCACATGTCCACAACTTTAACATATCATCACAAGGCACAATTACATTCTTACATAGAATTCACATAAATAGGGTCACATAGAATTCACATAATTATAACATAGTATACTCTAACATATCACACTATAACAAGATACATATGCGTGCTATGATTCCTAAACCACTACTTATGCACATGTGGTACCAACCTAAACTTTTCGAAAAGTAGACTAGGAGTAAATGTAGGCCATAAGAAGCGTCATCGGTACCGATGCCTTCGGCTTTCGCACCCTCAACTAGCATGATATCCCCCGGTGACTAGTCAGGATTACCCAGTTTTGCCAATACGCCCCGGCTTTATGGGATCAGCATGGACCATTGGAGTTTTCCCAACCGAATAACCCCCAAGGCTAAGGTTAGACAACCCATCACGGCCTCCACCAGCCAGATTCCTACATACTTTCCTCATCACATAACTCAAATGTTATGATGCATGGTCACAAATAGTGCATACAACTTTTTATAGACTTTTATCATGAAACATTGATATAATTTCATATCACACTCAGTTTCTTTCAAGGTAAATAATAATCATACAATATAAACTCAACAAGGCATAAGAAAACAAACAACAATAAGTTAAAAACTACAAAAAGGAGTTCAAAAACACAAAGAACGGAATAGTAAAAGTCGTATTCGTCCAACAGGACAGAAGTCCCGCCCGGCGATCCAGCGAACCCACCCAACGGGTCCGCGTCGGAACCCAACCCGCCTAGCGGGTGTTACACCTCGCTCAGTGGGTCCGCGTCAGGACCCAACCCGCCTAGCGGGTCCGCATGCCTAGCACTAACGCGGAATCCAGTTTTTTGAATAAAAGTTGCCAAAAAAACTATCTAATATGTAAACTCCTTACTCCCTCACGATCCCCTCAAAACCCATCAAATCTCTAATCTTAGGCATAAGAAAGGGGAAAAGGTAAATAGATAAACAACACAACATAAAGGATAAAGAAGGACACGAGGGAGAGTACTCACCTTTAGGGACATGCAAAGCTGAGTTCTAGGGCTTGAATTTTCCAGTTTCTATTCCTCCTCTTCTCTTCCTCTTCTTCTTTCTTTTCTCCTCATTCTCTCTACTTTCTTTCTTTTTCTATTTTGTGACGGCTAAACCAAACCGTCCTTCTCTATTCCATTCTTATAACATGTGGGTAAGTATGTAACTTAGTGGGCTTTAGTTCCCTATTGGGCCCTAGATGCTCTTTTGAGTTCTATGATAATATTCCTACTAATTTCTAATGCTAAGGTGTTAATAACAATAACACTAATAATAAAAATAATAATAATATAATAAAAATACCATAACAAAGAATTAATAATAATAATAACAACAACACAACACAATAATAATAATAATAATAATGATAATAACTGTTGGAACAATAACAATAAATATAATATTAATAATAATAGGAATAATAATAAGAAGAAGAAATATAATAACAATAACTCTTAAGACATCCTTTGTCTAATAACATATGGGAAGGGTTCTACTAAGAGCTACCTTGTGGTTTATTTCTAATACTTGAAATTTGGGGTGTTACAGGTGCCGCTGGAATCACACAACAGCCTTAAAGTTAGCCATATTAGCAAACCAATGGCTCTTTTGCACCATAAGCAAAGCTTCATCCAGAAATTCATCCTTAATCTCTTTTTCCTTATTAGTCACCTTTTCATTCACTACTCTTGACAAATGATCAACCACCAAATTCTCTTTTCCCTTCCTGTCTCTTATCTCCACGTCAAATTCTTGCAATAACAGGATCCACAGGATGAGTCTAGACTTGGAATCCAATTTTGTGAGGAGGTATTAGATAGCTGCATGATCAGTGTACACAATGGAGCCAATCAAGTAAGATTTAAACTTCTCCCATGCATAGACAATAGCTAGCAACTCCTTTGTGGTGGCATAATTTTGCCGACCATCATTAAGGACTTTACTAGCATAGTAGATGGCATGAAAAATTTTGTTTCTCCTTTGACCCAACATAGCTCCAATTGCATAATCACTTGCATCACACATCAATTCAAAGTCTTGGCCGCAAATTAGAGCCATAATTATTGCATCCATGATGAGTTTCTCTTTCAATAACAAAAATGCTTTCAAACATTCGTCATCAAAGTTGAAAGGAGTGTCCTTATTCAGCATATTGCAAAGGGGTTTTGCAATTTTGGAAAAATCCTTGATGAATCTTCTATAAAAACCTACATGCCTAAGGAAACTTTGAATTCCTTTTACATTGATTGGAGGTAGTAGCTTTTCAATCACATTAACCTTGGGCTTATCTACTTTTATCCTTCTAACAGAGATTTTATGCCCAGGAACAATCCTTTCTTGAACCATGAAATGACATTTTTCCTAATTAAGCACAAGATTGGTCTCAATGCATCTTTTCATACAAGCTTTCAGTTGCTCAAGCACAGATCATATGAAGCTCCAAAAACTGAGAAGTCATCCATGAAAACTTCAATGCATTTTTCCAACAAGTAAGCAAATATGGCAAGCATGCATCTTTAGAATGTTGTTGGTGCATTACAAAGCCCAAAAGGCATTCTCTTATACACCGGATTGACTTGTACTAGGAATAGCCATCCAAGAAACAATAATAGGCTTGACCTGTAAGCCTCTCTAACATTTGGTCCATGAAAGGAAAGGGAAAATGATCCTTCCTTGTGGCTTGGTTGAGTTTCTGGTATTCAATGTACATCTGCCATTTAGTCACTGTTCTTATGGGAATAAGTTCATTTTTCTCATTTCTCACCCGTCATACCTCTTTTCATTGGCACAACTTGCACTGGACTCACCCATGCACTATCCAAAATTGGATAAATCATTCTGATTTCAAGAAGCTTGAGAACTTTCTACTAACTTCCTCCCTTATTATTGGATTGAGTCTCCGTTGCAGTTGAGCCACTGATTTGCAATCACTTTCTAAGTTAATTTTGTGCATGCAATAGGATGGGCTAATTCCCTTGAGATTGGAGATTAAACACCCTAGGGCTTCCTTGTGAGTTCTCAACACCTTCACTAACTTCTCTTCTTCTAACTTGGACAAGTTATTACTAATGACCACCAATTTTTCACCATTTTCTTCAAGAAAAGCATACTTGAGATGCGGTAGGAGTGTTTTCGATTCAAGTTTTGCCTTCTCCACCTTGGGTTCTTCCTTCAATTCTTCAAACTTAGACCCCGATGGTAGGATCTCCTTTAAAACCTCAAGGTTCTTCAAGCATTCGTCTATTTTGATTTTCTTCCTCCTCTGTGAGGTCTTCAAAAGCATTGATCAAGGCATACTGTAACACTCCTTTAATTTTAAATATAATTCATATTAATTTAATTATTACTTTAAGTTGATGAAAATGTGAGTAAATTTTTTTTTTTTCGATAGCAGAATTTAGAAATAGAAGTGAAATAATAAAAACTGCTTAAGTATATATATATTCAACTGTACATCATGGTTTGAGTAATACATAATAGTCAAAGAGACAACAAAAGTACATCAAAAGACATATATTACCTAACCCAATGTATACATAAAAAAAAAGATCCTATACAGAGCAGTATTTATCTACCCTATCCCTTAAGAAAATATTATAAACTAGGTCTTCAAATCTGGAGAAGTATCCTCTGGCTCTTTCTCAGCATCATCAGGCATTGTTATCATCTTCAATAATCACGATTCAACATGCATAACAAAAATAATGGAGTGAGGTGATTTGTTCTAAATCACTTTCACATGTATGGTAGGAATTTAAATACAATTAATGAAGGGAACCTAGGATTTAGTCTAAGTTATACTACACTACCCTTGACTTGGTATGGATCCATACTTCCCATCAGTGAGTAATAGTTCTTAACAGAACCTGGGAAGTGACTGGGAGTACATATGCCTCATCAACATCATCACATGGTACAGTCCTCATCATCAATGAGGAACAAATATCAGTCAGGACGTCCATTTATAGAGGTATACTCTCAAACCAATCCCGAAATGCTGAGCAGTTGTCGGGGTTATCGAGCTTGGTCAGGTGAATATCCCAGCTCACGGGCGCTACCCTGGCTATTAGGACTTTCACCACTCGATGCCTACCCCCGCGACCTCCTAAATAGGTCCCTGCCTTTCATTCCTCAGCGTACCAAACTGTAGCTTCCCTAACAGGGTGTCATGCCACTGCATGTCTCTTGCTTTACATTACTCACTAACCCATTAATTTCTAAAGGTTTATTCTGGTCTCAAGTATTTGAGTACTAGTATAATTTCTACTAATATCTCTACCTTATATTACAGAGATTTGATCCATACATATCATTCATATAATTCATAATTCAAATCAAAGCACATAAGCAATAATTCAATAAAAATAAAGATATACAAATTAAAATAAAGACTGATAATTAAGAAATAAATCATAGAATGGTCAAAAAATTCCATAAAAATAATTTTTAAACTTAGAAAAATAATTAGAATTTTATCATGAATTTTTAGAATTTTTTTCGAAAATTTTTGAAATTTAGTATTTCTAAGAAAAATATGTTCACAAGCACTTATAGAGCACAATTAGAAGTACTAAATAAGCTTTAAAATTTATGAAATTTTTACAAATGGTCTATTAGTGTGTCTAGACCTTACCGTAATGATAAGAACTTAAACTGAAATTTCTATAATAGTTTTCTAAAAATAAATTCATAAATAGCTCATAAAATAATTTCTATCTTTAGTTTTATATTATGAGATTTATGGTTTATTTCTTCTATTATTTTTGCTAAACTAATTGAATATTACCAAAATTTGATAATTCAATAATTTAATTATTTATTATAATAGCTAAAAATATTTTATTTTATTTTTTTAAATTTGGGTAGCATAACTACTTAGTAATTCTACTGTAATTGTTTGAATTCAAGTAGTATAACAACTTAATAATTATACTATAGTTGTCTAAATTTGAGTAGCATAACTACTTAATAAATGTATTTTAATGATCTAAAATTGAGCAACATAACAACTTAGTAAAAGCTTGAATTTAATATTAAACATTATAATATTTATAAAACTTAATAAACTTAAACATTGAAAGGTTTAGGGGAAAACCTTTCCTACCAACATGCAAAGTAATTGAAAATTAGAACCAACCCCACTCCCCCCATTACCTCAAAGAGTTGGTGATGTTGTTGGTGCAGAGCTCCTGCAAAGAGGATTTTCGTACTAGTTAATGAAAACTAGCGGAATTTTGATGTAAAAAAAATATTTATGGAGGAAGGTGGCTATGGAGGAGATTTTGGCTATCTCAATGGAGGAGGAGGAGGATGAATTCAGCTTCTATGGAGGGGTATTTATAGAGGAAGGGTGAGCTTAGGTGTCCATGGAGTTATGTCATCCATGATGTCAAAATTTTAATTTCCCCTTTTTCTTTTTAGCTTAATTAGGGACAAATATTGCATTTAGGTGATGAATCACCTCCCCTCTAGAGTCTCAACGTGGGATAGCAGCTGTCCCAAAGATTTACAGTATAAATTTTGACTGTTAATTAATTAGCTGGTACCGATAAAATCGCCTAAACTTGAAAAAAAGAACTTTTAATACCAAAATAATTAATTTAGATATAAATCTGAACAAATGTAATATTTTTCATCAAAAATAATTTCTAAAAATAAATTTTAATTTTTTTCGAATTATAAATATATATATTATATATTTTAAGCTTAGAAAATTCATATTAAATTCATTTTAATTCAATAAATGCTCAATTTTTTATGAAAATTATAAAATTACATATTTTACCTAGAAATTTATTAAAAATATAATTTTCATCATTTTTGGATGTCAAACCAATACTGAGTTGGTTATCTAACAACTAGGGGTATTTTGGTCACGTTGTACAGGAATTTCAGAAAATTTCCAGAAAATTCCCAAAATTACATTTTAATACATATGACATGATTTTAAACTCGATTTGAAATTTTAATATCAATTGAATCTTTTTCTCATGTCAGCCCTTAATATTGACAAATAAGTACAAAATTGCCATTTTCTAATTTCTTCGGACTTCGGTTTGGAAAAATTATTAAAAATCACGATTAGATAGTTTTTGATATTCTGAGTTTAATCGTGGGAATTAGAATTTTTAGATTCCTTCCCAATTTTTTTAGAATTAAATATATAGAATAAATAAATAAATAAAACAATTAATTAAATAAAAGTGAGGGTGTTACACATACACAAGAGGAGAAAGAGTGTGCAACTATTTTTGAACATTTCCAACTACTTTGTCAAGAACATCCACCCTAAAAATAAGCATTTGTGTAGATAGGATGCTTCATGGCTTCAAACACATTAAAAGTCATCACTTCGTCTTGGACTTTCAGCTTAAATTGACCATCTGCCATATCAATGAGATCTCGAATTGTCATCATGAAGGGTTCCCCCAAGATAATAGGTACCTCGGTGTCTTCTGCCATATCCATAATGACAAAATTAGCTAGGAATATGAATTTATCCACTTTCATCAACATATTCTCTATTACACCATGTGGATGCTTGATAGAGCAATCTACAAGTTGCAAGGTTATGCAAGTTGGCTTCACTTTAATATCTCCTACTTTTGCCAACATGGATAAGGGCATTAGGTTGATGCTTGCCCTCAAATCAAGAAGTGCTCTTCTAACAGAAAGATTTCCAATTGTAATTAGAACAGTAAAACTTCCTAGATCTTTAAGCTTAGGTGGCAAGGACTTTTGTATGATGACACTACAATTTGCTTCCAACTCAATTGTGTCTTCCTTAATGAACTTCTTCTTTTTGGTGAGAAGCTCCTTCATAAACTTAGCATGAGTAGGCATTTGATCCAGGGCTTTTGAAAATGGAATATTGATTTGGAGCCTTTTAAAAATGTCCAAGAAGAGAACAAATTGTTTCTCCTTGTTTTTCTTTGTGGGAAAGGGAGGGTAAGGCAACTCCTTGGTAGAAGGATGCATGGACTTCATCTTGGCTTCCCTTGCAAGTTGACTTTTAGTCTTCTTCACTACATTTTCAGCATGTCTTAACTCTTCTCCTTCAATCACACTCTTTTTTTCACTTTCTCTTTTTTCTTCTTTTTCTTTATTTTTCTCACTCTCCTCTTCACTTTCTTTTTCATTCATAACTCCTTTTTGCTTCTTTTTATCTTCACTTCTCACATCAACTATCTTATTGCTCCTTGTTGTGATCGAGCTGCAAATCTCCTTGGGATTGGATTGCATATTTGTTGAAAAATTTCCCTTTGAATGCTCCACAAGCTGTTTTGGTAATTGTCCCACTTGAACTTTCAAATTCTTAATAGAAGACTCTGTACTCTTATGGTTAGAGATTTGCATGAATTGATTAAGGGTTTCCTCTAACTTAGAAGTTTGCTCATACAAGGTTGGTTGTTGCAAAGGAAGTTGATTTGAAGGTGATAGAGAACTATCCAAAGACTCTAAGGAAGAAAAGATAGGCATGGAAGGTCCTATGACTAGAGGAAGGAGAAGGAAGATTTAAGAGGAACTTGGCAAGAGACTTAACACATTCATAGAGAAGGAAGAAAAGAGCTTTGGAAGGTTGAAGATAATAAATTGGTGCCAAGTTTTAGATTAGGATTCTTTTTTTATACTGGGCCTTTATTGAGCTTTTGTGGAGCTCTTATTTTTTTAGTTGGCTATGTTTGGACCTTTTAAGACTTGCTTTGGGCTTGTTAATATTTCGGCCTTATTTATTTGAGTGTTAGTGTAAATAGGACCATATGGGCACATTGTAGACACTTTTGATGAATTAAGAAATTGTTAGCATTTTTGATAAGGGAGTGTTCTCTCTAGGTTCTTGGATTGAACCATTACATTGTTATCAAAGAACAATTTCTTTGTGGCGAATCCTCATTGACTCATCTATCATGAATTGATTGTGGCGTCTCATTCATTCCTTTCCTTTCCATTTTTCTCTTTTCTTCAATTTTGTTTTTGGTCTTAATTTTGGAAAATTAAGGTGCTGAAAATGGATCCTACTTAGGGGCATATCATTTGGTCTTAATTGTGCAACAATTTGGAGCTACAGTACTTTTACAACTAAGCCAAATCTGATTTAAATTTCAATTGGAGTTTTTTGGTGCGTTGATGTGGTTCCAATTCTAGATTTGTGACGCGTCAGGCAGGTGCGACCTTCGTTGCTTCTGAGTCTCTTTTGGCACCAACTTGTGTCACCAATTCCTATCTTAAAAGGTGCGTCTAAATCAGGTGTGAGGTGTAGATCTCGAGTGATTAATTTGTACATCCACTGGTACCTTATTTCATTCTTGTGTTGTTCATTTAATTTGCGTCAATTTATGCAATTTATGTTCTTGTGTTCTTCCTTTATTCTTTTTAGATCTAGATTTTGATCCATCTAGAATCATGTTAGTTGGTGTTTTGTGTTAAATCCATACTTGATTTGTGTTGTTTTACATATAGACACTTAATTTTTGGTGGAAATTACTTGACTGGAGAGTTAATTTGGTTTTTGTGAAATCTAAATTTTGAATTGCGGAAGAACATTCATAGGTGCTCTTCATATGTTCTTGAGTTTTTTGGTTGTAGAACACTTGTTTGATCTTAAAAATTTTATTTGGAGATAGTTGGGATGTTTTTGCAAATAAAAAACGTTAAAGGTCCAAAAAGAAAATATTTAGGGATCAATTAGCAATTGTGTAGGGGCAAAAGTGAAAGTAAAAAAAAATTAGGGGCCCAAGTGTAATTATAAAATTTTGGGGGCCAAATTGCAAAAAAAATCATAAAAAAATTGCCCATTTATAAAAAAAAAAAGCCTACCCTCTTTGGTGACCCAACTCTCATAGTGATATTATTTTTCTTTCATATATTTTTGACCTGTTTTTGGTGGTGGATATACACATGCTCTTCATTTTCCTTACTTGTTCTTATCTCTTTGTCTTTGAGTCTTCTTATTGTGTTCCTTTAGCTTTCTTTTGAGTGTTCCTTTCATTTCTTCTAACTTTTATTACTTGTCTTTTAAATTCCTTGGTTTTGTCTTTGAGTTTTCCTCTTCTTTGGCTTCTTGAGTTGATCATGGATCTCCTGACATATTTCACATAGAAACTTCTTTGTTATTGAAATTTGGTGGTTCTTTTCAAGAACTTAAGAGGAAATTATAGAAAAAGCTTGAAAGAGTGAAACACGAGTGACTTAAGTGTAAACACTTAGAGAGTGGAGAGGATTCTTTGATTTTTATTATTTGTGCTAACCATTTTGTGTAGGTATGGCTTCACCAACGACGAGTAGTGATCCACCATCTCCTAAATCTGTAAAGTTAATGGCGGAGATGATTAAAATTGGGGAGGAGATGAGTAGGTTGAGAATGGAAAATGATGCAAAGTTAGAAGCAATTCAGAGGGAGAATGTGAAGGAAACCTAGGAGGCCCAAGTTGATTGAGACCTCGGAGGCCCAAGAGGAGACCCAAACTAGAGTAAAGCTTAAAGAAGAACTACAAGGACTTGGAGAACCATGACAAGATTAAGAGAAAAGAAGGCTAAGAAAGCTACTTTGGATAAAACAAAAAAAAAAATTGAACAACTTATTCTCAGTCAAGTTAAATTTAGAAGGAGAAGCTCTTAAGTTGATCCAAGTAGTCCAAGTTGATGAAGAGCCCAATGTGGGGAAGACTTCGATTAGCTATCACTATATAATTGGACCTTTAGTTTTCTGTGAAATAGAAAAAGTGCACAAGAAGGGGGGGTTGAATTGTGCGTTTAAAACTTTTTAAAACAATATAAATAAGTTTGAAAGCGTTTTCAAGCTAAAGGATAGAGAGAAATATAACACAGAGAATTTTTATACTGGTTCACTTAACCTGAACTACGTCCAATCCCTTCACCCAGAAGGTATCCACTAACCAACCTTAGGTTACAAGTATTGTTTGCGGCCTCTTCAGGCTTTACAAAGCAATCACCCTAGATTACTTAACCCAAGTATTCTTTTTCACTAAGCCTCTCCAGGCTTTCACAACACAAACAAGTGGTTATACAAAGGTATCAACTCATGTAGTAAGGATTTGAAAGATTAAGCTCAAACACTCAAAATATTTTTACAAGACTTTTTCACTATCGTCCAATGGACGCTTCTAGATAAAGTATAGAAGGCTTTTGATGTCTCGCTGAGATTGTCACAAGTTAGCATGTATCGCAATTCTTCCTTTTGTTTGCTTCTTTCTTGGTGCATATATATAGTCTTCAAGGAAAAAGATTCGTTGTGGAAGACTTTACTTTATTATACAAGGAGAGGCGTGCAAACCATGCTTTCAGAAAGATCAAGTGTGGCAGCTTTTAGACTTGCACTAAAACAGAAAGCGCAGGACTGTGCTGGCGGTCTGCTTTTTTGAACATTCTTCATTCGGCATGGTAGCTTGATAAGTTGACTTGCTTTATCTATTTTGTTGCGCCTTTCCATTAGAGTGAATCTGATTACATTTAATGGTTCAAAACAATTTAAACGTTAGATCACTAGAATGGTAATATGTTAGTTTCGAGGAAAAACGAACATAAGTAAATTGGATGTTTAAATAAGACTTGGCCGTTTGAAGATTTTTCGTTGGAAGCTTTTGTCTAAATGCATCTGATATTTGATTTTGTTCTAAGAGACAAGCTTTAGCTTCGGACGATCATCTTTAGTTACATCTACTGGACAGTTTTTTTTAGCATGTCTTTTGGACGATCTTTTTTAGCACGTCTACTGGACGGTCTTCTTTAGCACGTCTATTGGACGGTCCATTTAAGAGTAACTTGTTTGCTATGACAAGGTTAGTCCTTAGGAAAAAACTTGAACATTAATAAGTTTGTTATTTTCTAAACTTTGAGGGTTTAGACACTTCTACGTCTTTGGTTCCAACAATCTCCCCCTTTTTGATGATGACAAACCTTATTAATTTTTAAGTTTTTTCTAGAATATAAAGAGGCGCATAAAAGAGTTTTCGAAAAACTTACTATGCTCCCCCTGAGTCTGATTTGCCATAGTTTGTATGCTTTGAGACGTAAAATATATTAGTTTTAAATCCATACTTAGTATCAGAATATACTAATAATCAAAGCATATTATATCTAACAATTATAAAATCAAACAGAAGTAGAGCAACACTTTGAGATATATTAAAGCATGTATATTATTGTACTGGAAGATCATACAAAGCTTTAATTTTTTAAAGCAAAAACAGAACAGAATGCTTTAATTCTCCCCTTTTTGTCATTAGCCAAAAGTAAATTAAAAGAAATGGGAGTGTCATCATGGTCACTGTGGCGGCGGCGGAGGAGGCGGTGAGGAGGGTTGGGAAGGATGTAGGAGTGCTTGTTAGTTCTGGAGAATTTGGTGAAGAAGAGTAAAGATGGGTTGAAGATGATTTGCAATGTACTGTTAAACAGCGAGGTCAACAGGGGGGATGGAGGAAGGGGCAGAAGTAGAGATAGGAAGGCTTGCGGAGGTTTGGGAGCTAGGAGTAGGCAGTGGTGGAGGTGGTTGGGAAGGAATTGGTGGAATAACTTCAGTGGGTGGAGGAGGTGCTTCCAGAAGTTTCAAATCTTGTATATCGAGTTGGTAGGGACAGGATGTGGTCCAAGGGTAGGGCGGTTGGAAACTGTTGGGGTGGGTGAGAGCAGCAATCATAGTGTAAAGAATAGAAGTTTTTGTATCGAGGAGTGGACGTTCATTTCGGTGGGCGGACAAAGGCAGCTAAAGTGTCCGAAAAGTAAAAGACATGAGTTGGACGCTGCGTGAATTCACATTCTGTGGCAGTTGGGATGTCGGCTTTGTTGTCTGGGGAGACTCCACTACTGGATGCTTCTTGTTCACATATGAACATGTGTTGTTGCCAGAAGCGTTCAGCATCGTCCTCGTCCATGTCTGTATGAAGACACTGAGCTATGAACCATTCAAGGGAATGGGTTGAATGTTGTTGAATTTCAGCTCTAGACGGCAGAGGCAAGGACGGTGCCTTGGTTAGAATCTTCTTCTTTTGTGATTGACATCTATGATTAGCAGCCTTGGGCAGACTCGATCTGGTTGGATGCGGATGGATCTGGAAGGTTGAATGTGTTGTGATGGGGGGATGAAAAGTTGATACTTCAAAGTCGCTGAATCTTTGAGTGTGTTACAAAACATATGCTCAAAGGCAGATGGAAAGAATCCATCTTCTTCTGGATCCATAGGTCTAAACTTCAAATCTGAAGGGCTTAGATGGACTGTCCGCTCGTCCCCTGGTCTTTTTTGTTGCAGAGCTTGGTCGGTCTCTTCTACTGGAGGTGCTATGCGTTAAAGTACTCTAGGAGGATAGGCATTAAGGCACCAAGCTCGTACAATTATGGGGTACCTCCGTCTGATAAACCACTTAAGTGGCAAGTGTTTTATAGCTCCAGGAGGTAGTGCTAGATAAGCCTCAAACGGTTGATGATCATAGTCTTCCATGTATTTGTCTATATTAATTGGAGAGTAATCAAAACCCAAGTTTGGCTCAGGAAGCTCTAAACGCAAAATAATTGTATTGTCGTCCTTGAGGTTTTGTTGGTTTCTTTCAACAAAAAGTTGGGGGCCATTGCTGTTTTATTTTCACCAAGGTTTCTGAGGGGGTGGAAGATGTAAGGATGGGAATGATGGTTGAGGAGGAGGATGATTTAGGAGGTTGGATGGAGAGATGTGACTTAGAGATGCTGAGGGTGGGGATGGTGCAGGTGTAACCTTCATCACTAGGCAACAGCATGTCTGGTTCAGGTGTGGCTTGTGTTTCGGGTTGTGTTTAGGTGAGTGTTTCAGATGGTTCAGCAACCATTGATTCAACAAACTCACTAATAGGTTCATCAGCATTAGGAGTGGAAAGCTTACTTTTCTTGTATTGTGCTTCCCCTAGTAGTGCTTCTGTTGGTCGTTTGGATGGGAGAGATGGTTGGATGGCTAAAGGTTGTGGTTGAGCAGGAATAGCAATCATATGTTTTTAACGTGTTCTTCCATGTTTTTTTCGTTGTTGTAGTTATATATATTAATTAAATTAAACAATTTGTGAACAAAAACCTAGTTAAGATTGAAAATCATCTAAAAGTACCTATAATCTCATATAGAACTCGGGTGTTGATCCAATTCCGATTTCTCTATAAACGTGTCCCCCTAAGAAAGACCAAGTCAGGATGATGGTGGTGATTGCATGTAGTCAAACATATGTCAATGGAAACTAGTGGAGGCAACTCCTATAAGTAGGCTACAAATTGAAGCAAGCCTTGCCATAACAACTAGTTGGCTGTTAGTTGTTTATGCTCTTGGCTGTAAAGAGCGCTCAATAATGTAGCCTGTTCCATATCAATTGCCAAAACATATCTCTGCATCACAGTAGCATTACCAACATAAACCCCACTCTCCTTCCCAACAAACTCCATACCACTTATATCTAATAACAGAATTACCTCGGTATCTACTATCAAGAGCTAAGAATGTATCACAAAGGGATCTATAATGTGGATGAACATTCAAAAAAGAAGGAATTCAATTAAATTCAAAAAGGAACAGGTCACAAAGTGATTTATAATGCGGATAATCAAAAAAGAAGGAATTCAACTAAACACAAAAACTAATGGAACTTCCCACACTCAAAGCCCGTTGGAATAACACAATAGCTATAATTACTATACGATTACAACACACCATATATGATTACAAAAAAATAACAATGAATAACAATCTATAAAAAATAGAGGTAAAAGTATTATAAAATTATTGAGAGCACAATATAAAAAAAATTATAAAGAATTAGATAAATTAAAGAAGAATGAATAGCAATCCAATCACCTATGAAGAAGAAACCAGCAATGAACAACAATCGATGAAATGACAGATTTGATATGATGAATAGCCAGGCACCAACAACTAATTGAAAAAGTGATTCAGCCACATCTGAAATGAAAAAATCAATGAAGAGACAAGTCAAGATCCAAATCTGAAATGAGTAGTAGATATAGAACAAGAATGAATAGAGAGAGATACTTAAGAGAGAAAGAATGTAGTGCTTTGATATCTTGTAATTTTGAAATTTTAGGGAGAGAGATATACCTAAGAGAAAAACAACCAATGACGTATATTCTTCCAAGTTGGGAAAGTGTATGAGTTTGGGCCCTGATTTTGTCTAGGCCTTGAATCCATGAAAAAAAGGAGTCTATTCTCCCAACTTTTTCTTTCCAACGTAAAAGTTTGGACAACGTGTTTTTTTTTTGTATATAGTCTGGATAACAAATTTGATGGATAGTGAAATTTTTAACACAGCTATCTATCTTTTTAGGCTGAAAAAGGATCTTATATATTTTTGTTATTTCCCATCATGTGAGATAATATTTTAAGGATTTATAATTAAAGTAAAATATTAATAAAGTAATTATTAATCAAAAATATATTAATAAAGTAATTAGTCACAAATACAACAAAGTTGTATCATCTTTAAAAACATTAATCGTGCAATAGTGACATATAAAATAAAGATGAAGCTACAAGCATAATTATATAGTGATGGATGAGAAAAAATATAGGTGAAAGTAGCTTCTAGTGACAACAAGCAGTGTGGTGTCTTTTAGTAGTAAAAAGAATAGATTCATCATTTCTTTTGACTATGCATGATTCCTTGTTAAAGGACACAACAAACCCATTATCATAAAATTGACTTATGCTAAGCAGGTTATACTTTAGTCCTTCAACACATAACACATTATCTATAAATTGAAGAGGTGGCTTACCAACTTTACCTATACCAATGTTTTTGCCTTTTCCATTTCCTCCAAATGAAACAGTTCCTTCATGTGGTTGGAGGTTTAGGAACATAGACCTTTCTCCCGTCATGTGACATAAGTATCCACTATCTAGGTACTAGAATGAATCCCTCCTTTTTCCTATTAAGGATATCTGCAACAGGAATTATTTGAGATCTTAGTACCTAAATACTTTTGGGTCCTTTTGTGTTAGTCCCAAATGTCTTATTTGACCTTTGTTTCCTTTTGTGTTGACACCTTTGAGATGTATGTCTAGATTTGCCACAAAAATTATAAAAAGTTGAATAAGATTTAGAAGACAAGAGTTTAGAGTCTTTGTCTTTTTCAAAACCTATGCCAAATTTGTCAGATGGAGGTCTTTATGTTTCAAGATTAATTATAGTTTTGAAGACCCATCCACAAATTTAGCCAAATCATGTTTCAGACTAATGACCTCTTTCTTTAGTTTATCGACTTTAGAAAGGAGTGTTGTCTTTTCAGGATCTGAGTCTTGACTCTTATGCATTCTCTTCGAATCTTTCTTGAGTATTTCATTTTCTAAAACAACTTCTTGATATTTTTCTTTGTATTTCTTATACTTAAGAGAGATCATGTGAGAATTTGTAAGAAGAGTGTTATAAGACATATCTTCTTCGTCATCAAATTTAGATTCACAACTATCAGACGAATGCAGATTATTTTCAGAGATAGATTTTGTGACACCCTTTACCCCAAAGCTAATTATTAAATAAATATTACGAAAATATAACATACTTTTCATTTATGAAGTAAAACGATAGGTTATAATCTTTTTCTTCACACGATAAAGGACATCACATGCACAACTCACATTTACTAAAACTCCATAAGATGCTTTACTGATTAACCAAATGATGGTGGCCCATAGTTGGCCACACAAGTCCAAATAAAATAAAATAAACCAATTTAAAAGTAAAACTATTAGTCTAAAGTTTAAAAGCTAAAATAATAAATAAGTAAGACCCCGATGTCACATTACTATCAGATGACAAAACTGAAAAGAAGCTGTAAAATAAACTACAATGAGGCCAATGCCCCTACTCTAAGACTCCTCTTCAAGGTCCTGCTGGACGTCACCTGTATATCACAAACACATACAGAAAACACCAGAAAACAAGGGAGTGAGATACATCTCACATCATGCTCAAAGTATGACAATAGAAACAGGTAGAATACACATCACATACCTAATCAATTAACAGTAATTTGCAAAAACCAGAACGCATACAAACATATGTAATGCAATACCTAGCTTCTACTTCTTATGCACATGTGGTACCATCTTAAACTTGTCAGAAAGTAGACTAGGAGTAAATGCATGGCCATAAGAAGCGTCATCGGTACCGATGCCTTCGGCTCTCGCACCCTCAACTAGTATGATATCCCCCGGCGACTAGTCAGGGTTACCAGTTTTGCCAGTATGCCCCGGCTCCATGGGATTAGCATGGACCATTAGAGTTTTCCCAATCGGATAAACCCCAAGACTAGAGTTAGACAACCCATCACGGCCTCCACCAGCCAAATTCCTACATACTTTCCTCATCACATAACTCAAATGTTATGATGCATGGTCACATATAATACTTACAACTTTTCACAGGCTTTAATCATGAAACATTAACACAATTTCATATCACACTCAATTTTCTCAAAGTAAATAATCGTCGCACAATATAAACTTAACAAGGCATAAAAAGAAACAACAATGAGTTAAAAACTACAAAAAAAGGAGTTTATAAGCATAAAGAACGAAATAGCCAAGATCGTATCCACTTGTTGTGCTAGCAGTGAATCTGCCCAGTTGGCTATATATCCCACCCAGCGGGTCTGCGCTGCAACCAACCCACCCAGCGGGTCCGCGTCAGGACCCAACCTGCCCAGCGGATTGTTCATCTCGCCCGACGCCAACGCGGAGTGTAGTTTTCAACGAAAGGTCGCCCAGTGGCTATCTAACCCCGTCGGGTGGATCCAAGATACAGATTTTAAAAAGACAATCCATGATAACCCATATAAATTAAACATAGAATTTTCGTAAAGCATATTAATAATTTGGGGAAAATCACATTCCCCTTTGCACGTACACAACCATATAATTCACAAACAATTGGGGTCTAAGGCCAACCCCTCTACCCACGACCAAAGCCATACCCATGAGCGAGATAACTCACTCCCCCCTTACCTTGAAAGAGGCGATCTCCAGCAAGAGGATGCGAACAGTGCAGCAACGTCTTTCTAAGGTTCCTTACTTCTTGACTGCAAAGGCTCTGATGGCACGGTATCTCCAAGGAGGCACAAGTGAAAGAATAAGGAAAAGGATTAGGTTTTCAAGAAACCTAAGCAATACTTAAGCTAACTTTGGAGTCATAAAACTAAGCCCAATAAAAGGGTTTTTAAACTTTTAAAAACATTCTAATTATAAAACCCAATTTAAAAGCCCAATATTTCTTTTTCTCAAAATACCATTTTATTAAAAACAAGGCAAACGAATAATAATAATAATAATAATAATTAAAGGAAAAACATTGGGGTGTTACAGATTTTACCTCAGATGTTACTTCCTTAGTATTCGTCATGAGACAAATGATAGCCTTTTCATCGTCTAAACTGCTACTACTATTGTCCAGATCTTCCCATGTAGCTAGAAGATTCTTCTTCTTGTTCCTTTTCTTCAAGTTGCATCCCCTTTTCAATTTAGGGCACTTAGCCTTTATATGTCTAGGCTTTTTGCGCTCAAAACATATAATTTCATTGTTTTCTTCTTAAGGTGGCTTCCTAAATCTATTATCTTTTCTTCTGGAGGATTGCTTAAATCTTCCATTCTTTTTTAGCATCTTCTTGAACTTTTTGGTTATGAGAGATATCTCATTGTTTGTGGAGCAGTTGGAGCTTTTGTCTGAACTCTCAGATTCATCAGACTGAACCTTCAGGGCTTTATTCCTAGCTTTTGTCTCAGTTCTTTCGTCTGCTCTTTAACTAGTTTCTCCACTCTTTAGGGCTATAGAATCATTGTTTTTTATTTTATATCTTGTAAAGAGATGCACTTCATGGACTCTTAGAGCTCCCAACAACTCATCCAAAGTTAAAGTCTTCATGTCCTTGGCTTCAGCTATGGCTGTAGCCTTGGGTTCCCATACTTTGGAAAACTATCCAAAATTTTAAGATTGTTCTGAGCTTTGGAAAACTCGACACCAAGACTTCGAAGTCCATTGAGAATTGTTTGAAATCTTCCAAACATCTCATCAATGGTTTCTGTCTCCTTTATAGTGAACATCTCATAGTGTTTTTAAAGAGCTGTTGCTCTTCTTAAATGAACATTTTCAGTGCCTTTATGTGTTATGCGTATAGCATCCCACATCTCCTTTGCTATTCTGTAGTTGCAAAATTTGTTATATTCAGTTTTAGATAAGGCACATGTTATAATATACCTAGCCTTTGCATCTTGTTGTAGCATGTTGAAGTTGTCCTGATTGTATTCATTTTCTTGCTTTGCTACAATGAGAATTCCATGAGTTATGATTCTCTAGATGCTATAATGAGTGGACTTGATGTACATTTCCATTATGTCTCTCTAGTACACATAACCTTGTCCATTAAAGGCTAGAGGCCTTGATAATGAGGTTCTTTCGGGAATAAACTGTCCTTCAAGGTTTGCCATTAGGATCTTTTCCTCTATCACTTGTTAAGGTACTCAACCCTTTAAGGCTGAGCTTTGATACCAAACTATAAAACACATAAATAACACAAGTAGGGGGGTTGAATTGTGTTATAATAGATTTTTGCAAAAACCTTTTTAAGAACGTTTTGTCTGAAAGATTAAACAAAAGATTTTTAAAGTGATGTTTGAGAGAAGACGAATGAAGAAAGCAAAACAGAGAAACACAAAGAAATTATACTAGTTCGTCTCACCCCAAAAACTATGTCCAGTTCTTGGAAACAACCAATTCCCACTAACTTAATCAAGTTACAAGTATTCTTTTAGCCAAGCCTTTTCAGGCTCAACCCAAGTAGTCTTTAACTTGCCTCTCCAAGCAAAAAACTCAAATATTCTCTAAATCAAAGCCTCTTCAGGCTTCTACCAATTTCTTAGAGGAAAAGGTTGAACGCGAGTTATCTCACTTAGTTTAATGTCCTATCAAACGAATATACAATGAAGTTCAGTGAAAACGTTTATAGGCAACGTGTATGAAAATTACAAGTTGAGAGCTTTTCAACAGTTCAAGATTTATCAATTGACCAGCATCTAAGACTAAGGTCTCTTCTTCTATTTATAGGATTCTCCAAAAAAGTGTCTGTTATGACTATTGTAGGAGACATCCTTCGTCTGTTAAGAAAGAGTCATTGAAACATTAAATGCAGCATTTAATGCATTTTACCAACTTGTTATTTTGATAAGATAAAGCAGTCTGCTTATCTTAGCCTTTCTCGTACTTAACCTTGTAACAGTGGGCATATATGCTTTTCTGTACTGACATGCGCATACACATTCGTTCTTTTACACGTAAAGTGGACTTTCCTTGAGAGTTGGTACGTAGACTTCATTTCTTTCGAGGTTGTTTACGCTTTTACAAACTTGTAGTGCACAGATTATTAAAAGTTCATCTGAAAGGAGTTAGTTACTAAATTTTTAAAGACAGTGAAAGACAATAGATTAACTTATGGTCAGACGATAGCGAATATGCAATATAGTATACGAGTAATCAGAAAATTGATTTTAAACACCTGTTTGTGATTGTTTGTTATTTTCAAAATAATGAGGGTCATAAATTCGTCCTTTGTCTTAACAATGATAAAAAAAGAGATCATAATTCTAGAGAAATACATAAGAAAAAGAGAAGAAGAAATCTTTTACAAGAAAAGGGTTTCCTTCTATCTCTGACTCTCATTATCCAATTGCCCTCCGATAATCCTTCTCCAAAAGCCAAAGACAAAAGAAAAAAAATTGAAGAGACAAGGTAGAATAGAGATAAGATCAAAAGTTTGGCCCCATCCTTTTTATTTGTGGCTAAATTTCGGAATTGAAGTACATGGGTAGGGGGCTCAACCTAGTGAAGTATCCGTGCAATCCATACCCATTGTGCGCAAAAACAAATTAAAATTCAGACCTTAAACCTACCCAGTTGGTTTAGATAGCCGCTGGGCGATTATTTTTCGAAAATTGGACTCCATTTTGGCACCGAGCTACTACATTCCCGCAAGGCACACTAACACCTCAGGTGGGATACACAACCTGCTGGGCGGTGTGAGTCCTAGCGTGACTCGCCGGGCGACCCTCTTGACCTACTGGACAAGTGTTGTAACGACCCACTGCCGCTACATAACAACTTTTCTACTTTATCTCTTGGAAGGCTTCTCTTAATAATGATATTAGATTAAGTATTATAAAAATATGTCTTTGTTTTTCGCCTTTTTTATCTTTAGAGATAATAATAGAGAAAACTATTCATTCCAACCAAAATAATTACATCAATGTATACATCAAGAAATCAAAAGAAAATACATACACCAACATTATTACACATTTTTATATCAATGAGTATAGGATACAAACCACTCTATAGCTGGTCACTCTATACATTCTTTTAATAGAAATAAACAACAAAAGGAATATCAATTCCTCTAAGGGAACAAAAGTAACCCTCCATACTTGTTCCATCTCCCCACTGGCTGAAGCGAAGCTTCATCATTAATTAAGAGAAGCTAAACCTACCAAAAACTCAACAATTTGCTCCCACGCCAAAGACATGATCATCACAGGCACGAACCACACGTGTAAACAATGCAAGGGTAAGCTTACTTAAATTAACAACTATAACAACAGTACAACCATAACAACAACAACCTTCAACACAACAA
Source organism: Spatholobus suberectus (assembly GCA_004329165.1). Lineage (NCBI taxonomy): Eukaryota > Viridiplantae > Streptophyta > Magnoliopsida > Fabales > Fabaceae > Spatholobus > Spatholobus suberectus. Next base: position 46,885,498 of record CM014732.1, read on the forward strand.
CAATACCTCTATCCTTATCATCACTAGTCATAACAATTACAAACAACCACCATAATAACAATTTCATTTATCATACAAGTTTGGATTCCCATTTCATCATAAAATGAGTTTGCATACATACAACACAACACATCATAATACATTTAGAGCTCTCAACGTCTATGTTCATGTATATATATATATATATATACATTCATACAAAAAGAATTCTCAACTCAGGAGTCCACGTCACATCACAATCACCACAACTATGTCCATGCATGATGACACGACTCTCGAGAGATTTACAACATATCGGGCGATCAGCCAGGTCTCATCCCCTACTGTGGCTTATCTAAGCACCATTCAGGGATTGTTAAACTCTGATCTGTGGATAAGCTTGGTGGTTTGTCAAGATGAGTGTATGTGGGAGGTGGCTTACCGCGACACAAGGCCTGCATCACCTTAGCCTCTACGGAGTCGCCCATCCACTCATCCCCAAAGGCCCATCGTCAGCTGTCCCATATCTTATCTAGCACTAGGTTGGAGGCCTATCTGAGTACCAACTCTAGTCACCATCCAACTTACGTGCCTACCCGCACCACGGCATGAGGTCCATCATCAACTACCTCAGCCGCTAACTATGCATGAATGCATGTACTACACACCATCAACTACTCAACCACAACCAACAATCATACGACATATATATATGTATATCAATACAACTAGTGGCAAAGAGGTCCATCGTCAGCTACCTCACATTACCACTCAACATCCATCAACACCATATTGGCCCCAAACCGGCCTCAATCATAATCAACAGGTAAAGCCCTATCTAACCAGCCCACCTCATGAGGAACAATATCATACATCATGAGTGAAGGTCCTATCTAAGCAACCATCCACTCAACTGCCACTTTCCAACAAATCTATCACACAACTCCACAACAATAACAAAGAAAACTAAGAATCCAGTTTATAATTATAACAACATGTGGAAGTCCTATCTAAGAAACCTTATACTCCAACAACACATCCAACAATCTAAAAGTGGTTGAAACAATCAACCTCACAAACCATAAACAACCTCACTCATGGTCATTCATTATATAATGACACAAACATCCTCAATAATCAAGTATACAATATGAATTGGCCTTTCTCGTGGAGTTTTAACATTTTTCCAAAGTTCCTAATTATCATACCAAGCATCAAACCCATAGCATTCAACCCCATCTTTATGTTTCTTAAAATTTCAACTTCAATGGTCCATACATGGCATCACAAAATTGACACCAAACATCTCAAAAACAAGGAAGAATCAGGGGTTTTTTAGTCCAGCGCCAATAGTGATGAGGATCAAGGAAGGCCTCCAAGAAGAGAAGGAAAACCTAAAGGGAAAAGCCCCTCAATTGGGCAAAAACGACCTAAGAAGGAAAAAGCTAAAGGGAAAGATCATATGATTGGGCTAGGAATGCCTATAAGAGGAAAAGTAAAGAGACCTAAGGAGCATTTAGAGGTGATCAACATACTACAAGATCAAGCCCAGAGTAGAAGAAGATAGCCCAAGATGGTGTACTTGAATCAAGTAGAAGGCCCAACCCAAGGGATTTAATAATACACCAACCATGGGCTTACAATCTGAATTTTATTGCATTTTATTTAAATGTTTTTGGACCTATTTTAATTGTAATAAATGGGCTGATTTGATTCTAATTAGAAGCCCATTTTCTATTCCTAGTTTAGGTTTCTTTTAAGTTTTAAAATAAGTTGTAATTTGGGCCTTAATCTTTATTGGGCCTTTGCTTATGTTTCTTTAGAATTAGGGTTAGCCTCCTTAGAATAAACTCTATAAATAGAGATGTAATCCCTCTCATTTGACAGAGTTGAATAATATTGAGGATTACTCATTTGTGAGTGTGAGTAGAGCGATGGCTCCTCTTTTTGGTTCTTAGATTAGAACCTTCTTGGTTCTTATCAAAGGCTTCCATACCTTTGTGGCAAATCTTCGCTTGGCTTATCACTCTCTATAGAGTGTGGCGCCTTCTGCCATCTCTTTTCCTTTTCCCGTCTTTTTATTTTTAATTCATATACTTATCATTTCTTTCCCATTCTCTTTTCAATTTTAGTGTCATTACTTCAAACTTTACTCTTTGTGCTATTTCATCTTCTCATTTTGTCTATACTTCGTTAAACAAGATAATCAACTCAAAGGAAGATCCGTAAAAACAATATGATTCCCACTTGAATCATATCAATTAGACTGTCGCTCAGCGCCAATATCACAGAGAAGATCTGCAATTTTGTCGCCCGGCGCCGTACTCTTGTCGCCCGGCATCAACATCACAGAGAGCATCAGCAAAAATCGGAGAAAATGTCGCCCGGCGTCACTTTTGTCGCCCAGCGAAAAAATCCGTCGCTATAGGCAAAATTTCCGTCACTAAATTAAAATTCCGTCGCTAATTGACAGCATTTCAGACAGCACGTTGTCAGTTGTCGCCCAACGACATAAACTGACGCCCGGCGCCAAATCGCAATTTTCTGCAATTGCAGGGAAGACAACCCACTGTAGTTCTAGACCATATCAATCCATCCCAAGCACCACAAAAGCAGTTCTAGACACTTTTAATACATTTCTAACCGATTATACAATAATAAATCACAAGATTTTGTTCCAAATCCATTCTCTTTTCAGATTTCCCAAAATTTTCTCCAAAACTCATTTCATCAAAACCACAGCCCAACTCATGTACAACCAGATTTAGAACGAACCCAAGGTAAGGTTCACACAAAATCATGCTCACACATCACAAATATACAAGTGTAAGCTTCCCTTACCTCTTAGAGCTTCCGAATCTGAGCTTGGGGAAGAGAAAACGGGATATATGCAGGACCTTGAGCCAAACTCTGTGAAAGCGAAGATATAACAGCCCTCCCACACTTAGAAATGTGATTCCTCACCAGGTTTAGGTCTCACACTTCAAGAGTCTCAACAAGGTTTGGAGAAAAATGAGAGAATAAGAGAAGAGAGTGAGAGAGAGAGATCGGAGAATGAGAGAAATGAGAAGGGGAGGGGGCTTTATATTTTGAAACCCTCCCTGGGCCTTACAAGGCTTCAAATCCACTAAAGCTCAAGGTCCGTTTATTCACTCTCTAGAACTCACAACGATTCTTACTTATTTGTTTTTCTCTCAACAACCCAAACCAGTATCAACAACATCCTCAATTTGGCTCAAGCACCTTTGTCTCAATTCCCAAACTCAGATAGGAATTCCAAGTTTACAACATACAACTAACACCACACAACGACAATCAACAACAATTCTATTTATTTATTTGTTTTAAACACCATAATCACGTATTAATTTCCACTTTTAGTTATCAAACCACTACATCATACATTAAGAAAATTACAGCATTACAATCCGACCTTGGCCACTCCAAAATCCATGTTTGAGTCTTTTCATCGCCTGCCTATGAACTCCTTTTGCGGTCTTTAACTCATTATTGCTTCTTTTGAATCCTCTTTGACTAGCATAACTTCCCTCCAAGCGTATAGACTATATTTCCTTTCTCTGCTCATCTAATTATCCTCCACAAAATCCAACAAAATCAGGGCAATTCATGCAAATTTTAAATAGAAAGCTTAGAAAGGCACACCACATGAAATCCTTCATTAATGGTCTATTTTCTCACAAATTTCCTATGAGCTAATGCAAAAATCATGTGAACTTACTTCATAAATCCATATAAAATGTAGATTTATCAGGCCTTCAAGATCATAAGATACCACACCCTTTTCCAACACAATTGTTATATATGTCTTCTCCTTATTTGGATTTGATTTCTTCCACTAACTTGATGAAGGCTAGCTCGTGATGAGTTGAATGGCACACAGTGACAGTAATCAAATACAAGTTGTAACGACCCAACTATCGCTACTAAACAACCCTACTAAACATACACCTCATCCACATATCAAGTGAATAAAAAAAATACATAACATATTTGTATATAAGTCATACACACCAACTGAGAGATCTATCTCTCCTGGTGGCATGCATATCTGGTCAACTGTCATCATCATATATACACAATTATGGGATAACACCAGTCTAGATTAACAATATCAAAATATACATCACGGGGAAAAAGGATACAAAAACTCACTCCCTATAGCTGGTCATCCTATACTAATCCCATCAAAAGAAAGAAAACTGAAAATACAACAAAACAGTCAAGAGCTTGGCTCTACAAACCAAACACCTCCAGCTCTCGGCTCAATACTCAGCTTTGAGATGCTGGATCAACGAAAGCATTGCCATCTGCTCCCACGCCATAAGACGTGATCATCATAGGCACACTAGCACAGAACAACATCAAGACAATCCAACAACAACAAAATAAGGCAAGAGTAAGCTTACTAAAACAATGGCATAGCATATGATTATGGAAATCATCAACAATTCACAATATTCAATCAAGAGTATATAGGCACACCATCATATATCCAGAGTTTTCAACATCTACATACATATATACATATATATATAGCATTCATTCACAGAGTAAAGAGTTCTCAGTCCAGAACTCCATATCATAACCATTTTGCCACGACTATGTCAATGCATGATGACACGACTCTTAAGAGATTTCACAACGTTCTGGAGGCACTAGATTTGGAGGCCCAATTGAGTATTAACTCTGGTCACCATCCGTTTTGGGTGCTACCTGCACATAGCATGAGGCTCACACAACCTCAGCCAACAACATATGCATGAGATGCATGTACCCCAATACCACAACCACTCAACCACCACAAAACAACATATGTTTGTGTAGTAGCATCACAACACCACGTGGGCGCGACCAACACCACACGTGGTCCACAACCACTAGCAACACCATGCTGGCCCATTCCAGCCTTAAGCATAGTCAACAGGTAAGGCCCTATCCAAGCAGCTTATACTTTATGAGAAATCTCACACAACAGCTCATTTACAACTAGTGGAGGTCCTATCCAAGCAACTTCCACTTCGCAAACAGTCCAACAATCAACTACAATTTTGAAACCAAGACCCCCTTTGAAAACCATTTGAAGATCAGTAAATCTTGAGATTCACAAGAAACCTTTGGAATAATTCACTTTCTTTAATTTAAAGAAATCATATTTAAACTGAACAACTTTTCATGATTCCCAAATAGAACTTTTAAAAGTGTATAATACCCTTTTTATATGTGTATAGACATAATACTTCACATTTTGAAATGAAAACTTTAAAATCAGAAATAGTACATTCAGTTCTATAATAACAGAGTACGTACTGTAGTAACAGATTATATCAATTTAGTAAAAATGCACCAAATTTCATTTTTGGCGGGGATAATTGATTATGGGTTTCCATAATCGATTATTACAGAACCAAAACCAAAAGGATTTTTCCTAAAACCTAGATAATTGATTATTAGAGTCCATAATCAATTATTACAAAGCCAAAATCATGAAAACAACACCTAGAGCTCTAGATAATCGATTATGAAGCTCCTATAATCAATTATTTGCAACAAGACTGCGAAAAACCACGATTTTCTGTAGCAATACTCAAACTTTCACCACCCAAACTCAGATTTTCAAATCAATAAGGTTCCAATATCATCAATCCACCCCAACCAAGCTCATATACAACAGATTATACAATCAATTCAACATTTCATCACACAATTCATGGATTTCTCATCAAAATCTCATATTTTTCTCTAAAAACCCATTTTCATCCAAAATCTCACCACAACCAACATACAATCCGAATTTGGACCAACCCAAGGTGATATTCACACACAATCATGTTCATACATCACAATTTTAGCAAGTGTAAGCTTCCCTTACCTCTTAGAGCTTCCGAAAATCTAAATTTAGGGAAGAGAAAATGTGAGAGATGCAGAACCTTGAGCCAAATCCTCAGAGCAGCCACTACTCCTCACCGAAAGGATAGAAAGGGGCTACAAATCGTGTGCCTAACTCAGTGGGTTTGGGAGAATTTGAGAGAGAGGGACGTGAGAGATGAGAGGAAAAGACCGAGAGAGTGTGAGAGAATTTGAGAAATGAGAAACAAAAAAGGTATTATGTCTTGAAACCCTCCCTGGGCCTTACAAGGCTTCGGGTCCACTAAAGCTCAGGGTCCATCTATTCATTCTCCAAAACTCATAACTAGCCCCACTCAACCGTTTTTCTCTCAACAACCCAAACCAACATCAACAACACTCTCAATTTGGCTCAAGCACATTTTTCTCAATTCCCTAAACTCAGACAGGAATTCCAAGACAATAATATAAAATTAAAACCACATAACAACAATTATTTATTTGTTTTAAACACCATGATCACATATTAATTTCTAGTTTTTAGTTATTAAACCACTAAATCATACATTAAGAAAAACACGGTGTTACACAAGTAAGGAAGTCTTGTCATGATTTGATATTTTTAACATATAAGGTCGAATTGAGAACCTTGAAAAAGTGATTACCCACTAGACTCTATTATGAAAATTAATCTTATAACTATAACTTCTTTGAAATTCTACTTTTCTATATTGGTTGTAATATCTACTAATAATTTCTTCCTATATTGCAGGGCATTGCGTCATTAAGTCATCATGACAATATTGGTATAAAACAAATAGGACAAATAGAATGAGAAGACATTCTATTTGACCCAAATAGAAGGTAACATACTATTTGGCCCATTTGCTTTAAACCAATATTACCACAATAACTTAACTTCGTAAATGTCATGTAATATAGGAAGACATTATTAATATTTTGCAAACAATATAGAAAAAGAGTAGAAAATTAAAAAGTTATAAATGAGAGGAGGTTAGAAAATAGAGTATATTGAGCAAGCACTCTTTCAAGGTTCTCAATTGGTTCTTTTACATCAAAAATATCAAATCATGGCAATGCTTCCTTACTTGGATTTGATTGCTCTCACAATATATCATTTAGGTCATCACGAGCTGACCTTGATTGACTTAGTGAAAGTAAATAAAAACCAAGTAAAGAAGGAGACATATATGATCGTTGTATTGGAAAAAAGGTGTAGTATCCTATGATCTTGAATGCTGGATTAAAAAGCTTGAAAGAGTGATTGCTAAGCACAAAGTAGTAAATGTGTTGTATAAGATTCGAAGTGATAAGTTCCCAATTTTGTCATGGTTCAACAAGTTTACAGTATGCCATTTAGCCATCATGAGTTGGGCTTCCTTAAACTCATGAAGATGTTGTAGTAATGGTGGAAAAGAGGGTGGAGGATCCTATGACCCACCACCTAATTTTACTTCCAAGTAAAGCATGAAAAAAAATTGTTGAAAAGGAAAAGTTGTCAATTATTGAACTATTTATTACTTCTACTAAAATTAGATGTTTTAGTGATGATCTTGAAAATGGAAAGGCCTATACTATTGATCCTTTGACTTTTATTTTTCCAATCCTAATTGTGAGAGAGCAAAGAGTAGATTTGCAACTCTACATTCTCCGTCGATCACTCAAGAGAGAAGAAAAACAATTTTGCATTTGGAAAAGAAAAAAAACAAGGAAAGTGCTTCATGGCACTAGGATTAGTGTTGTCATCGAGGATGGAGAAAAGGACACTAATGGCGGTGGGCTTTGGAGTCGACAACATCCATGACATCCATGCCGCTCTGCACAAACTCCACAACAATGTTGCAAATGGTGGTGACAGCTGTAACACTCCAAATTCCAGATACTAGAAGTAAACCACGAGGTAGCTCTAAGTAGGACACTTCTCGTGTGTTATTGGATAAAAGATGCCTTAAGAATTATTATTATTATTATTATTATTAAGTTGTTATTATTATATTTATTGTTGTTGTTGTAGCTATTATTAATATTATTATTATTCTTGTGTTGTGTTGTTGTTATCATGTTTATTATTAGTATTATTATTCTTATTGTTATTATTACCCTAGTGATAAAAATTAGTAGGAATGTTATCATAGGGCCCAATAGGAGACTAAAGCCCACTAAGCTACATTACCCACCTACATGTTATAAGAAGGGAATAGGAAAGGAGAATTAGGTTTAGCCGTCAAATAATAGAAGAAGAAATAAGGTAGGGTGAATGAGGAGAAAAAGAAGAGGAAGAAGAAGAGAAAGAGGAGGAATAGAAACTAGAGAACCCAAGCCCTAGAACTCAGCTTTGCATATCCCTAAAGGTGAGTGTTCTCCCTCGTGTTCTTCCTTATCCTTTATGTTGTGCTTGTTTATCTATTTGTCTTTTCCCCCTCTTTATGCCTAAGTTTAGGGATTTGATGAGTTTTGAGGGGATTGTGAGTGAATGAGAAGTTTATATATTAGATTCACCAATTATGAAGGTAGAAGAAGTGATTAAGAATTTAATTATTTGTTTTGGAGTATTTAGAAGTAAAAGACTAGGGAAAAGAAATTAAAATTCGTACCTCGGATCCACCCAACGGGGTTAGATAGTCACTGGGGTGACATTTTTTCGAAACCTAGACTCTGTGCTGGCATCAGGGCGACTGTGTTGTCCTGCCGAGCGGGATGCATAAGCCGCCGGGAGTGCATGATCCTGGTATGGACCCGTCGGGCGGGCTGGGTCTTAGCATGACCGCTGGGCAGGCCTCTTTGACCTTGGCTATTCCATTTTTGCGCTTGTGAGCACCTTTTTGTAGTTTTTAACTCATTGTTGCTTCTTTCTTTATGCCTTGTTGAGTTTATATTGTGTGATTTTTTTTTACCTTAAGAAAACTAAGTGTGATATGAAATTGTGCTAATGTTTCATGATAAAAGCCTATGAAAAACAGTAAGCATTGTATGTGACCATGCATCATAACATTTGAGTTATGTTATGAGGAAAGTATGTAGGAATCTGGTTGGTGGAGGCCGTGATGGGTTGTCTAACCCTAGTCTTGGGGGTTATCCGGTTGGGAAAACTCCAATGGTCCATGCTGATCCCATGGAGCCGGGGCGTATTGGCAAAACTGGGTAACCCTGACTAGTCGTTGGGGAATATCATACTAGTTGAGGGTGCGAAAGCCGAAGGCATCGGTACCGATGATGCTTCTTATGGCCGTGCATTTACTCTTAGTCTACTTTTCAAAAAGTTTAAGTTGGTAACACATGTGCATGAGTAGTGGTTTAGGAACATAGCATGCATATGGATATTGTTGTAATGTGATATGTTGAAGTGTGCTACGTTGTAACTATGTGAAGTCTGTGCGATCTTCTTCATGAGTGATTGATGTAGTGTGTACACATGTGAAAATGTAATTTTTTCTTGTGATGAAATGTCAAAGTTATGGATATGCGATCATATTATGCATGTCTATTATTCCTGTTTCATAAAACAAAATGCGATGTATGTCTAGTTACTAGGCAAAGGATGTGAAATAAATGTATGCTTGTAATTTGGTATGTCTTGCTACCTTATGGATATGTGAGAGGCTAGACCTTAGGATAGTGTTATAAGGTCATAGTTGGATAATAATAGTTGTGACAAAGATAGAGAAAGGGTGAATTCCCATACGGCATAATAGAAAGGTATGAGACTAGTAATAGAGAACAAAATGAGAGTATCAATGTAAGTGTTAATGAAGTGTCAAGGGTATTTTAGAATGTCTATAGCCTTAGACTTGACCCTTAGAGACAACTTTGAATATCAAAAGGAAGAAAAGTAAAATCTAGAAAGGGTTTAAATACTAGAGAGGGTTTTGGATAAGAAAATACAAGTAATGAGGATGAGTTCTTAAGTTGAGAATGAGATAGTAAGCTTGTATAACAGTTGTGAGAATGAGAGAGGAGCTAATAGGAAGTATTGTTGTTGAAAGGTGTAGACTCAACCATAGGTATGGAGAATTATAAAAGACCTAGTGAGGCTAAAACCATGAGAGATAAGTGATGAAGATTGTCCGAGTAGAAGAGTCTAACCTAGCCATAGAACCCTTAAAGCACTCATTGAGACATTATGTCTCACTCCTTTAAGTTTCCCCTTTTTCAGGATATAGGTAAAGACATGTGCAAATGGTGCTTGGAGTCACGTGCAAGAAGACGTAGCCTAGTTTATATTGTGTTTTTGTATTCTTCTCTATATTTTGTATGACACCTTCGAGTGATAGATGAGTTGTATTAGGCATGTATGCTTTTTCTTATTGTATTGTTTGTATATAATATCTAATTATATTTATGAGTAGCATTTGCATGTTGTTTCTACCTTTTTAAGTTTTTTTTTTTTTGCTCTTAGAAATCTAGACCTAGTTACGGTAATACCCCTTAGGGTGTTACATTAGTCATATAAGAACAGGTCAATCTTGTCGACCTTTGTGTTATGTGTCTTCTATGTTTCCTATGTGTATTCTAAGAAATTGTTTGACATTGTTTGAGTTACATTGAGTGTTTTTGGTTGTTTACTGTGCCATAAATCCCAACTACCTTGTCATGGAATATTTAGACTGGCCACCTCAATACTTCGTACAATGTAGGTCGGAAGAATGACAAGTAAAAATGGAGTCTAAGAGCAGGTACCCTGGAATTCCGTAGTAGTAGTAACCTCACCTAGCTTTAAGTAAGGGACCCTAGAAGGGCTAGAGAGTAGTTAAAGAATACCAACTGTAAAGACCTTGGAATTCAAGATTTGTTGAAACTTGAACCATTCCTTAGGGACTATAACCCCACTAAGGGGAGTGCTAGCGAAGAGGTGTGATAGATAAGATTTCCTTTTCGAGGATACCTTTAAAGTGGGAGAATTTAAGATAGTATTTTCAAATTAGGTGGAGCGAAATCATAACAGGAAGTTAGGAGTGCGCAGTGAAAGCGTGACAATAGGAAGAGAAAATGTTTAGGACCTATAAGAGACCCCAGATGTAAAAAAGTCCTAGAATAAAAGGATGTCCCAAGTGTCATAAAATCATGAGTGAGTGTATTTGCTTAACCTAAGTGTCCTACTAGTGTCAAGGAATGTCTTAGCTCTAAGAGGGAAGAACCGACCAACCCTATACCCCTAGTTGTAGTGGGCCTTCATTTCAAGTATTAGAGAAACCAACAAGGATGACAAGCATACCCTAGGTATGTGTTCCCCAAGTGATAGACTTTTTGGTTGTTTGCATGCCCTAATGATAACATGTTCCTTTTTCTTCTTGTGCGGAGGATGAGGAGTTGTTTCCAAACTCCTTGTCCTTACTTAAAATGCTTGTGTGTATAGATGTAGATTGTTTCAATGCATGCTTTTACTGATTAATGTGATGACCCTTAAGTGGGAATGTTGTTGCATTTAGTGTGGTTTGTGTTAGACCAGCCAAGTTATGTTGCTTCATATTAAGAATTTTCTTTGATTGTTATATGTTCCTTTTCTGTTTGTTAGAACATGAGATGTGTGTTTATTTACAGAATGGTATCAGAGCTGGCTGTTGGTGTCTTGGAAAGGGCTACCTACAGAGGGTTGTAACCGGTGGAGGGTTCTGACCAACAAGGAAGTTGAGTGAAGTGTCACCGACTGAAGTGTCGTGGAGTGTGAGCCGCTGAAATGTCGAGGGTAGTGTTATGATACAAACTTTAGAATTATGAGGTGTTACATAAATGGTAGATGTAAAATGAATGTATCCCCTTGTATCCATTCCCACTCCCCATATATATTTCACCTTGGTATTATATTATATTTTGGTTAACTATAATAATAACATAACCGTCTTGATTACTTTCTTTTCTCTTGATGTCTTGTATGGATATTGATTTAATTTAACTAGGGAGTAGAGTAATTCACATGATTTGGGGGTGAAAGGTAGGGGTGGTGATATTGTATACTGAGTTTGAGTTTAACATCTTGGGTTTGATGCACGACTATTCTTCATGAAGCACATTCGTGCTGATGGCCCTAAGAGTGAAGTATGAACACATGTTTTCATGTGTCATTACATGACTTGTAGGGATAAATGTTAATGATGTATATTCCAATGTACGCAACCTATGTGATATTGTGATGTCCTCCTTAGTTGCTTCCACTTGCCTTTTATTTTTGTATTGTTGAGGGTTTAGTAAGGGGTAGTTAAGTGTCTTTTGTGCCCCAAGAATATGGCTTAGAGTGCAATTATCTTAGGATGAACGAATAGTGACCTATGTTTCGAGTAGCCTAAATCCTATGAGAAGAATGTCATCCTAGGTAAACCAATGAGCAACAAATCCAGTGAACAGGAAGCCCTTGAGTACCTTTAAAGTTGGATTGATAACGACACATATGAATCCTAGCCCATAAATGACTTGAGTGATGAAGAATTAGAGTCACCGTGTAGAGAAGCCTTATGAGCTACACCTAGCGGAGACATAAGAACGGATTCCTAAGTATCACACCTACTAGATAGAGACCTAGAGAGGGTTACATCTAGAAGAGGCTTAATGCACTAAGAAGGAATACCCAACAACCTTTAACATCTTTAGATAGATGCCCTAATTGAAAACCACTTGATCCTAGAGTTGCATATAAGGATTAAGCCTGTAACACTGTGTTTTCTTAATGCATGATTTAGTGGTTTAATAAAAAGTGAAAAATTAATATGTGACTATGGTGTTTAAAAACAAATAAATGAGTGGATTGTTGTTAATTGTTGTTGGATGGTGTTAGTTGTATGTTGTAAACTTGGAATTCTTATCTGAGTTCAGGGAATTGAGACAAATGTGCTTGAGCCAAATTGAGAGTGTTGTTGATATTGGTTTGGGTTGTTGAGAGAAAAACAATTAAGTGAGAACCGTTGTGAGTTTTGGAGAGTGAATAGACGGACCCTGAGCTTTAGTGGGCTTGAAGCCTTGTAAGGCCCAGGGAGGGTTTCAAAATATAAAACCCCCTCCCCTTCTCATTTCTCTCATTTTTTCCCATCCTCTTCCTTCTCTCATTCTCTTGTCTCTCCTATCTCTCTTCTCTCACTCTCTCAAAATTCTCTCAAACCCACTACGTAGAGGAAAAATTCGTAGCCTTTCTATTCTTTTGGTGAGGAATGGTGGTTGCTCTGAAGGTTTGGCTCAAGAATTGGGTTTTCTCACGTTTTTTCCTTTTCAAGCTCGGATTTAGAAGCTCCAAGAGGTAAGGGAAGCTTACACTTGTATATTTGTGATGTATGAGCATGATTTTGTGTGAATCTTGGATTCGTTCCAAATCTGGTTGTGTCTGAGTTGGGGTGCGTTTTTGACAAAATGGGTTTTGAAAAGGGGTTTTCAAAATTTGTGGATGATTGATGAGAGAAATCAAAATGTAATCGGTTAAGAATGTATTTAAAGTGTCTAGAATTGTTTTGTGGTGCTTGGGATGGATTGATTTTGTCAAGAATAGCAGTGGGTTGTCTTCCCTGCAACTACAGAAACTGCGATTCGGCGCCAGGATGTCAGTTTATGTCGCCGGGCGACAGCTAACAGAATGCTGTCTGAAACGCTGTCAATTAGCGACGGAATTTTAGTTTAGCAACAAAAATGTTGCCTATAACGACGGATTTTGTTGCCAGGAGACAAAAAGTGGCGCCAAACGACATTTTCTCCAATTTTTGCTTATGCTCTCTGTGATGTTGACGCTGGGCGACAAGAGTACAGTGCCGAGCGACAAAACCCCTGATTCTCCCCTGTTTTTGAGATGCTTGGTGTCAATTTTGTGATGCCATGTATGGACCATTAAAGTTGAAATTTTAAGAAACATAAAGATGGGGTTGAAGGCTATTGGTTTAATGTTTGGTATAATAATTGGGAACTTTGGAAAAATGTTAAAACTCCACAAGAAAGTCCAATTCATATTGTATACTTGATTGTTGTATACTTGATTGTTGAGGATGTTTGTGTCATCATATAATGAATGGCCATGAGTGAGGTTGTTAATGGTTTGTGAGGTTGATTGTTTTAACCACTTTTAGATTGTTGGATATGTTGTTGAAGTGGAAGGTTGCTTAGATAGGACCTCCCATGTTGTTATGATTCTAAATTGGATTCTTGGTTTTCTTTATTGTCATTGTGGAGTTGTGTGATAAATTGTTGGAAAGTGGTAGTTGAGTGGAAGGTTGCTTAGATAGGACCTTCGCTTATAATGTATGATATTGTTCCTCTCGAGGTAGGCTGCTGAGATAGGGCCTCACCTGTTGATTATGATTGAGGCCAGTTTGGGGCCAATATGGTGTTGATGGATGTTGAGTGGTAATGTGAGGTAGCCGACGATGGACCTTTTTGCCACTAGTTGTATTGATATATGTATATGTACATATATATATATATATATATATATGTCGTATGTTTATTGGTTGTGGTTGAGTAGTTGGTGTGTAGTACATGCATTCATGCATAGTTGGCAGTTGAGGTAGCTGACGATGGATCTCATGCCGGGGTGCGGGTAGGCACATAAGTTGGATGGTGACTAGAGTTGGTACTTAGATAGGCCTTCAACCTAGTGCTGGATAAAACGTAGGGCAGCTGACGATGGGCCTTTGGGGATGAGTGGATGGGCGACTCTGTAGGAGGCCAAGGTGATGCAGGCCTTGTGTCGCAATAAGCCACCACCCACATACACTCATCTTGACAAACTACTAAGCTTATCCATAGATCAGAGTTTGGTAATCCCTAAATGGTGCTTAGATAGGCCACAATAGGGGGTGAGACCTAGCTAATCGCCCGATATGTTATAAATCTCTCGAGAATCGTGTCATCATGCATTGATATAGTTGTTGTGATTGTGATGAAATGTGGAGTCCTGAGTTGAGAACCCTTCTGTATGAATATTTTTGTGTGTAGACACGTTGAGGACTCTAGATGTATGATGAGGTGCTATATACTAGTAATTGAATGTCGTGAATTGTTGGTGATTACTTGTGATTGAATGTTTTAAATTATTGATGATCTCCATGAATATATATTATGCCATTGTTGTAGTGAGCTTAACCTTGTCGTGTTTTGTTGTTGTTGGTTGTCCTAATTGTTGCTGCTTGTGCTGATGTGCCTGTGACGATCACGTCTTATGGCGTGGGAGTAGACAACGAGGCTTCAGTGAACCCGTCTACTCAGAGATGATGGTGGAGTTGCTTGCGAGGTAACCCCTTTTGTTTTGGAAGTGTTGTTTTGTATAGTTTTTTGAAGGGATTGTATAGATTGACCAGTTATAGGGAGTGAGTTTTGTATTCCATTTCCCCAACACTTGTATATTTGGATATCTTTGATATGGGCTGATGTTGTCCCATTGTTTATATGATATGATGATGATAGATATACCGATGTGCATGTATGGTACTAGGAGAGATAGATGGATCTCTTAGTTGATATGTACGATCTATATATATATATATATATATATATATATATACAGATATGCTATGATTGATTTTATTCACCTGATAAGGAGTATGTGGTGTATGTTTAGTGGTGACAGTTGGGTCGTTACAAGGCCTGGACAAGGATGAGTGGATGATGGTAGGTGCTTATCTAGATAGAACCCATTTATTCACATTTTTTCCTAAACTAGTTTAAGTACGAGATGAAGTCCTATAGAAAACCATTTTATTAAGAGAATAGAAATTTCCTTAGGAAAAGTTAAGGAAGAATCATAGATTGTTTAGAATTAAAATTATTCAAGAGGCAATTAGAGGGATGAATCGTCGAAAAGGATGAGTAGGTGAGCAATCATGAACATGTTTTTAGGCTTTTGATTTTTGAGGACAAAAATCTTTTAAGGGAGGTGGAGTTGTAACACCTTAAATTTCAGGTACTAGAAATAAACCACGAGATAGCTCTTAGTAGAACACTTCTCATGTGTTATTGGATAAAAGATGCCTTAAGAATTATTATTATTATTATTAAGTTGTTATTATTATATTTATTGTTGTTGTTGTAGCTGTTATTAATATTATTCTTATTCTTGTGTTGTTTTGTTGTTATCATATTTATTGTTATTATTATTATTCTTATTATTATTATTACCCTAGTGATAAAAATTAGTAGGAATGTTATCATGGAACCCAAAAAAGCATCTAGGAGCCAATAGGAGACTAAAGCCCACTAAGCTACATTACCCACCCATATGTTATAAGAAGGGAATAAGGAAAGAGAATTAGGTTTGGTCGTCACAAAATAGAAGAAGGTAGAGAGAATGAAGAGAAAAAGAAGAAGAAGAGGAAGAGAAAAAGGAGGAATAGAAACTGGAGAACCCAAGCCTTAGAACTCAGCTTCGCATATCCCTAAAGGTGAGTGCTCTTCCTCATGTTGTTCCTTGTCCTTTATGTTGTGCTTGTTTATCTATTTGTCTTTCCCCCTTCTTTATGCCTAAGTTTAGGGATTTGATGGGTTTTGAGGAGATTGTGAGTGAATGAGTAGTTTATAGATTAGATTCACCAATTTTGAAGGTAGAAGAAGTGATTAAGAATTTAATTATTTGTTTTGGAGCATTTAGAAGTAAAAGACTAGGGAAAAGAAATTAAAATTCGTACCTCGAATCCACCCAGCAGGGGTTAGATAACTGCTAAGTGACATTTTTCAGAAAATTAGACTCCGCACTGGCGTCGGGCGACTATGTTGTCCGCCGAGCGCGTTGACCCGCCAGGCGAGATGCACAATCTGCCGAGCGTGCTTGGTCCCAATGAGGACCCGCCAAGCGGGATGCACAATCCACTGGGCATGCTGGGTCTTGGCATGACCACTGGGCGGGCCTCCTTGACCTTGGCTATTCTGTTTTTGCGCTTGTGAACTCCTTTTTGCAATTTTTAACTCATTGTTGCTTCTTTCTTTATGCCTTGTTGAGTTTATATTGTGTGATTGTTATTTTACCTTGAGAAAACTGAGTGTGATATGAAATTGTGCGAATGTTTCATGATAAAAACCTATGAAAAGCAGTAAGCATTGTATGTGACCTTGCATCATAACATTTGAGTTTTGTGATGAGTAAAGTATGTAGGAATCTGACTAGTGGAGGCCGTGATGGGTTATCTAACTCTAGCCTTGGGGGTTATCCGGTTGGGAAAACTCCAATGGTCCATGCTGATCCCATGGAGCCAGGGCGTATTGGCAAAACTTGGTAACCCTAACTAGTCGCAAGGGGATATCATACTAGTTGAGGGTGCAAAAGCCGAAGGCATCGATATCGATGATGCTTCTTATGGCTGTGCATTTACTCCTAGTCTACTTTCTGAAAAGTTTAAGTTGGTACCACATGTGCATGAGTAGTGATTTAGAAACATAGCATACATATGCATCTTGTTATAGTGTGATATGTTGAAAGGTGCTACGTTGTAACTATATGAAGTTTGTATGACTTTCTTCATAAGCAATTGATGTAGTGTGTACACATGTGAAAATATAATTGTTTCTTGTGATGAAATGTCAAAGTTATGGATATGCGATCATATTATGTACATCTATTGTTCCTGTTTAATAAAACAAAATGTGGTGTATATCTAGTTGCTAGGCAAATGATGTGAAATAAATGTATGCTTGTAATTAGGTTTGTCTTGCTACCTTATGGATATGTGAGAGGCTAGACCTTAGGATAATGTTATGAGGGTCATAGTTGGATAATAATAGTTGTGACAAAGATAGAGAAAGGGTGAATTCCCATACGGCGTAATAAAAAGGTATGAGACTAGTAATAGAGAACAAAATGAGAGTATCAATGTAAGTGTTAATAGAGTGTTAAGGATATTTTAGAATGTCTGTAGCCTTAGACTTAACCTCTAGAGACAACTTTGAATATCAAAAGGAAGAAAAGTAAAATCTAAACATGAAGGGTTTAAATACTAGAAAGGGTTTTGGGTAAGAAACTACAAGTAATGAGAATGAGTTCTTAGGTTGAGAATGAGATAGTAAGCTTGTATAACAGTTGTGAGAATGAGAAAGGAGTTAACAGGAAGTATTGCTGTTGAAAGGTGTAGACTTGACCATAAGTATGGAGAATTATGAGAGACCTAGTGAGGCTAAAGCCATGAGAGATAAGTGATGAAGATTGTCCAAGTAGAAGAGTCTGACCTAGCCGTAGAACCCTTAGAGCACTCACTAAGACATTATGTCTCACTCCTTTAAGTTTCCCCCTTTCCAGGATATAGGTAAAGACATGTGCATATGGAGCTTGCATCAAAGAATGCTATCATCCTTTGTTTCCAGTAGTCGTAGGTTTGACCTTTGAAGATTGGAGGTCTGTTTACAGCTTATCCTTCGTTTTCCACGTGTGCCCAGGATCTTTTACCCCTACAATGTTAGATGCTCAACCCCAAGAGGTCGAGCTCTGATACCAATTGAAATAGCAAGAGACGCACAAGAATGGGGGTTAAATTGTGTGTTTAAAAACTTTTTCAATATTAAACAAGTTTGAAAACGTTTTTGAGCTAAATGATAGAGAAGACGAGCACACAAAGAATTTTATACTGGTTCACTCAACCTTGAGCTACGTCTAGTCCCTTCACCTAGAAGGTATTCACTAACCAACCTTGGTTGGTAATAAGTATTCTTCACGACCTCTTCAAGCTGTACTATGCAATCACCCTAGATTGCTTAACCCAAGTATTCTTTCTCACTAAGCCTCTCCAGGCTTTCACAACAAAACAGTTGTTTACAAACAAATTCAATTCACACAGTGAGGATATAGAAGATTAAGCACAAATACAAAAAGGTTTAGAGAGTTTTTGACTATTGTCCAGTGGACGCTTAACAAAGCAATTTATAGATAGCATTTTCAAATTCTTTGCTTGATTCGCCGTTATGTTCTGTTTCGCTTCTTCTTCTTTCTTGGTATATATAGTCTTTAGCAGAAAAAAGCTGTTGAAGAAGACTTGGCTTCAATCTTCAAGGAAGAGGTGCGCGTATCGAGCTTTTAGATAGGACAGCTTTTGAACTTGCACTAAAACGGAAAGGGCAACTCTGTGTTGGAGGTCTACTTTTCTAAACATTCTTCATTTGGTTTGGTAGCTTGAAGATTTGACTTGCTTTTTCTGCCTTGGTGCGCTTTTGCACTAGAATGTTTCTATCTACTATTTAATGCTTGAAATATTTGAACGTTAGATCTTAAAATGGTAAGGCATTAGTCTCGATATATAAAAGAAGGACGCATAGATTGGACGAAAAAAAACTTAGCCGTTTAAGAGCTTGTGTTTGGATGCGTCTAGTGTGTTTGTTTAAAGTTTAAAACACTGAGTCCATCAATGAGACTTACACTTGAACAGTCATCATATATAGTCTATTGGATGCTCGTTTGAGATTGGACGCTGTAAATCCGTTAGTTTAAAAAACAGAGACTTAAACTTTAATAAGTTTGTTATCTTCAAAATTTGAGGGTCTAGACGCTTCAACATTTTTGGTTCCAACATACTTCCCTACTTTCAAAAATTTCATCCTCAAAATTTAACTTGTAACCCCCACTTTTACTTATTAATCTATTTTTCTAATTATTCTATGATTGTTTGTGGAAAGCCAGATGGGAATCTCAGGGGTATAATTCCCACGGTTATATTCATATTAACAAGTTCTATCTAGTTTAGATTTTTTTAATATTTTGTTGGGTTAAGGACCGGGAAGCGATAAAACAACTTGTTCGCCCTAAAAACTTGTTTATTAGGATAAAATAGTAAAAATTAGCTAGAGAAGTTTAAAAATCATTTTTAAATCATATTTATATTCAAAATAATTAATAATAATTTTATAAATTTTTTGGAAATTTATTGAGATAGTTTTTGTCAAACGACCAATACACCCTTAGCCGACTATGAAAGCCAACTAGAGACTTTTTGAGCTCAAAAATATTTTGAAAAATTTACATTGAGTATACTTTAATTATACAAAAATTATTTTAAGGTAAAAATAGTGAAAATTTCAAAAATTATATTTATTTGGCAAAAATTTGATTTACTAGCTTAATAAATGACTTTTTAGTGAAATTTTTTTTATAGATAATATATATATGAGAAAATTCTGAATTTTTTTTTTTAACACTCACAAAAATGGGCTTAAAAAAGTGGTGTGGTCAAATTTTCCAAAAACCTACCCAAAATTCCTATCTAATTTTGTTGCAATAAATTAATATTTAATTATTTTTAACATATAATGATTATATAAAATAAAAAAAATTTGAAATTTTCAGACCTTGACTGGTCTGGGGCGTAAATATTCAGCCCACATGGGAAAAGTACACACAAAAATAGTATTCTATTGATTTTTGGTTCAAAATTTAAATCTAAATATACCAACTTTTGTCCTATAAATAACCTCATCAACCACTACACTATTTTCACTCTTCCCTTCATAAATTCAAAGCTCTCCCTCTGCTCCTTGCTGCTGAACATTCAACCCCACCCCCAAGGTCTTGAAGTGTTTCTTTTCTCATCATTAGAAGCACCTCCATTAAGTTTAGGCTCTTAAACCTCTAAGTCACCTCTCCTCTTCTATTCTTTCACCAACAAAGCACACTTGGAGGTAAGGGGGAGTAAGGTTTGGGTCTCTAAATTTGTTTCTTAATGGGTGTGTGAGTGGTTTATCCCTTAAACCCATATTAGTTTACTAATCCTACTACTACTACTATGTAATAATTTAAATTCTTGTTCATTTAATTTCTTGCTTTACTTAAGTTATTTACTTTAATGTCCATTTATTTTCTTGCCTTTGTTATTATTTCCATTATGTTGCCATTTATTTTAATTTTGTGCTTCATTTATATTTTTTCCCATTTACTTTATGTCATTTACTTTATTATTTAATTTTTTGCTATTTAAATTCTTGCCCATTTGATTTCTTGCTTTACTTATTGCCGTTTATATTTTGCCCATTTAAATTATTGCTAAGTGTCTTATTGTTATCTTAAAATTGGTACTTCTATTTCATTGTTATTTACTTAAGCTTTATCTTATTGTTATTTTGATTGTTGTCATTTATTTTCTATGTTACTTTTATTCTTATTATTGGCATCTTGTTATAATTTAATATCCTATATTGAATAACTATCAATGAGCCTACTTTTATGTAGGCTAGCTATTTTCACTACTACACAAAACGGATTTTAAAGCAGGAATTTAAATCGGTTCAAATTGAATCGGTTTAAAATAGAAACGCAGTGACATTTTTAAAATTATATCAAACTTTCTAAATCGGTTTAACCTGAACCAGTTTAAAAAGTCTCTTTATTTGCATTTTGTGCACTTCCGCGCCTTCATTTCCTCCTTTCCAGATATCTTTTCCTAAAGTCCTCCTTGCTACCCTTTTTCTTTGGCCATTTTCGAAGCCCATCCATCACTTTCTTCTTCCCCATTTTCCAACCATCTCCACTTTTTAGCCATTGTTGCCATCGGTTAGAGCTCGTTGCTTAAGCGGTTTCATTTTTGTTGTTACAGCTCATGCAAACGCTCCCATTGGTGTCGTTGGAGCTGGTAGAGGACGCTCCCATTGCTGTTGTTGGAGGCTGAGCAAGGTGCAAACTTTGCTGTGGTTGGTGCTTGCCCAAGAGCTAGGTGGACTTTGCTGTGGTTGGAGCTCGCGCAAAGGGCTCCATTGCTGTTGTTGGGGGTCGCATAAGGTGCTCCATTGCTGCAGTTAGAGGTCGCACACAAAATACGACAATTAGTTATAAATTTTGTAATCACGCAAATGAGGGTTTACTACTGTAAAAAGCATAGATCTTATTTGATATTTTTGTGAACAAGCTTTTTGTCTGGAGTTTTCTTGTTACATTAAAGACATGAGAGATATTACCTTAAATTGGCATACAACTATAGTTACAGAAGACTAATGTGAACTCACAACTTAGCAAATGTAGTTCACCATGCTGATGTCGTAGCTTTGACAAAGGTATCTTTTGGTTTCTTTTCCTACTGCTTTCCAATGTCGACATAATATGTAAACAAGCTTGTTATTTTAATCCTATAGCAACTATTTTTGTTTACTGTGACAGCTTTCTTGCTTGGTGGTGCCCCATGAGCACTCAACATTGTTGCAGCCAAAGTCTATCTAGAGTGCGGAAAAGGTATAGCTTTTTAAATCGGTTCTACACAGAACCGATTTAAAAAGTAAGCTTTTTAAAATCAGTTCTACGCTTTTTAAAATCGGTACTGTGTAGAACCAATTTAAAAAGTATAGTTTTTTAAATCGATTGTCCATTGAACCAATTTAAAAGTTTTTTTAAATCAATTCGACTTACGGTTTAGAATGATAATATTTTCTATATCGACTGTATCTAAATCGATGGTAAAATTGATTTAAAAAGCCATTTTTAACCGATTTAAAAAGTGTTTCTGCAGTAGTGTTTCTTAAAAACCAAATTTAAAGCCTTAGATCACTTGGAATAACAAAATTTTGGAACTCATTTTCCCTTAGGGGCTCTTAGCCCACTTAATAAAAGTAAGGCAAAGAATTTTTATTTTTTTTTTGTCAATTAGCCTATTAAAATGAGTAAAGATGGTTGAGAAATAATGATAAACTATAAAATAAATTTTTAGACCACTTAGAGAATGCTTCAATTTCTAGAAAGAAAAACAAATAAGTTGAGCTTTTTCTAAAAAGGGCATTCAGCCCGTAAAAAAAATGAAGTAAGAAAAATTTTTTTTTTTAATTATTTATACAAATTTTAAATTTTAATGATGTACTAAAAATCTAAGTGGCAAAGTGAAAAATTGATTTTTGTATACAAAAAAGGAGATAACTAGAGAGAAACTCTAAGTATGCTCTGTGGTTACAGCATAGTCTGACCTTCCACATCAGAAAAGAACTTCTCTCAAATTTTATTACTACGTCTTAGTTATAGTTGTAGATTGAAGGTTTTACATTTAAAATAGTCTAATTTGAAAAGTTAGAAAAAGAGAAGGATAAAATCAAAGTAATTAAAATAAGAACTATAATAAATATATGAATGAATGAGAATGAATATGTGCGTAACTTTGACTGTTGATATTTCCTTCATTATGATATTCGTATTGAATTATTTCTAAGTTTTAAATAAATGTGATGGATGAATGAAGTCTCTGTAATGAGTGGATCTGAAACTCTGTTAGATTATGCAGAGAGTATGTCTTGAAACTTAAAAAACAAAGTTATAGGAAAACTGTAACGCTGTGATTTTCTTAATGTATGATTTAGTGGTTTAATACTAAAAATGGAAATTAATATGTGATTATGGTGTTTAAAATAAATAAATAGATTGTTGTTGTTGATTGTTGTTATTGTGTGGTTTTAGTTTTATGTTGTTGACTTGGAATTCCTATCTGAGTTTAGGGAACTGAGAAAAATGTGCTTGAGCCAAATTAAGAATATTGTTGATATTAGTTTGGGTTGTTGAGAGAAAAACAGTTAAGTTAGAACCATTGTGAGTTTTGGAGAGTGAATAGATGGACCTTGAGCTTTAGTGGGCTTGAAGCCTTTGTGAGGCCAGGGAGAGTTTTAAAACCCCTTTTTGTTTCTCACTCTCTCAGACTCACCTTCTCTTTCACTCATTCTCTCATCTCTCTCTCACCCTCTTCTCTCTTTCACTCAATTTTTCTTTAATCCTTACTGAGATTCTTGGAGTGTGAGACCCAAAACCCCTTCTTGGAGGGGTGTTATTACCTTGCTTTCATGGAGTTTGGCTCAAAGTTCTGCATCTCTCACGTTTTCCCATCCTTAAGCTCGGATTCGGAAGCTCCAAGAGGTAAGGGAAGCCTACTCTTGCTAGATTTGTGATGTATGAACATGATTATGTGTGAATATCACTTTGGTTTGGTCCAAATTCGGATTATATGTTGGTTGTGGGAGATTTTGAATGAAAATGGGTTTTGGGGGAAAAATCTAAATTTTGATGAGAAATCAATGAGTTGTGTAATGAAATGTTGAATTGGTGGTGTAATCTGTTGTATAAGCTTGGTTGGGGTGGATTGATGATATTGGAACCCCATTGATTCGAAAATTTGAGTTTGGGTGTTAAAAGTTTGAGTTTTTGCTGCAGAAAATCATGTTTTTTCGTTATCCTATCGCAAATAATTGATTATGGAAGTTGATAATCGATTATCTAAAGCTCCAAGATCAATTTTCGTGAATTTAGCTCAGCAATAATCAATTATGGATTCTGATAATCGATTATCTAGGTTTCAGAAAAATTCCTTCTAGTTTTGGTTTAGAAATAATCGATTATGGAAACCCATAATTGATTATCCTTGCTGAAAAATGAAATCTGATGCATTTTTACTAAACGGATATAATCTATTACTACAGTACATAATGTGTTATTTCAGAACTGAATATACTATTTAAGATTTCACAATTTTCATTTCAAAATGTGAAGTATTATGTATATACACATATAAAAAGAGTATTATACATTTTCAAATTTCAAAAGCTCTATTTGAGAAAAATGGAGAGTTGTCCAGTTGGGATATGATTTTCTTTAATCTAACGAAGCGAATTGTTTCAAAGGTTTTTGCAAATCTCCAGATTTACCTATCAGCCAAATGGTTTTCAAAGAAGGTTTTGGTTTTAAATTATGAAATGGTGGTTGGATATGTCATTGAAGTGGAAGGTTGCTTAGATAGGACATCTGCTTGTTATGTATGATATTGTTCCTTACGAGGTGGGCTGCTTAGATAGGGCCTTGCCTGTTGATTATGATTGAGGCCAGTTTGGGGTCGATATGGTGTTAATGGATGTCGAGTGGTCATGGGAGCTAGTTGACGATGGACCTTTTTGCCACTAGTTGTATTGATATACATATATATATGTCAGTATGTTTATTGGTTGTGGTTGAGTGGTTGATGGTGTGTAGTACATGCATTCATGCATAGTTGGCGGCTGAGGTAGCTGACGATGGACCTTATGCTGTGGTGCGGGTAGGCACGTAAGTTGGATGGTGACCAAAGTTGGAACTTAGATGGGCCTCCAACCTAGTGCTGGATGAGACGTGGGGTAGTTGACGATGGGCCTTCGGGGATGAATGGATGGGACGACTCTGAAGGAGGCCAAGGTGATATGATCCTGATGGGAATCATATTGTTTCTACGGATCGTCCTTGAGTTGATTATCTTGTTTAACAAAGTATAGACAAAATAAGAAGATGAAATAGCACAAAGAGTAAAGTTTGAAGTAATGACACTAAAATTGAAAAGAGAATGGAAAAGAAATGATAAGTATATGAACTAAAAATAAAAAGACGAGAAAAGGAAAGGAGATGACAGAAGGCACCACACTCTATAGAGAGTGATAAGCCAAGCGAAGATTCGCCACAAAGGTATGGAAACCTTTGATAAGAACCAAGAAGGTTCTAATCTAAGAACCAAAAAGAGGAGTCAACGCTCTACTCACACTCACAAATGAGTAATCCTCAATATTATTCAACTCTCCCCAATGAGAGGGATTACATCTCTATTTATAGAGTTTATTCTAAAGAGTCTAATCCTAATTCTAGAAAACATAAGCAAAGGACCAAGAAAGCTTAAGGCCCAAATTACAATTTATTTTTTAAACTTAAAAGAAACCTAAACTAGGAATAGAAAATGGGCTTCTAATTAGAATCAAATCAGCCCATTTATTACAATTAAAATAGGTCCAAAAACATTTAAATAAAATGCAATAAAATTCAAATTACAAGCCCATGGTTAGTGCATTATTAAATCCCTTGGGTTGGCCTTCTACTTGATTCAAGTACACCATCTTGGGCTATTTTCTTCCACTCTGGGCTTGATCTTGTAGTATGTTGATCACCTCTAAATGCTCTTTAGGTCTCTTTACTTTTCCTCTTGTAGGCATTCCTAGCCCAATCATATGATCTTTCCCTTTAGCTTTTTCCTTCTTAGGTCTTTTTTGCCCAATTGAGGGGCTTTTCCCCTTAAGTTTTCCTTCTCTTCTTGGAGGCCTTCCTTGATCCTCATCATTCCCTCCTTCTTTGAGGAAATTCACCCTCGAATTTAATCCTCTCTTACCTACATCAAAAAGTCCCAAGTTAGTCACTTTAAATGTTTCATTTAGTTTATACTTACCAATTATATCAACTTTGTAGGTTTCTTCTCTAGAATCAAAGACACTCCTTTTCCAAGGTGGAATACAATACAACGGGGCACTAGGAATGAGACCAACTAGAGGCTTAACCCTTCCCACTGAAGCATCCTTTGACAAGGTGTCTTGGTCGTGCGACCTTCTTGAGTTAGTACCTCTAATGTCCTGCAAAAGAGAGTTATCAACACTAGATAAAATTTTAGAGTTAGTTTTTATACAAGTTTCCTTGTTAAAGTAACTATGCCTCTCTTGTTTTTTCCAAGAAACTCTCTTATTATCTTTTTCTTCTTATCTCAAGTCATTTCCCCTTTTCTCTTTTTCTTCTACTTTTGAATTTTCCATTTCTTTTTCCTTTTCTTTTTCCCTTTTTTTTCACTTTCTTTTTCTCTCAATTCTTTCATCTTTTGCTCTTTTTCTTTCATTTCTTTTTTCTCTTGGTCTTTCTTTATTTACAACTCCTTTTGTTCCTTACCAACTATTTTTGGCACTATTGTTAACCAATTTGGACATTGATAATTTGTGTGCCCTCTTCCTAAACACATAATGCATCTAATATCTCTATTTTTAAGTGAAAGAGTAGAGGTGGAAGGATTATCACTAAGGATAGTACTCAAGGTTGATTTAGACTTTAAAAAGGAACCCTCCTTCTTATGCTTGGTCTTCCAACTTGATTTTTCATGTCTCTCACTGTCATTTTCCTTTCTATCTTTTTCTTTACTTCTTCTCTCATGACTTCTTCTTTTTCTCTCCAAGTTGTCAAACATCTTGTGAAAATTTTCCTTTTCCCTTTGAAAGATCCTCTTTAAATGCCTTGATAGGCCTTGAAGTTGGAGATCCACTTCCATAGCCACACTTCAAAGAAAAGAAATTAGTAGACATAAAAATGAAGGACCTTAACACTTTTCTCACATGTTTTCACTCTTAAAATGATTTCACTCGTGTTTCACACAATTTGGCTTTTGATTAATAAAAATGCTCTTGCCTTTTACCATTCAAGTCCTCTTTTACAAGTTCTTAAGTAGAACCCCTTATGCATATCAATTATCAAAAGCACATACAATTGTAAACGGATCTCACAAGTGTTATCACTAAGAAGTCCAAGAAAAGGGAAAACTCTAGACAAAACATAAAAGGGAATTTAAAAGACAAACAAGAAAAGCTAATTTAGGAAAAGAAAAAAAAAAGAAGGTAAAACTCAAAAGGAATACAAGAAGACAAAAAGGAAACAGAAAAAATATGAGAATATAAGAATGTGCAATTTAAGGAATAGCACCAATTATATGAATCCCACAATGGCAATCAAAATAAACTTCTTCAAGTGCAAGGGACAATCCTTTTTTTTTTTTTGTTCTATTCTTTGGGAATTTTTTTTTTTTGGTTTATTCTTTAGGAGCAGATTTCTCCCTTTATTATTATTATTATTATTATTTTTTACCCTTATTTGTTTTTGCACTTGCAGCAAATGTTAATATGCCCAACAAAATAGCTTTCAAAATAAGGTGCAATTAATATACAATGCAAGATTGCCAAAATGAAGGAGTTTAATTGTGCAGAATTAAAATAATTAAATTGCATAGAATAAAGACAATTATGACATAATTATAACAGTTGTGATAATCATGACACAATTATGGACAGTTAATGATGATAAATGGAAATAATTGACAATGAATGGCATAATAAAGACAATTAATTAGGCAGTAAAGGACACAAAACACAAGAACACTACCAACTCTAGGATCCGGGCTCTGATACCACATGATATGATCCTGATGGGAATCATATTGTTTCTACGGATCGTCCTTAAGTTGATTATCTTGTTTAAAAAAGTATAGACAAAATAAGAAGATGAAATAGCACAAAGAGTAAAGTTTGAAGTAATGACACTAAAATTGAAAAGAGAATGGAAAAGAAATGATAAGTATATGAATTAAAAATAAAAAGACGGGAAAAGAAAAGGAAAATGAAGAAAGGAAGAAGATAAGACTTGCGCAAACATATAAGAGAATAATGTAAATGGCGTAGAAAAATAGTAGTAAGAGAATTAACAATACAAAATAGAAAAAGACAAGAAAATGGAAATGATATAAAATGAAGAAAACGGGAAGGAAAGAAAATGGCAGAAGGCGCCACACTCTATAGAGAGTGATAAGTCAAGCAAAGATTCGCCACAAAGGTATAGAAACCTTTGATAAGAACCAAGAAGGTTCTAATCTAAGAACCAAAAAGAGGAGCCAACGCTCTACTCACACTCACAAATGAGTAATCCTCAATATTATTCAACTCTCCCCAATGAGAGGGATTACATCTCTATTTATAGAGTTTATTCTAAGGAGGCTAACCCTAATTCTAAAGAAACATAAGCAAAGGCCCAATAAAGATTAAGGCCCAAATTACAACTTATTTTTAAACTTAAAAGAAACCTAAACTAGGAATAGAAAATGGGCTTCTAATTAGAATCAAATCAGCCCATTTATTACAATTAAAATAGGTCCAAAAACATTTAAATAAAATGCAATAAAATTCAAATTGCAAGCCCATGGTTGGTGCATTATTAAATCCTTTGGGTTAGGCCTTCTACTTGATTCAAGTACACCATCTTAGGCTATCTTCTTCCACTCTGGGCTTGATCTTGTAGTATGTTGATCACCTCTAAATGCTCCGTAGGTCTCTTTACTTTTCCTCTTGTAGGCATTCCTAGCCCAATCATATGATCTTTCCCTTTAGCTTTTTCCTTCTTAGGTCTTTTTTGCCCAATTGAGGGGCTTTTCCCCTTAGGTTTTCCTTCTCTTCTTGGAGGCCTTCCTTGATCCTCATCACAAGGTGATGCAGGCCTTGTGTCGCGGTAAGCCACCACCCACATACACTTATCCTAACATACCACTAAGCTTATATGCAAATCAAAGTTTGGCAATCCCCGAATGGTGCTTAGATAGGCCACAGTAGGGGGTAAGACCTGGCTGATCCCCGGATATGTTGTAAATCTCTCGAGAGTTGTGTCATCATGCATTGATATAGTTGCGGTGGTTGTGATGTAACATGGAGTCCTAAGTTGAGAATTATTCTCTATATGAATGTATCTTATATATGTATGTAGATGTTGAGGACTCTAGATATATGATGGTGTGCCATATACTCGTGATTGAATGTTGTGAATTGTTAATGATCTCCATAATTATATGTTATGCCATTGTTTTAGTAAGCTTACCCTTGCTATGTTTTGTTGTTATTGGTTGTCATGTTGTTGCTGTTGCGCTGATGTGCTTGTGATGATCACGTCTTATGGCATGGGAGCAGATGGCAAGGCTTCCGTGGGTCCGACGACTCAGAGCTGAGGATGGAGCCGAAAGTTAGAGATGTTTGGCTTGGGAAAGCCAAGTTTTGTTGCTTTAGTTATGGTTCGATTTCACTATATTCTTTTGATGGGATTGTATAGATTGACTAGCTATAGAGAGTGAGTTTTGTATTCCTCTTCCCCAGTGATGTATATTTTGATATGTTTGATATAGGCTGATGTTATCTCATTGTTGTGCATGATATGACGATGACAGATATACGTGTATGGTACTATAAGAGATAAGTTAATCTCTCAGTTGATGTGTATGACTCATATACTGATATGATAAGATTGATTTTATTCACCTAATAGGTGAATGTGGTCTATGTTTAGTAGGGTTGTTTAGTAGCGACAATTAGGTCGTTACAAAACCCCCGATTGAGTTAGGACCATGCTGAGAAGCATGAGTGCTTGTGTCTGAAAAGTCACAATTTGGTACACTGTGGGATGAAAGGTAGGGACCATTGTTCGGGTCTTAAGGGTAAAGGTACTAAGTTGTGAATATCCCAATGGTCAGGTTATAGAACCCTAAGCCGAGATAAATCATGTAAACCGACTTGGTAACCCTGACACCTGCTCAGCATCACCATGATTGGTGGAGTGTATATCCTTGATGGGCGTGTGGCCTTTTCCTCGAGGATGATGATTACGACATGGATGTTTGTACCTTGTGAGGGATTATATAAACTCCCAATCACTTCCCAATAACTCTTGATGGTTAAGGTGAATCATCAAAGATAGGTATGGATCCATACGTCGAGTAAAAGTCTGTAAGTGAGCGACAATAACATAGGTCATACCCTAAGATTTCCCTGATTGATTGTTTAAATTGTTGTTTAAGAAACGAATGAGGCTTTATAAAAACCCCACTCCTTTCTTTCTACTTCTTTTCATATACAATCATGGTACGAGTAGATGGACTCCTTCCACGGGATGGTGAACATCCACATATTATACTGCCCACTAGGACTCTAGGTCTATGACCTCGTTACTCAGTACTCAACCTTCTAGGGACAGGTGACCTTCACATTTATGTCCCCCATCCCAGACGTTTTCTTACCTATACAATAGCTGACACTACCAATGACCCTATCTACTACCGCTCCCGACAGCTATGTTAGAGGACCACAGGCCCCTTCCATCATCGCTTGTAGACGTTGAGATGGATGACGCTCCATTTCCACAGATGGATGCTGTTCCAGACATCAGCATCATGGCGATCCCTGCACCGTACCTTCAGTACTATGAGCCACCAGTCAAGATCCCACCTTACCCTAACACCACCGAGTCTTCATTCGGCCCTTCTTATCATCCGAGTGAGAACTACGAATAGATCTCTTCCTCTTATGAGGTTAGCAGCATCGGCAACTTCAATGGCCTCGGGCAGTTGCCCAATGGTCATGTACCTTCTAATGATGAGGATAAGGATATGGTGGATTTAGAGTACACCGATATGATGGACTTCGAGGACTCGCAGTGACGACAGTTCTGCTTGCAATTCTTTTTGTACATCCTATAAGATAGGGTAGCCTAGTATAGGTTTATACTACTCTAACATAGTTTTTTTTTTTTTTGCTGTATAGCTATGGGTTGGTATCTAGGCTTTCTTTTGATGTATTTCCTATGTATGTACTTGACATTTGACCTTGTACAAAGGCTTGATGCATACATATATATATATAACGATGTTTATTTCACGATTATGATTCTTTATATAATGTCTCTTTATTTATTCCATAATTGCAAATAAAAATAAAAATAGTGCAGTAAAGTTTTAAACCTAGCCGATGTTTCTAATAAACAGATTAAGGAATAATTAAATTAATCAAGCACTTGTCTTATTATAATAGGTGTTACATAACTAACCTTGAAAAAAACTTGGATATAACTCTTCTATCTTCTCTCTTAACTCTCATGTTGTATCTCCTTCATCTGTTCCACTCCACACTACTTTCACCAGAGGAATATTCTTACCTTTGAGTTGCTTAACCTTTTTATCACCACCTTTATAGGCATTGTTTCATACGTTAGGTTATCTTTTAATTGCACTTGATCAAGTTGAATCACATGTGAAGGATCAAGAGTATAATGCCAAAGTTGAGACACATGAAAGACATTATGAAGGTTTGAAAGAATTGGGGATAAAGCTATCTGATAAGCAACAAGACCAATCCTTTTAAAATTTGGTAGGAACCAATGAACTTAGGATTAAGCTTTCAAAACTTAAGAGATCTTTTGACCCTAATTGTAGGAGCAACTTTTAGGAAAACATGGTCCCTTTCTTGAAATTTAGGAGGTTTCCTTTTTTTGTCACAGTAGCTCTTCTGTCGTTCTTGTGCCACCTTCATCTTTTCCTTTATCATTTTAAGCCTTTTTATTTATTTGTTACCATCTCCTGCCCCAATACTAAAGATTTCTAGTCTCATACCAACATAGAGATGTCCTACATTTCCTCCCATATAGTGCTTCATAAGAAGTCATCCCTATGCTTAAATGGAAACTATTGTTGTATATGAACTTAGGCAACGGTAGAACCCTATGGTAGTTACCATTTTGTTCCAACACACATGCTCTCAATAAGTCCTCTAAAGATTGAATAGTTCTTTCTACTTTCCCATTTGTTTGAGGATGATAGCCTAAACTAAGCCTCAGCCTTGTCCCTAGAGCCTTATGAAAACTTTCTCAGAATCTTGAGGTAAAGTGAGGATCCTTATCAAAGATGATTTGATTGGGGTTCTTATGATATATATATATATATAGGCCTAAACTTTTAATTCTTCCATGCTTTTAGGCCTTCCCTTTCCAAAGATAAAGCAAAGGTTATGCCCTTTCTAACTGACTCCACCATAATATGGAGTTGGATGTCCTCAGAAAAATTTAGAACCAAGGTTGCCTCCTTATAGAACCATCCCAAGAAACTTTGTAACATCTCTTCAAGATGTTGGACAACCATAGCCAATGTGTGAGAATCGCTAGGACATTCTTGCTTTGTGATAAAATGTCAAGCAAATGTTGCCGTGAGGTAGTCCCCACTGTGAACCAAACTATGAAGGAAAGATCATAATCGACTTAAAGCTTCCCCCTTTAATGTCCTTGGGAAAGTTTTGCACACTACAACATCTAGTGCTCTAGTGAACACATCTTATTTAAAAAATCATCCAAGTGCTTGCTAGGATCTTTCTCTCTAATGCAAGGTGCAATGGGGAAAAAGAGTGCAATATCGATTTGTTATCTCGATAGAAGTAATGTGTTTTTCAAAAGGATGTTGAAAAAAAAATAATTCTTATTCTAGCCATACAAGTGTGATATGAAGCACTTCCTTGAGGTTGGTGCATGTTAAATGAAGGCTCAGACATGTGCTGACTGGGAATAATAAGACTATATTGAGGTTCCTCATAGTCAGAAATCGACATCGTTGATGCGGTATTTGATTTTGAGACAGCGTATTCTCTAACTACCTTATACATTGTTCCAAGTAATTCACAGGTGGTTAAAGTTGCTTTGGAGGATGTTGCAACTCAACAATCTACTTTTGAAGCCGACGCATGAGCTTATTCAGGGATCAGCCACTACGACTCCATTCTCAGTTATACCTTCGCAAGCTAGAAGTAGTACAAGTGAGAAGGGTTGAAATGAAGCAATGCTAACATAGAGGTTGTGAGGTGAGTTCACATCTTCCACATGGCCATTTGGTGATCTTAACCTAAATAGTTTGACATTTGGTGTTCGATATGTTGGGTGGGAATTGGATTTACCAAATTCCAATAAATATTGACTTTGACTAAACTCTAAGTTGCATTGGCCAAGGTATACCTTAAGTGGACCGAGGTTCCACTACTGTAAAATGCACTTTTTAAATCAGTTAAAAAGAGTTTTTTAAATTGGTTGTTGAACCGATTTAGATACAAGTGATATAAAAAGTTGGATGATTTTAAATCGGATTTTGAACTGAGTTAAAAAAGCTTTTTTAACTCGGTTCAAAGTGAACCGAGTTAAAAAGTGTAATTTTTTTTCATGAATTCCAAATCTGCAAACCAACAACATTTTCATCCACCTGCAAACCACCTTCAAATCACATTTTCATCCATCTACAAACTAATGAATGCACCTATTTGAATAGAACCTACCAAGCCACCTGAAACACAGTGCAACAACCAAATACCCAAGTCACCTCGACAACCTATGCAACCAGATCTGGAAGTTTTCATCGATGCGTGTGTCTTTCGTCTGGTCTGGCAGCCATTTCCCCACTCTTTTGCTGAAAGAGAGGTAGAGAATAACAACAATGCACAATGAGGAACTCGATGAGAGAAGGATATCTTTATCCTCAACATTGCAATTGAGGATAAATACGCACCAAAACTATATCAAAATCTCAAAAAACTTTGGTTAATTAATTAAAAGAAGAAGAAGACCAAAAAGAGACTGAAGCAAAATAAAGATGAACGCGAGAGCACGGCAAGGGAGCGGAGGCACATCAGGAGCATGATGAGGGAGCGGAGACACCTTGATGACGAAGGTGAAATTAGGGGAAAGTGGTGTAGGGTGTGGGTTGCGGTCATTGATGGAGCTTGCGAGGCTTTGGGATTTGAGGAAGGAGGGGTTCATTCAGAGTTATGTCCGGTTCTTTTTAAATCAGTTTAAAGAGAAACCTATTTAAAAAGCTTGTTCTAACTCAGTTGTAAAAGGAATCAATTTAAAAAGACTAATCTAACTTGGTTCCATTTTAAACTGATTTAAAAGGTGTTCCACATATTTACGAAAAGGCTAGCATCAATCAATTTTTTAACTTGGTTCTAAAAAGAACCGATTTAAAAAATGCAATCTAAATCGGTTAGGCAAGAACTGATTTAGAAAAGTTGCAAATTATTACAAAAATGCCACCGCTTTTTTCTTTTAAAATAGTTACCATATAACAGAGTTAGAGTATCCGGTCTAAAAATGCAATTTTGCACTAGTGTTCGAGAGTGCGAATGGTAGTTCTACTCTTCAACACAATTGAGATGTCGTGAACAAGGGGTAAATACCTGCAAAAGGCACTTTGACGCTCAAATTAGTAGTGATTTTACTAAAGTGATGATAAATTTTAAATGCTTACCTATTACAGTGATGTTAGTTGTATTATAGAGGTTTGAGATGAGCTGGATTCGTTGGCACAAGGCCTAAAGCCTTTCATAGATAATATTACCCTATTCTGGTGTAGCAACATGGTAATTTTATTCCAGAATGAAGTATAATACACAATTAAATATATTTTAGGAATCCTGTACCTGAAAGGAGTGTTGACCTCAATCAATGTAACACTCCTTTAATTTTACATATAATTCATATTAATTTAAGTTGATGAAAATTTGGGTAATTTTTTTTTTATAATAATAGAAATTAACTAAATTTGACAGAATTTAAAAATAGAAGTGAAATGATAAAAACTGTTTATGTATATATGTATATATATCAAATGGTACATCATGGTTTGAGGATGATACATAATAGTCAGAAAACAAAAGTACATCAAAAGACATATACTACCTAACCCACTATATACATCAAAAAGATCCTATACAGAGTAGTATTTATCTACCCTATCCCTCATACAAAAAGAAAATACTATAGGTCTTCAGGTCCTCCCCTGTTGAGATGTTCTCTATCTCGTACTCAACATCACGGGGTGTTAATGTCGTCTTCAATAATCACGATCAATCATACACAGAAGAAAATAACAGAGTGAGGTGTTTTGTTCTAAAATCACTTTTACATGTACGGTAGTAAATCTACCATAAAACAAAGATAAAATACAACTGACAACACAAGAGATCCTAAGGTTCATTCTAAGTTGTATCAGACTACCCTTGACTAGGTATGGATCCATACTTCTCATTAGTGGGTAATAGTTCTCTATAGAACCTAGGAAGTGACTGGGAGTACATATACCTCTCTCAACATCATCACGTGGTACAGTCCTCATTATCATTGAAGAAAATAACAGTCAGGATATCTATTTATAGAGGTATACTCTCAAACCAATCCTAGAATGCTAAGCAGTTGTAAGGGTTATCGAGCTTGGTCAGCGAATATCCCAGCTCAAGGGCGCTTCCCTGGCCATTGGAACCTTCACCACTCGATGCCTACCCCTAAGACCTCCACAAGTGGGTCCCTACCTTTCATTCCTCAGCGTACCAAACTGTAGCTTCCCTAGCAGGGTGTCATGCCACTACATGTCACTCGCTTTACATTACTCACTAACTATCAATTTCTAACTTCTCAAGCAGAGGTTTCCTTGGTCTCATTTAATTTGAGCACTGTACAATCAACATTTCTGCCTTATTTTGTAGAAAATTGTATAATACCAAAATTTTAACGGAATAACAATTTAGTAATCATATAAAATTTTAGCAAAATAACGACATAGTAATTATAATTTAATTACTAAAATTTTGGCAAAATAACAACTAAATAAATACATTTTAATTTGAGCAGAGTAACAACTTAGCAAATGCATTTTAATTTTCTAAAATTGAACAGAGTAAAGCTTAGCAAGTAAAATTTAATAATTTAAATTTGAGTAGAGTAACATTTTAGTAATGATTTAATAATCTAAATTTGGGCAGAGTAACAACTTAGCAAAAATTAAAGTTTAACATTAAACAATAATAACAATAATAAAACATAAGCCTAAACGGGTTTATGGGAAAACCCTTCCTACCAACATGCAAAGTGATAATAATTTAGAACCAACCCCACTCCCTCCATTACCTGTAAGATAGTTGATGAAGAGGATGGAATTGTTGATGCAAAGCTCTTAGGAAGAGAACTTTACTAGTTGTTGGAAAACTAGTAAAATTTTAGCATAAAAACAAAGTAAAATAAATTTTTTTCAAGAGAGAGAAGCTCTCTAAGAATTTGGCTAGCTTGAGAGAGGAAAGGATGAGTGAAAATATGAAAACTTTTAGGCCTATTTATAGAAGAAGGAGGGGGGTTAGGTCTCCAAAGATTTACATCATCCATTATGTAAGCATTATGTCATAAATCAAACTTTTATTTATTTTTAATCCAATTTAGGGACACATATCCCAAATAGGTGGTGAATCACCTATTTTAGGGTTGGGGACGTGCTCCACCAGCTGTCCCAAGCCTCCATGTGTCAAATTTTATCTGTAGGTGAATTAACCGGTACCGATAAAAACGCCTAAACTTAAAAATTAGGGTCCGTTTGGGGTGGTTTTTGGTTGTGAGTTTTGAAAATTTCAAAAACTACAACTAGTTTTTAGTTTTTAAAAATTAGTTTTAGTTTTTTTTTTAATTTTTGGTTTCAAAATAAACTCATTTTGAAATTTCTTATTCTGTTAAAATTAGTTTAAGAATATGTTTGTGCGGTGACGACAGTGGTAGTGGTGACGACAACAATGATGGTGGTGGCGATGGTAATGCCGACAGTGACGGTGGTGGTTGTGGCGGTATCGATGGTGATCGTGGCGGTGCCAGTGGTGATGGTAGTGGCAGAGTCAGTGCTGGTGGTCGTGATTGTGGTCGTGGTAATGGTGGTGACGATGGTAGTGGTGAGAAGCTTGTGGTGGTGGAGGCGATGCTAGTGGTCATGGTGGTTGTGGCAGCAGTGATGGGTGGTAGTTATGGTAGTGGTGATGGTGGTGGTGATGTCGGTGGTTGTGGTAATTGTGGCAGTGGTGACAACGGTGATGGTGGTGGCGATGCTAGTGGTGGCGGTGGTGGGGTGGTAGCAGTGGTGGTGGTGGTGACGGTGGTTGCGGAGCTGGCAGTGGCGGTGACAATGGTGGTGACAATGGCGGTGGTGGTGATGGTGGTGGTGGCAAAAAAAACTATTGTCAAATATAATGATGTGTATTTTTTTTTTAAAACCAAAAACCAAATTCACAAATCCTTTTTTCTTGGTTTTGAAAATGAATGTAAAAGTGTTTTGAAATTGAGTTAAAAACCATTTCAACTCCATTTTAGCCAAACGCGTTTTGTTTCGAAAATTGCATTTGAAAACCAAAAACCAAAAACTCGCAACCACCCCAAACGGGGCCTTAAATTTTAATATCAAAATAATGCATTTTAATGAAAAAATGGAAAAATATATTATTTGTCATGAAAAATAAATTTCTAATAATAAATTTTAATTTTTATTAATTTATTTCAAATTATATGTATTTATTTTGTATTTTTGAGCTAGAAAATTTATAGAAAATCCATTTTAATTCAATAAATACCAAAATTTTTATGAAAATTATAAAATTAAATATTTTACCCATAAATAAACTAAAATTACCATTTTCACCCTTTTTGAATGTCAAACCAGTACTGGCTGGCTTATTAGACACGTAGGGACATTTTGGTCATTTTACACAGAAATTCCAGAAAATTTCTAAAAAATTTTCAAAATTATATTTTAATATATATGACATAATTCAAAGCTCAAATTGACATTTTAATGTCAATTGAATCTTTTCCTCATATCAGCCCTTAATAATGAGAAGTAGGGACAAATTTGTCATTTTCTAATTTTTCCGGGCTCCAACTCGGAAAAATTATTAAAAATCACGATTAAATAAATCTTGAAATTTTGAGCAAAATGGTGGGAGTCAGAATTTTGAAATTCCTTCTCGATTTTTCAAAATTACATTGTCAAATATAAAAAAAAAATTGAAGAATTAAAATAAGATTGTTATATTTTTCACTACTTTTCTTTTAGAATAAAGTTTTTATAATGAGAGATACTTAATATAAAATTTTTAAAATATTTTTTGATTAAAAAGTCTCTGGTTGGTTCCTATAGTCAACCAAGGGTATTTTTGTCATTTTACAAAAATTATCTTAATAAATTCCAAAAAAATTTCTAAAATTATTATTAGTTGTTCTAAATACATTGATGACATAAAACATTTTTTAAATATACAGAATAATTTAATATACAAAAGTAAGGGTGTTACAATCAACACTTTATGATTTGGACTGGTTGGCACTTGAATTAAACTTAGGTGGTCCATTGCAAAGATTGGACCTTAGGCCCAATCCGAAACAAATAACAAGAGATGTTTGTGCCAGTAATACATCAAAATTAAACTTAAAAATATGATAAGCAATATGTATGTTTAATATGTTTCGTAATAGAGGCAACTAATAAGTTTTTTTTCCCCATACACAAGCATTCTCTAAACTTACGTTCCTCATACGACTTATCGTAGTATAAACATGACGTACTTAATTAAATAGGAGATTTAATTTCATTAAATATTGGTTCAATATTAATTTTGAGACAGAACCACGAACGTCAAAATATATTCATATATTCCGATTCGCTACCTTACATTTTCTGGATCAGTACACACTAGATTATGGGTGTGTTTGGTAGAGGAAAAGAAATTGAGGAAAAGGAAGGGAAGAGAAGAGAAATAGGTGAGAAATAAAGTGGAAGTTAAAATTGTTTGGTTGAAGAGAAATAAGTAAGAAATAGAGTAGAAGTTAAAATTATTTTAATTATTATTATTCATTTTTATTATTAATATTATTTTTATTATTATTATATAAAACAACAATGAAAGCATCACCGCTCACCAAGAAATCAATTTTGTACAAAAAAGGGAGGGCTTAAACCTTTTTTTGTTTAAAAAAAGAGAATTGTGAGCTATCAAAATCGATTTAGTACGATATCAAAATCGATTTGAATTGGACAGCTGTTATTTTTGCACAAATTGTCGCTCTTTTGTACAGAAATTTTTTTAAGTGGATCCCCACATTTTTTTAAAAAATTCTTCATATTTTTACTCTACCAAACAACCTACTTTCTCACACTTCTACTCCCTTCCTCTTCTCTTTTATTTTTTCACTACCAAACGAAACCTATGTGTTTAAAAGATTCTTTTTGTACTGGCGTACCCCCTAAATTCCAATCCATGGAGACTGCATTCAAGTTACCACACACATGGCTCAACGTAGTATAGATTTTGAAACAAAGAAAAATGGAAAGCAGTAATATCTGCAGACGAATGTAGTGCATTGAGATCTGTCACTCTAGTGCTGGACGCAAACCAGTGAAAAAGAAACAGTGTCACACTCCATGCGAATTAAAGGCATACAAATCAATAAGAATTTAGAATGTTTCAAAGCTACAAATTCCCATGCAGCATGGAGGCGCGTGCAGGAAAGATCCAATCACTGGGACCGGGTTGCGGTGCCTATGGTCCAACATACTGACAAAGCAATGGCTTGTCCTCTTTTGCAAGTTAGGAACCGACACGCGCTCACTCGCGTGAACATCTGCGAAATGGTCAGAGTCGAAGATGGACATTCTATTCTTTGGCATTGCAGGTTGTGTCCCTGTGTTTGTGTCAGTAACACTGTTAAGTCACAGATTGTTAAAATCTCTGTACTTTGACTATGCTGCCGGTGACAGACATTCTTTGACAACTTTGGAAAACCAACCTTTCTTTGCTCAGTAGAAAGGAGAAATAGAAAAAAATAGACAAAAAATAAATTAAGAGGTAAAAAATTGATAAAAAATAATTTTAAATTTAAATTATTTAGTAGGAGAGAAATAAATAAGAAATAAAAAAGAGATAGAAAAGTAAATAAAAATAGGTAAAAAATAAAGCATAAATAAGTAATGAAATCTAATAAGACACATCAAAAAATTTTAAAAAATTTTATTTATTTTTACTTAACCAAACTATCTAAATTATTAAAAATTCAAATTTTTTTTCACCTCTCCTCTCCACTCAATCAAACAAAGCCTTTGTTTTTGTACTGTACTTTTGGGGGGATCGTGCATCTTGTATTTGTTTGGTAATCATATTTATATATTTATTTTTTTATCACATTATTTATTATATATTTTATTTTATTTTAATTTTCTTTTTCTCTTCCATACATTTATCTCTCAAAAAATCGGTGGATATTCAACATTTTCGCATTTCCCCATGGGATTTTGCAGAAAAATGTCTGTACACCTTGACTCTATATACACCCTCATGAAAAAGATTGAGATAAGAAGCAAAGGAAAAAATATATATAAATAAAAGAAAGATGAGATGAATGTATAAAATAAAGTATAATAAAATTAGAGTTATAAATAATACCCACACTTAGAAGCTCGATCATTCAGGCTGTTATTAGATTAAAAATGAGTTTTGTTGAACTAAATACTCAAATTATTTGACTGTTTAATTTGAATAATTGATCAAATTTCATACAAACTTGAATCTATTAAAAAAAAAAATTTAAGTAACAAAAAATTATGTTTAAGAAATCATAAATAAAATTAAAATGTACAGATATATATTTTTTTCGAAGGATATTACTCACACAATTATTATTATTATTATTATTATTATTTCGATGAATCATTTGACATTAGTATAATATGCCTTAAGGTAAATTCAAATTAATTCTTTATATTTGATATATATGAATATATGAAAAAAATTCGTTGACAAAATTTTACACATTATTTAGAAATTAAAGGATAAATGAATGGTTAGTTTAAGTTGTACGTACCTAATTCTCTTCAAATAAAATCTTGAGTTTGAATTTTACGTATGATTTTTTTTTACTAGGAGAACTAATCCTATAATTCTGTAAATATTCCTGC
The DNA here is from genome assembly GCA_004329165.1 of Spatholobus suberectus. Lineage (NCBI taxonomy): Eukaryota > Viridiplantae > Streptophyta > Magnoliopsida > Fabales > Fabaceae > Spatholobus > Spatholobus suberectus. The sequence goes on from CM014732.1 coordinate 46,926,390, forward strand.
CTCTAGAAATTAAAGGAGTACGTACAGGATGTTGGCAACAATTTCAACGATGCTACCACCGAAATATTTTAATGGTGTGCGCTGAGAACCAAGAAACTACTACTCTTTACAAAATGTTTTTGGCCATTCTGCAGAATTCACTATATAATGTTACGTATATTTAGTACATTTTGCCTGTATAAACATCTTTATTCTCTAGTCAAATTAAATGGAAAATTTTGAATGGAATGTAATAACAGTGAAATTTGGAGTACTCTTTATTGGGTTTAGCATCAACATTAGAAAGTTTTTACATACTCACCCTAAAGAACATCCATGATCTTCCTGTACATGGTGATTACTAATCTCGAAGAATGTCATGATCTTTAGGTTTTTGGTATATGGATTAGGGTGGCCATTTTGTCGTCTTTTGATGCTTCTTCTCCGCCAAAATTAGGCAAAGTCTTCATAGTCCCTTGCAGTCTTACATAATGATAAGTACATTGACATATTATTACTAAATCATTTTCCCTGTCTTTAACACACAGCGGCGTCTTATTGGTAAAACCAATTACTCTATATAAGAGGACAGAGTTTGTCCTAATGCAAAAACAATGATCAATTTTTTAATGATATTAACAACTAATATATTCTCCATGGAGAGTTGGAAGTTACTAAATTCAAGGCAGATACGTTAGGAAAGTTATATTATTCAAAAAATTTACTATATGATTGAAAGCTGAGATTTGTATCTTCGTTGCATCATATAATTAATCGTGCATGAATAACATAACAACAGGAGTTTCTCGAAGTACGACAATTTGCTCCGTGAAACTACTTCTAACAAGGTTTGGTTGCGCACGGTGTAACATCACAATGATTTTATTTATTTATTTATTTGACCGAAACAACGTACGGGTCTTAGGTATAGGAATTGCCGTCGAATATTTACCTTATTCATTGATGCAACAAAAATGTCCCAGTCTTCATCACATTCGTAACAGTATGACAATCACAGCCTTTAAAAGTGATCGTTAGACTTTGTCTTTTTCTGGGCTGGGTGTATATATATACGAAGTGATCAAATAGTCCCCTGAACCTAATTGACTCTGAAGTGATCATTAAACTAAGCAACGCCTAGTTGAAACTGTCTTGCTAGTTGTTAAAAGAAGGATATGAATTTCTCTAATTTAAAATTAGCACCATCTGTAACGAAATTTCTCTTTTCAGTGGCGTTTAGATTTTTTTTATATTTTACTAATATATCATTTTTAATTGAGGAGACAGATATTGAAGCGTGTAAAGAAAATACGTAAAAGGGACATGTGATTTAAATCCTGAAAACAGATCACATTATATGTTATTATATATATATATATATATATATGTTAGTTCAATGATGCATTTCCATTTGTCGAGATAAATGTTTAAATTAAGTTACTGTAAAAGCTATCTTAATTAGTAGAGTACTTCGTTGATCTACGTACATTCAAAGATTTTTGTTGTTGAAAGTTAATTAAAGGTTATATATAAGTACACGACGGTAACTTGTAAGCATTGTCCCGTAGTTGAAAAAAGAAAAATAAGTGAACATTTAAGACTAGTTTCTATATACTGTATAATGAGAAAGGTGGTTTTGCAAAAATTAATAGTTATAAATTAATTAAAATGACTGCTAATTAGTTGAGAAGGCAAAGTGTTTAGAGCCAAATATTGAAGAGCTATGTTTTTCTTGCTTTGATTTATTGACATCCCTTTACACCCCTCTCTATCTTTCTACTCTTTCAATTGCATACCCCATCGTGGGTTTCCAAATATAAATCTCTTAACACAAGTGTAAATGGAGCGTAATATTAAGACTGTGAACAATATTTATCCAATTAGAAAAGCATAACGGTATATTGACATCAAGTAAAAAATCCTACAGTTTAGATGAACTAATAAAAGAAACAAAAAACATAACATCTAATTTTTGATAGACGAAGGTAGTTTATTTAGTATTGTTTAACACCTTTACTCTTTTCCCAAGCAGAAATTTCTGTAACTCTTAAAGAACAGCTAATCAAACACAACTCGAGTGTACAATTTTCATACCAAGATTCATGAATATGTTAATTCACGCAAGCCAAAACTTGATAGAAAGAGATACACTGAAATCAATTATTCAGTACAGCACATTATCCTCCAAATCATTTCAACAAACATTCCACCAAATTAAATCCAACAATCTTTACCAAAGAAAAGCGTTTTCATTTGAAACGTATGGTATTTGTCACCACTGAGCGGGGTCTATACTGATAATATTCATTTCTTTGAACTCATAATGTTACTATATTCAACATTCTCAAACACACTAAGGTTGTCTGAGGGTTTGAATAATTTACATAAAATTCTAGGTTCAAACTTCTTGTCCCCATTGTATTCCAAAAAATAAAAATATTCAACATTCTCGCACAAAGCAACTTAAAACTATTTAAATGGAAAACAAAGAAAATAGGAGAACATACAACGATTAAAAGAAAAGAAGCTAACATCCCCAGTTTTTTTTTCCCCGTTTGATCTTAAGAGAAACAAAGTACTCGTATGTGGTATCTATCCTCTAAGCACTTCATATTGGGGTTGGGCAAATTAGGGAGTTGGATTAAAATTTGTCTCAGGGATACGGTTAAGGAAATTGAAGAGCTATAGCTGGTTGCTAGTAGTAAAAGAAGAGCTAAAGCCTGAAATATCTGTCCAAGATGCAGAAGTAGCACTGGTCCAATATTGTTCCTTCACTGGATTATTGTTTCCCAAGAACTGGGTTGACAAGTTAAGTTCCCTACTATCTTCCATTTTCACTGAAGCCAGCTGAGTTATGATCCCAGAAGTTGAAACCTTTGGCCTCACATATCCACTTACCTCAGCACTGCCTTCAAAAGGGTATAAATTAGCAGCTGGTGATGAACCTTCCAAGGCAGCCAAGAGGGGAAACTGCTGTTGCATTCTCCATTGCTCCAAACTAGTTGCAGACATGATTGAACTACCACCACCAAAAGCACTTCCTCCAATCTGGAAACTCAAGTCCCCTACTCCTCCCATTGGGCCAGAACTGAGGCCATAGTTTAGGCCCATATCTCCAGCTCTAAAGTCAGTGAGTTGATGCAATGGAGGCATGAACCTAAGTGGTGGCATTTGGGGTGCTAGGCCTATTATGTCAGCAGCAGAGGCACTATTGGAAGAGACCGAGTTGGTGGAACTGGCACTCCCCGTCTGGCGGTCGGAGCTCGCTGGAGACTTGGAGCCGCTGCTGCTTCCTTTGCTCTGCTTGTTCCTCCGGCAGCCGCCACCGACAGGGACATTCCTGAGGGTGCCACCTCTGGTCCAGTACCTCCTGCAGGTCTTACAGAAGTGGCGGGGCTGAGAGAGACTGTAGTTGTTGAAGTAGCAAAATTTGGTGTTGGTGGATTCGCAGCGTGGACACTTGAGTGCAGCCTCTGGCATAGGCAAGTTGGCCATCCTTGCCCTATCAGCCATCGATCCTGGCCTGATAGAACCAGCTCCATGAGACTGCGTCAACGCGGACGGCAGCGGCAGCGGAAGCAGTTGCTGAAAGGTGGAACCACTGCCTCCGGGTTGGTGATTTGGTTGCTACAACAGCATAAAACAGGAAGCAAATGTGAAGAGGTTAAGAATAATGATGATGAAGAAAGAAAGCAAAGAAATGAAATATCTGGTATATTCAAGAAGAGGCATAAGCAAAAGTAACGCGAATATTTTCTTTTATCTTTTGAAATCTTTTGCCTTTTGAAAAAGAAGCCATAGGAAGGACCAAATTGAAGAAACCCGTGTCTGTTATTTACCTGTTGCTGCCAGTTGGCTGCATCAAGATAAGCTGCTGGTATGGAAGTAAAAACCATGGTTCCCTCTCGGAGCTTTCTCTTTTGTAAAGGTTGGTGAGAGGGTTTTTTGGAAGATAATAGCGGAGAGGATCACATCAACAAGCTAAAGAGAGAAAGTGTGTGTGTGTAGGAGTGTGTTGCGAGCGAAGTGGAGATAGGGGAAGAAATCAAAGAAAGAAATAAGAGAGGAAGATTGGTGGGGGGGAGGGGGGAAGGGGGTGAAATATAATGAGAAGCCAAAATAAAGGAAGGGCCTTTTAAGTATTTATATATAATTTAAGTCTCTTGTTCATTCTCTCTCCTCACCTTTATAACATACTTTTTGTATTTTTAACTTTCTAAGGTTTCGAGAAGGAAGTGTTTCTCAACCAATAAGCTTCTTTTTTCTGCTTTGCAAGACTGTAAGTACTATGTTAAGACAGAGAGATCAGTACTTGCTGATCGACCAGCCTATATATGTCAACAATTAATTTGGTGTAGAATATGTTCATCACAAACTTTACCCTCAGTTTGGCAGCATGAAAAGAAATAGAATGGATAGAAATAGGTTAGAAAGAAATAAAGAGATGAGAAATAGATAAGAAAAAGAGTGAAAAGATGAGTTATTTGGTTGTATAGAAATAGGGGTGAAATAGAATGAAAATAATATTGTATAGTTGTTTGGTTTGAGTGGAAAGAAAGAAAAGAAATTAGATTAATGTTGTATTTCTATTTTTGCCCTCATTTACAAGAAGTTGGTCTGAAGCTCATGATAGTCGACTATCATAATCTAATAGTCGACTATCAAGCAATGACAGACACGAATTGGAATACCATTGCTGCAAAATGTGTAATAGTCGACTATCTAGCAAATCCAGAGGCGAAACCGTGTCTGCATTGTGGTAATAGTCGACTATTGAAAATCAATAGTCAACTATCCTCTACGAACAGGGGCTGAAGGGTTGTGTCTGCCAAAGCGTGATAGTCGACTATCCACAACGACGACAGGCTATTTCCAATTTTGCATGGGTATGCAGGTGATGCAATAGTCGACTATTGTAAAGCAATAATGACTATTGGGTTATGAAAGTGGGGAATTACTGACAAATTACATGATTGGCTATGTGTAAACATGCTGCGTAACATAATTTTCATCGAGATGAAGAATAAAAACTTGTAAATATGAATTGTTTATATATTATGATTAAGATTTTAATGATCTAATAGTGGGAATGATAGTTAAAATTAATAGCCAATCAACACCCAATTGAATAATAACCCAAACAACACTGCAACAAAAGCTAATGTCAAAGTGTGATTAAAACAAACCAAGGGATAAAACGGTTCCAAGTACATAGATTCAAATGGAAATGGAAAACATGAACATAACGATCAATTACTAGTTCCTAAACTACTTTACTAGAAAGGCAAACACAATAGATCAAGCTTTAACTAATCTATTGGTGGATGGTGACAAAGATGCTCAAGTCCCTCGAAATATTTGCCAAACTCATCAAACTTCGAGTCAACCTTTGCATCAAGTTCACGAACATGAATTGCTAAACTATGTAACCCTTGTTGTAAATCTTGTATGCCAGCAAAGATTTGATTTAAAACATCATCACCATGAGGTTGTTGAATAGCATGTGATGAGGGTTCATTTTGTTTATCCTCTTGATCCTTTCATCTTCTTCATCATCCTGCGCCACTCCACTAGCATATTGCCACACCCCATTCACTTTAACAATCTTCATCAACTTCAGTGTGCGGTCCTTGAACAAATTGGACCAACCAAGTGTTATTTCAGCCTCTCAATCAAGATCAACTTCATAGTATTCCATTATCCTTGTGATGAGAATAGCATACGAAGGGTCCTCATCCATTTGTCCTTGCACTTAATCATGTGCTGGCATATGTAATGTGGCCAGTTGAGCATAATCCTTTGCTTCATACACCATAACACAAAGATGTCTTCATCACTGACATATGCATACTTGTTTCCACAAGGCATTAAAATACGTGCATATGTGTAATGTAATAATCTATCTTCAATGGTCAAGCAACATATATTCACCTTCTTACGTACTTGAACCCCTTCTCTGACCATGGCAACCACAGCCACGTTACGATCATAGTTCTCCATTTCATTTATGTTGGAAGGGTCAAACTTCAAACCAGCTATGCTCAACCAGTCACGAGGCTTGATTTAGATCTTATAATTTTTGACCTTAGTGCGTAAGTCACCATTACTTTGTATTTTGAGATTTGCGAAGAATACCTTCACTAAGTCCATGAAGTACCCAAGTCGCATTGAAACAAAGTTTCTAAGTCCTTGATATTCCAGTAAATTTTGAAACTCAAAACCATTGCGCTCAAAGTATTCAACTATCATTACTTTTGGCTCAACAAGTCTCCTGAGTACAAAATCATCGACATATGTGTCCATTTGTGTCTTGTTGTTGAAAAATCTACTGTTATCCAATAATTTGGCAGGGGCAAAATTCTGTTCTGCTGTAGGGTCCTCAAGTGTTTTCCTATGTTTACCACCCCTTGTTCTTTTGTCTTTCGATGTTCCAACCATTACAACAACACTTGTAAATTGATAAGTTTATAAACAAATTCAATGTATAAGTACAACATAAATTTCTGTACAATACATTGGACACACATTGTTAAAAATTTTAGTACAACAAGTTAATGAATCTAATACATTGACCACTCTCATCGCTTAACACAATGTACATCAGGAAGCTGAATATAAACATAATTAACAACATTCATTCATTCAAGATGTTGATCATAATTAGAATGTGCATAAATTACATATAAGTAGTCATACTTGAACATAAGTTACTGTCCCTCACAAAAGACCTCAAAATTGCAATATCATGAAAGTTATTGCCCTTGAAGAAGGACTTCTAAATACATATCAACTCCATGTATCCGAATACCAAAAAATAAGTTAAAAAAAAAGGCCTTGGGTATTGTTCATTTTGTGTAATTAATACAACACATCAAAATACATCATGTTTTGGATTGATATCACTGCATGCCAGCAGTGGTCATCATTTTCACAAGTTCCTGAAGTCGCATTTCAGGGGGTATCCTAAATAGCAAGCGCTTCTTTGACTCATTGTTGCATAAGTACTCATAGCATTGCAAACAATGTGACTCCAAAATATTCATTTCAGTGAGCAACTTCCACACATTTGATTCTCTACAATTATGACCTGGAGTTCAGCAACTATAGACAATTTCTCCGTGAGGGCATTTCCACTGATAATGGCGTCAGCAACACGATCAAGACCTATAGTTAATTTATCCATCTGTGCCTCAATGATGTCCACCATGGGGGCTTTACGTTTTGTACCCTGAGAACTAGACGTCCCAATAGAATGATTAGATTGTGCACATCCAGGGCTGAAGGATTCAACATTTTGTAGGGAAACTTGTGTGTCATTTCCGTTTTCAATGTTTGGCTCATTCATTGTTGCATCCTCAAAAACATCATTCAGGTTGATGCCTTTGTTTTCCTTATCCAGTGTTTCATGTATTTGTCTAGGTGTCAAACCCTTCTGTCCGGATGCACGATCAGACACATATAGCTCATCAAGGAAATCATAGTGACAAACTTAAGATGTTCCCCACTTTGCGGCAGAAGGTTTAGCCTATTTATAAGATATGACAATGCATTAAAAGAACAACATTTTGGAATGAACAATGTAAACCAACATGGAAAAGAACAATTACCTTTACCAAATCCTCTTATACACTATCTTCAGCTTCAAACCTCTTTGTTAAAGGAGACCAAGGAAAACCACTTAACCCTTTAAACAGATCATGCACCTCACGCCATCTATCCTTCAAGGTCTTTTGTCTATTTTTTATGTGATTTTTAGTGACTTCTGCTAATCCAAAAGCTCACAAGGTTTTGACCACATTTGCATATGCTGCTGATGATCATGTACCATCCACCCTATGTCCTTTACGAGCTTCGTCAACTATGGCGGTTACTAGAAGGTAGTCCATTTCCTCAGACTACCTCCAAGTTTCCTAGGTGGTTGACTACCATCACATCCAATTCCTTTTCCTTTGTTCATCTTCAAAACCTAAGGAGTAAATACGCGTAGAATGTGGCAGACAATATAATATGAATATAGTGTCATTTTTGGAACAAATAAATTCATAACGTAATAACAACAAACTTAGTTATCAAATAGTTGTTTTAGTTCATAGACCTCATGTCGTACAAATTACAATGACTCTTAAATACATTAGAACTTAGAAATTACATTGATAGTGTATTCATAAAAGCAAGTTATTAGTGGTGGTAATCATTCCACATTTGCATCGCAATGTTGTCTCTTAATTCAGCTCATTGTCTATAGTCATCGTCATGTTGTTGTGTTTGCGATTTGTCCACATCACGTTGAAGCAACTCTTCATCAACTTTTGCTAGCAATGCCTCATCATCATCTACCCCAACTAAAAAATTATATAGTATACAACAGACAACTACTATATTTCTCATTGTTTCAAATGGATAGTGGGGTTTTGTACCACTAGCTATAATGGGAAAGTGTTTTTTCAAAACACCAAATGTTCGCTCTATTACATTGCGAAGCAATGAGTGTCAAAGGTTGAATAATTCTCTAACATTCTGCAGTCTGCATGCTGAATACTCCTTGAGATGATAACGAACATCTCTATATGGTGTCAAAATTTGTCTTTTAAGCATGAAACCCGCGTCCCCAAGATAAAATTTCCCTACAAGCATAATGTCACGTTATGACTCACCACAGTACGTACAGACCAAAAGTTTACAATCATGTCTGAAGGACAAACCACTAACCTTTAGGTACTATTAATGGATCTTCCCTACTTAATGCATCTTTTAATATCCTAGAGTCTGATGCAGTTCCTTCCCACCCAACTAGGACATATGTGAATTTCATGTTAAAATCACAGGCAGAAAACACATTTTGTGTTGGGCAATCTTTTCTCCCACGATATCGAGGGGCTTTCGCCCTTGGTACCTTCACTCGGACATGGGTATCGTTTATGGCTCCAAGGCAATCCTTTGTGAAAAAAGATTGACCATCTTACTTAATGTTTCAATTAACACATTAACAAAACCATAAAGTGAATATAGAGAGGTACCTTAAAAAATGGATAAAATATGCTATTATTAAGTATTTGTGGTTGGACATCCCTACCTAATGGTTGGACTAAAAGTTCTTCCTCTAATGCAATTATAGCATGTAAGATAGTGTGGAAGTGACGACTGATAGTCTCACCAGATCAATGGAAGAATAAAGACACCATTTGATTTTTAACATTATGACCTATGATGTGTAAAAATTTTGCAACTTACTCCTCCACAGTGGAGCATGTGGTATCCTTAACAATACCAGTACCTCTTAATTTTTGACACAACCAAATGAATGCTTCAGGGCCTATACGTATAATATCACATCTCTCTATATGAACTAGATAACTCATTAACTCGTGACGCCTTAAGCCTCTTTCAAGATCAAAATGACTGACCAATATGTGAATTTTGATGACATCAAATGAAGCAAATGCAAAGCATGCCCTACACAACACAGTAGCATGATTGCACCGATTTGCAGCCTTAATTGCGACTGTTCTTGAGCATGACTTATTGTTTGGCTTTCAATTCCCAGACTATTATTAAGTATTTCCTCTTCATCCAACTCATAAGAGATGTTCTGTTCCCTCTGTTTTATATTATTAATTCTCTCCATCTGACATTTTGAACACATGTTTGAACAATACAAATAACAACCACAATTATAGTTATGAAATATCATATTATACTCCCTATACTTAGCTAAGAAAGTTGTATATACAATGGAATATAAAATACAATGGAATAGGAAATAATATTGAAAAAGTCCATGCTTAAGTTCTATACAGACCAAATGACATTGGTTTCAAATCAAGAGGAAAAATTTGTGATCACAATCAATGATTAATAACAGTTACATGCATGGTTACTAAACCAATGTACCAAAGTTAACAATTTTTAACTGCATTTTTGTTTAAAATTTTACAAATCAACTCTTTTGTTAAAATTTCATCTAAAATTGACAACTAATTTTCTCTTTAATTTGTGTTTTCAATCAACAACTAGTCGACTATCAACCAAGAACAGATGCGAAATACTATGACAATGGTTGAAGTAGGATGGATAATTGACTATCCTCAAGCAATAGTCGACTATCCATCAACAATGGGTCATATATGGAATAGCAGATGCATCAAGCATCACGACCCCACACAAACAATCCATCTCAACTAATTTTCTAAACACCTTTGCGTGGTGTTGTTGTCAACAGGGGACAATCACGTTGTCCTTTTTTTTTGTCATGGTGAACAGTGAGCGAAAATGGCGGAGAGATAGTTACTTAAGAAGGGAAGTCACGTTTCTGTAGAAAACAAAGGTGGTTTGGTCTTCTCCTTGTGTTTTCGGTCATCGGAAGTTCAGATCTCACCACCTTCACGAAGACGGTGTCTCCCGGTGTCCAGATCTGAGCACTGTCTGCATCCTTCCTCCTTCTATGGTCTTGATTCAAGCCTTGGACCTCAAGATAAGACCCAAACCGACACCTACAATGGAGCTTCGAATGTGTTGCACCCTAATGTACACATTCGGAGACATTGGCACGAAAAAAAGCCGTTCCCAGTTCATGGTCTACAGTAACTGACGTGAGACTCTTTTTTTAGGGTAAAAATGTCTTCACACAGGGTCCCCCCTCATTTCCACACCATTTCCACCCACATTTGTGTGGAAATGAATAGTAGATGGGCCCACACGTTTTTTCTGCTCTCTTTCCTCTATTTCTACTCTATCAAACATATATACTTATTTTTCACCTTCTCATTTCTTTCCTCCCACCCCCATTTCCACACTATTTGACTACTACTAAACAGAGGGTTAACTATGATGCAATTATATCGTAAAACTAATGATTTAATGAATAATAGATTAACGTGAAGAATGTGATGGATGAATGTGTCGATGTTTTTTATGTTGGCTTATAAAAAAAATGTTCTTTATATTGGAGAAAATAAAAGGTATCTATTGGTGCTTTAGTGATGGAAAATGGTTGAAGTGTCCTGACCGAACGAACCTTTTCTTGGTCCAGTTTGTTTCCTTCCATGCTATTCTTTATTTTTCCAAGAGAATATTTATCGTTGCGCCACCAGAAGATTAGTGAGCACCCTAAATCAAATCAATATATATATATATATATATATATATATATACATGGAGTATTTTAAATGACAACACTTTTTAAATAAAAAATGAGAACTATTAATTTTAATCCTTAAATTACAACTATAATTTTTTAATGGATGAGATTAAAACCCAATTTAAAGAAAGTCATGCGCTTGCTCCAAATCCGTTTCCTTTCGTTCACGTATCTATTCTTCTCCTCTTGCAATTGACCCTCCTTTTTCGTTCCCGTCGTCACAGCATCTGTTCTTCATTCATATCGTAGCACCTGTGCTACTCCATCGTTTACATGTCGAACACTCTTCTCTTTTTTTTCCCCTTTCTTTCACCAATACGGGTTGTGTAGCTGCATCTATTATTACCTTTCTAATTTTTCTGTTGCAGATCGTATTCAAGAATTTTAGGGATTTTGCCAATGGCGTTCCCATGATTTATTTTCAATCGTGATAATTACATGGCTTAATTTGAATCATGGGTTTTCTATTTATGGGCAATTTACAATCCCACTTCAATTTTGGCCTTGAGGAACAAATTACAACGATTGTATCATGGGAGGCTAACTTCAAGACGTGTTTGGGGGGCCACCGCGATAGTCTTCAGTAAATGAAGCAAGCAGGGACCGGAACGAAGAAGGACTGCCAATTGCAAGAGGAGAAGAATAGAGAGGTGAACAGAAGGAAACAGTTCGGCAGGAAGCACGTGACTTTCTTTTAAATGGGTTTTAATCTCACCCATTAAAAATTTTTAATTGCAATCTAAGGATTGAAATTTACGGTTTTCATTTTTCATTATAAGAAGTATTCTTATTTTCTTTTTGGTTACATAAGGTAAGAAAAAAAAAAAAAACAAAGAAAGAGCAACTAACTACTACTCAAACCTCAAAGGCTCGACCGCTCAAGAAATAATGTGCAGCAACGCTTGCACCTTACAAACCAACGAAGGTATAGAATCTACGCCCCCTTCAAACAACAATTTATTTCTGGAGCACCAAATTATCCACTTTGTGACAGGGATAATGATACCGCATTGGGTGAACTTCTCACCCATCCACCGAAGTCAGTTTTCTTCAATACTAGATGGGATTTCCTATGCAATGTGAAGCTTTTGCCAAAGAAGGGAAATACATGGACAATCAAATAGGCAATGCCTAATGGTTTCACTATGCAGATTGCACCGAGGACACGTTTGATTCATTAAGACCCCACGACTATGGAGAACCGCACGGGTAGGTAGTGCACAATGACAAAATTGCCAAATAAATAATTGCACGTTACTAGGCAATTTAGACTTCCAAATCCAGCACCAACTTCTGTGCCCCTCATTCGCTATGAAATTAGCCAATAGTTTATGGTATCCACTCTTCACTGTGTAAACTCCTGATACATTATGCTGCCAGATCCAAGTGTCTTCTACCAGATCCACCAACATAGGCTTAAGAGTCATGATCCGCTGTTGAATATTTGGTGGAATTATTGTGACAAGATTAGCAAAATTCCAATCATTATTGTGCCAAACATCCGCCACTGAAAGATCAATGTCATGAATTTGCACCCAAGGAACTATTTGACTGAGAGAACATTTATGGAACCAAGAATAGAACCAAAAACTAATTCTCCCCTCTCCTAACTTGAATGTGAAACCAACCTCCAACTTTTTGTGCACTTGGATGATAGACTTCCACGTCCTTGACCCCATGTCATCCTTCGCTTCAAAAAAATTGCAACCCTATAAATATTTGTTAGAGAGGATATGAACCCATAATTTATCACTTCCCTGAATGATCTCCCAAACTAACTTCCCAAGCATGGCAGTATTTTGGATACGAGAAATACGAACTGCTAAACCACCAAATTTCCTAGGCATTGTAATTTTGGACCAACTCACGATGTGCATACCATGATCACTATTGCCTTTCCAAATAAACCTTCTAACAGATTTATCTAATTGATCACACACATACCGGGGCATCCAATTAATTTGCATACCATAGGATGGAATAGAAGGGAGGACTACATTAGCTAAAGTTAGCCTACCTGCTTATTTAGGAGACGCCCCTTCCAAGCTGCCAACTTAGAATTCACACGATCTAGAATGTAGGAATAATCATCTTTAGAACATCTTCCTTGGAACATTCTAAACCCCAAATACTTCTCCAACCTTCCAGTAAAATGAATACCGGTAATGTTAGTAATTTTCTCTTTCTTAGCTTATGTAAGCCTTGCAGAAGTATAAAAACAAGACTTTTCCATACTGACTTTCATCCCGGATAGGCTACAAAACCTCTGAAGCACATTAGTAATCAAACGAGCCTGGGATGGCTTAGCATTAGCAAGGAGAAGAACATCATCAGCAAAAAATAAATGAGAAACCATAGGACCCAGCTTGGAAAAGGAAATTGGGAGCCATCAACCCATTTCAACTTCATGAGAAATCATCTCACCAAGGCGCTCCATGCACAACACAAAAAGATAAGGGGAAAAGGGGGGTTGCCTTGCCTTAAACCTCTTCAAGGACTAAAACTAGGAGTTTTACTACCATTCCACAAAAGAGAGATTGAATTAGAAGATATCCCTTGCATAATAAGAGAGATTATAACCTCTGGGAAGCCCACAATCCTGAGAGTTTGCTTTAAAAAGTCCCAGTTCAAGCGATTGTTTGCCTTTTCCAAATCCAGCTTGAAAACCATGTCACTATTTTTACGCTTTGACTTATGCATATGGTGGATAATTTCTTGCAAGACAATAGCATTATCTATTGTATCCCTACCCGGCACAAAACTGCTCTGAAGAGGACTGATTAAATCATTCAGAAGCGGTCTCAATCTGTTAACGAGAACATTTGAAATAATCTTATACACCACATTGCACAGAGTTATTGGGTTGAATTCCTTGAAGGAGGAAGGATGGTCCTTTTTAGGAATCAAGACAAGAAAAGAAGCAGCTACTTGAGGGTCAAAAGTACTAGTATTAAAGGCCTCCTTCACTAGACGCCAAACGTCATCCCCCACCACTGACCAGAACGTCTTGAAAAAGATTGGTTGGAACCCATCAGGTCCCAGGGCTTTATAAGACTTCATGCTCATAAGGGCTTTATGCACTTCATCTTTAGAAGCAAGTTTGATAAGGCTGTGTTTCCCTTCTATTGACAAGGTGGGTAAGGTAGAGATCCCTTGACTTCCTTCGGTGCCTTCTGAAGCACAGAAAAGCTTTCTAAAGTAATCCACCGCCTCATTTTTAAGAACACCAGGATCCGTACACCAAACACCTAAGGGCAACATAATTCCGCCAACTTTGTTCCTCTTTCTCCGAATAACAATTTGAGCATGAAAGAATGTTGTATTCCTGCTTCCCAACTTAACCCATTGCTCTCTGGATTTTTGATACCAGAAAGTTTCTTCTTGAGCTAATATATCTTTATATTCTGTAAAAAGCTCTTGTTGGAGATTCAAGAGGCACACACGGTCAATAGTCTCCAAAGTCCTCTGAATACCCCTGAGCGGGCCTCTAGCTGCTTCTTTCTCATAAATATATTCCCAAAAACCTGCTTATTAAAGAGAAGGGAGTCATTCATAACATTCAATACAGCTTGAGGGACATTACTCCATTCTTTATGCCAAGCCTTTTGGACCAGCGCCGCATAATCTTTATGCCCACACCAAGATGCTTGGAACCGGAACGGACGATCCCCTCTCAAATCTATAGGATTGCTACATCTCAACAAAATTGGGTTATGATCGGAATGTCTACGGGTCAGATTCTCAATCGTGGCCTCCAAAAAAAGTCATACACCAGTTAAAATCACAAACACCTCTATCACATCTACGAGCCACCAACCTCCCACCTCTACATTGGCGTTGCCAGGTGAATTTGCTGCCAAAGAACTCCATGTCTATCATATCACAATCATTAAGACCTTGAATGAATCAAACCGCCTTAGAGGGTAAGAAAACCCCGCCCCTTTGCTCCGAAGTTGAAAGGATATCATTAAAGTCGCTGATCATAGCCTAAGGCTTATCAATTTGTCTTCTAAGACAAGTCAAATAATCCCACAAATTTTCGCAAATAGAAGGAATAGGACTAGCATATACGCCAGAAAGAAACCAAGATCTAGTTCCCACAGAAATTTGTAATGTAATACACTGACGCATAATATCCAAAATTCTCATATTAAAAGCACAACCATTTTGTTGAAGTGCCCAAATGCCACCAGAATGACCCTGGGACTCACTCACAACAGTAACAGAATACCCAACCTTCCTCCAAAATCCCTTCGAATGGATGAAAGGAATGTGTGTCTCACACAAGAAAACAAGTGTGGGTTTGAAGTGGCCTAACAACTTGCGAACATGTTGATGGCTTCTCTTACTTGCAAAACCACAAACGTTCCAAAAAAAGATAGAGAAATCTTTAAAAACTATCATTATAAATGATAGTAAAAAAAAGGGTCGTTATATTTGACACCCGTACAGTAACCGCCCACTATTAGACACCCGCAAACATGTCATTTTTTATTTTATTTAATTATTTAATAATTAAGGAAAAAAAACGTACATCCCTTCTTCCCTCTTCAGTTGAAAGTAGAAACGCAATCCTTTCCTCCCTCGACTCCTCCTTCATGGCTAACGGTGGAACAACATTAGAGGAACCAGAACAACCAGATTTCTGAGGTGTTCTCTCTCCATTTGTTGGTCTTTATTGGGGAGGACTCTGGGTTCACCTTAACCTGGAGTGGGCACTACATTTGTGATGGTTGTTTGGTTGTGCGCTACTCTTCACTCACCAGCCACAAGTTGTCCCTTCTTTTAATATTTGTAAGGTTTACCATTTTGTGTGTGAAATTTCATTTGAGTATTTGTTCATCCCAAAAAAAAATTGATTTTTATTGCTTTATTAAATTTCTCGATATGAGAAGGGGGTTTTGTGCCTGTGAAAATTTGGTCTTTTGTGGTTGTTTTGTTCTTTCAATTTGTGCGTATGTGGGTTTATAGATGTGTTAGATAAAAGGCCTGAAAGACCCTTCTTTATTCTACTTCTCTACTTTTGGGTATGTCACTCTATCCTTAGGTTGAAGATCAGGCAACAAACAAAGAAACACCATTACCTCGCCACATTTTGTGTCTACTTATGCTCATGTTGTCTCTTGACTTTAATTTTGTTGTGAGATTGTTTGCGTTTGAGGTTTTAGATAATACCAAGTTATATAGTTATTGTTAACACTGTTTATGTTTTTGGTTATCTTCCTAATAATGGTTTGGATGGTTGGTTTTGGAGTTTTGATGGTTATTGGTTAATTACAACTAAGTTGATTCTTTTCTTTCTAAATTTGAGCTTTGGAATCTTAATGTTCCAAAATACCTTCTCCCTTGATCCTCAAACCCCCATTTCTAAAAAAAGGTATATGTGTACTGAATATTTGATTTCATTAGTACTTGCATTGCAAGTACTTAATTATCAAATTAGTTAGTTATCAAATTTTATAGTGGTGAATCGTTAAGTTTTTTTTTTCTAGTTTGCATATAATCCATCTATATTTGAATTAGTTGTCCCTTTTACCCTTTATGACTATGATAAGGTCAAATAATGAAAATTTATATTAGTAGTAGTACGGATGCAACCTAGTTGTATAGATCAAGGTTGCATATAAGCTTCCTAGTGTGAAAGATAAAAGAGTGGGAGTGCAGAGAAATCTATTTTTGTCTTGGTGTAGTACATTGTTCGATTTGTAATACTTCAACACAGATAGGTGGCCGGAGCACGAGCTCAAGATTGATGAGACATTTCTCCCACAAATTGGGGAAGATTTTTGGCTAGTCCTAGTGGAAGAATTCTTAATTTGTTGCATCTGCGAAGTGTTCATTAATGAATTAATTTTGCTCCCCTGGGAATTCGTCTTCAAGTTGCCTCTACTAGGTGGAGTCCCTACAACTATTATACTAAGAGACTAGTTGTTATTGAATAGTTGTTGCCCTTGGAGTGGCAAGGACGATATGTAATTTCCCCTAGAAGATATTTGTGTATGACCCTGTATAACTCTTCCTTAATCTTGAAAAAAACTTTAGAGGGATAGGGCAATAGATGTTATGATAGACATGTTATGTGCCTGAGAATCTGGGGCTTTTACCTAGGTTTTTGATTAGGGACCTTGATTAGGACTTTTTTACTGAGTTTGAGTTTGTGAAGAAAAAGGGGGAGTGTTCAAAATTTTTGTAGAAGTAGTAGCATTAGCTAATGATGCATTAGCTGATGAAGCTTTATATCAAGTAGCCATAGCAGGTTGATGCTGTAACATACCATGCTAATCCTAAAGATGAACCAGTTGTGGTGGTTGTTGAGAATTTGCAATATTAATATAAAGATGTATTTCTTAATAGTAGGTTACCATTCTTCTTCTAGCACACTTTACATCCATATAAGTTTATTTAATTTGACTATGTTTGTAAATTTGTATTACTTATCATAAGATTTTAACTTTGACACAATGATATGTAGGTCACTGAAACAAGACTTATGTCTGAATTTGGTTGCCATGGTTGGGACATATTTTTTGTGTAGTGATTATTAGAAAGGACCATGTAGGATGTTATGTATGGCGGCACTGGCATTGAGTGTTATTTTTTTTTTTTTGGGTGTATGTAGGACACCTCTCCTTAACAATGACTTGTTCTTGAATTGTGGTACTCAGTTTAAACCTTAGTGGTTATTTGTTCATACTATTACGGTTAACTGAATATATACATTGGTTAATTTTCTTGTTTTGATAAATCTGACAAAATTACTAACAACAATACAAATTGTGGACAGTAAAGGCTTTTGTTAAAATTAATCATCTAATGTAAGAATTAGTTTAATAAGCAACAATTAGTAACAATGACTTACTTCACCTTGATAATATAATGGTTAGTTTAAGACCGTAATGGTTAATTGTTTATAGCATAATGGTTAACTCAACATATACATTGGTTAATTTTTTTGTTTTGATAAATCTGACTTAATCACTAAAGGTGATAAAATTAGTGGACAACAAAAGACTACGAACATGCTCAGTTTTTTCATGTCAAAATTAATAATCTCGTGTAACACCTCAATTTATCAATAAATTGTTATCAAGTTTTCATTCCTACACATGGTTAACTCCATGTAAATAAAGGGTTAACCCTATGTTGTATATGGTTAAATACTGATACTTTCAATACAATATAAGACATTGCATTTGTAACAATTGCAAATCTTGGAGCACCATTCATTGTTGATAATTAAGATCCTTAAATTTAAGAAGCAACAATCAGTAACAATGACTTCAACTTATATTTAAAACTAGTTTAAGACCTTATGTTTAATTGTTCATAGTATAATGGTTAACTCATGTATATATATTGGTTAATTTTTTTGTTTTGATAGATCTAACTTAAATAAGTGGTTATCCAAGTATTCAGTCTTATATATGTTTAACTCCACGTAAATAAATGGTTAACATTGTTAATCTTGTGCTATATATGGTTAAATACTGATACTTTCAATACATTATGAGACATTACATTTATAATAGTTGCATCTCTTGGAGCACCATTCATTGTTGATAATTAACATCCTTAAATTTAAGAAGCAACAATCAGTAACAATGACTTCACCTTAATGGTTAACTCATGTATATACATTGGTTAATTTTTTTGTTTTGATAGATCTAACATAATTACTAAAAGTGATATAAATTGTGAACAATAAAGGCTTAAACATGGTACTTGTTTGATGACAAAATTAATCCTCTAATGTAAGAGTACGATTCATCAATAAGTAGTTAACTAAGTGTTCAGTCCTATACATGGTTAATGCCATGTAAATAAATGATTAACCATGTGTTCTATATGGTTAGATAAATGCTACTTCCAATACAATATGAGACATTGTCTTGGTAAAAGTTGTACCCCTTTGAATATAATTATATATGTCAATGATCTACAATGAAAATTTTATAAAAAACATTTACTAACAATACCTATTTGACATGTAATGAAAGGATCAGTGATACATTTTTTAGGTTAACAAGGTCATTGTTAAATGGTTAATTAAGCATAAAAATTGGTTAAATGTATTGTTCTACTAATAAGCATAAGAATCATATTTAACATGTATTTAATTAATATCTTGAAATAAAATCTTCCACAAACAACAAACATCATTACTAACCAATATAAGTCAATAATTATACTGTTTATGTTGGAGATGATAGGAAAAACTCACTCACACACACTAATGGGACAATTGACAAGAATGAGAGAAAAAAAAAACTATTGATTATAGTCTTTGTTGCATACAGCTAAACACAAGTATTTATACAAATCTAATATCAAATATAATCTATTAACCCTTCACTCAACAGAATTAACTACCCCCACTAACAGAATTAACCCAGTTTGAATTACTCTGCTACACTCTACTTTGCAATACAAAACAATCCATCAAATAAACAATTAATACGAAGAGAATATTTTTCAACACCCCATTTATATTCTCTTCCTTAACCCGCAAAAAATCAAATACCACACCATAAAATCTCAATTTTCATCTCATTCACAACCCAACAAAACCCCATATTGAACAAGAGAAATAGAACAAGTTCATATCCATCATAATAAACAATAAACAAGTAATCCTCAGTGAATGAATTCCAAATACAGAATCGTGACCCTTTCCTTTGGTTGCAAGTGAAGATTTCCTTTTTGGTGCCCCCTCTTCGTTGTCACCCTTTCCTTTCAAGCAAGTCTCCCCTTTGCAATCCTCCTCTTTCTTCTTTTAGGTCCCTTCTTTCTCCTTCCCTCCCGCACTATGTTTCTACTTCTCTTTCCTCTTTATTCTCACCATTTCCTCTCAAACAAGTCTCCAAATTGCAATTCTTCTTTGTTTCCTTCCAAGTTTCTTCTTTCTCCTTCCCTCCCACTACCTTCTTTCTCCTTCCCTCCCAATTTGTGTTTCAAAAACCCTCCTGCTACCTTTCCTTTTCTTTTTGAAATTCAGATTTTTTTTCATTTTCCTTTATTTTTATTTCTTTTAGCAAAATCCACGTCAGAGTTACTTATTGACTCAGCAAAACAATTTATTTTAAATGGGTGCAAGAAGGGGGTTTTGATTAAACGGGTGTCAAAGTATATATCATTTTCAGTAAAAAAACAATCAACTCCACCACTCCAAACTAAGTCGGCACCAGAGACGCAACCAACATATCCACCTCAACTACCTCTTCTTGCGCAACGGCATGACTTGACGATGCATTGGCAACCCCTATATCCATCCAATTCTCATCCGCTGGATCTGGAGGACGAGAATGATCTTCCAAAAAAATTCAATCTATTTAAACCCGCTACTTCCACCTCCATGGCAATCTTTATGCCATAATTATTATGAATTTTTTCTTTCACAAATGGCACGCTAGAAACTAATGCAACACCATCCATATTGCACTTTGACGTACCCACCTCCAGCATGTTCTTTTCATTACTAACTCCCACAACCGAAGTGGGCCCCGATGTGTTTTTCATCTCCTTAGCTAATATACCCAAACGTTGTGGGTCATGTGGTGTGGGAACCACTTTATTCTCCAAATGATATGCACATGATCTCTTCTTACATTGCACCAAATTATATTTATCCTCCTTACCATCATTATTCAAATTAGCGCTAACTTCCTGACCTATGGCCCCGCCCTCTTTATGATTTTTAGCAATTAAGGCATGGAATTTATTCCTTTTAAAATTATCATGTTCCTTATCTTTCCCTTTTCTCGTACCTCCCTTTCCGTTATTAGCGGCTTTAATTGGTCGTTTCCCTTCTTTTTTTCACAACGAGCCAATCACCATACCATGATTTATGTCAGTATTAATTATATTATCCTTGGTAACAGCCTTGCTCTTATCCTTCACAACCAATGTACCCTTTCCCTTTCTCAACGAGGCCACCGCCACCTCGTTCGAAGCCCACTGTCGCGTGTTTAAACACTTTGCTGCCATGTGACCATAGGATCCACAATGTTTGCAAATAATATGAAGACCCTCATACTCAACATTGAACCAGTGATCTCGAAAAATCGGAACTTCCCTACCACTGGTTGACTTAAATTAATCTCCACACATACCCTTACAAATTTTCCGTGAGAGGCATCTATTGTCCTGAGATATACTTGGACTGATCTTCCTACTGCTGAAACAAGAGCTAAAAGAACGCTCTCATCATAGTATTCCACACGTAAGCACGGAAACCTGACCCAAGCAAGCGTGCTATTAATTTTGACTTCTAAAGCAATAAAATCAGGAGTCCATGGACGATCCGTAAGATAATGATCAAAGATCATCCACGGACCTCCTGAAATGGGGTCTTCTGGCAAATCAAACTTTACCATAAAAAAGTCATGCCCCACATCAACCACATCCAACCCGCCCAAGGATCACCAGATTGTCTTTAAACAATCTCGCATCACCGTGAACCCAATACTTTTGCCAATCAACTTCACGATCACAACGTCCTTCCATGGGAGCCATAATTCTTATAGCACACTATCATCAATATAGCACTTAGCTCTTAACCGATCACCATCTTCCAACTCAACTCTAAAAGGCTTGCGCCCAATAAGATCCGTTTGCTCTCTTCTAGGCAAGGGAATCTGACTCCCCAATCATCTTATCATGAAAAGAAATCTTTAGTTGCATGCTAACTCCTTCTCCATCAGGGGGTTTGGGTGGAGAAGGAGAACCCTGAGTACTTCCATTCCCTACCTCTATTCTCTCCTTTAGAAAATTTTGAGACTTGGTGTTTTTATTTGAAACACTCCCTATATATATATATATATATATATATATATAAAAGAGGTTTGGTAAATTAATTTATTAATGTTTTGTTTATATAAGAAAAAGATGAAAAAATATTATCAATATAATTTGATATATTTATAAATATTTTTTTATTATTTATAAATATATGTGGCAATTTATTAAATATGAAACAAAATTTACACTATTTGATAAATTTTATAAAAAGCACACAACTACACAGTCAAATGTTTCCTGATCATTAGATAAATTTGATGGTCCATATTAATTCACTTAATTTGGATGCAATACGACATCGTTTAATGTAGTTTAAAATAAGCTTCCAATCAAACAAACCATACACACACACACATAATAGAGCATCATTTTGGCCCTATTTAACTCAACTTTATTTCATCTTCATCATCCATCTTTTTCATCTTGTTTGCACTTTTCTTACTCTACTACAACAACAAAAAGCACATCAGGTTAAAATCTGTAATTTGTCATCTTTCCTATATATTTCTTTGGTTGATTTTGCTTTACAAAGAACATTTTGATACCTTCTATTCTTTGTTTAGTTGCATTTTTTTTAATAAGTAGTTGCATACATTTTATGTATATTTGATATCTCATTTTTTTCTTTTTATTTTTCAATGACTTCTTATTATTTGATAGATATTTGTTGATTTTATTTGTCCATATTGAACTTGATATACTTGGCCCAATAATGACAACGAATACAATACCGAGTGTTGGTGCAGCCTAGGAATTTTGGACTAAATACGGTAGAAAAATCTACTTTGAGTTAAAATACAACACCACTTTTAGCTCTTTTATGTTTATTGCCAATCCTTTTGTTAATGTCTCTTTGATGTAAAATAACCAAATCCAGTTAGTTATCAAATAACTCAATGATGCCTTTAAAAGTAAGCATATATAAAATTGTGTTCAATTGTTTGTCCTATAATTGAAACTGAAAAGAAATCACAAAATTATAACAACAATGGACCAAGGAATAAAAGAGGATACCCAACTAAGTTTGGTACCAAAACAAGACTTTAATTATAATGGACATTGAGATTAAAATCCAACCAATAAGAATGAGTCAATGAGATACTTGATCAGAACTCAAAATTTACTTTTTATAACCTATATGGATATATAATCAATAAACAAAGGTTAGTTCAAACAAATTATTAATCTAGCTTGATCACAACTCTACCAATATGGATGTGTGGTTGTACGCACTTCCAACTCTAGCTTGATAGATTGCGTGTTAGTTCAAACAAATATTAATTAAAATTTAAATAATTAAGAAAAATATAAACAGTAGGTGACCAAAAGAGAAATGGTACTTTGGAGAATTTCATCAAACAGTTATTAAGCAACATCATAAAAGTAAGTTGCCCAATATTGTAAGCATCACAAAATTGCCAATAAAAAGGAGTTTTTTATTTTATTTTGAAGTTGAAAATTAAAACTCGACCAGAAGATTTAAAGAAGAAAATGTTAAATTTTAAATATGGGAAATGAATAACTTACAGCAATTTCTTATAGAAGAATTTGAATTGAAAGGTAAGACACAAGGTGTATCTAAGACTGAGGTGGGTAGAGGGAAAAGTGGAGTAACTATGCACAGAACATGTGGTTTAGTGTGAACAAATAACAAAGATTTTAATTTGGAGTCAAGAAGATGAAGAAGAAGTGATTAAGATGAAAACAATAAATGAAGAAAATGAAAGAAAGTTAAGTTAGTGGGGCCAAAATAATGCTCTGTTACGTGGGTGTGTTTGCTCGATGGAAGCTTAATTTTAACTACGTTAAACAATGTCGTATTGTATCCAAAACAAGTGAATTAATATGGACCATCAAATTTATCTAATGGTCAAGAAACATTTGATTATGTGATTGTGTGCTTCTTATGACTATAGGTAATCTGAATCCAATGACCACCCTAATCAAATCTAATCAATACATACATACATACATATATACTTATATACATACATAAATACATATATACACAGACACATATATATATATAAGAGGTTCTGTAAATTAATTTATTAATGTTTTGTTTATGTAAGAAAAAGATGAAAAAATATTATCAATATAATTTGATATACTTATAAATATTTTTTATTATTTAGTTATATTAATGTAATTTTATTAAATAGATGTGGAATTTATTAAATATGAAACAAAATTTACATTATTTGATAAACTTTATAAAAATTTCATCAAAAATTAATAAATATATTAAAAATAATAATTTAAGAGTGGTGCTTTTAGCATTGTTTAAAAACAAGATTTAAATAGAGAAAGATATGTGTTATGTACCAAGCTTAGGCCCAATATCATTGATCCCCCAAAGTTACAAGCACAGACCAAAGTTAATGTTAGTAGTGTGACAGTTAACCTATACATGAAAGTAATAAACTATGTAATAAAGAGTAAAGTTCACTTATCACTACACCGAAACAACATATAATTATCCACAATAGGCCTTGGGCCCTACACCAATAAAGCCAATTTAGTTTTGACACCTATATATATCACTAATTTCACTATTGCAAGTTCGCATTGAATATATCTCATCACTCTAGTAGGATTATTATTGACTTGAGCATTGGAGTGCCTTTTACAGGTACCACACCCTTTCACTAAGGTATCTTTGTTGTACCAGAACCTTGGTCGACTTCAAGGGAATTCAAACAAGTCAGCAATCTACTTCGAAGGAGTTAATATCCCACCTTAGACAAGTTAGCACTCCACCTTAGATTTATCAATAGTTCATTCCAAATTTGCCACCACATCCATTTCAAACATAACAATATGGATTCTTAAATAGTGAAGTTTATCATTCCCTCAATTATTATAAGTAAATGTAATTAATCTTGAAGATATGGAAAGTGATAAGCCTTAGCCGCAAAAGTTTGGTGTCTCAACTGCTAAGAGTACCCCAACTACACCTTAGACTAAAGCATAAGGATTTAGATGCTATGAGTGTGGGAAGCCTTACTATGCCAATGAGTGCCTTCACAAGGGCAATGTATGTTTCATATGTGAGAAGTATGGACACATGGCGAAGGAGTGCCAAAAGTAGCCCAAGACAGAGCCCATATTGAGCATAGTGAAAGCAGCAAGGCAGACTGCACATAAATGGGACCAAAATTTCTTAGCTCGAGAACCCTACTCAGATGAAGTATGCCCTAACAAGTAACCCTTAAAATTTTCTATTGTTTTAGGAAAGGTTGCCCTTTGTTTAGTCTATGATGTATTAGTGAATTTGTTATTATTCTCTACTAGGAACTAGAATCTTTTTATTTGTTTTCTTTCTACGATGTCGCTCTTTTGTATCCTATGAAACTACTTTCTTTTGAATGAAGGTGTTATTTTCTAAAATTGTTCTGCTTAACTTATTATAGCGATTTACTACACTAGTGTCACTTGTCTATATTATTTTGCTTCCCTTAATGATAAACTTGTTTTCAAAATTGATTTAGTTGTTCCTTCCCATAATCACCTCTCTTTTTGAGGAACCACTCTCATGTGATTTATTCTAATGTATTGATAAAGGGTATGGATCATCTGAGATTGTCTATTCTTTCACTGTTTGGTTTGACCATTTTTGCTTTTGACTAAAAATTTGTAAGCTTTCCTTTTGTTTACATGCCTTGAAGTGTCCTTTGGATAATAATAATAACTTTCAAAGTATTTCAATATTTGACCATTCCTTTATTCTCAAAACCCATCAAATTTTCACCCACTCTTAACACAACTTTGTATTCCCTTAAGTACCCTCATGATTTTCATCGATTTAGCTATTTAATGTTCCTTATTGGTTAAATTAATCTATAGACATTCATTTCTAAAGTTGGTCACATTTCAATATTATTTATTATTCGGAATAATGCGACCACTCCTTTTGTTGGTAATTAGAAATAGTTGTGCTAAATGTTCATTAGTCATTTGCTTGGGTTTAATCATCCTTGATTCCATTATTAAGCTCATTATGAAACTTTCTGATGTTTTTGTTCCTCAATTATCATGATTGTTGCTCTTCTTGTTAGAGTTTCATATAGGATATCAGAGTGGTTTGTAAATGATTCCTTTTATTTCACATTTGATTCTTTTATTTGTTAGTATGAAGTCTACTATAATGTTTTGATGATCTAAATTGTCCTCTATTGTCAATGTCTATAGCATTTGATCTTCCTTTTCGTCTCAAACGCAAGATATATTTGTAATTTCATTGATATCTTATTGCCTTCTCTCCGTATGGCCCCGACCATTGATCTTGGATTTCTAGATCTTAATACCAATTTACTGTTAACTTCCTCAACAAGGTAGTTAAGAAGGTAAATGCTTTGATTTTCTTCTAAAAGTCATTAGCATATGTTGGCTGGCTTTTGAGTAGTGTTTAGGACTTCTCAAAGTTCCTTGTGAGAAACTAGGATCCATCTCCCACTAAGAGATGGAGTATCATCAAGTTAAATCTTAGAGTCAACTTAACCTTAATAAGTTCTTTGGATGCATCATTTGTAACACCTTGATTTTTATTTGTTATGTTTTTCTATTTATTTTGTATTTATTTCAAAAATTTGGATAGGATTTTGAAAATTTTGAGAAACGGTTAAACCCAAATTGATGAATACTATCAAAATTTGATTTTTAATAATTTTTTTAGATCAAATCCAAAAATAACCAAATTGCCCTTAAAATGCAATACCACTTTCCTTTAGCAAAAAATAATTAAAAATAGAGAAAATTATATTTTGAGTTTAGAAATATATTTATAATAATAAAAATGATTTTTAAAAATGATTTTTGGAAATGTTTTGAGAATAATTTAGAATTCCTATATAAAATGATCAAAATGTCCCTATTTTTAAGTACAAAATAATTTATAAAATTATTTTATTAGTTTGGAAACTATTTTGAATAAAATTTAATTGAAATTACTTAATTACCCTTAATTAGTTTAAAATGACAAAAATACCCTTTGGGCCCATGAGTGGTAAATTCGGCCATCCCACTTTATTTACCATGTCCGTATACATTTTACCATTTATCGAATTTGCCTAATTACCTTAATGGATGAGTATAGAATTAAAACAAAAAGTTTAAGTTGAAAACACAAATTATGGGAAGCACATAAATTAATGAAATTAGCCAGTTTTTCACCACTTATTTTTACTAAATCAAGAAATAGACACAACTTAAACTCATTTTATTCCTTTCTCTCCCTCTAGTCAACACACACACACACCAAACTCCTCCATCAAATTTTTCTTTCTTTTTCTCAAAGAACCAAGGAGAGGTACACAGTGTAATATTTTTTCAAACAATTAAGAAGTGTTAGAGTAATGTTTTTCAAACAAGTAAATGGATTTAGTGTAAGGATAGAAAAAAGAGAGGTATCGAAAGAAATTTTACAAAATCTCAGGAGGTATCAGTGTAATTTACTCAAAAAATTAATGCAATGAAAACATGTTTCCGTTATATGTTGAAAAGTGACACCCCCATCTCAACTTACTACATAATAGAAACTTGTTTTCGTTGTATATTGAAACAAGTTTATGTTTTTATAAAAAAAAAAATACACATCAAAATTTGGGGAATAGGAGGATGAAAATGGGGTGTGCAAATAACAATGCCTTAACCCCCCATGCTTACATGACCCATCCCACTAACTTAGGACCCTTCTAATTCGGGGCTTTGCTATTCTCACCCTAAGCTTTTACAAAAATATATAAAAAGACATTTTTACCCCTAACATTTTAAAACCCTTCACCCCCTTTCCTTCTTCACTTTCCTCTTCTATTCTCACCCGTTGCACTTCCTTCCCTCTCCCTCTCCCATTCTCACAAGTAAGCCCCCACTCCCCCACCACATTCTCACCACAATCTCGCCACCACACCCCATCGTTGTTGTCGTTCTATTACCCCCACGACATTCTCGCCGCATTCTAGCTAATATTTGCGACATCGTCGTACTCTAGTGAGTTGGTATTTTTCTTTTTAACTTTTCGATTTAACGAAATTGCGATTCTGTTGTGTATTGATACACAACAGAATTGCAATTCCATTATGTATCTTGGTCAAATGCATAACGAAATCATCTTGGTAAGATGCATAACAGAATTGATTCCGTTATGCATTTTTTATTTTTTGAATTTTTTATTCTTTTAATTATTTACTTGATTTCAATTATTTATTTTAATTATTTTTTTCTTTTAAATTATATATGTAATTTGTAATTTATTCATTGTCTTTTAATAATGTATTTATTTTTACTCTTATAATTTATTTTTTGTCCTTTAATTATATTTTGTCTTTTAACTAATATTTTTTTAGAATACTTTTAATAATGTATTTATTTTTACTCGTAGAATATTTTGTCTTTTAATAATATTTTTTTGTCCTTTAATTATTTTTTGTCTTTTAACTAATACTTTTTAGAATACTTTTAATAATGTATTTATTTTTACTGTTAGAATATTTTTTGTCTTTTAATAATATCTTTTTGTCTTGTAATTATTTAGTAATTGTTTACTAACTGTTAAATGGTTATTGTTGTTTCAGGTTCATTATGTCACGCATGAGGTTTGGTACCTCTCGTCCTAGACGAGGCCCTTTGCCAGATGATGCATTAGGTACATTTAAGCGTCAACCACCGACTACATCTGCACAGCAAGCTAGACAGGCTGTAGTAGCTAGGGAGCAGCAAGACAATAACAACAACATGAGGAGGAGGTACATGATGATGTAGCCGAGCCAAAGCCCCGAGGTATAAGAATGAGAGGTAAAGGCAGAGAAGCCTCAGGCTGATTTGGCTCATCTCATTGTTGGACCCCCATTTGGAGGAGAGGTCCTGTAGACTTGTCACTGCTTAGGTCCTATAAGGACCATGTTGCAAGACATATTTGGCTTAGACAACCCTGCCCCGACATCTGGTTGATCAACCATGGGGGTAAGGTATTACTAATGCCCACGCAACCATAAATGGCGAAACTCGTGTGGAGTTTGAGTCTCGCGCCCACTTGTAGAGGCACGATATGTTGCTACCAACAAGGGCATTGTATTTGCCTTTGTTGAGCAGTGGCATAAGGACACCAGCTTCTTCCTGTAACACCGTGTTTTTCTTAATGTATGATTAAGTGTTTTAATAACTAAAAAGTGAAAATTGGATATGTAATCTAGGTGATTAAAATAGATAAATGAATTGTTGTTATGTATGGTATGTTGCATGTAGTGATGGTCTGATGTTGTTGGTTTGAAATTCTAATTTGAATTTAGGAAACTTGAGATATGTGCTTGAGCCAATTTGGATATGTTGTGAGAGTGATTTTGGGTTTTTGAGAGAAAACAGTTAAGTTAGACCAGTTTTGAGATAAAGGAAATGGCTTGGTGAGGTTTGGGTCTCAATTGGCCAAAAGTCCAGGTGAGAGCTCTGGGGAGGTCCGATTATATAAGGAAGGAAAGGGGGATTTCCCCTTCATTCTCTCATTTCTTTCTCCCTCTAGACTTTCTCTCTCTTCAATTCTCTCTCAATCTCTCTCTAGAAATTGTTGAGTCTGTGGGAGTATAAACGAGGTTTAAGGTTGATTTAGCAATTGTGGTAAGGAAAGGAACGATCCTAACTAGATTTTGGCTCAAGAACATCAAATTCTCAAGAAACTTAAATTCAGATTCAGGAACTTTTAGAGGTAATGGAAGCTTATAAATAGGTTGTTTTGTGTTAATAACTGTTGGTATGTTGATTTCTTGCCTTATAATCGGTTGAATCTCTGTAGATGTTGCCATTTTGTTGGATTTGGGTGAAAATGGGTTTTAAGGGAGAAATTTTCAGATTTGGATGACAAATTGATGATTTTGTGATGAAATGTTGAATTGATTGTATGATTTGATTTATATTAACTTGGTTGAGGTGGATTGAGGTTGTTGGAACACCATTGATTTGAAAATCTATGTTATTTGGTTGAAAAAGTTGAGTTTTCTTCGAAGAGAATCACGTTTTTTTTGAAAATTTTCGCAAATAATCGATTATGGGCATTTGATAATTGATTATCTAGAGTTTCAGAAACTATTTTTGTGATTTGGTTTTGGAAATAATCGATTATGCAGTTGAATAATCGATTATCTACTGTTTAGAAAAAAAAAATTCTGGTTTTGCTTTGAAAATAATTGATTATGGAAGCCCATAATCGATTATTTCTGCTGGAAAAAGAAATCTGATGCACTTTTGCTACAGTACATAATCTGTTATTCCAGAACTAAATGTATTATTTCAGATTTTAAAGTTTTCATCTCAAATTGTGAAATTTTATGAATTTCAAGGTTTGTTAATCCTCCAAATGGTTTTCAAAGAAGGTTTTGATTTTGTAACTGTAGTTGATTGTTGGATTTGGTTGTGAAGTGGAAGGTTGCTTAGATAAGACCTCCACTTGATGTGTATGATATTATTATATGAGGTTTCTCATAAGGTGGGCTGCTTGGATAGGGCCTTACCTGTTGACCATGCAAGAGGCCGAATTAGGCGTGCATGGGGTTGATGGTGACTGTTGGACCACAGGTGGTGCTGAGTAGGCCATGTGGTGTTATGTTTGATACATATATATGATATGATGACTGTTGTGGTTGAGTTGATGGTTGTGTTGATATGTTGATACATATATATATATATATAATATAATGATTGTTTGGTAGAGTTGGGTTTTATGGTGACACATGCATTGACATGCATATGTTGTTGGCTGAGGTTGTGTGGGCCTCAAGCTGTGTGCGGGCAGGTATATAAGGTGGATGGTGACTAGAGTTGGTACTCAGATAGGCCTCCAACCTAGTGCCTGGATAAGAAGTGGTGTCTTAAAGTTGGGCCTAGGGGATGAGTGGATGGGTAATTCAGTAGGGGGCCAAGGCAGTGCAGGCCTTATGTTGTGGTATACCACCACTCACATACACTTATCCTAACAACCATAAGCTTATCCAACTGATCAGAGTTTTGGCAATCCCTGAATGGTGCTAGATGGCCACGGTAAGGGATAAAACCTGGCTGATTGCTCGAAATGTAGAAAATCTCTCGAGAATCGTGTCATTCCTACATTGACATATGGGGTTGACAGCATAGTATGTGATGTTGTGCGTGATATACTGTAATGTATGCAGACCCATTTATTTGATGATTTGGTTTCCATATTGATGTGAATAATGATTTTGATTATGTTGGATTAAATATTATATGCTAATCTTTGTTTTGTAAGCTTACCCTTGCCATATATTGTTGTTGGTTGGATGTCTTGTTGCTGTTGTTGTGTTGCTGTGACTGTGATGATCATGTCATTTTGGCATGGGAGCAGAGGGAGAGACATCTACAGATCCAGCGTCTTAGAGCTGATGGAAGAGGTCTCATATGGAGACTTTTGGAAGCCTTTTTTGGGTGGAGCTTTCTAGAAGCTCTTTTTGTTTCTTTTTGAATGTGTTGTTTTGTATTATATTCTTTTGATAGGATGGTATAAAGTGACCAGCTATAGGGAGTGAGATTTTGTATCCCTCTTCCCCGGTGATGTATATTTTGATATTGTTAATATGGGCTGGTGTTATCCTATTTGTTATGTATGTATGATGATTTGAGTTGAACAGATGTGCATGTATGGCACTAGGAGAGATAGGTGGATCTCTTAGTTGATGTGCATGACTTATATGCAGATATGTTATGATTTGATTTTCATTCACCTAATAAGTGGACAAGGTGCATTTTTAGCAAGGTTGTTTGTAGTACTGTGACGACAGTGGGTCGTTACAATTTTTGGTAACAAAGCTGGTCGTGTCTGTAGGTTGGCCTATGGGAAATAGGTCTAGTATGCTTGTGTTGTGTGTATATGACATGTCGTTTGGTGTGGATTGTTTTGATGTTTGGTTGTTTTATTGTGGTGTGGATCCTTCCATGAGTGAAGTGATCACGTTTGGATAGTTGATGAGTGTTGTTGTGGTTGGTTTTGTAGAATTCCAATAAAGAGGTCTAGCCTGCCACCACCACCACCTCCAGTTGATTTCTCCTAGATAGCTAGAGCTATGGAGGCGATGGTTGTTGCTATAGCCCAACAGTAGAATACTATGGCCCAGCAACAGACCACCATGGCTCAGCAGCATCAAGCTGCCATGGAACAACTGGAGATGTCTCGAGTTGCTATTGAAGCTGTTCGTGTTGCTGTACCTCTCGCGTTTCAAGGGTTGGCAGAGTTTAGGAAGAGTGACCCATCCCAATTCAAGGGTGAGTCAGATCCTGATGCAGCTGACCGGTGGATGTGTGAGATAGAAAAAGATATTTAGGGCGATGGCTTGCCTTGATGATAGGAAGGTTGTTTATGCCACTTATATGCTTGTTGGTGAGGCAGAATATTAGTGGCAAGGAACTCAAC
The DNA here is from genome assembly GCA_004329165.1 of Spatholobus suberectus. Taxonomy (NCBI): domain Eukaryota; kingdom Viridiplantae; phylum Streptophyta; class Magnoliopsida; order Fabales; family Fabaceae; genus Spatholobus; species Spatholobus suberectus. Next base: position 46,958,711 of record CM014732.1, read on the forward strand.
AGTTGATGGGAGCTCGGGGTGAGGCTGTCACTTGGACTAGCTTTCGAGAGCGTTTCCTGGAGAAATATTTTCTATCAAGCACAAGGCATGCGGAGGAGATGGAGTTCTTGAGATTATTTCAAGGGAACATAATAGTGAGCGAGTACGCCGTCAAGTTTGAGTACCTAGCCTGGTTTTACTCACAAGCGACTACTGAGGAGTGGAGGTGTCGTAAGTTTGTAGAAGGTTTGAGACACGAGCTGAAGAGGATGATTATCTCTATGAATATTAGAGAGTTTCCTACTCTGGTAGAGAAGGCAAAGACAGTGGAGAGACTGGAGTCCGGCACTCGCGTGGTGAAGACTTAAAGTAGTGGATCATCTAGATCCAGGAAAGGAGGACAGTAGAGGAAGCCTTATAGCAGACCTCAGAGTCAGCTACAATCCTTTAGACCTCAGTAGTCTGGGACTTCTAATTCTCAGAGTCGTTCTTCTATTACACCCCAGATCATACAGCAGGAGATTAGATGCTTTAGGTGTGGTGGACCACATTATATAGGCGAGTGCCCTTTGAAGAGCAATGTTTGTTTCAAATGTCAGCAGCCTGGACATATAGCCAGTGACTGCATAGCTTCAGTGAAGGCGGAGTCCACCATGAATGCTTGCAAGGGCAGTGAGACCTACAGCAACTAGACGTGTGTTTATCATGAGTGGAGCAAAAGCTACTCGTTCTGATGATCTTATTCGGGGCAAGTGTGAGATAGCTGGTAATACTTTATCCGTGTTGTTTGATTCTGGAGCCACTCATTCCTTTATTTTTTTATGAGTGTGTGGAGAGGTTACAGTTGTCGACCTATCCTTTGTTGTTTGATTTGCTTGTTTTTACGCCGACTGTTACCCCTGTGGTGACATCGGTGGTTTGTGCTAACTGCCCGATTGTTGTTAGTGGGAGAAGGTATAAAGTGAATTTGATTTGTCTTCCTTTGATAGAGTTGGATGTGATTTTGGAGATGGATTGGTTGTCTTCCAACCATATTCTACTGGATTGTGCTAGAAAGGCCTTGATCTTTCCTAGTGTAAAGAATTTTGGATTTATTTCTACTACCCAAGCTCAGATTTCTTTGCAAGAAAGAGCTTAGGGGTATATGATTCTATCTTTTCTGAAAGTCAAGAATGACTTGAATATGGAGTTAGTGGCAGTAGTAAAAGAGTTTCCTGAAGTCTTTCCTAAGGATGTGCTTGGTGTACCTCTGCAGAAAGAGGTGAAGTTTGTTATAGACTTGGTTCCAGGAGCGGGACTGTAACGCCCGGCCGCTTTCAGGATGAGTGACTGTCCCCATAAACCAACACAAGACTTTTCAGCGTGCTTTGTCCTCACTCACACGCTTCCCGGGAAACTTCCCAGTAGGTCACCCATCCCTAAATCGCTCTAAGTTAAGCACGCTTAACTATGGAGTTCTTAAGTGATGGGCTACTGAAAAGTAGATGCATCTTGTTGGTATAGGTAGCACTTATTAATTCCTTTAAGCTATCCTCAACTGTACAGTCCTATACCCGCACAGCCTCTGGATCCCTCTCGTTCGGGTGTGTATTCGATTCATTCATGTACCCCTCCCGCTGGAAGCCTACCAGGAGCCGCTCATTGTCCGTGCCTCATCTCTTTTGCACCGGCGATCACTCCCCGCCCTCGTCAGCGCCCGGGATGTTACAGGGACCAGTGTCAATGTCTCCTTACAGAATGGCACCAACAGAGTTGGTTGAGTTAAAGAAACAAGTTGAGGAGTTGCTAGAAAAGAATATGATCCGGCCTAGTGTTTCTCCTTGAAGAGCACCGATATTGCTAGTAAAGAAGAAAGATGGTAGTTCACGCTTATATGTGGATTACAGGTAGTTGAATAAGATCACCATCAAGAACAAGTATCCGTTGCCAAGGATTGATGATTTGATGGACCAATTGAGAGGAGCAACAGTGTTTTCAAAGATAGACTTAAGGTCGGGATATCATCAGATACGCGTAAAAGACGAAGACATACCGAAGACTGCTTCCAAGACTCGGCATGGGCATTATGAGTATGTGGTGATGCCGTTCAGAGTAACTAATGCCCTTGCCATATCTATGGATTATATGAACAAGATCTTCCATCCCTTCTTGGACAAGTTTTTCATTGTGTTTATCGATGACATTCTAATCTATTCTCATTCGTATGTAGAGCATGAAGAGCACTTAAGGACAGTGTAAGAATTTTGAAGGAAAAGCAGCTTTATGCTAAACTGTCTAAGTGTGAGTTTTGGTTGGATGAAGTGAAGTTCTTAGGCCATGTGATCTCATTTGAAGGGATTACAGTTGATCCTGATAAGGTTAAGACTGTGTTGAGATGGGAACGTCCGAAGACAGCTATGAAGATTAGGAGTTTTGTTGGGTTGGTTGGGTATTATCGGAGATTCATAGAAGGTTTCTTGAGAATTGTTGAGCCTTTGACCCAACTTACTCGCAAGAATCAACCTTTTGCATGGATAGAAGCTTGTGAGGACAGTTTCCAAGAGTTGAAAAGGAGGTTGACCACTTCTTCTGTCTTAGTGTTGCCTGATCCTAGCGAGCCTTTCGAGGTTTACTATGACGCTTCTCATCAAGGATTGGGCTGTGTGCTGATGTAGCATAGGAAGGTTGTGGCTTATGCATCCAGACAGTTGAAGACTCATGAGAGGAACTATCCTACTCATGATTTGGAGTTGGCAGCTGTGGTGTTTGCCTTGAAGATATGGAGGCATTACCTTTATGGAGCAATGTTTGATGTGTTTAGTGATCACAAGAGCTTAAAATATTTGTTTGATCAAAAGGAGTTGAACATGAGGCAAAGGCGATGGATGGAATTTTTGAAAGATTATGATTTTCAGTTGATGTACCATCCCGGTAAGGCGAATGTTGTGGCTGATGCTTTGAGTAGGAAGACTGTTTACATGTTAGCCTTGATGGTAAAGGAGTTGGAGTTGGTGGAGAAGTTTAGAGATCTGAACTTGTATGTGGAGTTATCATCTGATCATATTGGTTGTGGTATGATTACCGTGGCTAGTGATTTCTTAAAGATGGTTAAGGAAAAGCAATCAGTAGATCCTAATCTTTGCAAGACCAAAGAATTGTTGGGTACAGAAAAGGAAGTGGATTTTAACCTAAGTGTAGATGGTGTTTTAAGGTTCAAGGACAGAGTATGTGTGCCACAAGACCCTGAGTTGAAGAAGCTTATCTTGGAAGGTCACAAAAGTAAGCTGAGTTTGCATCCCGGTACTACTAAGATGTATTAGGATTTGAAGAAGATGTTCTGGTGGCCTGGTATGAAAAGAGATGAGGCAGAGTATGTTGCAGCTTGTCTGACCTGTCAGAAGGCCAAGATAGAACACCAGAGACCCGATGGGATATTGCAGACCATGGAGATACCTGAGTGGAAGTGGGATAGCATCACTATGGATTTTGTTGTAAGTTTGCCTAGAATAGCAAAAGGTGTTGGTGCTATTTGGGTCATTGTTGATAGGTTGACAAAGTGTGCTCACTTTTTTCCTATTAACATTAAGCAGTCCTTGGAGAGGTTGACTCAGTTGTATATCAAAGAAATAGTAAGGTTGCATGGAGTTCCTTCCAACATTATCTCTGATAGGGATCCGAGGTTTACCTCGAGGTTTTGGCAAAGTTTACATCAGGTGTTGGGTACAAAGTTAAGGCTCAGTTCTGCTTATCACCCACAGACAGATGGTCAGTCGGAAAGGACAATCCAATCTTTGGAGGACCTTTTAAGGGCGTGTGTGTTAGATCATCTTGGAAGTTGGGATGAGATTTTACCTCTGGTGGAATTTACCTATAATAATAGTTTTCAAGCAAGTATTGGAATGGCACCGTTTAAAGCTTTGTATGGTCGGAGGTGTAGAACACCGTTGTGTTGGTATCAAGACAAAGAGAGTATGCTTGTGGGGCCAGAATTGATACTACAAACAAGGGAGAAGGTGAAAAAGATTCAGGAGAACATAAGAATTGCTCAAAGTCGTCAAAAATCGTATGCTGATAAACGTAGAAGGTCGCTTGAATTTGAGGAGGGCGACCATGTTTTCTTGAGGGTCACCTTAGTGACTAGAGTTGGTAAGGCGATTAAGTCTAAGAAGCTTACTCTTAAGTTTCTTGGTCCTTACCAAATCCTTCGTAGAGTTGGACCTGTTGCTTGCCAAATTGTGTTACCACCTTTCTTATCCAATATTCATGATGTCTTCCATGTATCTCAATTGAGGAAGTATGTGTATGACCCTATTCACGTTATAGAACTGGACTAGGTGCAAGTTCGTGAAGATTTGACCTATGAGGTGTTACCAGTGCAGGTCATGGATAGAAGGACAAAGCAGTTAAGAGGCAAGGATATCCAATTGGTCAAAATGGTATGGAATGACGTGACTAGAGAGTCTACATGGGAGTTAGATGAGAAGATGAAAGAACAGTATCCAAATCTTTTCCCAGGTAAGAGAATTTTTTAGGACAAAAATTTTTCTTGTTGGGGAGGATTGTAACACCGTGTTTTTCTTAATGTATAATTAAGTATTTTAATAACTAAAAAGTGGAAATTTGATATGTAATCTAGGTGATTAAAAGATATAAATAAATTGTTGTTATGTATGGTATGTTGCATGTAGTGATGGTCTGATGTTGTTGGTTTGAAATTCTAATTTGAATTTAGGAAACTTGAGATATGTGCTTGAGCCAATTTGGATATGTTGTGAGAGTGATTTTGGGCTTTTGAGATAAAACAGTTAAGTTAGACCAGTTTTGAGATAAAAGAAGTGGCTTGGTGAGGTTTAGGCCTCAGTTGGCCAAAATTTCGGGTGAGAGCTCCGAGAAGGTTGGATGTATATAAGGAAGGAAAGGGGGATTTCCCCTTCATTCTCTCATTTCTTTCTCTCTCTACACTTTTCTCTCTTCAATTCTCTCTCAATCTCTCTCTAGAAATTGTTAAGTCTGTGGGAGTATAAACAAGGTTTGAGCTTGATTTAGTAGTTGTGGTAAGACAAGGAACAATCCTAGCTAGATTTTGGCTTAAAAACACCGGATTCTCAAGGAACCTAAATTCAAATTCAGGAACTTAGAGGTAAGGGTGTAACGCCGTGTTTTTCTTAATGCGTAATTTAGTGGTTTAATAACTAAAAGTGAAAATTAATATGTGATTATGGTGTTTAAAACAAATGAATAAATAGATTGTTGTTGTTGATTGTTGTTGTGTGATGTTAGTTTTATGTTGTTGACTTGGAATTCTTGTCTGAGTTTAGGGAACTGAGACAAATGTGCTTGAGCCAAATTGAGAGTGTTGTTGGTTTTGGTTTGGGTTGTTGAGAGAAAAACAATTAAGTTAGACCCGTTGTGAGTTTTGGAGAACGAATGGATGGACCCTGAGCTTCAGTGGGCCTGAAGCCTTTGTGAGGCCAGAGGAAGTTTTAAAACCCCTTTTGTTTCTCATTTCTCTCCTCTCACGTTCTCGGATTCTCTCATTCTCTCACTCTTTCAAAATTCTCTCAAACCCACTGCATAGAGGCAAGATTCGTAGCCCATTTCCATCCTTTTGGTGAGGAGTAGTGATTGCTCTGAAGGTTTGGCTCAATAGTTGGTTTTTCTCACGCTTTTCTTTTCCCCAAGCTCGGATTCGGAAGCTCCAAGAGGTAAGGGAAGCTTACACTTGCTAGATTTGTGATGTATGAACATGATTGTGTGTGAATATCACCTTGGGTTGGTCCAAATTCGGATTGTATGTTGGTTGTGGTGAGATTTTGGATGAAAATGGGTTTTTAGAGAAAAATCTGAGATTTGATGAGGAATTTATGAATTATGTGATGAAATGTTGAATTGATTGTATAATCTGTTGTGTATGAGCTTGATTTGGGTGGATTGATGATATTGGAACCCTATTGATTCGAAATATTAAGTTTGGGTGGTGAAAGTTCAAGTTTTCTACAGAAAATTGGGGGGGTTTCGCATTCCTGTCGCAGATAATCGATTGTGGGAGCTTCATAATCGATTATCTGGAACTCCAGGTGCTGTTTTCGTGATTTTGGCTCTGTGATAATCAATTATCTGCTGTTCAGAAAAAAAATATTCTGGATTTAGTTCGGAAATAATTAATTATGGACATCTGACAATCGATTATCTACTGTTTAAAAAAAAATCTAATGCATTTTACTACAGTACATAATCTGTTGCTACAGTACATGATCTGTTATTCTAGATCTGAATGTACTATTTCAGATTTTTAAAGTTTTCATCCCAAAATGTGAAATTTTATGAATTTTAAGGTTTGTTAATCCTAAAAATGGTTTTCAAAGAAGGTTTTAGTTTTGTAATTGTAGTTGATTGTTGGATTGGTTGTGAAGTGAAAGGTTGCTTAGATAGGACCTCCGCTTGTTATGTATGATATTGTTTCTCACGGGATGGGCTACTTAGATAGGGCCTTACCTGTTGATTTTGATTGAAGCCAGATTGGGGCCAATATGGTGTTGATGGATGTTGGTTGAGTGGCTGTGTGAGGTAGCTGACGATGGACTTCTTTGCCACTAGTTGTATTGATATACATATATATATGTCGTATGTTCATTGGTTGTGGTTAAATGGTTGATGGTGTAAGTGGTCATAAGAGGTAGCTGACGATGGACCTCTTTGCCACTGGTTGTATTGATATACATATATATATTGTATGTTTATTGGTTGTGGTTGAGTGGTTAATGGTGTGTAGTACATGCATTCATGCATAGTTGGCGGCTGAGGTAGCTGACAATGGACCTCATGCCGTGGTATGGGTAGGCACATAAGTTGGATGGTGACCAGAGTTGGAACTTAGATAGGCCTCCAACCTAATGCTGGATAAGACGTGGGACAATTGACGATGGGCCTTTGGGGATGAATGGATGAGCAACTCCACAAGAGGCCAAAGTGATGCAGGCCTTGTGTCACAGTAAGCCACCACCCACATACACTTATCCTAACAAACCACTAAGCTTATCCGCAGATCAGAGTTTGGCAATCCCTGAATGGTGCTTAGATAAGCCATAGTAGGGGATGAGACCTAACTGATTGCCCGATATGTTGTAAATCTCTTGAAAGTCGTGTCATCATGCATTGACATAATTATGACAGATTGGTGGTGATATGGAGTTTTGGATTGAGAACTCTTTGCCATGTAATTGAATGTTTTATATATGTACATTTGTATGTGGATGTTGAGAACTATGGATATATGATGGTGTGCTATATACTTGGGATTGAATATTGTGAATTGATGATGATTTCCATAATCATATGCTATGTCATTGTTGTAGTAAGCTTACCCTTGCCTTATTTTGTATGTTGTTGGATTGTCTTGATGCTGTTGTTGTGCTGGTATGCCTGTGATGATCACGTCTTATGACGTGGGAGCAAATGGCGATGCTTCCGTTGATTGGGCGTCTCAGAGCTGAGGATGGAGTCGAGAGTTAGAGATGTTTGGCTTGTAGAGCCAATTTCTTGACTGTTTTTATTGTATTTTCAATTTTCTTTCTTTTAATGGGATTGTATAGGATGACTAGTTATAGGAAGTTCGAGTTTTTGTATCCCGCTTCCCTGATGTATATATTTTTGATATTGTTGATCTAGGTTGGTGTTATCCCATAGTTATGTATATATAATGATGACATTTGAACAGATATGCATGCATGGTACTAGGAGAGATGAGGTGGATCTCTCAATTGATGGTGAGTATGACTTATATACAGACATGATTTGAATTGATTTTATTCACCTGATATGTGGATAAGGTGTATGTTTAGTAAGGTTGTTTAGTAGCAATAGTTGGGTCGTTACAAAGGGAAGCTTACAAATTGGTTGTTTTGTGTTAATAACTGTTGGTATGTTGATTTCTTACCTTATAATCGGTTGAATCTCTGTAGATGTTGCCATTTTGTTGGATTTGGGTGAAAATGGGTTTTAGGGGAGAAATTTTGAGATTTAGATGAGAAATTGATGATTTTGTGATGAAATGTTAAATTGATTGTATGATTTGATTTGTATTAACTTGGTTGAGGTGGATTGAGGTTGTTGGAACACCATTGATTTGAAAATCTATGTTATTTGGTTGAAAAAGTTGAGTTTTCTTTGAAGAGAATCACATTTTTTTCGAAAATTCTCGCAAATAATTGATTATGGGCATCTGATAATTGATTATCTAGAGTTTCAGAAACTGTTTTCGTGATTTGGTTTCGAAAATAATCGATTATGAAGTTGGATAATCGATTATCTATTGTTCAAAAAAAATTCTAGTTTTGCTTCGGAAATAATCGATTATGGAAGCCCATAATTGATTATCTCTACTGAAAAATGAAATCTAATGCATTTTTGCTACAATGCATAATCTGTTGCTACAGTACATAATCTGTTATTCCATAACTGAATGTATTATTTCAAATTTTAAAGTTTTCATCTCAAATTGTGAAATTGTATGAATTTCAAGGTTTGTTAATCCTCCAAATGGTTTTCAAAGAAGATTTTGATTTTGTAATTGTAGTTGATTGTTGGATTTGGTTGTGAAGTGGAAGGTTGCTTAAATAGGACCTCCACTTGATGTGTATTATATTATTGTATGAGGTTTCTCATGAGGTGGGCTGCTTGGATAGGGCCTTACCTGTTGACCATGCAAGAGGCCGAATTGGACGTGCATGGGGTTGATGGTGACTGTTGGACCACAGGTGGTGCTGAGTAGGCCACGTGGTGTTATGTTGATACATATATATGATATGATGACTGTTGTGGTTAAGTTGATGGTTGTGTTGATATGTTGCTACATATATATATATATATATATAATGATTGTTTGGTAGAGTTTGTTTTTGTGGTGACACATGCATTGGCATTCATATGTTGTTGGTTGAGGTTGTGTGGGCCTCAAGCCATGTGTGGGCAGGCATGTAAGGTGGATGGTGACTAGAGTTGGTACTCAGATAGGCTTCTAACCTAGTGCCTGGATAAGAAGTGGGGTCTTAAAGCTAGGCCTAGGGGATGAATGGATGGATAATTCCGTAGGAGGCCAAGGCAATGCAGGCCTTGTGTCGCGGTATACCACCACCCACATACACTTATCCTAACAACCATAAGTTTATCCAACTAATCAGAGTTTTGGCAATCCCTGAATGGTGCTAGATGGCCATGGTAAGGGATAAGACCTAACTGATCGCCCGAAATGTAAAAAATCTCTTGAGAGTCATGTCATTTATACATTGACATATGGGATTGACAGCATAGTATGTGATGTTGTGCGTGATATACTGTAATGTATGCAGACCCATTTATTTGATGATTTGGTTTCCATATTGATGTGAATAATGATTTTGATTATGTTGGATTAAATATTATATGTTGATCTTTGTTTCATAAGCTTACCCTTGACTTGTATTGTTGTTGGTTGGATGTCTTGTTGCTATTGTTGTGTTTCTGTGACTGTGATGATCACGTCATTTTGGTGTGGGAGCAGAGGGAGAGACGTCTACAGATCCAGTGTCTTAGAGCTGATGGAGGAGGTCTCATATGGAGACTTTTGAAGGCCCTTTTTGGGTGGAGCTTTCTAGAAGCTCTTTTTGTTTCTTTTTGGATGTGTTGTTTTGTATTATATTCTTTTGATGAGATGGTATAGAGTGACTAGTTATAGGGAGTGAGTTTTTGTATCCCTCTTCCCCGGTGATGTATATTTTGATATTGTTAATATGGGCTGGTGTTATCCTATTTGTTATGTATGTATGATGATTTGAGTTGAACAGATGTGCATGTATGGCACTAAGAGAGATAGGTGGATCTCTTAGTTGATGTGTATGATTTATATACAAAATGTTATGATTTGATTTTTATTCACCTGATAAGTGGACAAGGTGTATTTTTAGCAAAGTTGTTTGTAGTACTGTGGCAGCAGTGGGTCATTACAAGCAAGGTTTGCAAGCACGCCTATTACATGTCTCATTGATGCCATTGGATTACTAATGAGCGAGCTAAGCACTACGCATACTGACGCACATGCTGTGACGGTAAAAGGAGCTCACGTGACGTTATCCTGGCTAAGGGACACATACGGCACACGTGTTGCAGCTAGGGAGACAACATTCGCTGCAAGAGTATACTTGCTACATCTTGTTGGCTACACAATATTTGCCGACAAGAGCTCTACGCATGTCCAGGTCTGCTATCTAGACCTCTTCCATGATCTTCGGGCATGCGCAAGATATTCTTGGGGTTCAGCTTCCCTAGCGTTCCTCTACGACCAGCGTAACATTGTCGGCCTCCAATCTATGGTGCAGTTTAGAGAATACATAAGCCTCTTGATGGTATGTTTAAGGTTTATTAATTGCCAATTATAGGCGTGGATCTAGGAGCACTTCCCTACCGCTATGGATAGAACGTCGACCATCCATTACTCAGAGTAGCATCCCCGCCTCTTTCAGTGGAAGGCCACAAAGGGCACAGGTCTTGCATTGGGGACTAGCAGGCGATGGACCAATTTGCAGATGGACGAAGTTGAGTGGGTGTCATATGATGCACACAAGGTCGTTTGATCGTTGTAGGCGATTTCACTCTACTCAAGCTTCATCCAATGCAGTACCTACATGCTTGCCCATCTACCAGAGAGGGTCTGGAGGTAATTTGGCTATATCTAGGGCATCCCTTGCCCTCCGCTTGTTGAGTTCCCATCATTTACTAGCCATTTTGATGACTAGGAGGGATGGGAGGTGCACGTGGTGGGTAAAGGAACGACTAGGCCACATGAGGCTCCATGGACCTGCACGAATGGCTACTTGAGTGGTTCCACTAGGTTTCTCATCCATATTTGATACAACCTGTGACAGAGTCTTCATCCAGCGACTCCCATTCATGCAAGGTAAGTATCCATCTCTTTATAATGTGCTTTTACGATGCTAATGAGACATTTTTTAATAAAATTTGCATTTCTTTTTTTGTTGGCACAGTGGGAGAGAGTTGCTAGCCTTATGGAGCACATGCTACAATTGAGGGTGGTGCCTGAAGACATGGACGGTGATAGGATACTCTAAGAGGCATTGGCCATTACTCAGTTAGGCATGGCCTCCGGGTGCACCTATCAGAGGAGGAGGCGAAGGAAGACAACCACCTCTGATGCTTGACTTTTTAATTTTTGTTTTGTATTATTAAATCATTTTTTTAGTATTTTATACATTATGTACGAACCTTATTGTATATATTTTTGAATTTTATAAATGTTTTGAATTGTATATATGTTACACTTATTGAGTTGTTGGTATCACTATTACGTTGTTACAATTATAGCATGTGAAACAAATAAAAAAAAACAAATGAAACGTAAACAATATTATTCGATAATTTAAAAGTACTTCCACATAAATTCGATACAAACATAAATAACAATAAACAAGGTGCAAAGATATAGGTTGATCGTAATAAATTCGAGAGATCTGCTTAATGTAGCGTATAACTCAATCGACGCAAATCTAAGAAATTGGGCAAAGATGTACAACATCCTTCCCACATCCTTGTCGTGTTTAATCTCCATAGATCTGTAATGAACACGATCATTCCCTAAAAATATAGGTTGATAGTAATAAATATCGAGTATTTTTCTATTACTTCTGATTGCATCAAGAATTTTTTTTCTTCAAAGCAACAACCGTTATGTCCTTAGTGACTCTGAGAAAAACAGGACCATGAGGACATTGAAACAAGATCCCTTTCAGATGTTGTTGTCATGTGACCATCGTAATACACCACAACAAGGAATCTGTACATCTTCAAAGGAGAAAAAACAATATGAAATGAAGATGGCTATCAAGAAAGGCAATGGTTAGTGCTTTAAAGCATACATCTCTTTTATACTAGTGCAGATATTGTTCACATGTTAGAGAATCATTAAAGGCTTTGTCTTGTGTATCAGAAAAAGAAACGATCGAGATTGCATCGACTAAATCAAGGTCCAGATCACACCGATTTTAGTGTGAGTCCTATTCACGAGTCAAAAAATCATCAAAAGTGATGTCCTATGCATTAGAAAAAGAAACGGTTAAGATTGCATCGACTGAATCAAGGGTTTGGATCTTACCAATTCAAACGCATGCCTTATTCACACGTTAGAAAACCATTAAAAGCGATGTCATGTGCATCAAAAAAAGAAACGGTCAAGATTACACATAATAAATCAAGGGTTCAGATCGCACTGATTCAAATGCATACCCTGTTCACACGTCAATGAACCATTAAAAGTTGTCTCTCAAAAAAAACGAATTTAATAAATCTAAACAATTAATTTCTAAATACATAACAGAGGGATTGATACATAACGAAAATAGTATTTTGAATACATACATAACGGATACGCATTTTCGTTATGTACCAATCCCAAATACATAATGAAAACGCATTTCCACTATGTATATGTGGGCGCACCCCCTCTATCATAATGGAAACACGTTTTCATCAAGAGGTATTTTCGAAATTAAAAAAATGCAAACAAGAGTTAAGGTGAAAATAACAAAAACTGGAGTGGGAATAGCAGAGCCCGAATTCCTTTTATTCTACAGTTTTCAAATTGTGGGCCCTTCTTGTTGTTGGCCAACATACTAAATCCTTTCCTATTTTAGAGTTTGAACTTGGCACTCTATCATTTGTATTCTTTTTCTAAAACCCCCTTTTGCTTTGGTAATTATACAGGACTAACCTTGAATTTTAATTAAAACAAAGTTTCTCATGAAAACAGAGGGGTTGGCTCAAGAAATTAAACACTTCATCCATAGCATGAATTGATAAGACCTACTTAAGTTCCCATACTAGAAGCATGTTTCATAACAATTTATAAAGTTAAATTTGAACAAAAACAATAAAAATGCCAATAGAATTGTGTATAAAAATTTCACATTGCAGTGACAACTATTTACACTGTTTCGGCCTAAAATTTTCAGAATCTAATAGTTTCACTATTAGTTTCTCTAGCTTCTTTGATCGTAAACTAGGTTTAACTACAATTGGATTTCCATAATTGCACAAGGGTCTTTTCCCAAAAGAGGATTGCCAATACACCAACCTCCGGGTGTAAAGTGACCATCTGATCTTCTTAATAATTCCTTGTCAATTTTGTTGAGAACTAGGTCATCCTTGGTAAACTTTCGAGCAAAAGGTGCACCACTACGGACCATGTCATCAAAATGCTCCAATTTCAAGAACATTGGATGCTGCTTTGGCGGGTTGTCCCACCTTATATAACGTAAATCGTGATTAATGGTCGTGTTTTGATAGTCCTTATGATTGCAAATGACCGTATGGAAGTAGCCCTCAGGGGATGAAAGAAAATTTGTGTAATACATAAGGAGAGTGCGAGGAAGATTATCCCAACCCCAAACACAAAACTCAAGAAACGATTTTGTCAGGACAACCCATGTAGACCCTGAATGGAAGCCACAAAATACCGTTAGCTAAAACAACTAAGGTGTATTTGGATAAACTTCTCAACAAGTACTTATCGGAGAAGAAAGTAAGAAGGTAAAATGAATTATGCATATCCCATAAGTTAAAAATAACTTATGCACTTCAACTTTTATAAAAGTTTTCTCATTTAACTTTTCTAAAAGTTGATTTTAACTTTTGTATAAATTAATTTTAATTTATAAAAGAAGCTTAATTTATTTTAGCTTCTTATTTTCTTTTCCTATAAATATTTATTAAGAAAGTTATCCAAACAAGACCTAAGAAGCATTAAAAAATCTACATGTTGATGACTGAGCAAAAAGGCCAAAAATGGTTTCTTTGTGTTTTACTATTGGTCACCTCCTTGTTGAACACCAAATTGCACTTTTTATTCCTTATTAAGTATGGTGTACATAGCATGTTTTCTATGCTATACAAAAAAGCTCTATGCAATAAACATAATTTTGAAAACAAGAACAAGACCTGTGATGTTTCCAGAAATATAGCTATGGGCTAAACACAGAACTTGATTGCAATCTTCTAAAGAAAATTATCTATTTAACGAATATGTACCCTCTGAAAGTAGATAACAATATATAGCTTTTTGGGATAAATCTCCGAGAAACCAAAAACTATTGAGATGTTTGAAAGTCTTAATTTGGTAGCAGTGCTGGGGATCAAAATGATCAGTATATGCAATACAATTGACGGTGTTGGTATGCAAACGTGTGTTTGAACGCTTAGCCTTTTGTAGGAAGACCATACAAATATTTCAACCACTTTCCCAATAACGTTTTAGATCACTTTGGATAGTTAGACCATTAAATGAATGCAGTGACACATCTAATTAGATTATTAATCCCGAATCCACTATTATATTGATGGGCTGTTATCAATAAGAAATAACAGCATGTGCAGAGCCTATCATGCATGCCGAAGTCATATTATTACTTTATGACAATGAAACAAAAAACTTACAAGGCAGAATAGGAGGTGCATTATAGAAACTTAAACAGAATATATATAAAAAGAGAAATGAAGAGAAAAAAAAAATTAAGGATATCTTAGGACCTAGTAGAAAATAAGAAAACCAAAGCTGTAGAAATCTTATAACTAATACCTGTGAATAACTTGAACGAAGACGGAACAGATCTCTTCTCTTTAGCCCAGTAAACACCAGATTTCTTTGAATGATATAAGCCTGGATCTATAATGATAGGCCTAGCTCTTTGATATCTGATGCCACAGTTACAGTTACAAGTACACAAATCATGAACAAATAGTTTAGCAACAAACTGAGACAATATCAATGGATGGATAATATACATACTCTTTCCAACCAATATTACTTGTATGCTCAATGAAATTTAGATCCCTGGGCAAGAATGAAAAGATGTGCAAGAGATCTGAAGCAAGAAGTTATACGGCAAAAAGTCAGCAAAATAAACATAATTTATATTTGTGAAACAACAGACTTGGATTTATTTATAAGTAGCCAAGATACTCAAGGAAAGTACTCATTGATATATCTGACATACTCACATACAACAACAAAGTTAGACGAGAATGATCAAATGAGAACTTAAAACATTTATGCATATACTGTAAGAAACCTGGTATATATTAGAAAGAATAAAGGAATTCTCCCTTGAATATAGTGCCTAGCAGAACTTCCAGGGTTTGCACCTCCTAATGCCCAAAGGCCCCAACTCTCTCTTCACCTCCCTTCTTATTTAAAGGCAACATGCCTTATTTCTTCAATCAACTAACCTAACTAACTAACTATCCAATGGGTATCCATCATATACAGAAAACAATGAACCGCGAATTTCTTCTTTAGGATTATCATGTACCCCACCCCCAAAGATAGAAAAAGTGTTTTTTTTTTTTTTTTCGTGCTACTTTGTAGAAGCATATTAACAGAAATTAACTTTGTGACATCGATGTTTATGATAGGTGAAAATTCCTATCCATAGACAGAATTAGTAGAAGAGAGACTGTATTATTGTTGACAAAATGTAAAAAGATGCAGAAAATAGTAAGAGCACAAGCTCTCGGCCAAGGAGAAATCCTTTGGCCGCAAGCACAATGTCAGATACACAAAGGTTTTGATGTGATAAATTTTCTAGATAAACAAATCTCATCTGATCTGTTTTTCTCTCTCTCCTCTAACTAACTCTCCCTCCTAAATCTTCTTCTTGGGCCCTCAAGAATATGCTTGTAGGGGCCTAGACCAAGCCTTAGGATATGTTTGAGAGTGAGATTTTGGTGGAAAAGGAAAAGAAGGAAAAAAAAATTATTTTAAATTATGAGAGTTATATAATGTTTATAAAAATAAGAAAAGATTAGGGCATTAAATTTATACCTATCTATCATTTTACTTCTATCATTTTAAAAAATTATTAAATTATAGAATATTTAGTAGAAATGAAAAATTTGTCTTCCCTTCTCTTTCACTCCAAAATCCAACTCCCAAGCATACCCTTAGTTGCCACAGGATTGGATCCTAGTTCGCTGGGTTAATTTGGATCCAGTT
The DNA here is from genome assembly GCA_004329165.1 of Spatholobus suberectus. Taxonomy (NCBI): domain Eukaryota; kingdom Viridiplantae; phylum Streptophyta; class Magnoliopsida; order Fabales; family Fabaceae; genus Spatholobus; species Spatholobus suberectus. Next base: position 46,974,705 of record CM014732.1, read on the forward strand.
TCGTACCAGTCTATAACCAATATGAATGGAATAGAAGACTCACTTCTTTTTAAGGGTTAGCTTTCTGTTTATGACCAGTTTAATTTGAATGGAAGACTCACTTCTTTTAATTTGGATCCAGTTTATAACCAGTTTATAACCAATACGAGTGGAATAGAAGACTCACTTCTTTTTAAGGGTTAGCTTTCTGTTTATTCATTTTGTCCTTTTCTGCTTTGGAAATGAAAGGGTTTTGAAAAGTGAGCATATATAAGTTAGCTGTAGTAGCATTCTGTTGCATCCTTGTAATTCAGGGTTCGGGCAAAAGGGAAATGCATGCTAGTTTAGCTAGTTCTAGCTCCAAATGTTATTAATTTAGTTAAAAAACTATACATATATTCTCTCGTTCAGGGTAGCTTCTATAAAACAAGCTGCTATTATTCATTTGGGGATTTAAGCTCGGAACCTGAAACCTACTGAATATATTGCACAGGAAGCTTCCAGAATTTATATTCCAAGTCAGCCATGGCTAGTTGACTACATTTTCCATGACAAACTCATAACATGAGGTTGGCTCCTTATCTAAGGTTGACAGATGTTGCTTCTTAGTCAATAGCCCACAGGCCAACACAAGAGTCATGTGTTAAACCAGAACCGAGCTCAAGGTCAATAAATCATGCATAAATTTCCATCCAACTACTCATGTAAATGATTTTAACTAAGTATATCTCCCCATACACATCAGCACAACTGAAGTACTAGAATGTCCTTTTTCTTCTTTGGTGACATGCGGGTGCCAAAGGCCTTGTGAAGAAAACCACAAACTAATGAAGGCATGTCTCATAGCATACGTGGTGAAATCACTGAACATACTATGATGAGATGCAAATGCAATTAAGTTCCACTTCTGACAATGATCCCCCAAAGCATGGAAATTAAGGAGTTGGATTTAGAAAATTGAAACACTGTAAATACGATGTTGGGCAGAATCCTTTTAGAATATTGAATATTACTTATTACTTATATACCAGTGAGGAATGTAAATCGTACGGTTTTTATCCCTGTAAAAGGAGAAGGAGACCAACTAACCAAGGACTTTAGAGGAAGTTGTTAACAAGGATCTTATGGTAAATAATATTTTCGAAAATTTGGTTTTTAACCAAGTTGAATCGCGCATCGTGTGATCTTTGTAGCTGACCTTACCTAATGGGACAAGGCTTTGTTGTTGTTGTTGTTATTGTTGTATAGTCTAATCATTAAACACAACAATAACAATTTATGAATGGCCCAAGTGAGTAGCTTGAAGTCTAGGAGGATAAGAACAATTTATCTAACCATCATTACCATAAGAACAAATGTTGAACATTAAAAGCAATTAAGCAAATCCCAAATCCCATCCCAATATAATACCCAAAAGTAACCAACAAAGTTTTTAAAAGATCCACACACATATCCAATTTATCTATCTTATTCTCTCTCACCTTTCTATCTACTATTATCTTCTTAGGATTTGAGTTTTGCCTAACTAAACCCTAAAAGTTAGCTCAAGGGATGAGGATTGACTCCCACTTATATACACTATTTTGATCATATGACAAATCAATGTGTGGAATCTCCACCAATCTCTTCACATCAAGGACTGAACATCTCGAGCATAGAGTTTGTAGGACTAGATATCTCCAAATGGTTTGATAACAGCTAGATAACAAGTGGCTCAATAGGCCTAATAACAACCACTACGATAGCTTCTAATACCATCTTAGAATCTAAGTTTGAGCCCAACTCAATTCCAAAAGCTAATTCATGAGGTCTCTTCAGGTCCCCCTTATATACACTATTTTAACCATATTACTAGTCAATGTGTGATCTATCGCCAACAGTGTAACAAGACACGACATTTAAAAGGCAGGGACGAGTGACTGACCGTCCTGGGAGAGGAGAGGATAATCAGAGGCACTGAGATTGAGAAACCAGTCCCAGTGGGGAACCCTCTTGAGCAACAGGGCAATCCCGTGAAGAGTAGAAGCGATCATGGTGGGGCCCTTGTAGGTGACCAAATCAGGCTTACCCACCACCATGACGTTCCCAAACGCCGCAAAAACACTCTCTGACTTGACGTATTTGGCAAGCTCCAGCCTCTCCGCATCGGAAGCTTCTAGATCGAGATGAAGCAGGTAGTAGTTCCTGGGGTGGTACACTGCCTGAAGGACCCTCTTTAGCTGCGCTCCCTCTCCTTTGGTGGCCGTCAACATATACGCCAATCTCGGAAGACTCACTTCTAATTCTTCCGTCAAATTGAGTGAAGACCATGTTGCAGAAGAAGAAGAAGAAGAAGAGGGTTTGGTGAGGGGAAAGAGCAGGAGGAGAAGGAGGATGCATATTGTGACGGCGGGGATGACCATCACCCATTTGCGGGGCCGGTAGGGGTGGTGGTGGTGGTGGAAATTATGGTTTCGTTTCATGTTTTTGGATGTCCAAGTGTCACCTATTGTTGGTGATTGGGTTTCTTATTATTATGTTTTTTGTCGGCTCGAAGGTTTGGCCTTCAATTTTGTTGGGTTACTTGTGGGATTCTGTGAAATTGTAAATCCGCAGGCCGAGAGGGAAATACCACCATCTTTTCTAATTTTTAAATTAAAAACATTGTGACGGAGACTTCCTAACTACTGGGAAAATACCTTCGCCCTGGTTTTCGTTCATATGTCTGCCAATTCAAGTATTACATTATCAATATTTTTCTTGAACATATGTTTTTGGACAAATTAAAAAATGCCATTATTTTGAATTTAAATTTTAAAGTAGTTTTTAAACTAAAAGAAATCTATTTTCATTTTATTTGGCTGTAATAGCTTTCTTTTTTCTATTATGATGCTTATTAGTATTATAGTTATTACACTTCTAGTTAAGTGATATTGTAATTAGTAAGCAAATTACAATTTGCATTACTCAATTAGTGTTACTTATGCAATGCACGGAGTGTAATACCCATTTATATTTAGTTCTTTTTTATTATTATTGAAGCTTTAGGTATTTATGTAATGCCTATTTTAGGTAGGATCCAATTGTCACATAGTTATTCTAGGTAGGACTCTACGTGGATAATTATGATGACTTATTGAATTAGTAATAAGATGTTGTTTTGCCAAGATGTCTTCGTGGAGAGGCCCAACTCGATGGGTGTCAAGCATGCTGATCACATGTCTAATCCATAAAAGGGGAATTTGACGGTGGTTTTCACTTATTTTCTCAGTAAGAAGGCCCGACCCGTTAGGGTGGCAATCATACAAATGGGTATGTCTAACCCACACGAGGAAAATAAGTAATAATGCAACTACGGTGATATATTAATGATTTTTTGTTGATATTAATGCATTTATGTATGAGTCCACAATTGTTGTTATTGAAGAGGACATAGTAAGTATGGTGGCTAGTCCAAGTGGGGCATCATACCTAGTGTGGGAAAGGTTAATGGAGGATGGATTTCGTTAGGAATAGGTGGATGGGCGAACTCCGCATTGTAGGCCAAGGTTACTGTAGATCCTATGTCGCAGTAAAGCCAACACCTACGTTTATCTATCTCGACGAGTCACTATATCATTTCCATAAATCAATGTTCAGATATCTCCTAAATGGTTTTGGCACGTGTGAGCGTTGTAGTTGGTATTGATATTTTTACCATGATTGAGGGATAGTCTGCCTAGTCCCTCGTGTAACATCCTAAAAAATAAATTAAAGATATTACTTACTTTTATTCAAAATAATTATCACTAACTTAAAATAGATAGTGACAAAACTCATTTCAAAACTATAAATATAAAAATTACTTTGAAACTTTGTCATATAAAAAATTGTACTATTCAAAATAAATAGGAATAACCTATTATATTGTAATAAACAAAATAAGAATATAAATTAGCCACAGTATAACTTAAATATACAAGACTCTTACACACAACCTAGATATTTAGGTGAACCCATTAAGAGACCATGACCTGGCTTGACTTGAATGAAAAACCTTCCTTATTGGAAAAACTATCAAGCATCTCGAAAATGCTATCCATCATCTAATTACTACATTTAAGACCTAGAATTGTCAGAAAACTCTAAAATAAGTAGAACTCAGTGACAATAAAAAAAATTAACTAAAATATTTTAAACTATGACAATTCCAGCCATATCTAGTGTGGTAGATATGGAAAATCCCCCCTTTTTAATTATTATATATAAAACATAATACTTATAATAAGATATCAAATAAACAAAATATTTACAATCAAATAACCAATCAATATACTAAATGTAAGGGTCTCTAAGGTTTGACCTAAGTTATCATGCAACTCTCATAACTCAATTCTCATATAGATCCATATCTCAACAGATGAATATAATTGACCAATCTCTGATCTTGGGAAGTGATTAAGAGTACAGATTCCCTGCCTTATATGATCATCATCATATTCTCGAGAAACTGGTCCATTGGCCTAAATCCTAGGGGTATACTCTCAACCAATCCTAATGATGTGGAGCAGGTGTCAAGGTTATTAAGTTAGTTACGTGATTATCTCGATCTCAAAGGTTTACCTTAGCCATTGGAGCATTCACAACTCAATACCATATCCTCTAGACCTTAAAATGGTTCCTGTTTTCATTCCACAGTGTACCAAATTGTTATTTCCCATCTCATCAGAAAACATGCCCTCGATGCATGGTTCACAAAACCATAGTCACATTCTTATACTTAAGGTTCTAGTCAAACTCAAGGTTTTATGCATGATTCTCAACAAAATACATATCATCACTATATGGTTCGCATCAACATATGTCATGGTTAACAAACATCAAGATCAACAAATATTTCAAAGTTCAATCATAATTTCTTAATCTCGTATAGAAATCATTACAAATTGAGTCATCAAACTAAATTGAATTCAAAAGCTATCCTTTCCTACCATAAAAACCAAAATGCAATTTCACATCCTTTCTCAACTTCTATTCCAATTCAAATTCAAGTATTACCTATATAATGTTCTATATAAATTAGTTTTTAACATACTACTAGAATAAATTGACAAAGATACCTAAACCTACTTTTCTACTTAACCGAATTTGCAATAATAAATTTTTACTAAAATAGTTTTTTTAAACATTCAAATGCCCCCTTTTTTTTAATGTAGGTAGATTGAACTTGTTTCAATCAATTTTTATGGATTATAAGTCCCCCTTGCCGAACATTTTCAAGGTTTAAAGTCAATTTAATTTTTTTTAAACAAATAATTTACTAACATTAATGAATCTATCATTTCCTTCTCAAATTATCATCCAATATCAATTTAAAATCAACATCTATTCATCAAAAATAGTCCCAAATCATGTTTAACCATTTTCAACCAATTTCAATACTATCAAGATATAATCAATCATACAAGAAACTAAATAACATTATAAAGACAGTCCATAAATCATCACACCAACATAATATAAATATAGTATATTTTAATAATCCAAATATATTATAAATTAACTCTTAATAATTAGATTCACACCAAATAGAGAGGTTTCAATTTTTAAAATTATCTATTATCACCTTAAATCTCTTGAGAAAAAGACAACTCAAACTCCATGACCTTGACTTGAGGTTCACTTTCTGTTATAAGCCTTAACTCCTCCTGTTCTTCTCTCTCTTTTTTTTTTTCTGCATTCTCTTCAATCTCCGATATTATCTTTTTTCCATTAAATAAACTTCAATATGTTTTCATTCTTTCTTTCTCTTTTTTTTTTCCACTTCTTTCTCAAATCGGTTGATCTTCCACTTCCCAAACTTTCTCTCGCTCGATCTATTTTTTTTTTCTTGAAGTATGAAACGCCTATATCCTTATTTGATTTTTATATTGAAAGTTGGCTTCTGGTGCAAGCCAAAATTCTTTCGAGAAGCTTGTATGGAGACATGTTTATCTTCATATATATTTTTTATATGTTCAACTGTTCTTATCTTCATCTCTCTCTCTCTCTCTCTCTCTCTCTCTCTCTCTATCTATATATATATATATATATATTTATATTTCATTATAATAGGTAGGTTTAGGAAGTCTAACACATTAGTTGTTGATTTCGTTTCTCTATTTTTTCATATATATAACATTAGATTATTTATACTACATAAATATTATACATGTAAATATATATCTGGTAGTTTTGTTTTTCCTTTTATTTTTAGAAATAAATTGTGAATCTAATTATTTATTTCTTTTACTAAATAGATATTAGAAACCATAATACATAACGTTATGTATTATATATTTTATAGATATCAAATTTAACTTTATATAATCTAATAACTTTTGGTGTACACACACACACACACACACACACACACACACACACACACACACATATATATATATATATATATATATATATATATTATGTTATATTAATCATTTTCACAACTTAAAATGAATAATTCTATTCTAAATAATAAATATTTTAGCATTTTTTAATCATACATAATATTCTTAAAATTTCCTATTTATGTAATAATTTTAAATATAAAGAAATTTAATAAATGCTTTATAATAGCCAATAAATTAGTGAGTTGATTTATTTAAGTCTAATAATTATGTTTGTAAAAATTAAAGCATGTTATATTACTAAATTAATTACATAAATTCAAAATAAAAAATTGGATAAAATTTTAGGATGTTATACCTTGTCCTTAGAAGTCTCCATGGAGTAGTTATGCATTGGTGTTATTGAGAAGTTGAATATGAATTATCCTGAGTTGTGAATGTATGACTGCTTTAATCACATGACTTTAATTATGCCTTTTCTTATTTCTTTAATAAGTGAATTAACTGTAGAACTTTGTATATGATTCTCTTTCATTTTCGTTAGCTTATCCTTGCATTATTTGTCTTTGTGTGTGTCTGTGATGATCGCAGTGATTTGTCATCGCAGAAGCAGATGACTAGAGCCCCGTTTCCTTGAGGGATTCTTTTTAGAGTTCAGTTAGTTGATGCCTTCTTTGACGAACATCGACACAAATGGAGGTCTTTTGATGGGTGGTATCCTCCTTCTTACGCTTTCATTACGAATACTTTCTCATCACATGATTTGTGAGTTCAAACTCCCTTTGAGTGCTCTTAAATTGACATCACTTGACGGTTTCGATATTAGATGTGTGGAGGAGCCTACCTATAATGATATTGTGGAGGTGGCCCATGCTGTGTCTCGCTCCTTCTACCTCTCTGGTTCTGAGGAATAAAGATGATTCATTGAACGAATCAATTGATAGTAGTTGATTAGAGGTAGTCATGACCAACTTTTTAAGGAGTGAGGGTTGTACCCTTTCCCTATCTTTAGATGTATTATTTTTTTATGGGTTTGCGAGATGACACACTACACTTTGTTTTCTTTTTGAAAGATTAGTTGACTTTTTAGCAGGTGATGTGTTTTGTGACATGAAATAGTTATCACCAATTTATATACTTTTGATGACAGTTATGTAATGTAAGTATTTCTATTTCAGACTATCTGTGGTATGTAAGATATCTTTCACTTCACATATTTACTATTATCTTATCGTGAAAAATTTACTTGTATTTTCATAAATAAATTAATAAGAGTTTTAAATGAAGTAAAACAAGAAGTAGTTAACCTTAATAACACAATTGGTATTACATTTATGGGGACTAGGTTCGTTGTGTCTTTTATTGTGTTTTATGGAGTTATGTTCGCAAGGAATTGACTATTGTTTGCTAAGTCGAATGACTTTCCTATGTAGCTATTTCCATGAGGAAATCGCTGTTAGTTGATATAGTTATGCCTTTTTGTATGGCTATTTCCGTAAGGAAGTCGCCATTGAATTGATGGTCTGTGATCTTGCTTGTTTCTCTCTATGGACTCTGATCAACCTTCTTTGTTAAGGATTCATGGCTAGATACGACACTCAACGTGAGAGGGATGTATTGTCAAGTGTAATGATTGTTCTACATGGATTAGCTGTGATTGTGCTTGTGCTAGTGATTAGACAGTTGCGACTATTCCCCAACAGGTGTCTCCAACAAATAAAGTCTCATTAACTAGTATGGGAAGGAGCCAATATTTGTTAAGGCCTTATACCTTGGCACAAAAGAATTATCCATGAGGATGTCTGCAAGGAATTCGGTGCTTTAAATTCCAAAGGCCACTCTATGCCTTAAAGTGTCCTTAGCAAGGGAAATGGATACCTTGCTAAAGATTGTAATAACCCATTGTGAAAGAATTCTCCAATCAACACTATTCAGACTATACCATCAATGGTAGATGCAGAAATAGCAAGAATGGGTAGAGTTAAGAGTTTCTTAGTTATGGAACATTACAGTAGACCATAGGATCAACAAGGGTTTAAATCTCAACAACACCAACAGAGGCAGGATGGCTTAATTGCCAAGATCACCCCAACTACCTATCAAATTGGAGGTTTGGGAGTGGAGTGCTACAAATGTAGGAATCCTCATTTTGTTGCTCAATGTCCTCTAAAGGAGAGTGACTACTTTCGATGTCAGAGACTCAGTCATTTGGTGAAAGATTGTCTAACACGGTCAAAACTCACGTCTATAACCAACACAATGAGGGTAGAGAAATTAACTACAACAAGCAAAGATCCTACTAACCGGATGGAACACGTCATGATTAGTAGCCCTTAAACTATACTATCTTTCTATGCAAAATTTCCTTTTGTTCAATCTGTGATGTAGTGAGACTTTGTTGTTGTTGTTGTTTTCTATTTCGAAGACTATGATCTCTTTACGTCATTTCTTTTGATGTTGTTCTTTTCTTAAAATGTGTTGAACTATTTCCTTTTGAATTAAAGTACTATTTCTCTAAATTGTCCTATTTGATTTATCCTTGTGAATTATTATGCTCATACTCATTTCTCATTCATACTACTTTGTTTTATTTACTAAGTGATGAAATTGTTGTTCAATATTCAATTTTTGCATTACTCTTGGCCTCTCTTTGGAAAGTGACCTTATGTAGTTTAACTTGATTTGCTATAAAGAGTATGAATCATTCGAGACCATATGTTTTTTTTGTCATTTGGCTTGACTATCTTTATTTTTGATTGAAATTCATAACTACCTTCTCTCGAGGTATAGCCAATTGCGGTGTCATTAGGACTACAATGGTGATTTTTAAAATTTGACGATATTTGACCCTTCACTCAAATTCAGATATCTATCAAACCACCCATTTGGATGTAACTCAATGTTCTCTTCAAAAATCATTCTAATTCTTTTGGTTCAACTGTTTGCCTTGTGGTTAGCCTAGTCAAATTGTAATGTTTCTGATGAATCCCAAAGTTGGATCTTAATTTTTAGCACCTTGAATTTTAAGAATTTGAACAAAAATTGAAGAAAAAGTGAAAAAGGATTAAAAGTGGTAGAAGACGCCAAAATCATAGTATGATTGATGTGTCAAGGAGGATTCGCCACAAAGAAAAGCTTTCTTTGATAAAAATCTCGAGGTTCTAATCAAAACCTAAAAAGAACATCTCTCACTAGCTAAATGCTAATCACATTCAAAATAATCCAAAAATGTTTACATGTGGTCCTAGAGGCCTATTTATACTTCCACCATTAAGAAGGCTCAAATAAACTAAAAAGACCCAATAACAATTCATAATAGGCCCAAACAAAAACAAACAACACTAAAACACTAGCCAATAACTAAAAAAAACTAAAGTCAATATGGCACCTAATTAAACAACACTTAGGTGTATACAAAAAGGTCTATAATAAGTCCAACAAGGCCTAATACAAGAATCTAAAATAAATACACGAAGTCCTAATCCAAGCCCCTCTAGAGCCTCTATCATCCCCTTCTTCTTGAGAGAAATTCGTCCATGAATTTAGCTCTTTTGCTCGTACATGAAAAACAAAGCAATATTAGTTTTCAATGGAATAAGAAAATTTCTACAATTATGGAAACTTGAATCCCCTAAAAAGGCAAATATCTAATTATTTATGTGCTTATATATCCATCCTCCTGAATCAAGTACAAGCACAAGGAAACCATCAAACAACACTAAAATGAAATGCTTTCTTCTCTTGGATCTTATAAATTTCATAGCCAATCCAATCCAATGAGAATTATGAACAAACAAAAGAAGCTATAAACCATGAGTTAATAATGTAGATTTATCCTTTTTACATACAATCCCTCCATCATGAAACTTAAGTGGATCTTGCCTTATATAAACCCCAAATACATGTGTATATAACATTAAACACTTATCATGAGTGCCACCTATTAATGAATCATGTAATGACATCATAGGAACACAAATGGATTATCCTTAAACATGTGTACTCCATGCTTAGAGAATTCATCATTGCCAATCTTTTCACAAACAACAATACACTTGGAAGAAGTGTCATTATAACCATGTAATTCCCAGTGATGTGCATCCATTTCAAATATCAAGATTTTGGCTCCATTACCTAAGGAAAGTTTATGCAAATCATATGTAACATGCAAACCACAAATATTTTTAATGAATACATCAAATAAATCACAAGGTCTAGATATGGAATGAATTAAAATGTGCTTCTCCCAATGGCGGTCATGTCCTGCATATGCAACCACCTCTTCTCCATTGCCCATTGATCCTTTATGTATAAGTCTTCCTTGGGAAACAAAACAAAGGAATTAAGATGGTAGATACATAAGTAATTGTAAAAGACACATTGATTCCACAATCCAATTTAGAAGAAGGAATTAAGGTAGTAGAAGACTCATGGGTGGCTTTAGGAGATAGCCAATTATGTGGGCCATTAGTGCCCTCCAACCTTTGAGGCACTTGTATCATGGAATGACCAACACCTAAAGACAAACAAACAACAATAGGAGGCAAACAAAGATCATAAAGTATGAGTGAATTTAAAGGTTGTATGATGGCCTAAAAAGAATTAAGCCAAAATGGCCCCAGCCCGACAAGCTAAATGGGCTAGGCAGGCTGATAGAATTTGGGCCTAAAATGTACCGAGCCAGGCCAGGCCAAAGAAAGTGTAGCCCATTAGGAATACGGGCTGAGTCGGGTCGGCCCACTTCCCACCCTTTGGCTTGTCGAACTGGGCCAAGCGGCTCGTTTTGACACCTCCAATGGCAAGCATGACTCTTTTCACCTCTTTGGCTCTCATAAACAAGCTTTCAACTTTTCTCTCAATTAGTTTTTCATTCTTCTCTTCCTTTTTATTCTTTTCTTTCTTTTTCTTCTTTTTGCTTTTCTCTTCCTCTTTTTGTTTTTTTTTTCTCTTCTTTTCTCTCGCTCTCTTTTCAATCTCATTTTTATTTGATCCTAACAAACCTCACTTGGAATAAAGGTGTGGGGGTAACCTTTGTTCCTTTATGTACAAAAAAGAATTTCTTAGTCAAACCATTATGCACAAAATCCTTATCATATTGCCAAGGCCTTCCAAGTAACAGATGGCTAGCTTGTATAAAGACTACGTCACAAAGAATCTCATTAACATATTTACCAATGGAGAAACATACCAAAACTTGCCTATGTACAACAATTTCCCTATTTTCACTTAACCATTGGACCTTGTAAGGCGTAGGGTGAGGGGTGGTTTTTAGGCCAAGTTTCTCCACCAACCTAGCATTAGCAACATTAATATAATTCCCCCTATCAATAATTAAAGAACATACACTCCTTATAAGCCTCATAACCATCAAAAGGTCCCCCTCAAAGGGTGGGAGGTCACCATCACTTTCACCCTCATTAGTGAGCTAGAGTCACTAGAAGAGGATGCACTAATAATATCACCATTATTCAACACAACCAGTCTTCTTGTTGGGACATTGGGAAGCAATGTGTCCCTTTCCCAAACATTTTAAACATTTTATAGAGCTAGACTTAGAAAGATTAAGAGTAGAGTTAGGAAGGGTTTTACCACTTGAAGCACCTTGAGGTTTGGATAAAGAACCCTCTTTCTTGATGTTTTCCTTATCCTTTCAAGTTAAAGAGGTATAGAAAAAAGACTTCTTGAAAAGTTGCTTCCTCTTCAATTGTTGCTTCACTTTGATGGCTCAGTGAATGAGCTCCTCCATAGTTGCATAATGATACAACTCCACAATGTATTAAATCTCTCTATTAAGGCCATACAAGAATCTAGCCATGGTAGCCTCTTGGCTCTCCTCCATTTATGCCCTTATCAAAGCCATCTCCATCTCTTTATAATATTCATCCATAGTCTTACTTCCTTGTGTGAGCCTTTGGAGTTTGTTATGGAGATCTCTCCTATAGTAGGAAGGCAAAAATCCATCCCTCAAAGTTTTTTTCATTTCTAGCCAAGTATCCATCATAGGTCTCGTCATTCGCTCAATGTCAAGCTTCACTTGATTCCACCTCACCAAGGCATATTCCTAAAATTCCAATGAAGCCAACTTAATCCTCTTTTCATCATTATAATCATAGCATGCAAAGATTTGCTCCATTTTCATCTCCTACTCAAGATACACCTCTGAATCACGACTACCTTAAAAGCTAGGGATTTTCACCTTCACACCATCCATACTATTCTCTCTATTATGTTCTCCCTCTTTACTTCCTCTTCCATATCTTCCTTTTTTATGTCTTTTGTGTCTTCTATGCCTCCTTTCTCCTTTATCTTCCCTATAACCTGCGTCACTCCTATAACAAAATGAAGAATACCTCTTTCTTTCCTCATTCTCTAACCTCACATTATCTTCTTCATTACTCTTTAGCATCCTTTTCATCCTTGCCTCACTTTCCCTCCTCATTACTTCTAACTTCTCATCATTCTTTCTTCTCATCCTATTCATTTCCTCACCAAGTTTAAGCACCTCCACCATTAACTTTGCAGAATTAGGAGAAGGTGGATCATTAGTCCCACTTAAGGAAGCCATACCTACACAAAAATGGTTAGCATAAATAATAGAAATCAAAGGATCATCTTCACTCTTTAAGTGTTTACACTTAAACCATTAGTGTTTCACATTTTGAAGCTCTTTCTATAATTTTCTCTCTTCCTTTTTACCACTCTTGTTCCTCTTTAGTTCTTAAAGAGAACCTTTAAATTTAATAACAAAGAAGCTTCAATGTGAAAGATGCCACAAATCCAAGCTTAACTCAAGAAGCCAAAGAAAAAGAGATACTCAAAGGAAAAACCAAGAATGTTTAAAGACAAGCAATAAAAGCTATAAGAAATGAAAAGGTATACTCAAAAGAATGCCAAGAAAGACAAAAAGACCCGAGGAAAAGAGATAAATAACAACTAAGGCAAAATGAAGAACATATGTATTCCCACTACCAAAATAAAGACAAAAGTGTATGAAAGAAAAATGTTATCACTATGAGAGTTGGATTTCCAAAAGGGTAGGTTTTCTTTTCCTATTACCAATTTTTTTTACAATTTGGTCCCCAAACTTTTTATAATTGCACTTTGGCAAGTAATTGATTCTCCCTGTGTCAATGTTATAGGTCCAATTCTAGCTCTTTCATTGCTCTCTCCCCCAAACTTTTTTAATTTACACTTTGACTCTTATATATATATTTTTTGCTAATTGGTTCTTATATAATTTCTTTTTGGACCTTTAACTTTTTTATTTGCAAAAATACCCCAACTCTCTCTAAACAAAATTTTAAAGTGAAATGTGAAAAAGCGCACAAGAAGGGGGGGGGGTTGAATTGTGCGTTTAAAAAAACTTTTAAAAAAAAGGTAGATCAGTCTAAACAAAACGTTTTTAAATGTAGGGATAGAGAGAAGAAAACACAGAAAGCTTTATACTGGTTCACTCAACCTGAGCTACGTCCAGTCCCTTAACCCAGAAGGTTTCTACTAACCAATCTTTGGTTACAAGTATTGTTCATAGCCTCTTCAGGCTTTACAAGGCAATCTACCTAGATTGCTTAACCCAAGTATTCTTTTTACACTAAGCCTATCTAGGCTTTCACAACACTCAAAATTTTTTTTGAGGAAAGATCGACTCACGTAGTGAGGATTTTAAAACTTAGACTCAGGATCACTTTGAGAAATATTACAAACAAAATGACTATCGTCCACTGGACGCTCTTGACAGAATATCACAGAAGAAAGTATATGTTGTTGTTTTAAACAAAAATCCACCTATCTCAGTTCTCTATTTTGCTTTTTGTTGATGTGCGTATATATACGATCTTCAGGAAAGAGATCCGTTACAGATATCTTGTCTCTTCACGTGATGAGGCGCGTGCAGACTATCTTTCCAGAAAAGTCAGGCGTGGAAGTTGAAAACTTGCACTACAAAAGAAGTTTCAGGGCTGCGCTGACAGTCTGTTCTTCTGAACTTTCTTCATCTGTTTTGTCGGCTTGATAAGTTGACTTGCTTTACCTATTCTGTTGTGCTTTTGTACTGACTTGATGTTGATGTTTCAAACCTTTTTGAACATTAGCTCATTAGAGTGGTACTGTGTAGGTTTCAAGGCGGATAGACATGATTGATGTTCATAATGAAAAACTCAGTCGTTTGAATATATGAATACTGGAGATTTAGACGATCGCCTTCGGTCTGTTCATCTGGATGGTCTTTGATCGCGTCTTACTGGACGGTCTTCAAAGTGTCCACTGGACGGTCTTGGTTGCATCAGCTAGACGGTCCTTCTTGGCGAGTCTTCGTCTTTCGCTGTGATAGGGTTAGTTTATACACACAAATATAAACATTAATAAGCTTTGTTATCTTCAAAACTTTGAGGGTTTAGACGCTTCTACGTCTTTGGTTCCAACATAAAGATTAAACAAGTGTTCTTACACCAAAAAACTCAAGAACAATGAAAAACACCTATGAATGTTCTTCCTCAATTCAAAAAATCCAATCTATCCAAAATTCAATCTAAGTTCCTAGTCACTAAATTTCCACTACAAATTATGTGTCTAAATGTAAAACAACACAATTCAAGTATATATTTAACACCCAAACACTAACAAACGTGAATCTAGATGGATCAAATTCGAGATCTAACAAGAACAAATGAAGAACACAAGAACCATAACTATAGAATTTGATTCAATTTTAAGGAGTAACACAAGAATTGATCAAAGAAGCAATGAACGAACAAAAACAACATAGCAAAACACACCAATCCATGCTAATAAAATAGGGATTTTACCATGTGTATACTGTTGCACTTTGACGTAACCAATGTAGTGATTCAAACTGGGAATTGGACCAGATTTGATGCAATAAATTGTGAATTCAAAACAGCACAATGTGCTGATCTAGACGCATAAACAGATTAGGAAACTTGGACTCAAAATGCTGCAGATTTGCAGCAACAAATTTGGACTTGATACACCTAATTTTCAAGCAATATGAACATGAGTTTGGTGTAGTAATGTTGGTGCAGATCTGTGCACAATTTGTTAGCCACTACAGTTCCTCATTTGATACATTTGAATATAATTAGATGCTAAAAATTTGGCTCTAAATACCAATTGATGAATCCCTAAGTTGGATCTTAATTTTTAGCACCTTGAATTTCAAAATTTGATCAAAAATTGAAGAAAGAAAAAGTGAAAAAGATTGAAAGTGGTAGAAGATGCCACAATCATAACATGATTGATGAGACAAGGAGGATTTGCCACAAAGAAAAGCTTTATTTGATAAGAATCTAGAGGTTCTAATCAAGAACCTAGAGGGAACATCCCTCACAAGCAAAATGCTAATCACATTCAAAATGATCCAAAATGTTTACATGTGGTCTTAGAGACCTATTTATACTTCCACCATTAACAAGGCCCAAATCAACTAAAAAGGCCCAATAACAATTCATAATAGGCCCAAACAAAAACAAACAACACTAAAACACTAGGCAACAATTAAAAACAACTGAAGTCAATATGACACCTACTTAAACAACACTTAGGCGCATACAAAAAAGTCCACAATAAGCCCAACAAAGTCCAATACAAAAATGTAAAAAAAAAATAAAAATACACAAAGTCCCAATCCAAGATTGTCAAGCCCTTCCGAGGCCTTTATCAGTTTCAAACTTGAACTCGATCATGTTTTACTGTCTATTGACCTTTTGAATTTTTTGATATCCTCTTTCGTTAATCATTTTAGACAATGCTATCAAGGTTCATCATTTGTTGATTGTGTTTAGTTTGATCATTTTGATTTCTCTCCTTGAGTTGTTACTAGGCTTCCTAGTGAAATTTCTTCCTATTATTACATTTGACCCTCTTTTCATAAAGGCTTTTGTGTCTAATATTGAAAATAAAAATTCTATGTTATTTCTTTCGAATAATATTTGATTATCTTGATTACTAGTATCGTTGTGCCTAGTGATTCAGAATTTCCTTCATCAATGAGCACTAAAGTTTATATTGCTTTACTAACCACCTTGCTTTGACAAAAGTTTCCATTTTTATTCTCCAAATTGTTGAGTTGACTTTGTGATAGCATCCTAGATTGGAATGCAAATAATGGACCATTCCGGAATCAAATCAAAGAATCACCATTGTTGAACACATGAACTTTTAAGAGGAGAAAATGCAAAAATGGAAGAGAAAAGGAATGGATAAAAAGAAGAACGCCACACTCAATTGAAGAGTGATAAGTTTGGATTAAACATTCACCATAAAAGGATTGGAGCACCCCTAATGAGAATCAATTGGTTCATCATAAGAACCTATGAGGAGAAGTGTGATGGATGAATGCAATCTCTGTAAAAAGTAATTTTGAGACTGTTGGATTATCCAGAGTGTATGTCTTGAAAATTAGAAAGCAATGCATAGGAAACCCCAATTGAGTTAGGACCATGCTGGGTGGCACAAATGCCTTTGTCTGGGAAGTAATAGTTTGGTACACTGCGGAATGAAAGGCAGGGACCATTGTTGGGATCTTGAGGGTAAAGGTATCGAGTTGTGAACATCCCAATAGCCAGGTTAGTGCCCTAGGCCAGGATAAATCATGTAAACTGACTTGGTAACCTGGATGCCTGCTCAGCATCACCATGATTGGTGGAGTATATATCCCTGACGGGCAGGTGGCCCTTTCCTCGACGATGATGATTATAACATGGATGTCTGTACCTTGTGAGGGATTATACGAATTCCCAATCACTTCCTAGTGATCATGATGGTTGATGTGAATAAAGATAGGTATAGATCCATACATCTGGTAAAAGGTTTGTGATCGAGTGATGAAAATGTAGGTTAGACCTTTGGTGTCCCTGTGTTTGATTGTTTGATAATTGTGTGTTTAAACCTGTTATGAAAATGAATGAGGCTTTTATAAAACCTCACTACTTTCTTTTCTGTTTCTTTTCATATATGATCATGGTACGAGTAGATTATGTAGATAAAGGAAGAAGATGTTGTAACGTCTTGACTTTTCCTTAACTAATTGTTTTTTTTTCAATTTTTTTTATTTATGTACCTGATGATGATCTTAAAATTTCAACTACACTGTTGTGTTTGAAATGTTGAAAAACATTTAGTTTATATTTTTAGTAATTTTTTGGGTTGGAGCCGAAAAAAGACCGTTTTGCCCCTAGATTTGCTAAATTTGTTAAAAATGGATCAAAATATTGAAAAAATTTAAAAAATTATATTTAAATTTAAAATTATGTTTAGAATGATAAAATATGATTTTAGAAATTTTTGAAAAATTTCTAAAATTTATGAGCAAATGACCAAAATACCCTTATGGACAGATAAACCAAAATAGACTTTTTGGCGTTAAAAAAATTTGAAAAAAACTACATAAACTATGTTTTTGTATAAATTAAATTTAAGTGGAGTTAGTTTGAGTTTTTCAAGCTTTAATAAATAAAAATAAGTTTTATAGTAAATTTTAGCTTAGAAATATAGTTTTATAATAAATTTCAATATATATATATATATATATATATATATATATAATTCATTAAAAATTTAATGAAACTAGACTTTAGTAATATAAAATATTGCCCATTCAAATCTGTACAAGAGAAGTACGTAACACCAATTACTTTGATAAAACATAAATAAAAGAAAAGGAATTAATAAATAATTATGAAAATAAAATTAAGAAAAAGAAAAATGGACTTACCCTTAGTTGGGCCAGCAACCACGTCCAGTAAAATGGACTGTATGGGCCTCTGTAAGAAATCTAAAGAGAAGATCCACTAGACTAAATTTTATGATAAATTAAATAAAAGTTGGAAAACATTTTTAACATGTGATCAAATTAATTTAACTAAATTACCTAAACTAAGTTACTTAGAGATTAGGCTCAATTAGTTATAGATAATCATTAGGATTCCTATTTAAATTAAATACACCAAATCTTAATTTTAGATTTGGATAAGTACACTTTTGAGCCTATAAATAGGACAAGACTCCTTCAATTTTTTCACACAAAACCTCTTATTCTCTCCTATGCTGAACGTGAATTCCAGCAGCCTTCCCCTCCTAAAATTTTGCTTTCATTACTTCCTTGAGTGCTAGCTTAAAGTGTTGGTGTGGTGGAACTTCCATTGAAGCTTAGTTCTTCAAGTTTGTTCAAGCCATACTCCATCACCACTCTATTTTTTTCTTCATTCAAGGTATGGGGGAGAGTGGGTTGATTATTTTCGTATCACTTTTACAATGGATTTTATGAATTTTTCTACTTCCATTATCATTTTAATGATGCTTGAGTTGTTGAAAATTTTGATATTGTTCTTACAACCTTAATTGTTATGAATGGGATGGGTTAAGTTTATGAAAAACTATGAAAAGTTATTGGTTTAGATCCAAATTTTTCTTTTGAAGAAATTAAATTAGTTGTTATTATGAAAGTATGATGCATGATATTGCTTGACAAATTTGCTTCCATTAAAGCTCATAGCTTTGGTGAAATTAATAGGAGTATTGTAAAAAAGAAAATTTTGAGATTTGGCAATAAATACTACTTAGCCATGATGCCAGCAAATTAGGAGGAGATGAACTCTGTTTTTTTTAATTATCTTTGCAATAAATAAAATGTTAGCTTAGAAATAGTAAAAAGGATGTAAGGAAAATTTTGGACACTAGAAACTTATTAGACTTTTCGGTTTTAAAGCCCAAAAAGGCAAGGAAAGTTTTATTTTGGAATCAATTCATATTAATATCAAGTGTTTTTCTACAAATAATATAATAGTATTCTTAGTATATAATTGAATTAAAACTTCCCTATATTTTCGTAAGAAAAGTTTTAAAATTGGTTTATTTTTTTAACATTGATATAAACATATCATGATAAGAATTTGGTAAGCTTTTACCTATTAAATTTAAGGTAATCACCCAAAGGTATCATATGGCTCTCGGCCATAAGTACAAAAACAAATAATAATAAAATTAATTAGGATGGAAATTAATTTTTTTTTAAGTAGTTAACCATTAAAAAAATCCTAAATAGAAACTTTGTAAATTTAGGATAAATCAAAATTAATTTTTTTAGATCATTAGGTTAAATTAATATTAGTCTAGAATTAATTAAGTAGACAAGTCATTAGTAGAAATAAGAATAAAGTTTAAATTTAATGATTTATAAAAGTACTTAAATCTTTATTTTGAATTAACAAATAAGCAAATAATAAATTTTTCTCAAAAACATGTGAACTTTTTTTAAAGGAATAGAGATATTGAAATATCTCTAAAAGTATTGGATCTATGTAAATAGAGGTTATTTTGCCGAAAATTTTGGAGAGTTATAATGTGAATTATTTTGAAACAAGGAAGAGCTAAGTAAATGTGTGAAATCACATAGTGAGATATGTGATCTGGAGTTAGGGAAGTTATAGTATGGTACGCTGTGGGATGAAGGCAAGGACCACTGATAAGATCTAGAGGATATGGTATCGAGTTGTGACGATCCTAATGGTTGAGGTAGCACCCTAGAGCCGGGATCATTACATAACCAACTTGATAACCCTGACACTTGCTCAGCATCACCGAAATTGGTGTAGTTTATACCCTAGGTAAAGAGCTGCGAGAAGCTCAACGATTAAAAGATTGATGATGAGGATTTTGTACCATGATGATTAGGGGTATATGGACTTCCAATCGCTTCCTTGTGAGAATAACTCATCAATGGGGTATGGATCCATACGAATTGTCACGTAATGGGTAGATTAGAATAACTTAGAACAATTTCTAGGTCCCCCATTTAAATTGTGTCTTATCTTATATATTTGTACCCTTGTGAAAGTGATTTATAAAAGAAAATAAATCACTCTTCTTTTCTATTCTTTGATTTTATGTGATGACGACATATGAAGATAGCCTTTTTCCTACTGATGGGATGTCTCCACTTGATATATGACCCTTCAAGGATTTGGGAGCACCATGCCGACTCTAGTGAAAATACTTACCAAGGGCATGTTACCATTAATTTTAATTCTGTGTACCCTCACATTTTGATGTCGGTTTCTACTATTACTTTACCTTTGATGATCACTGTCGCACCTCCACTGGGCTATATTAGAGCACCTGTACCACTCCACCTATGGCTGACCTATACATGATGGACTTTTAGTATGCACATGTCATTCAATTTTATGATCCTCTGCCATCTCCTATTGCACCTCCATTAGCGCAATACATGCCTTATGAATCTCCTATTCCTTCCCCAATCTACCAGCCAGGCATGGAAAATGGATGGCTGAGTCTGACTCCTTCACCTCTAAGCATGATGGGATTCCCGGGCACGTTACAGTCCAATGGAACTGTGGACTTGTCTAGCAGTAGCAGCAGCAGTAGTAGTGATGGAGAGGGGTTATCCGAGGGCTCCATCTGAGCATGATTCATGGTAGGATTACTTTTTTGTAGCCCATAGGTGGGTAGGGATAGGTGTAATTCTGCTCTGACTTAGGCCTATTTTTGTGATGTATATATGAGAGGGTAGTCAGTACTATAATCTTTTCATGTATTTTGATGACTGTACTTATGACTTGACAATGTGTAATGTACATTATAACATATATATGACTATGAATGATATTATGAAATTTTTTATCTAAGTTTTTTTATTTTATTTGCCATGACGATTAATTCAAAATAAATAATAAAGCAATCACGTGGTAAGGCATTGATAAATAAATGCTACTTGATAACAATGTATAAAAAAAAATAATAAAGTTAATATAATAGGGTGTCACAAATGTCGATACTAAGGACGAAGAAGACATAGAAGAAGACAATTCAAAGGCATTCATGACTGCTTAGTATAGAACTATTTGTAGTTTACAATAGGTGAGAAAAATGTTTAGTAATTGGTAGTGTCATTGCTCTGGTTTTGGGAAGGTCTTATTATATCCACAATGTAATTATAAATAGAATTTGTATACCGTGAATGTTTATTATCATATTGATAACAATGATGTATGTTTTCTACTATTACTAAGTATATGAATGGAAATATGATGATGTATGTTATTTTATCCCGTCATTAATATACTAACATAATTTAATTAGCTTTACTCATTATCACAATAAAGTTTAATAAAGAAAAAAAAAATTCTTCCATTTTTAATAAATATTGGGAATAGAGTCAATGTAACTTTGGGTGTTACAAATTTTATTTAAACATGAATTTTGGTGATGAAGCCTAGTAGAGATGATGTGGCATGTAGTGTAACATCTTGAAGTACTGTGTACCTTGATTAAAGGCTAGTACTTGATGCCATAAGGGCTTGTGTTATTACGAGCTTATGTAGTTGAATGCTCATGCATGATCATTTTGCATGTTTTTTAGAATGTGTTCATACATATATATTTTGAGGAGTATGGATAGATTTTTAAAATTATTATGTTTAGGGGGAAAAGTCCTTTCTCTTGCAAAATTATATTAATTTGGTTTTAAGTTATTAAAGTTGAGTTTTATGAAAATAAAGACATGGCTCTAGTATTTTGAAAGGGGTGATATTTTATCAAATTAATATATTACCGTAGTGGGTTATGTTTATTATAATAACTTTTTTGTGGCATATATTTATGATTATGTTTTCTAAATTATGATGGCTAAATTGAAGTGTTGCTTTCTAAAATATTATATATATATATGTGTGTGTGTGTGTGTGTGTGTTTGTGTGTTGCTATAGTGATTTAAATTATGATTTTAATATGAGAACCTTTAAAATAAATCTTTTAAGTTATAATAAGTCGCTATAAGGCTACCTAAATTATATTTCTATGAAGTAAATGTTTTAATTATAAATATGAGTTCTTAAATATATTCATATGTTGTTATAATAATTGGTTTATGAATTTATATACATATAGAAGCTTTTAAAATAAATTCTTTTAAATTACATCATATTGCTATAAGGTTTTATTAATTAAGTTTTACTTGAATGTGAGTTTTAATTATAATTGCGGGTTTTATAGATATATGTTATATGTTTTATCCAAACCAGTTTTAATAAACAACATGCATAAGCATTTAGCACACCCAACCGCATTATGGCTATGGTTAAAGACCTTATTCATTAACTATCTTTAAAGGATCTAACACATTTGAGACTTCTAAGGGCTAAGGCAATACCGGGTAATCACCAAAGCCACAAAATAGCCATTGTGAAATTAATTTATTAATGTCGCTAGAACCTTAAACCCACATGCAACCTCTAAACTAATATCCATAAGTAAGACTCCAAACACTACAAATAAATAGACTTAGAAGTCCTAAATTACACCACATTATCACCCTCCTTCAATTTTAATTCACAACAACCCCTTCCTTTATATAGTTCAAGTCACCCCCACCCCCTTTACTTAGCTAACAATCAAACCACCCTTATTTTGTTTTATATAAAACCCTTTATCTTCTCAAGCATGCCCCCCCACCCTTCATCTTAGTCCACAAAGCCACCCCGTCCCTCACACTTCTCTCTCGCCCCCTTCCTTCATCTCCTCCTCCCTCAACACCACCACCTCCGTGAAGCCACCAAGAGCCACCACCATATCCTTTCCTCCTCTTTGCTTCTTCCCCTCCTTTTCGCCGAGACCATCCCCTTTCATACAACCACGATCTCCACACAATGCCACCACTTAGCCACTGAGGCCACCAACACCCCACACTCGCATCACTATAAGGCCACCTTTGCACTACCATCCAAACCACCAAACCGTGGTTAGCCACCACAAGAACTACGAGTCACCTACTTTAGATCACCACCACCAACAAAAGCCATCATCACCATGGCCTCCTATCCACCTTTGCATGCAGCCCTTCCCCTTCCTCCCTTGAAACCGAGCCACTCCCAAGCTTAGGGAAGTGCTCTAAGCTAGCCAACAAAGCCTGGATCAAATCCATCGCACAACCTAGAGAACTTATGATAAGTAGTCGTTATGAAATCCCTCATTTTTCTATTCTTTGGGCATATATTTTGGGCTTTATATGTGGGCTTTCAGACCTTTGAACGCCACATGCAAATATATTTCTATAATCTACATGTCATAAGCTTCGTTTTGGTAGGTCCTGATCATCGATTGGACCATCAAGGAAGAAACAACACTGATCGTAAGATTAAAGGTCACGAATGAGTGAGATACGTAAGAGTGCATCAGATAACGAGCAGCAATCTTCTCACATCTAAGGTAAGGATGGTCCACCTGTGGTAGACAAGTAGAGTCAGTTAGGAGCACACCACTCCTAACAACTTATAGCTCCAAGTCAATAGTTTTATGATTATTGTGTTTATATTTCAAGTGTTGTGCTCTGATGATTGTGATTGTGGATTGGTATGTGCAATTGTGTTGTGGTATGTGTAGGTTAAGCTTTGGGGATTCAAAAGGAATCCAAAGGGCTTCAGAGCTATAAGGTAGGGTACCTCTTTGAGTTACTTTATAGGCCACATTTAGAGTCAAGAAATGTAATGTGATATATGGTGCTATTACTGAATTTTGTGCCTAAATCTGCCCTGTTTTATGAAAATTTGTGTGGCTTGTCCTTGAGGAATCAAGTCTTGATTTTTGGTGGGTTCATAGTTTTAGATGTCTTTTTCAAACCTAAGTGGTTTCGTATTTTTTTGAGGTTCCTAAAATATTTATCGAGTATTTTGGCAAGGTAGGTTTAGTTTGTGATTGTATAGTATAGCTATGGGTTTATGGACTTTTCAAGTCTAGATGAGTTGGCTAAGGTGCCAAACCTGTGATAGTAGTGCTTCCTATGTGTCTATATGTGTGAGAAGGGTCTAAATGTGTCTCTGGCCATGTGCTAAGCCTTACCTAAGGCTATGGGAGGTTAGATGTCCCAAACTATGTTGGATGTGGTTATGGAAGCTAGTGGACAGCACATATCCTATCTTCTTTCAACTTATATGAGTTGTACTATTAGAGTTAATTAAAATCTTTTGGTGAGCATGTAGCCCTATGTGTCTTCCTTCCAACCCCTATGGTTTTGTAATTTTTGGAATATTGTAGAATATTTGGTGATTTTTCTCATGAAGGATGTCAAATCTGTTTTGGGCAAGACAACTTATGGTTT
The DNA here is from genome assembly GCA_004329165.1 of Spatholobus suberectus. Lineage (NCBI taxonomy): Eukaryota > Viridiplantae > Streptophyta > Magnoliopsida > Fabales > Fabaceae > Spatholobus > Spatholobus suberectus. The sequence continues at coordinate 46,999,161 of CM014732.1, forward strand.
AGCTGTGATTTTTTAATTTGTTGTGAGGTGTTGTGGTAGGAGTTTGTGTGGGGGATGATTTCCCTAGATTCCTACACGTAAAAAGTGAATGCAACTAGCCTTGCCCAAGTCTAAGTCCTTGTCCAAGTGTAGGACAAATTACAAGGTTAAAATAAGCTTCGAAGAGATTAATGAAATCTCACCTTGCTTGAGACTTAAGTTGTTTTCAAAACTAGTATTAACGTAGGAAGAGTTGGACAAAACCCTTTAGTAGGCCTGTAACCTCATGTGTTGGCTTTCAAATGAAAGTGGTTTCACCTCGATTGGAGGTTTGTGGGAATTTTAATGATTTTTTGAGTCATGTGGATTTTGTGGTATTATTTGTTGGGTAGCATGTGGTTTGGATTGCTAACTTGTTTATGTGTGGTTTAAGTATGCTTGGTAATGCCTCACTGTGATATTTTGATGGTTGATTTATGATGTGGTTTGAAAAAATGTGGGCCTAACTAAAATATATGATCTGTTTTGTTTTCACTCTAATGATGGAGGTGTAGGTTGTGTAGCATTACTGATATGTTTATGTGGCATATGTGAGTCATGATGAACTGTTGCTACAATGTGTTTAAAATGTGTGATGTGGATGTGGACTCTAAATTCTTGATGGTACGAGTGAAATGTGGATTGCTGTAGTTTCTTTCCCTATTGTTGTGGTTTATGAGGGACGTCGGATTGTGTGTAGGCTAGTTAGTTTCATCCAACAGCATAATAGAAGGTAATAATGATGAGAAACACCTGAGGATGATGAGGGAAATGATATTGTTGTGGAGGCTTATACCTAAATGATTTCTAGTAGGGTCAAAAAGCCGAATTGGCTATATCTTATGGGATTTATGTCAGATTTTCATCAAAATGCTTTCCTCACCCAAGATTGTGGTTTTTTTTTTTTTTTAAAACTTATTGTTGGAGGTTTTCTTTAAAGTTGGTTGGTTTTAAATAGTATTTTATGAAGCAGGGTTTTGGTAAGGTTGATGTCTAGACTTATGCACGAAATTTAGATGTCCCTCATGATAGAGGTCTCGGAGGGGCTTAGCTATCTTATTAATTGTCATTTAGGATGTTTTTGTATTGGACCTTGTTGGGCTTTTTGTGGACTTTTTTATGCACCTAAGTGTTGCTTAATTAGGTGCCAAGTGAAGAGGAGTCCTTAAAGGAGGAGTGCAAAACTCTTATTCTTTCTTCTAACTTGGATGTTGGACTTAATTCTTCTTGTAAATTTGATTGTGCATCTAACCATATTAATTCTTTTGTTTTGATGCCCAAGGAAGAATTATGCATAAAAGATCAATTGGCAAGGCAATTTGGAGAGGAAATGGATGCATATAAGGAACAAGCCAACCCTTGGGAGAAGAGAAATTGGATCCAAAGTGTTTCTAAACCTTGTGTTTTCGTTGATGGGTTAATTCAAGATGGTTTCAATTTGCATAATGTTTGTGATTTACTTGATATACATCATTTGAAATTGCATGATTATAATGAAACTTCTTTCATATGTGTTGTTATTTGTGGAAAGATTGAGAATGATGAGTTCTATAGACATGGAGAGCAAATGTTTAAAGATATTATATTTTGTGTGCCTAAATCTTTCTTGCATGATTCATTGATTGGAGGAATTCATGATGAGAGTGTTATGTTGCATGAGAGTTCCTTTGGAAATTACATGAAGCATAATACACTCAAGTTTAATGATAGATGGATTGTGCATATTCTTAATTCTTTTGGATGGCTTTTATTTTATTGATAATTGATGGTTTCTTTAGGCTTGTATTTGATTTGGGAGGATGGATATATAAGTACATAAATAATAAGAGATTTTCCCTTTCAAGGGATTCAAGTCTCCATAATTGTAGGATTTTTCTTATTCATTGAAAACTAATATTTGCTTTGTTTTTCATGTAGGAATAAAGGAGCTAAATTCGTGGATGAATATCTTCCAAGAAGGAGGGAATGATAGGGGTCTTGAAGGGCTTAGCTATCTTATTAATTGTCATTTAGGATGCTTTTGTATTGGACCTTGTTGGGCTTTTGTGGACCTTTTTACGCACCTAAGTGTTGCTTAATTAGGTGCCAAGTGGACCTTAGTTAATTTTAGTTTCTAGCATATGTTTTAGTTTGATTTGTATTGGGCCTTTTAGTTTGTTTGGGTCTTTATTAGTTTGATTGGGCCTTTTGTTAGTGATAGTGTAAATAGGCCTATAGGATATCTTGTAAAGGGAACTTTTGGCAATATTGAATGTGGCTTTTGCTAATTGAGAGAGCATTGCTCCTCTTGGTTCTTGCTTTGAACCTTTGATTCTTATAAAAGAATTCTATTCTTTGTGGCGAATCCTCCTCGACTTATCAATCTTCAGATTGTGGCATCATTCTTACCATTTTTTATCTATTCCGCTTTTATTTTCTTCACTTTTTGGTTCTGAATTATTACTCATTAGTGCTAGATTTTTAGATCCACTTTGGGGGTATTTTATCACCTCATCATTACTAATGCCCTTAAGTTTTGTGAATTAAGTCTTTTGAAGGAGTTTTGAGAACTAAAGCTTTTCTTTGAGTTGCCTAAGGCTATCAAGTGATTTATTGATGTCCTTTGAAACTTTCATGAGTTTGAAAGAGAATTTTCAAATTGTGGATGATTTCTGTGTTAAGGAAAGTGATTTTGAAGGGTGGTGGGCTTTTCTCTTAAAATCCATTCCCATTCCTCTCATCTTGGTATTAATAAAGGGAAAGACGTAATAAATTCATCATGCATCATGATAATCATGGAAGGTTGCTACTCTACGGGGAGTATGAATCCTATATGGATTCTTAAGCCCAAAGGGAAAAATGCCTTGTACACAGATGGTTGTCCTATAGGGATTATTTATTGTGCATATTTGAATGTTGTGAATTATTGATGATTTTCATAATCATATGCTATGCCATTGTTGTAGTAACCTTACCTTTGCCATGTTTTATTGTTATTGGTTGTCCTGTTGTTGCTATTGTGCTAATGTGCCTGTGATGATGATGTCTTATGGCGTGGGAGCAGATGGCGAGGCTTCTGTGGGTTTGGCGACTCGGAGCTAAGGATGGAGCCAAGAGCTGGAGATGTTTGGCTTGGGAAAGCCAAGTTTCGTTGCTTTAGTTATGGTTTGGTTTCTTTATATTCTTTTGATGGAATTGTATAGATTGACTAGCTATAGGGAGCGAGTTTTGTATCCTATTTCCTGATGATGTATATACTTTTTGATTTGTTGATATGGGCTGGTGTTATACCATTGTTGTGTGTGATATGTTGATGACAGATATACAGATATGCATGTATGGTACCAGGAGAGATAAGTGGATCTCTCAGTTGATGTGTATGGTTCATATATAGATATTATATGAATTTATTCACCTGATAATATGCATGTGGTGTATGTTTAGTAGCGATAGTTGGGTCGTTACAGAAATGTTACTAGTGCTCAAATTAAATGAGACCAAGAAAATCTCTGTTTGAGAAGTGGGAATTTGATAGATTAGTGAGTAATGTAAAGTAAGTGACATGTAGTGGCATGACACCCTGCTAGGAAAGTTACAATTTAGTACGTTGAGGAATGAATGACAGGGATCCACTTGCAAAAGTCTTGGGGGTAGGCATCGAGTGATGAAGGTCCCAATGGCCAGGGTACTACTCTCGAGCCAGGATATTCGCCTAACCAAGCTTGATAACTTGGATAACTGCCTAGTATTTCAGATTAGTATAAAAGTATAGCTCTATAAATGGACGTCCTAACTATTATTTGTTCCTCATTAATGATGAGGACTATACCATGTGATGACGTTAAAGATGTATATGTACTCCTAGTCACTTTCCGGTTTTGTTGAGAACTATTACTCACTAATGGGGAGTATGGATCCATACCTAGTCAAAGGCAGTCTAGTATAGTATAACTTAGAATGAACCCTATATTCCCTTCTATTCTCAACTGTGTTTTATCTTTATTTTATGGTAGACCTACTATACATGTAAAAGTGATTTTAGAATAAAACACCTCATTCCATTATTTTTCTTTTACGTATGATTGATCATGATTATTGAAGAGGATGTTAACTCCCCGTGATGTTGAGTACAAGTTAGAGGATACTTCAACGGGCTAGGATTTGAAGACCTATGTTGTAATATTTTTATTTTGTATGAAGAATAGGGTAGATTGGCACCTCCTCTATATAAGATCTTTTTGATGTACTTTTAATTTTTTTGTATTTTATGACTGTTATGTATTACCAAATCATGATGTACAGTTTACGACACACACACACACACACATATATACAGTCTTATCTTTCGTCTTTTACTATTATTTTCAAATTTTGTTAAGATTGGAATTTTTCTATTGTAAAAGCAAAAAAATTTTACTCGCATTTTCATCTACTTAAACTTAATAACTAAATTAATATAAATTATATTTAATATGAATCGGTGTCACAAGGACCACTATGAACAACAAAACTCTTCCTCCAAATATTTATTAGTTATAATGATATTTAAATTCAAATTTGTTAGAACCAAAGACGTATGAAGCGTTTAACCCCTCAAAGTTTTGATGATAACAAAGGTTATTAAATTTTAGCATATGCACTTTACATGGGCAAATATATTAGTCTCTTTATATAAAGGTAAGTTTTACCTCAGACATGTCCAAAATGTTTTATGAAAAACTAGCGGCTAATGCGCCAATATATATGAAGCATACAAATTGCTTTAGAAAACATGGGCGTCCAAAGTGCTCCTTTGCAAAATTTGTCCAAGCCATGTTTTTCTATAAGCATCCAAAATTGAAATCATCCATATGCCTTCACTGAGAAGTTCTTAAATCTCAATTGAGTTCTAAATGTTCTATCTTGCTTACTCTTATGCACATTGAATCTAATGTCTTGTTCTATGATATGATATAACGTTTAAATATCTCAGCATTTAATGAAGAGCAAGATATTTTTGTGTATAAGTACAACTATGCAGAAAAGCAAGTCAACTTATCAAGCTGTCAAACCAAAATAAGGAATGTTCAGAAAAAGCAGCACTGAAACATAGAACTACATCTCCTATTTTTGTGGAAAACAAAAAACTGTTTCTTTTTTCCTTCTTTTGTGAACTTGAAACACGCACACCCATGCAGTAAATGCACATTGACGTAGCCCTTAGTCTCAATAGTTATCTTTTCAGTAGTTATAAAAGCAACACTTAGAGCAAAACGAAGTAGTGAACTCTTAGACTCTTGAAGAAGCTCTTTTCTCTTACTGGATGACCTTGTAATATTTTAAGTTTTTATATTCTTTGCATTGCAAAGTGATTGTATTTGCACTCAAACTTTCATATCCTCACTCTGTAAGTTGAATCCTTGTAACACCTCTACTTTTACTTATTGAACTGTTTTCTAATTATTTTATATTTATTTTTGGAGAACCAGATGAGAATCCAAGAAATCTAATCCCCCACAGTTATGTTTTATTAGTGAGGACTCGTTAATTTAAATTTTAATAATTTTTCTGGACTAGAGCTCGAAGCATTGGTAAAATGACTATTTCGTCCTAAAAAGCTAGATAATAGGATAAATAGATAAAAATAGCTAAGATTGTTTAAAATCCATTTTTAAGACATCAATACGCTTAGAGTAATTAATAATAATTTTAGAAAAATTTTGGAAATTTATTAAGACAATTTTTATAAAATTACCAAAATATCCTTAGTTAACTGTGGGAGCCAATAAGAGATTTTTCAACTTCAAAATATTTTAAAAAAATTATCCTAAGTATATTTTAATTATGAAAATCTTATTTTGAAGGAAAAATATTGAAAAACCTAAAAATAGAATTTAGTTAACAAAAACTTGATTTATTAGCTAAATAAATGACTTTTTTTTGTAAAATAATCATTATAAATAACATATAAATAAGAAAATTCTGAAAATATTTTATAAGACTCACAAAAATATTTGTGAGGATTTATTGTGGCCATATTTTTCCAAAACTAGCCCAAAAACTCAATCCATTTTTATTTTAATAAATTATTATTTAATTAATTTTATTATCACATAATTATATAAAATGAAAAGTCAAAATTTTCTGCCCCCTTTTTACTTTAGTTTCACGCTAGTTTTCAGACCATGTGGGGAAAGTACAAGTTAAATAATATTTTAATATATTGAGTGCAAAAATAAATCCTAAAATAGCCTATTTTTGACCTATAAGTAAACCCCATCAACCACACCCTATTCACAAATTCACTCTCATTGCTCCTATGCTGCTGAAACTCCTCTTCTTCATCTTCCTCTCTTAAAGTTTTTGTTCTTCACTTCACTACACCTTAAACTACCATTAGTTAGCCAAAAAAATTAGGAGTTTTAGTAATTATTACTGTAACACCCCTATTTTTGCATATCAAATTATTTTCTTGATTATTCTATATATATTTTTGAAGAGCTAGATGGGAATCTCAAAAATTTGATCCCTATGTTACGCTCGTATGAATGAGTAATACTTAGTTTATATTTTTAATAATTTTTGGGAAACAGAGTCCGAAAAAAAGAAAAATGACTATATACCCTAGAAAGACTGGATAATTGAGAAAATAGATAAAAATAGTTAGAAGTGTCTAAAATTTATTTTTAAGTCATTTATGTGCTTAGAATAATTAATAATAATTTTAGAAATTTTTTAGGAATTTATTAAGACAATTTTTGTAAAATGACCAAAATACCCCTGGTTAATTGCGAGAGCAGACCAGAGACTTTTTGACTTCAAAGTATTTTGAAAAATTTATACTAGGTATATATTAATTATAAAAATTTTATTTTGAAAAAAAAATAGTGAAAAATCTAACGCTTTTATTTTATTTTTCAATTAATTTCTGATATTTGATTATTTAATTCTGAAAAATCGGGCTGGAATTTCAAAATTATGATTCCCACCATTATGCTCAAAATTTCAAGAGCTATCTAATTGTGATTTTTAATAATTTTTCCGAGTCGGAGCCCGGAGAAATTAGAAAATGACAATTTTGTCCCTATTTCTTAGTATTAAGGGCTGACATGAAAAAAAGATTCAATTGACATTAAAATGTCAATTTGAGCTTGGAATTATGTCATATATATTAAAATACAATTTTATAAATTTTCTAGGAATTTTCTGGAATTCTTGTGTAAAATGATCAAAATGCCCTTAAGTGTTCAATAAGCGATCCACTATTGGTTTGACATCCAAAAACGGTGAAAATGGTAATTTCAGTTTATCTATAGGTAAAATATTTAATTTTATAATTTTCATAAAAATTTTGGTATTTATTGAATTAAAATGGATTTATAATGAATTTTTAGCTTAAAAATACAAAATAAATAGATAAAATTTGAAATAAATTGATAAAAATTAAAATTAACTATTAGAAATTTATTTTTGATTAAAATTAATGTATTTGTCCAGTTTTACATTTAATTTCATTTTTTTGATATTAAAAGTCAATTTTTTCAAGTTTAGGCAATTTTATCGGTACCGGTTAATTTACCTGCAGATAAAATTAACTTCTAGAAGCTGGACAGCCAAGGGAGCATGTCCCCAACCTAGTGATAGCTGATTCATCACTCTAATTTTGATATGTTGTTATTATTCTAAAATTTTATATGATTAATAAATCGTTATTTTGTTAAAATTCTAATACTGTGCAATTTCTGCAATATAAGGCAGAAATATTGATTGTACTGGTGCTCAAATTAAATAAGACCAAGGAAACCTCTATTTGAGAAATTAGGAAGTGATAAATTAGTGAGTAATGTAAAGCAAGTGACATGCAGTGACATGGCACCCTGCTAGGGAAGCTACGGTTTGGTCCACTGCGGGATGAAAGGCAGGACCCATGGTTAGGTCTAGAGGGTATGGTATCGAGTGGTGAACGTCCTAATGGCCAAGGTAACGGTCTTAAGCTGAGACAATCACTTAAGTAACTTGATAACCCTCACAACTGCTTAACATCACTAGGATTGGTGAGAGTATACCCCTATAAATGGTTATCCTAAATTGTTATTTTGTTCCTCAATGATGATGAGGGTTGTACCATGTGATGATGTTGAGAGAGCTATATGTACTCCTAGTCACTTCCCAGGTTCGGTTAAGAACTATTACCCATTAATGAAAAGTATGGATCCATATCGAGTCAAGAATTATATAACATAGAATAAACTTTAGGTTCCCCTTTTATTGTCAATTGTGTTTTATCTGTATTGTGTGGTAGAATTCCTACCATACATGTAAAAATGATATTAGAATAAATCACCTCACCCCATTACTTTTTATTTTGTGCATGATTGATCGCGGTTAATGAAGACCCGACTGTTGATGAGGACCTATAGGCATAGTCTGATGACTTGTTATTTTATGGGATAGGGTAGAAGCACACTACTCTAACTAGGATTTTTTTTATGTATTGGGAATAAGTAGTAACTATTTTGATGTATATTTCAATCTCCTTGTATTTCATTTATTTTTCTGATTATGAAATCATGATGTACTGTTTCACAATAAATACATACAGATTTTATTTTTTTACTATTGTTTTCAAATTCTGTTAAATTTACAAATGTTCTATTATTAAAAGGGGAGAAAAATTTTACTCGTATTTTTAAATAAGTAAATAATTATGGGTTATGTTCAGTGTGAACAGGTGTCACAACTACCACAAAGTTTCACAACCTCCTCTCCAATCTAAGGTAAAAAGGGAGTGGGGTTTAGCCTCTAATTGTTTTCTTAATGGGTTTAATATTGTTAGATTATCCCTTAAACCCATATTATTAAAACTAATCCTACTAGTATTACTATATATATATATATAATTTTTATTTTCTTGTTGTTCTAATGATTATTATTATTATTATTGCTCTTGATATTGTTATCTACCTTCTTGATCTATTTTTAATTTCTTGTTTTATTTAATTTGTCATTTATATTTTTGTTCATTTAATTCTTGCCATTCATCTCTTTATGTTGTTATTTATTTTCCTTGCTTAAATTTTTCTTCATTGTTTATCTAAATTGCCATGTACTTTATTTCCTATTTATTTCTTATGTTGTCTTTAAATTGTTATCATAATAATTCCCATTTTTCATTTCGTTGTTATTTATATTTCTTTAAATTTCAATATTTTATTATTATTGCTCTATTTAAAATTGTTAATTACTTTTGTTGCCCTTTTAATTGTTATTTACTATTCTTGTTCTCTTTAATTTCCATTTACTTTTGTTGCTTATTTATTTTCTTGCTATTTATTATATTGTGTTTCTTTTAATTTTATTATCATTCATTTTACATCTCCATTGTTATTTACACCTTAATATTATGAATGGGTAATTATAAAAATGCAAATGGTTAAAATAGTTAAATTTTATCATTTATTTTATTGCAAATTATCATTTTTTTTATTGTTATTTATTATAGTTTTATTATAAAAATAACTTGGCAGATCCTTTTTTTTTCTACAATGGGTTCGGCCCACTGTTATTAGGGAAGGAACATATTCCTTTTTTATTCACCATAAGATCAATTAATAATGGGATATTAAAAAAAAAGGAAAGAGAAAATCTCAATGAGTGAAACATAAAATAGAGAAAGACAAAATTTTTTTACTGCACTTATCCTAAAAACAGGGCTCTCAGCCCATTTTTTTCTCTTAGGAGAAAAGGTAATTTTTTTTTAAAAAAGTCTAGGACTAAATATTTTTTAGTAGTATGTGAATAGGTATAAAAGAAAAATCATGAACATCTAATTTTTGTTAGAGAGCATTCGGCCCATTAGGATTAAATAAGACAAAGAAGGAAATTTTTTTATGGATACAAATTAATTATTTAACTAGTGCACAAAGTGACTTGAAATAAAAACAATGGAATAAGGCTTAGAGTAGAAGGACATTTTGGTCCTTTAGAGGCTAGTGAGAACTTGGAAGAATTTCTATTTTTTTTACTTCTATTTATTGGTGAAATTAGTTAAAATTGAGTAAGAAAACAAACATAAGTTTTGTTCTAAAATTAATGGGCTTTCAACCCTATTAGAGAAAATTTGGAAAATAAATTTTATTTTGACAATCAATTATTTTTAGCTCCAATTGGTAAAAAAAAAGTTGGTAAAAATCACCCATATAATTATTATTTTTGGCAATTTATAGTTAGTATAAGAATTGGTAAGTCTTTGTAAAAGAAATAAAAATTTTAGTAGATTGACGATAAACTTTTACCAAGTTTAAAGTAATTGTTGAATATTTTTAATCAATAAAATAAAAATGCATGCACCTATAAATACACACACACACACACACACACACATATATGTATATATGTATGTATAGATAGATAGATATACATATGTATGTATACACACACACACACACACATATATACATATATATGTATATATATGTATGCATGTATGTATATCAACATGTGTATATATACATATACAAATATAGATATACATACATGCATACATATATATACATATATATGTATATATGTGTGTGTGTGTGTGTGTGTGTATACATACATACATATACAAATATCTATCTATCTATCTATCTATCTATACATATATATATACATATATATATTTACATACATACATATATACATGCATATATATATGCATATATATGCATGTTTGTATGTATATATGCATATATATATGTATATGTATGTATATATACACATACATATATATGCATGCATGTATGTATGTGTATATATGTGTGTGTGTGTGTACACACTCACACACACAATTTTTTATATAGAAATCTTGATTTTTCTAAGATAAAGGCGTCAAATTATAATAAAAGAAATAATAGAGAGAATTTTTTAGTATGCTTTGTGGTTGTAGTATAACCTGACCATCCACATTAGAACAGAATTTCTCTCAACCTAAATGATGAAACTAGTATACGCTTCTAACTATGGCTATGGTAGAAAAACTTCACTTTTAAAGTAATCTAATTTGAAAAATTAGAAAAGGATAGGGATAAATCAAATAAATTTAATTGAAAAACTATACTTATAGTATATGTGTATGTATGAATTACGTGCATAAATTCTTAGTATTTAAGTTTTGTTACATCTTGTGAATTATTTCTAAGTCATTCTCTTTGTGATTAATGAATATACATTACTGTAAGAATAATTTTGAAACTTTGCTGGATAGCCTAGAGAGTGTGTTGTGAATCTTAGAAATACTAGTCATAAGGAACCCCTTATTGAGTTAGAACCATGCTGAGAAGCATAAGTGCTTGTGTTTGGGAAGTTCAATTTGGTACACTATGGGATGAAAGACAGGGACCATTGTTCTGGTCTTGAGGGTAAAGGTGTAACGACCTGCTGCTGCTACCTGATGACACTACTACTTTTAATTTAAAAAAGGAAGGTCTCTAATTAAGGTATTCCAAAAACATGTATTTTTTTTTCAAGAAAACCCATCAAGAAAGCCATATCCAACCAAAGCATTTATCATGCAATGCATAACCGTCATCCATGAGACCCAATTCGTCTCAAACCAACAAGCTGTACAAACACATATATGGGACCAAAGAAAACAAGCACACCAACAACAAAGTCATATTTACATTATTATGGGGAGGGGATATAAGGACACACTCCCTATAGCTGGTCACTCTATAATCATGTCAAAAGAAACAAACAATATAAAGGAATATTAACTCCTCAAAAGAAGAAATGAAAGAATGACTTTCCAAACTTGTCATATCTCGCCACTAGCTAGAGTGAAGGATCATCGTCAATCAAGAAAAGTTGGATCTACTGAAGCCTCAACATCTGCTCCCATGCCCATGACGTGATCATCGTAGTCACACAACAACAATAACAACAACAACAACAACAAGGCAATGGTAAGCTTGCAAAACAAAAAGTGTCATATAACCAAACAACCAAGAAGGCAGTAAATTACATGTTAATAATACCCAGTTGTTAAATCCAAAATCATTGAGTAATAATTATTCTACTGTTTACTTTATTCTAAAGATAATTCACAATTTCTCACCACATTCAACATAATAGATAATTTCAACTCATAAGGAGTAAACCACATATACAACCATCATAACTCAACAATTATGTGCAACCATGCAATGATAATAATAGTCATGCAGTGCAATGCTGACTTAACTCAGTGGAGATTTCAACTAGCTAGGGACCAAGTAGATTATCCCTTAATCATGGTAAACTATTGGAACCAAAGATGTAGAAGTGTCTAAACCCCCAAAGTTTTGAAGATAACAAACTTATTAATGTTCAAGTTTCTACTTAAGGACTAACCTTGTCACAGCAAACATGTTACTCTTAAATGGACCGTCTAATTGACGTGCTAAAAAAGATCATCTAGTAGACGTGCTAAAGAAGACCGTCCAGTAAATGTATTGAAGATGATTGTCCGAAGCTAAAGCTTGTCTCTTAGAACAAAATCAAATATCAAATGTATTCAGACAAAAGCTTCCAACGACAAATCTTCAAACGACTAAGTCTTTTTAAACATCTAATTTACTTATGTTTGTTTTTCCTCGAAACTAACATATTACCATTCTAGTGATCTAATGTTTAAATTGTTTTGAAGCATTAAATGTTATCAGATTTACTCTAGTGCAAAGGTGCAGCAAAACAGATAAAGCAAGTCAACTTATCAAGCTGCCATGCCGAATGAAGAATGTTTAGAAAAACAGACCGCTAGCACAGTCCTGCGCTTTCTGTTTTAGTGCAAGTCTAAAAGCTGCCACCCCTGATCTTTCTAAAAGCTGGTTTGCACGCTTCTCCTTGTATAATGAAGTCAAGTTTTCCACAACGGATCTTTTTCCCTGAAGACTATATATATGCACTAAGAAAGAAGTGAAAAAAAAGAGAATTGCGATACGTGCTAACTTGTGACAATTTCAGCGAGACATCAAAAGCCTTCTGTACTTTATCTATAAGTGTCCATTGGACGATAGTGAAAAAGTCTTGTAAAAATATTCTAAGTGTTTGAGCTTAATCTTTCAATCCTCACTGCGTGAGTTGATACCTTTATATAAACACTTGTTTGTAGTGTGAAAGCCTGGAGAGGCTTAGTGAAAAAGAATACTTGGGTTAAGCAATCTAGGGTGATTGCCTTGTAAAGCCTGAAAAGGCCGCGAACAATACTTGTAACCTAAGGTTGGTTAGTGGATACCTTCTGGGTGAAGGGACTAGACGGAGCTCAGGTTAAGTGAACCAGTATAAAAATTCTCTGTATTATATTTCTCTCTATCCCTTAGCTTGAAAACGCTTTCAAACTTATTTATATTGTTTTAAAAAGTTTTAAACGCACAATTCAACCCCCCCTTCTTGTGCGCTTTTTCTATTTCAATTGGTATTAGAGCTCGGCCTCTTGGGGTTGAGCACTTAACACTGCAGGGGTAAAACGATCCTGAACACTCATGGAAAACGAGGGACAAGCTGTTAATAGACCACCTCTCTTTAAAGATCAGAACTACGATTATTGGAAGCAAAGAATGATAGCATTCTTTGGTGCATGTCACATAGACATGTGGGACATAGTAGAAACTGGTGACTATTTGCCCCTTGACCAAGATGGAATGGAGCTGCCGAGAGGTTAATGGATAGAAACTCATAAACAAAGGTATCTTCTAAACTCAAAAGCTAGAAATGCTATGATGTGTGCCTTATCTAAATTTGAATATGAAAAGGTGCATAGTTTAAAAAGTGCTAAGAAAATGTGGGATACTCTTGTGCTTGCCTATGAGGGTACTTCACAGGTAAAGAGGTCCAAGTTAGGCTTACTCGTAAGACAATATGAACTCTTTACTATGGAAGAAAATGAAACTATCGAACTCATTTTTGGTAGATTTCAAACCATAATAAATAACCTGAGATCCTTAGGCAAAACTTATGATAATTATGATCACATTGACAAAATCTTGAGAAGTTTGTCTAGGCAATAGAGACTACAGGTTACAGCTTTAAGAGCATCCAAGGATCTAACAACACTCTCAATGGAAGAGTTACTTGGAACTCTTAAAGTCCATGAACTGGAGCTGAAGCAAGACGAAGGACAAAAGAAAAAGTCCATCGCTCTAAGCATCCAGCGTCCACCTAGAGGATCATCGTCCAAAGCACTAAACATGGAAGAATCCTCTGAGGAAGAGTCCGAAAAAGATGACTTTGATGAGGATGAGATATCCTTCATCTCTAGAAAAATACAGGCTATGTGGAGGAAGAAAGGAGGATCGAGAGCCAAAAACTTCACAAAGAAGTTTAACAAGGCACCAAAAGAAAAGAGCCATTCAGTTTGTTATGGATGTAAGAAGCCTGGACATTTCAGGGTTGAATGTCCCGGTCTACAGAAGGACAAAAAGAAGACGTTCTTCAAGAAAAAGGGTCTCATGGCTACTTGGGAAGACATGGACCTATCTTCATCAGAAGAAGAAAGAGAGGAAGAAGCCAACTTGTGTCTCATGGCGGAGACTAGCTTTGATAGCTTAGACAATGAGCAAGACGAAGAGGTAAACTTCAATGACTTAATCTCTCTACAATAAGCCTATAATGATTTGCTTGCTAACTCCTCAACTCTCTCAATGGGGTATAAAGAACTAAAAAGGAAAATTTCAAAAATAAAAAAAGAATTCAATTTGCTCATAGAAGAGCATAAATAAGTTTTAAAGGAAAAAGAGTTTTTAAAAACAAAAAACATTTCAGAAGAGACACCTTCTCATGAAGCCTTAGAACTTCAAAAAGAAGTTACTCATTTGACAGAAAGTTTGTCCAAATTTGTCAGCGGAATTGAGAACTTAAATAAAATTCTATCTTATAGAAGAAGTCCTCATGACAAATCTAAACTTGGTTTTATTAAGAAAGAAAATTACAAACCTAGTAAAAGAACGACCTTCTATAAAATATGCGGAAAGAATGGGCATGAACCAACAAAGTGTAGATATCGTCCAATAAAGAAGGCTTCCAATGCCTTTAGAACTAACAGAAAAGGACCCAAGTCCATTTGGGTACCTAAGTCTATGATAATCCTTGTTGCAGATTTGCTTAACAACCGAAAGAAGAGCCCAGTCATGGTACCTGAACAACAGTTGCTCACGACACATGACGGGAGAAAGGTGTATGTTCCAAAGCCTACAACCCAAGAATGGTGGATAGGTCACCTTTAGAGGAAATCAGAAGGGAAAGATCACAGGTATAGGGACAATTGGTAAGCACTCCTTCCCTTCCATTGAAAATGTTTTATATGTTGAAGGACTCAGACACAATCTACTGAGCATAAGTCAATTATGTGACAGTGGACACAATGTCTCCTTTGACAAAGACAAATGTATTGTCAGAAATCTAGATGGATCCATATTATTTTCTGCTAAGAGGCAAAGCAATCTTTATAAGATTGATCTAAATGACCTCACAAATCAAAACGTATTGTGTCTAGTATCCATCAAAGAGAATCAATGGACTTGGCACAATAAACTTGGACATGCAAGCTTGAGACTAATCTCAAAGCTAAATAAGCATAACCTCGTAAGAGGACTTCCAAATCTTGCTTACAAGTTTGATATTCTCTATGATGTATGCCAAAAAGGGAAACAAGTAAAAAGCTCATTTGATTCAAAAAATATTGTTTCCATAACTAGACCTCTTGAGTTACTACATATTGATTTGTTTGGTCCAACTAGAATAGCCTCCCT
This sequence comes from Spatholobus suberectus, assembly GCA_004329165.1. NCBI lineage: Eukaryota > Viridiplantae > Streptophyta > Magnoliopsida > Fabales > Fabaceae > Spatholobus > Spatholobus suberectus. The sequence continues at coordinate 47,014,907 of CM014732.1, forward strand.
TTGCAGAAAACAATATGGACTAGTCTTAGTGGACGACTACTCTAGATGGACATGGGTTATGTTCTTAACACACAAGGACGAGTCTTATAAAACCTTTTCTATCTTTTGCAAAAGAATCTAAAATGAAAAAGGTGTTTGTATAGCTTCAATCAGAAGTGATCACGGAGGGGAGTTCGAAAACGAAAGTTTTCAAAGGGTTTTGTGAGGAGAACGAAATTCTCCACAACTTCTCTGTACCACGAACACCACAACAAAATGGTGTGGTAGAGAAGAACAAGTCATTGCAAGAAATGGCTAGAACCATGCTTAATGATAACTCCATTCTTAGGCACTTCTAGGTTGAAGCCGTAAACACTGCATGTTATTTACAAAATAGAATTTATATAAAACCCATTTTGAAAAGACTCCTTATGAATTGTGGAAAGGACGAAAGCCCAACATATCATATCTTTATCCCTTTAGATGTCAATGTTTCATCTTAAACACTAAGGACAATCTTGGAAAGTTTGATTCTAAGTGTGATGATGGAATACTATTAGGCTATTCTGAAACATCCAAGGCTTATAAAGTTTACAACTCTAGAACCTTAACAGTTGAAGAAGCCATCCACGTTAAGTTCAATGACAATAAGCCTGATAAAGAAATATCAGAGCTAAACGATTCATTTGTAGATATAAAGCTGGAAGATGCCAGACCTTCAGTGTCCAAAAGTCAGTTGGACAATCCAAAAATAGAAGAAAAGGAACCAACTGGACGTTCTTGGCAAATGAAGACATATCATCCAGATAATCAATTTCTTGGAAGCATACAAAATCATGTCAGAACAAGATCGACCTTCAAGGAGCAAGCTCAAATTGCTTTAATTTCCCAAGAGGAACCAAAGACAGTGGACGAAGCTCTCCTGGACGATGGTTGGGTCAACGCCATGGAAGACGAATTGAATCAATTCGAACGAAACGATGTCTAGATGCTAGTTCCTGCACCCAAGGACAAGTCTATCATTGGAGCAAAGTGGATGTTTCGCAACAAGCTAGACAAAGCTAGCAAAGTGGTAAGAAATAAAGTGAGACTTGTAGCTCAAGGCTACTCTCAACAAGAAGGTATAGACTTCACCAAAACCTTTGCACCAGTAGCTAGATTAGAAGCCATTCGCATCTTACTTTCATTTGTTGCTTATAGTAATATGAAGCTCTATCAAATGGATGTAAAAAGTGCATTCTTAAATGGCATAATAAATGAGGAAGTCTATGTGAAACAACCTCCTAGTTTTAAGTGTGATACTTTTCCAAAACATGTTTTCAAACTCAAAAAGGCTTTGTATGGACTCAAACAAGCTCCAAAAGCTTGGTATGAAAAGCTAAGCTCCTTCCTTTAAGAAAATGGTTTTACTAGAGGAAAAGTAGACACCGTTCTCTTTCGCAAAGACGTCAAATCACATTTTATTATTGCTCAAATATACGTGGAGGATATTATATTTGGTGCTACTAATGACGCATTATGCAAGGATTTCTCTAAGATTATGATAGTAGAATTCAAGATGAGTATGATGGGAGTACTAAAATTCTTCCCGGGATTGCAAGTAAAGTAGACTGCAAATGGCATATTCATACATCAAACAAAGTATGTCAACGAACTTCTCAAGAAGTACAAGATGAACGATGCCAAGGAAATAAGTACACCCATGCATCCATCGTCAGTACTTAGCTTGGACGACACATCTAAAAAGGTAGACCAAACTACATACTGAGGTATGATTGGGTCTCTCTTATATCTTACAGCGTCTAGACTTGACATTATGTTCAATGTATGCTTATGTGCCCGATTTCAGTCTAACCTTAGAGAAACTCATCTAACAGCAGTAAAAGGAATCTTTAGATACTTAAAAAGAACCATTAATTTTGGTTTGTGTTTTAAGTCAAACAAAGATTACAGGTTAGTTGGATTCTATGATGCTGGCTATGCTGGAGACAGAATAGAACGCAAAAAGCACCAGTGGAGGATGTCACCTCATTGGTGGGAATTTAGTCTCCTGGATGAGCAAAAGACAAGGGACGATTGCCCTATCCACAACGGAAGCAAAGTATATCTCAACTGCGTCTTGTTACTCATAAATTTTATGGATCAAGCATCAGTTAGAAGACTACAGTATCTACGGAGTAACATCCCTATCTTTTGTGATAATACTGCTGCTATAAATTTGACTAAAAATCCTATTTTGCATTCTCGGGCAAAGCACATTGAAATAAAACATTATTTTATAAGAGATTATGTTTAGAAGGGAGTTGTTGATATTTAGCTTATCAACACTGAAAATCAATTAGTCGATAGATTTACAAAACCCCTTCCTAAAGATAAACTCATCCATATTCGAGATCTCGTCGGTACAGAATTTATAAATGAATAGTTTATTCAACATGCCTTGACCATCCAAGGATGTGAGCGTCCAATGTTTTGTAGCGTCCTATGTTTTCATAGCGTCCAATATTTTATCCGTCCACTTGCATAGCTTTTTGCATTCCATAATAACTCACATTTATGTGTGCATAAAAATCTTCATCCGTACTTAATTATGTTTTCACTGATAATGATTTGAAATAAATGCTTTATTCTTGTCTGAGTCACTCACGCGCCGTATAACCACCTTCAAAAATTGTAAGTGCCTGACCAACATTTATTGCACATCATATCTCTCTTCGAAATTCAAAGAACCGCCAAAGGCAAAACCCTTCGGTTTCTTCATATACACTCAAACACCCTACCAAACACTCACCTCCTTTCAAATCTATCTGAACTCTCTCTCTCTCTGTCTCAAAACCTCTCAAACCCTAACAATGCTTCGAGCTCTCAGATATGGCAACCGAAAAGGCTGGTGCTGTTGTAAAGGTCGTGGCTCGTGTGGAGAGCCTAGACAAGGCTATTGTCCTTATCGAAAGCCGTTTCGATATTTAAGCTCTAGAAGACATGGGTGTGAATGTAAAGGATAACTTGCTCAGATGTGGAATTCTCAATTACTTCCACATGAATGAGATTATATACCCAGAACTCATCAAACAGTTTTGGACCTTTGCTATTTTCTCCAAGACAAACATCATCCAAACTGTTCTAGGAGTCAAGGTCATACTGGACCTTGGCACTGTTGCTCAAGCCATTGGCTATGAACGGGTTGGGTCCTGCATCAAGAATGGCTGGGAAGACAGTTTTGGAGGACATGACACAGTTGATGCTGCACTAATGGGTCTAGAAGGCGAAGGGCTAGTAGAATACAGCAAGCTGATAAAAGAGGGGAAGATATTCCAGTAGTTTTTGAACAAGGGAATTCTTCACAAGGCTAGATCGAAGGACAGTGTTACCTTCCTACACAGGTTCATGCTATTCCACATGATCACAGGTCAACAGTTCAACTTACCGCACTTCATCCTGAGCAACATCTTCAGGACCATGAGAGAACGCGGAGAGAGCGATCAAATCACATATATCGCTTTTCTGAACAAGATTTTCTAGCAATAGCAGGTGTATCATGCATTCTTTGCTCTGTCTCTTGGAGAGAAAAACCAGATTCGAATTCTGGGTGGTGGCCACAAATTCATTCAGCTACCGTTTGGATGCAACAATGTTACACAGATGAAGGCTGGGTTCGTTCTGAAGCCTTTGGAGATCACGCCCAAACCAGTGGACGTTAAAGAAGAAGCTGTTGAGATGGCACCTCAGTAGATAGTAGAGCCAATCGTCCAGCATGCTGAGCCAATGGACGACGAGGCACTGTTTGTGAATCCAATTGTTGCTAGACCGTCCACCAAGAGGAGGTCGTCCAAGACGCAAGCGACCAGAGTTACAAGGTCCAAGATCCAACGACCTTTAGCTCTGCCTGCTCCTCTTGCAGTTGCTCCCATTGCTGCCTCTGCTCCTCCACCTGCTACGACACTAGCTCCTGCTAAGAGACGTTTGATCATCGCTTCTAACGACGAGGACAACGTACCCATTGGCGAGCTTGTCAAGAAACAGAAAACTATCATGATTGTTGTTCTTGCTCAACCACAACCTCTAGCTGTCTAACCATCTGTCCCATCCAAACGACTAGTAGAAGCACTACCAGGGGAAGCACAGTACAAGAAAAGTAAGCTTTCCACTCCTAATGCTGATGAACTTGTTAGTGAGTTTGTTGAATCAATGGTTGCTAAACCTTCTGAAACACTCACCCAAACAAAACCCGAAACACAAGCCACACCTGAACCAGACATGCTGCTGCCTGGTGATGAAGGTTACACCTACACCATCCCCACCCTCAGCATCTCTAAGTCACATCTCTCCATCCAACCTCTTAAATCACCCTCTTCCTCAACCATCATTCCCATCCCTACATCTTCCACCCCCTCAGAAACCTTGGCGAAAATAAAACAATAATGGCCCCTACTTTTTGTTGAAGGAAACCAACAGAACCTCATAGACGACAATATGATTATTTTGCGTCCAGAGCTTCCTGAGCCTGACTTCAGTTTTAATTATTCTCCGATTAATATGGACAAATACATGGAAGACTTTAATCATCAACCATCTAAGGCTTATTTGGCACTACCTGCTGGAGCTCTAGAACACTTGTCGCTTAAGCGGTTTATCAGACGGAGGTACCATAGAATTGTGCGAGCTTGGCGCCTTAATGCCCATCCTCCTAGAGTACTTCAACCCAGAGTACCTCCAGTAGAAGAGACCGACCAAGCGTTGCAACAAAGAAGACCAGGGGACGAGCAGACAACCCATTTAAGGCCTTTAGATTTGAAGTTTAGGCCTATGGATCCAGAAGAAGATGGATTCTTTCCATCTGCCTTTGAGCATATGTTTTGCAACACTCTCAAAGGTTCAACGACTTTGAAGTATCAACTTTTCATCCCCCCATCACAACACATTCGACCTTCCACATCTATTCGCATCCAACCAGATCGAGTTTGCCCAAGGATGCCAATCATAGATGTCAATCACAAAAAGAAGAAGATTCTGACCGAGGCACCGTCCTTGCCTCTGCCGTCTAGAGCTAAAATTCAACAGCATTCAACCCATTCCCTTGAATGGTTCATAGCTTAGTGTCTTCATACAGACATGGACGAGGATGATGTTGAACGCTTCTGGAAACAACACATGTTCATATGTGAACAAGAAGCATCTAGTAGTGGAGTCTCCCCAGACGACAAAGCTGACATCCCAACTGCCACGAACTGTGAATTCACGTAGCGTCCACCTCATGTCTTTCACTTTTTGGACACTTCAGCTGCCTTTGTCTACCCACCGAATGAGCGTCCACTCCTCGGTACAGAAACTTCTATTCTGTACACTATGATTGTTGCTCTCACCCACCCCAACAGTTTCCAACTGCCCTACCCTTAGACCACACCCCGTCCCTACCAACTCGATATTTGAAACTTCTGGAAGCACCTCCTCCACCCACTGAAGTTCTTCCACCAACTCCTTCCCAACCACCGTCATCCACACCTCCACCACCGCCTACTCTTGGCTCCCAAACCTCCGCAAGCCTTCCCATATCTACTTCTGCCCCTTCCTCCATCCCCCTTATTGACCTCGCTGTTCAACAGTACGATGCAAATCAACTTCAACCTATCTTTACTCTTCTTCACCAAATTCTCCAGAACCAACATGCACTCCTACATCCTTCCCAACCCTCCCCACCACCTCCTCCGCCGTCGCCACAGTGACCATGATGACGCTACCTTGTCTTTTTATCTGCTTTTTGCTAATAACAAAAAGGGAGAACTAAAGCATTCTGTTCTGTTTTTGCTTGACAAAATTAAAAGCTTTGTATGATCTTCCAGTACAATAATATTCATGCTTTGTTCTAATATATCTCAAAGTGTTGCTTTACTTCTGTTTGATTTTATAATTGTTAGATATAATATGCTTTGATTATTAGTATATTCTGATACTTAGTATGGATTTAAAACTAATATATTTTACGTCTCAAAGCATACAAACTATGGCATATCAGACTCAGGGGAGCATAGTAAGTCTTTCGAAAACTCTTTTATGCGCCTCGTTATATTCTAGCAAAATCTTAAAAATTAACAAGGTTTGTCATCATCAAAAAGGGGGAGATTGTTGGAACCAAAGACGTAGAAGCGTCTAAACCCTCAAAGTTTTGAAGATAACAAACTTATTAATGTTCAAGTTTTTGCCTAAGGACTAACCTTATCACAGTAAACAAGTTACTCTTAAATGGACCGTCCAGTTGACGTGCTAAAAAGGACCGTCCAATAGACGTGCTAAAGAAGACCGTCCAGTAGACGTGCTAAAAAGGACCGTCCAGTAGACGTGCTTAAGAAGACCGTCCAGTAAACGTACTGAAGATGACCATCCAAAGCTAAAGCTTGTCTCTTAGAACAAAATCAAATATCAAATGCATTCAGACAAAAGCTTCCAACGACAAATCTTCAAACGGCTAAGTCTTTTTAAACATCCAATTTACTTATGTTCGTTTTTCCTCGAAACTAACATATTACCATTCTAGTGATCTAACGTTTAAATTGTTTTAAAGCATTAAATGTAATTAGATTCACTCTAGTGCAAAGGCGTAGCTAAACAGATATAGCAAGTCAACTTATCAAGCTGCTATACCGAATGAAGAATGTTCAGAAAAGCAAACCGCTAGCATAGTCCTGCGCTTTCTATTTTAGTGCAAGTCTAAAAGCTGCTACGCCTGATCTTTCTAAAAGCTGGTTTACACGCCTCTCCTTATATAATGAAGTCAAGTCTTTCACAACGGATCTTTTTCCCTGAAGACTATATATATGCACCAAGGAAGAAGCGAAAAAAAAGAGAATTGCGATACGCGCTAACTTGTGACAATCTCAGCGAGACATCAAAAAGCCTTTTGTACTTTATCTATAAGTGTCCATTGGACGATAATGAAAAAGTCTTGTAAAAATATTCTAAGTGTTTAAGCTTAATCTTTCAAATCCTCACTGCATGAGTTAATACCTTTGTATAAACACTTGTTTGTGTTGTGAAAGCCTGGAGAGGCTTAGTGAAAAAGAATACTTGGGTTAAGCAATCTAGGGTGATTGTCTTGTAAAGCCTGAAGAGGTTGTGAACAATACTTGTAACCTAAGGTTGGTTAGTGGATACCTTATAGGTGAAGGGACTAGATGTAGCTCAAGTTAAGTGAACTAGTATAAAAATTCTTTGTGTTATATTTCTCTCTATCCCTTAGCTTGAAAATGCTTTCAAACTTATTTATATTGTTTTAAAAAGTTTTAAATGCACAATTCAACCCCCCTTCTTATGAACTTTTTCTATTTCATAAACAACAACGACGGACCACTTGGATACTTAACACGACACATGCCAAAAACCATTTAGAGGATATCTGACACTAATCTATGGAAATGATATAGAGGCTCATCAGGATAGATAAACGTGGGAGTTGGCTTTATTGCGACACAAGATCTGCAGTAACCCTGGCCTACATGCAAGGTTTGCCCATTAGTCTATCCCCAAGGAAATTCATCCTTTACTAACCTTTCCCACACTAGGCATGAGGCCTCACCTACTTACATGTGTCCTCTTTCAACAACTACGCAGTCAAAACTACAAACTCATGCATGAATGCATGACAACAACAACAACATATAGCTTAACACTTGCATCTTATCAATTCACCATCATCAACTTTGCCACGCATATCCTTAGAATAAAGATAATTATTCTACACTAACAGTTCAACTCACTACATTTAACATTCATTAAGCCACAAAAGCATCTTTACCATGATTATACTTAAATGCCCTTGTGATTTTAGATACGACAACACCGTACCTGCCATCTCAACTATGGCCTGTCACAAGGTCCTAAGTTTCATCAACAACAATGACGAATCAACCTATCAAGATTGAACTACTCAACCAACAACAAAGAGTCATTTCCACTCTTCTCTTACATATGTTTTCAACAACATTCTCTTAATAAGAAACAACCTTGGTACTAAGTGCAATAGTGGTGCTCCATTAAACAATCATCTACATGGAGGTTCCATTAGCACTTGGTACAATGCTTAGCACAAGTTGTGACACTTCATCCAAAGGATCCATCCATTTAGAGGTTCAACTAGTGCATAGCACAATAGGCTCCATTTCCATCCTTCAAATCATCTTAGTTTATACATAAACACCTTCTTAGGACATTTGAAACCTCCAAACTCATCTTGAAGTATACATTTGAAATCCTTAAGGGTCAGTAGTTAGTAAATCTTTGATCATTTAGAAGACTTTTTTGTCCTAAGATTCACAAAACCTTTCAAAGTTATTCTCCTTCCTAGTTTAAGGAAATCATATTTAAATTGAATATCTTTTTGTCATTCCCTAATAAGACTTTTGGAAAATTGAAAACACCTTTTTTTATAATAGATTAAAATATGAAGTGGCAAATGTAAAGTCTAAAATAACATATTAAATTCTGAAATAATTGATTAAATACTATAATAATAGATTAACTCCTATAATAACAAATTATATCAGTTAGAAATGCACTAAAAATCATTTACTGATATAAATAATTGATTATGAACCTCTATAATTGATTATTTCCATAATTGATTATTTATATCAATAAATGATTTTTAGTGCATTTCTAATTAATTTAATTTGTTATTACAAGAGAACCAATGTCAGGAAAACGATCCCTAGAGCTCGAATAATTGATTATTTCAGAGCTAGTATCACGAAAACAATCTCTGGAGCTTAGAATAATTGATTATGAGTATGAGGTTCATATAATTGATTATTTGTGACAGAATGTAGAAAAACACCAGAAAAACATGATTTTTCAATCGAGAACTCAATCTTTCCAACAACTTAGATCTAAATCTTTGACTCATTGAGAGCTTCAACATCGTCAACCAACCCCAACAAAGCTTATATGCATCAGATTGTACAAAAATTTCAGCATTTCATCAACAAATCATAGATTTCTCACAAAAACCTATTTTTCACCAAACACACCATGCATGGCAACACCCAACAAAAATTCAACCGTTTCCAAAGCATAATATCAACAAACCAACAACCATTGACATAGAAACAACCAATAGTAAGCTTCCCTTGCCTCAAACTAATCACAAGGTTAGGACTTCTAAGAAGTGAAAACAAAAGAGAGTTCTTGAGCCAAAGGGAGAAGCACCATACCAACTAGTCACCACTAGCTCAAAAGAGAAAAATTCTACTCTTGAAAAGGGGACCCAAAGCTAGAACATAAGAGAGCGTAGAAGAGTTTTCTTGAAAGAAAGAGAAGGGAAATGAGGGAATGAGAGAATGGGGGGTCTACACATGGGCTTTGAAAAAGAGGAAGGGAAATGGGTGAGTTTTTCTACTAAAATCTCTTTAACCACTACTACACTCTTTAAAACATTTCATAATTTTTCTAGGATCCAAAATGATCCAAAAATGACTAACCCAACAGTAAATAATTTTTTCTTTAAAATTACTTAGAGGTACGCAGATATAAAACTAAATGGCTTAAAGAAATTTTCTTAGCTCATAGAATTCCTAAACTTGAACATTATAAGGAATCAGATTAAAATACCATTATTTCAATCAACGATACCCAAGCAACAGTACAACTTACACAGAAATTTAATTATGATTTGATTTGAATTGACTAACCATAAATAAATTCACAAGACTTCTAATTGTATGCTCATTTTTATAGTGTACTCCTACATTGTTAGTTCACAAGACAATCCTAAATTTGGTAGAATCTTCTATTAAAGCTTGCACCAAAATTCACCAAATATTCATTTATTATATTTTTCATGATATTAAATTTAAATTATTCTTGTAATTATTTTCGAACACTTAAAAACACAAATTAGAAAAATAACTAGTGTTACAAAAGGTACTGAGTTGTGAATATCCCAATAGCTAAGTTAGCACCTTGGGCTGGGATAAATCAGGTAAACCGACTTGGTAACCCTGATGCCTACTCAGCATCACCATGATTGGTGTAGTGTATATCCTTGATGGGCGTGTGGCCCTTTTCTTGAGGATGATGATTATGACATGGATGTTTGTACCTTGTGAGGGATTATACGAACTTCCAATCACTTCCCAATGATTCTTGATGATTAAGGTGAATCATCAGAGATAGGTATGGATCTATATGTCTGGTAAAGGTTTGTGATTAAGTCATGATAACGTAGGTCAGGACTCTAGGTTTCCTTGTGTCTAATTGTTTGATAATTATGTGTTAAGAAAACGAATGAGGCTTTACGAAACCTTACTCCTTGTTTCTTTTCTTTTGTATGTATAAATGTGTATGGCATGACGTCGTATCTGGCAGTAGATAGAGGAAGAAAATGTCGATACTAAGGATGGAAAGGACAAAAAGGAAGGAAATCCAGAGACGTTCATGGCTAATTAGTATAGATATATTTGTAGTTTACAATACGTGAGAAAAATATATAAACAATTGGTAATGTCATTGCTCTAGTTTAAGGAAGGTCATAGCATATTCACGATGTAATTATAGATAGAATTTGTATACTCTAATTGTTTATTATCATATTAATAATAGTGATGTATGTTTTCTACTATTACTAAGTATATGAATGAAAATATGATGTATGTCATTATTAATATACTGAAATAATTTAATTAGCTTTACTCGTTACCACAATAAAGTTTAATAAAGAAAAAAAATTCCTTTTGTTTTTAATAAAATAAATGTATTTTCTAAATAAAATCAAACAACAAAAGTAAATTCAATAAATGTTGAGAATAGAGTCAATGTAACTTTGGGTGTTACACTTGTAACAACAACCTTGCTGTTGTGAAAGCCTGGAAAAGCTTAGTGACAAAAGAATACTTGGATTTTTAGTGATCTCAAGTTGATCACTATTGTGAGGTTGAAAGAGGCAGTTAGAATACTTTCTTGTAACCAAGTGATTGGTTAGTAGAAATCCTTTTGAAAAGAAGGTACTGGACATAGCTTAGATTGAGTGAACTAGTATAAAATTCTCTTTGTGCTTTTCCCTTCCTTATCCTTACATGCATTTTTAACTAGACGATCTCTTAAACGCTATAAAATGTTTGCAAAAAGTTTTAAAATCTCAAACACACAATTCAACGCCCCCCTTCTAATGTGTTCATTTTCTTTCAATTGGTATTAAAGCTCGACCTCCACGGGTTGAGCATCTCACAGTGCAAGGGTAAAAAGATCCTAAGCATGTATAGATAACTACGGACAAGCAGTTAGTAGACCACCTCTCTTTAAGGGTCAAAATGATGATTACTGGAAGTAGAGGATGATAACCTTCTTTGATGTATGTCAGGTTTCAGGTACTAGAAATAAACCACGAGGTAGCTCTTAGTAGGACCATTCCCATGTGTTATTAGACAAAAGATTCCTTAAGAGTTATTGTTATTATATTTCTTATTATTATTAATATTATTTTTATTGTTATTGTTATAGCAGTTATTATTATTATTATTATTATTACTATTATTGTGTTGTGTTGATGTTATTATATTTATTATTATTATTATTGTTGTTATTAATACCTTAGTATTATAAATTATTATTGTTATTATCATAGAACTCAAAAGAGCATCTAGGGCCCAATAGGGGACTAAAGCCCACTAAGCTACATACTCACCCACATGTCATAAGAAGGGAATAGAGAAGGAGGGTTAAGTTTAGCCGTCACAAAATAGAAGAAGAAAGAAGTTAGAGAGAATGAGGAGAAAAGGGAAGAAGAAGAGGAAGAGAAGGAAGAGGAATAGAAACTAGAGAACCCAAACCCTAGAACTCAGCTTTGCGTGTCCATAAAGGTGAGTGCTCTCTCCCGTGTCTTTCCTTGTTCTTGTTCATCCATTTATCTTTTTCCCTCCTTATACCTAAGTTTAGGGATTTTATGGGTTTTGAGGGGATTGTGAGGGAGTAAAGAATTAATAGATTAGATTGAATAATTATCAATGTAGAAGAGTGATTACGAATCTAATTATTTATTTGGGAGCATTTAGAAACCAAGGAAAATAGGAAAAATAAATTAAAATTAGTACGTTGGATCCGCCTGGCGGGATTAGATAATTGTTAGGCGACTTTTCTTCAAAAACTAGATTTCGCGTTAGCGTTAGGCACACGCACCTGCTGGGCAGGGTGAAACATCCACTGGGCGGGTTGGATCCTGACATGGACCCACTGGGCGGGTTGGGTTTCGGCATATACCCGTTGGGTGGGTTTTCTGGACCGCCGAGCAGGACTTCCATCCTGTTGGACGGATATGACTTTTACCATTCCGTTCTTTGTGTTTATGAACTTCTTTTTGCAATTTTTAACTCATTGTTGTTTGTTTTCTTATGCCTTGTTGAGTTTATATTGTATGATTATTATTTACCTTGAAAAAACTGAGTGTGATATGAAATTAAGTCAATGTTTCATGATAAAAGTCTATAAAAAGTTGCAAGCATTATTTGTGACCATGCATCATAACATTTGAGTTATGTGATGAGGAAAGTATGTAGGAATCTGGCTGGTGGAGGCCGTGATGGGTTGTCTAACCTTAGCCTTGGGGGTTATCCAGTTGGGAAAACTCTAATGGTCCATGCTGATCCCATGGAGCCGGGGCATACTAACAAAATTGGTAACCCTGACTAGTCACCGAGGGATATCATGCTAGTTGAGGGTGCGAAAGCCGAAGGCATCGGTATCGATGATGCTTCTTATGGCCTGCATTCACTCCTAGTCTACTTTCCAAAAAGTTTAGGTTGGTGCCACATATGTATGAGTAGTGGTTTAGGAACATAGCATGCATATGTATCTTGTTATCGTGTGATATATTGAAGTGTGCTACAATTGTAATTATGTGAAGTCTGTGTGACCTTCATGAGCGATTGATGTAATGTAAACAGTGTGAAAATGTAATTGTGTCTTGTGATGAAGTGTTGAGATTATGCATATGTGCTTATGTTATGAATGTATGTTATGCTTGTTTGATGAAACAAAACGATGCGTATGTCTAGTTAGTAGGCAAAAGATGTGAAATAAATGTATGCTTGTAATTAAAATTGTGTTTACTACCTTAAGGATAAGTGAGAGTCTAGGCCCTAGGATAGTATTATGAGGGTTCTAGTTGGATAATAATAGTTGTGAATAAGATAGAGAAAGAATGAATCCTCACACAATGTAATAGAAAGGTATAAGACAAGTAAGAGAGAACAAAATGAGGGTATTAAGGTGAGTGTTAAGGGAGTGTCAAAAGTATTTTAGAATGTCTGTGACCTTAGACTTGACCCCTAAAGAATAACCTTAAATATAAAATGGAAGAAGAGTAAAATCTAAACATGAAGGGTTTAAATACTAAAGAAGGTTTTGGGTAAGAAAGAGTTCTTAGGTTAAGAATGAGATAGTAAGATTGTATAACAATTGTGAGAATGAGAGAGGAGTTAACAGGAAACACTAATTATTGAAAGGTGTTGACCCGACCATAGGTATGGATTATTATGAGAGGCCTAGTGAGGCTAAAGCCATGAGAGATAAGTAATGAACGTTGTCCGAGTAGAAGAGTCTGACCTAGCCGTAGAACCCTTAGAGCACTCACTAAGACGTTATGTTTCACTCTTTTAAGTTTCCTTTTTTATTTTTTCAGGATACAAGTGAAGACATATACAGGTGGAGCTTGGAGTCACGTGCAAGAAGATGTAGTCTAGTTTATATTGTTTTCTTGTATTCCTCTTTATGTTTTATTCGACACCTTCAGGTGATAGATGAGTTGTATTAGGCACGTATTTTTCTCATTGTATTGTTCGTATATAATATTTAATTATATTTATGAATCGCTTTAACATGTTTCTATGTTTTTAAGTCTTTCTTTTTTGTTCTTAGAAAGCTAGGCTTAGTTACGGTAATACCCCTTAGGGTGTTATAGGTTGAGTATCTCACAGTGCAAGGGTAAAAAGATCCTAAGCATGTATGGATAACTAAGGACAAGTAGTTAGTAGACCACCTTTCTTTAAGGGTCAAAATTATGATTACTGGAAGTAGAGGATGATAACCTTCTTTGATGTATGTCACATTGATATGTGGGATGTTGTAGAAAAAGGTGACTATCTACCTGTTGGTGAAGACAGAGCAGAACTGCCATGAGTCTAAGGAATAGAGTCCACCTATATGATTTGAATGCAAAAAGCCTAAACACTTTAAATCATAATGTCCAAGCCTACAAAAGAAGAAAAAGAAGACCTTCTTCAAAAAGAAGAAAAAATGACTTATGGCAACATGGGAAGATATGGATCTATTCTCATCCAAGGAAGAAGGAGAGGAAGTAGATGATAGAGATCAAGGAAGACTTTAAGAGAAAAAGGAAGAGCTAAGGAGAGGGAAAGTTTAATTAGGCTAGGAGGCCCAATAATTAGGGCAAGAGCTAGGAAAATAAAGGACATCTTACTTGAAAAAGAGATCAACACGTACAAGCTCAAGCCCAAAAGTAGGAAAGAAGAGCTCAAGATGGTGCATTTGATTTAAGTGGAAAAATGCCCAACCTAATGCACCAACTATAGGCTTGCAACCTGTTTTTTTTATTAGCTTTATTTAAGTGTTTGGATACTTTTTTTATAATAAATGGGCTGGTTTAATACTAAATTAGAAGCCCAATTTCTAGTCCTAGTTTAGGTTTCTTTTAAGTTTAAAAATAAGTTGTAATTTGGGGCTTAAGCTTTCTTGAGCCTTTGTTTATGTTTTCTAGAATTAGGGTTAGACTCTTTAGAATAAACTCTATAAATAGAGATGTAATCCCTCTCATTTGACAAAGTTGAATAATATTGAGGTTTACTCATTTGTGAATGTGAATAGAGCATTGGCTCCTCTTTGGGGTTCTTTGATTGAATCTTTCTTGGTTCTTATCAAAGGTTTCTATACCTTTGTGGCGAATCTTCGCTGGACTTATCACTCTCTATAGAGTGTGGCGTCTTCAGCCATTTTCTTTCCTTTCCACATTTTTATCTTATTTTATCTATCTTCTTCCATTTTCTTGTCTTTTCTATTTTTGTCTTGTTAATTCTCTTGCTACTATTTTTTCTGCGCCATTTACATTAATTCTCTTATCTGCTTGTGCAAGTCTTATCTTCTACCTTTCTTCATTTTCTTTTATTCCTATAATTCTTGTTACAAGATAACCAACTCAAGGATGATCCATAAAAACAATATGAATCCAATCAAGATCATATCAGTAGCCAACATCTGTCTTATGGCAAATACAAGTCCAGAAAGTTTAGAAAATGAGCAAGAAGAAAAGGAGGTAAATTTCAATGACTTATCTACTCTACACGAGGCATATAATGTTGGAACCAAAGACGTAGAAGCGTTTAGACCCTCAAAGTTTTGAAGATAACAAACTTATTAATGTTCAAGTTTTTGCCAAAGAACTGAATTCTTTACAGCATACAAACTTCTCTTGAAGACCGTCCAGTATACGTGTTAGAGAAGATCGTCTAGTAGACGTGTCAAAGAAAGATCGTCCAATAAGACATGCTTAAAGAAGACCGTCCAGTGAACAATGAAGATGATCGTCTGAAGAACATATTCAAATATTTGATGCAAGCCTCCAACGACAAATTTTCAAACGGCTAAGTTATTTTTTGAACGTCCAATTTATTTATGCTAGTTTTTCTTGAAACTAACATATTACTACTTATGTGATCTAACGTTCAAATTGTTTGAAGCATTAAATAATATAAGAATCATTCTAGTGCAAGAGCACAACAAAATCAGGTAAAGCAAGTCAACTTATCAAGCTGCTGAGATAATTGAAGAATGCTTAGAAAAGAAAACTGCCAGCACAGTCCTGCACCTTCCGTTTTAGTGCAAGTCTAAAAGTTGCCGCGCCTGATCACTCTGAAAGGATAGTTTGCACGCCTTTCTTTGCATAACGAAGTCAAGTCTTCACAACGGATCTTTTCTCTGAAGACTATATATGTATTAAGGAAGAACGTCATAAGCAGAAGAGACATATACGTGCCCGGTGTAAAAACTTCCTAGTAAACAAATTACTTCTGAACAATTGATAGAAGCGTCCAGTGGATGATAGCAAAAATCTTGTAAAGATTTTTAGAGTGTGCTTGAGCTTTATCTTTCAAATCCTCACTACGTGAGTTGATATCGTTTGTATAAACACTTGTTGTGTTGTGAAAGCCTGGAGAGGCTTAGTGTGAAATAATACTTGGGTTAAGCAATCTAGGGTGATTGCGTTATAAAGCCTGAAGAGGCCGCGAACAATACTTGTAACCTAAGGTTGGTTAGTGAACACCTTCTGGGTGAAAGGACTAGACATAGCTCAGGTTGAGTGAACCAGTATAAAACTTTCTGTGTTCTTCTTCTCTCTATCCTTTCACTTGAAAACGTTTTCATACTGATCAACTTGTTTCAAAAAAGTTTTTAAACGCACAATCCAATCCCCGCTTCTTGTGCGCTTTTTCTATTTCATATAATGCACCGCTCTCTAATTCTTCAACTCTCTCTGTTGGTTACAAAGAATTGAAAAAGAAGTTTTCAAAAGTGTCAAAAGAACTTGATTTGCTTAAAAAGGCTCATGAAGACCTAAGGAGAGAAAATGAAAAATTAAAGGCAAAAAAACCAAAAGACTTCTCTAAAGTGAAACCACCTGATGAGGCATTAGAGCTTCAAAAGGAAGTAACACACTTAAGAGAAAGCTTATCCAAGTTCGTTAGTGGATCTAAAAAAAATGTCTATGGCTTTTGTTGCAGTCTTTGTGTTCATGGTACCTCTTGCTAAAGCATCAAGGATCATTCGAGGTTGGCCCCTCAGACCAACAAGAAAGTAGTGCACCTGCTCAAGATCATCAAAACCATGATTAGGACATTTTTTAAGGAGAAACTTATACTTTTCCCAAGCATCAAATAAGTCCTCGCCCTCTTTTTGTTGAAAACTGATTATATGGTTTCTCTTATGGAAATATAGAGAGCAAGGGAAGAAGCGATCAATGAACCAAGAGATCATCCCGTCCCAGGAAGCAAGGACTCTTTGTGGTTGAGTCTAAAGCCACTCCTTGGCATCATCCTTCAAGGTCAAAGGGAATAATCTGAGTTTGAGGGCTTCCTCTGGGACATCCTGAAACTTTACTGTCTCATAAATCTCTAAAAAGTTAGAGATGTGAGTATTGGGATCCTCCATCCTTCCTCTAGCAAATTGGTTATGTCGCAACAAACACAGGAGTGCTAGGTTAACTTGGACATTAAAATTGATAGGAGGATTGACAATAGCGAGTCTGTAACACCCTCACTTTTATTTAATTAATTGTTTTATTTATTTATTTATTCTATATTTAATTCTGAAAAATCGGGAAGGAATCTAAAAATTCTGATCCCCACAGTTAAACTTAGAATATTGAAAACTATCTAATTGTGATTTTCAATAATTTTTCCAAGTTGAAGCCCGGAGAAATTCGAAAATGACGATTTTGTCCTTATTTGTCAATATTAAGGGCTGACATGAAAAAAATATTCAATTGATATTAAAATGTCAAATTGAGTTTAAAATCATGTCATATGTATTAAAATATAATTTTGGGAATTTTTTGGGAATTTTCTGAAATTCCTGTACAACATGACCAAAATACCCCTAGTTGTCAAATAACCAACTCAGTATTGGTTTGACATCCAAAAATGATGAAAATGATATTTTTAATACATTTCTAGGTAAAATATGTAATTTTAGAATTTTCATAAAAATTTGAGCATTTATTGAATTAAAATGAATTTAATATGAATTTTCTAAGCTTAAAATATATAATATATATATTTATAATTCGAAAAAAATTAAAATTTATTTTTAGAAATTATTTTTGATGAAAAATATTACATTTGTTCAGATTTATATCTAAATTAATTATTTTGGTATTAAAAGTTATTTTTTTCAAGTTTAGGCGATTTTATCGGTACCGGCTAATTAATTAACAGTCAAAATTTATACTGCAAATATTTGGGACAGCTGCTATCCCACGTACCAGCTCTAGCAAGGGGTGATTCATCCCCTATATGAATATGTGTCCCTAATAAAAAAAATAAAAATTGCATTTTTGACATCATGGATGATATCATCAATGGACACCTAGGTTCATTTTTTTCCTATAAATAGACACCACTTAGAACTGAATTCTTCATCCCATTTCTCCTTTCACCACCGTAAGCTTCCATAGAAAAATTCTCTCTCTTTAGAAAATTTTCTTTTACTTTGTTTTTATGCTAAAATTCTCTAGTTTTCCGATAACTAGTAAAAATCCTCTTCCTAGGAGCTCTGTACCAACAACTTCACCAACTCTTTGAGGTAATGGGGGGAGTGGGGTTGGTTCTAATTTTCAATTACTTTGCATGTTGGTAGGAAGGGTTTTCCCCTAAACCCGTTTAGGCTTTAGTTTTACTATTAATATTATTGTTATATTATTTGATGTTAAACTTTAAATTTTGATAAGTTATTATTTTGCTCAAATTTAAATTATTAAATTATACTAAGCTGTTACTTTGCTCAATTTTAGAAAATTAAAATGCACTTGCTAAGCTGTTACTTTGCTCATTTTTAGAAAATTAAAATGCATTTACTAAGATGTTACTCTGCTCAATTTTAGATAATTAAAATACTCTTATTAAGTAGTTATGATGCTCAAATTTAGACAACCATAGTATAATTATTAAGTTGTTATACTGCTCGAATTTAAACAATTACAGTAGAATTACTAAGCTGCTATACTGCCCAAATTTAGAAAAAATATTTTTAGCTATTATGATAAATAATTAAATTATTAAATTATCAAATTTTAGTAATACTCAATTAGCTTAGCAAAAATAGTAGAAGAAATAAACCATAAATCTCATAATATGAAACTAAAGATAGAAATTATTTTATGAGCTATTTATGAATTTATTTTTAGAAAACTACTATAGAAATTTCAGTTTAAGTTCTTATCGTTCAGGTAAGGTCTAGACACACTAATAGACCATCTGTAAAAATTTCATAAATTTTAAAGCTTATTTAGTACTTCTAATTGTGCTCTATAAGTGCCTGTGGACACATTTTCTTAGAAATACTAAATTTCAAAAATCTTCGAAAAAATTCTAAAAATTCATGATAAAATTCTAATTATTTTTCTAAGTTTAAAAATTATTTTTATGGAATTTTTTGACCATTCTATGATTTATTTCTTAATTATCAGTCTTTATTTTAATTTGTATATCTTTATTTTTATTGAATTATTGCTTATGTGCTTTAATTTGAATTATGACTTATGTTAATGATATGTATGGATCAAATCTCTGTAATATAAGGCAGAGATATTAGTAGAAATTATACTGGTGCTCAAATACTTGAGACCAGAATGAACCTTTAGAAATTAATATATTAGTGAGTAATGTAAAGCAAGGGACATGCAGTGGCATGACACCCTGTTAGGGAAGCTACAGTTTGGTACGCTGAGGAATGAAAGGCAGGGACCCATTTGGGAGGTCTCGGGGGTAGGCATCGAGTGGTGAAAGTCCTAATAGCCAGGGTAGCGCCCGTGAGCTGGGATATTCACCTGACCAAGCTCGATAACCCCGACAACTGCTCAGCATTCCGGGATTGGTTCGAGAGTATATCTCTATAAATGGACGTCCTGACTGATATTTGTTCCTCATTGATGATGAGGACTGTACCATGTGATGATGTTGATGAGATATATGTACTCCCAGTCACTTCCCAGGTTCTGTTAAGAACTATTACTCACTGATGGGAAGTATGGATCCATACCAAGTCAAGGGTAGTGTAGTATAACTTAGAATAAACCCTAGGTTCCCTTCCTTAATTGTATTTAAATTCCTACCATACATGTGAAAGTGATTTAGAACAAATCACCTCACTCCATTATTTTTGTTATGCATGTTGAATCGTGATTATTGAAGATGATAACAATGCCTGATGATGCTGAGGAAGAGCCAGAGGATACTTCTCCAGATTTGAAGACCTAGTTTATAATATTTTCTTAAGGGATAGGGTAGATAAATACTGCTCTGTATAGGATCTTTTTTTTTTATGTATATATTGGGTTAGGTAGTATATGTCTTTTGATGTATTTTTGTTTTCTCTTCGACTATTATGTACTACTCAAACCATGATGTACAGTTGGATATATATATACATAAGCAGTTTTTATCATTTCACTTTTATTTCTAAATTCTGTTTTTCTATTGCTAATATCAAAGAAAAAAAGAATTACTCACATTTTCATCAACTTAAAGTAATAATTAAAATTAAAGTAGTGTTACAGAGTCCATGAAGACCCCTGTTGTAACACTCCTCTAATTCTAAATATAATTCATATTAATTTAATTATTACGTTAAGTTGATGAAAATGTGAGTAAATTTTTTTTTTACACTAGCAAAACATAATTTAGAAATAGAAGTGAAATGATAAAAGCTACTTATGTATATATATATCCAACTGTACATCATGGTTTGAGTAATACATAATAATCAAAGAGAAAACAAAAGTACATCAAGAGACATATACTACCTTACCCAATATATACATCAAAAAGATCCTATACAGAGTAGTATTTATCTACCCTATCCCGTAAAAAAATATTATAAACTAGGTCTACAATCTGGAGGAGTATCCTCTGGCTCTTCCTCAGCATCATCAGGCATTGCTGTCATCTTCGATAATCACGATTAAACATGCATAACAAAAATAATGGAGTGAGGTGATTTGTTCTAAATCACTTTTACATGTATGGTAGGAATTTAAATACAATTAATGAAGGGAGCCTAGGATTTATTCAAAGTTATACTACACTACCCTTGACTTGGTATAGATCCATACTTCCCATCAATGAGTAATAGTTTTTAACAAAACCTGGGAAGTGACTGGGAGTACATATACCTCATCAACATCATCACATGGTACAACCCTCATCATTAATGAGGAACACATATCAGTCAAGACGTCCATTTATAGAGGTATACTCTCAAACCAATCCCAAAATGCTGAGTAGTTGTCGAGGTTATCGAGCTTGGTCAGGTGAATATCCCAGCTCACGGGCGCTACCCTGGCTATTAGGACTTTCACCACTTGATGCCTACCCCCGAGACCTCCCCAAATGGGTCCCTGCCTTTCGTTCCTCAGTGTACCAAACTGTAGCTTCCCTAACAGGGTGTCATGCCACTGCATGTCCCTTGCTTTACATTACTCACTAATCTATTAATTTCTAAAGGTTCACTCTGGTCTCAAAAATTTGAGCACCAATATAATTTCTACTACTTTCTCTACCTTATATTACAGAGATTTGATCTATACATATCATTTACATAATTCATAATTCAAATTAAAGCACATAATCAATAATTCAATAAAAATAAAGATATACAAATTAAAATAAAGACTAATAATTAAGAAATAAATCATAGAATGGTCAAAAATTTCATAAAAATAATTTTTAAGCTTAGAAAAATAATTAGAATTTTATCATGAATTTTTTGAAATTTAGTACTTTTAAGAAAAATATGTCCATAGGCATTTATAGAGCACAATTAGAAGTACTAAATAAGCTTTAAAATTTATGAAATTTTTACAAATGGTTTATTAGTGTGTCTAGACCTTACTTGAACGATAAAAACTTAAACTGAAATTTCTACAGTAGTTTTCTAAAAATAAATTCATAAATAGCTCATAAAATAACTTCTATATTTAGTTTCATATTATGAGATTTATGGTTTATTTCTTCTACTATTTTTGCTAAACTAATTGAGTATTACTAAAATTTGATAATAAAATAATTTAATTATCTATTATAACAGCTAAAAATATTTTTTCTAAATTTGAGCAGTATAACAACTTAGTAATTCTACTATAGTTGTTTGAATTTGAGCAGTATAACAACTTAATAATTATACTATAGTTGTCTAAATTTGAACAGTATAACTACTTAATAAATGTATTTTAATGATCTAAAATTGAGCAGCATAACAACTTAGTAAAAGCTTGAATTTAATACTAAACATTATAATATTTATAAAACTTAATAAACTTAAACATCGAAAGATTTAGGAGAAAACCTTTCCTACCAATATGCAAAGTAATTGAAAATTAGAACCAACCCCACTCCCCCCATTACCTCAAAAAGTTGGTGAAGTTGTTGGTGCAGAGCTCCTAAGAAGAGGATTTTTACTAGTTATTGGAAAACTAGTAGAATTTTAGCATAAAACAAAGTAAAAGAAATTTTTTTTCTAAAGGGAGAAAATTTCTCTATGGAGACTTACGGTGGTGAAAGGAGGAGAGGAATGAGAAATTAGTTCAATTTGATGGCTATTTATAGGGAAAATTTTGAGCTTAGGTGTCCTTAAATGATATAAGCTATTATGTTAAATTTCCATTTTTAATTGAAAATTAGGGACACATATCTCATTAGGTGGTGAATCACCTCCCCTCTAGAGTTTCAACGTGGGATAGTAGCTGTCCCAAAGAATCTCAGTATAAATTTTGACTGTTAATTAATTAGTCGGTACCGATAAAATCGCCTAAACTTGAAAAAAAAGAACTTTTAATATCAAAATAATTAATTTAAATATAAATCTGAACAAATGTAATATTTTTCCTCAAAATAATTTTTAATTTTTTTATTATTTTTTTCAAATTATAAATATATATATTAAGCTTAGAAAATTCATATTAAATTCAATAAATGCTCAAATTTTTATGAAAATTATAAAATTACATATTTTACCTAGAAATGTACTAAAAATATTATTCTCACCATTTTTGTATGTCAAATCAATACTAAGTTGGTTATTTTACAACTAGGGGTATTTTGGTCATTTTGTACAGGAATTTCAGAAAATTCCCAGAAAATTTCCAAAATTATATTTTAATACATATGACACGATTTTAAACTCAAATTGACATTTTAATATCAATTGAATCTTTTTCTCATGTCAGCCCTTAATATTGACAAATAAGGACAAAATCATCATTTTCTAATTTCTCTGGACTTTGGTTTGAAAAAATTATTAAAAATCAAGATTAGATAGTTTTTGATATTCTGAGTTTAATAGTGGGGATCATAATTTTTAGATTCCTTCCCAATTTTTCAGAATTAAATGTAGAATAAATAAATAAATAAAACAATTAATTAAGTAAAAGTGAGGGTATTACACCTGTTGTTGCAAATATCATCGAGAGTGCGCCTAGGCTATGGCTGCTCCTCTGGTTGCTCTTCTTCCATTGCTTTGTTAGCTTCTACCTTAAGAATCTCCTTAAAGGTGTGAGAGACAATAGCTTCGCACTCTTAAGCTTAAAGCCTTTGTTGTTTTTTTTTTCTTTAGTTACTTTTGTGAGACCCTTTGTAGTTTTCTTAATCTCTGGGTTAAAGATTAGCCCTTTTGGACCCTGACTACGTCTGTGCATATACTAAACAATAGAAACCATGAGAAGCAAATGTGCAAAAAATAAATAAATAAGAAAAATAAAAATAAAAAAAAAGAAAAAGAGAAAAAATAAATCAAATAAAGTGAACAAAAATTAAAATAACTAACTAAATAAATAAGAATAACAAGCAATTACACAATTGGATTGGTATTAGATATATAATCCTCAGCAACGGCGCCAAAAACTTGTTAAAATCACGACAAGTGTACTAGCTGTACAAGTAATAAAATGAAAGTAAAGTATTGTGTCCACAGGGATTGTGGTTTTAATCACAATTCAACCAAAATTTGCTTGTGTTTATGAATTAAAGGAAGATTTGGGATTTTTGTGATTTAGAAATTAAAGAGCAAAATTAAAATGAAAATGCGATTAAGTGATGTTTAACAAATTAATAAATAAAATGGTTAGGTTTCGAAATCCCTGGTGATATTCCTCCAATGTAATTTCTTTCCCTTTTAAACTCGTTCCTATCAGCCAATTTACCTTCAATTTCTCTGAATTAGTTCAACCCTAATTCCTTAGGCGATAAACCCTTTGTTCCTAATTTCACACCCTAATCCCTTAGGTGAGCAAACTTAGTGACAAGCATTAAGAGCAATAAATTAACACGAAGACATACAACCTTTCTTCCTATCCCTAGGTTCAAGAATTATATGGTTGCTAAAATGGAACGGTTCAAAGCCCAATTTTCCAATTGCAAGGTTTGAATTAAAAATTAATTTCTAATGGATTTCACGCATAGAAAAAGCATTAAGTATAAAATTAACAACTGAATTGCATTAATAATCAAAAGGTTCGGAAGGAAAAACAAATTACAAAGGATTCCGATCACGGTTCATCCTAACCTAACCCCAAAGGGGTTTAGAAACTCATAGAGAAACTAAACACAAGAAAATAAAAAGAAGATAGAAAAGAAGCCATGAATCTTGAGAATCAAACCACAATTCTTCAAGATCCAAAGTCGAAGATGAATCTTCAAGCTTTTCTTCGCTCTCGGTCCTTAGATGAGTCAAAGAATACCCCCAAATGTATATTTTCTCTTTTTTATAGTGAGTTTGGGCTAAATGGGCTGTAGAATAAACTAGGCTCACAAAATAGAAAGCCTTGGACCCACTTGGCGGGGTTGGAAACCTGTTGGGTAGCTTTTTTCAAAAATTGGACTCTGTTCTGGTGCCAGGTGACTTCATTGTCCGTCGGCCGTGCTGACCTGTCGGGCGGTGTGCCACTAAAGTAAGGCCTGCCAGGTGGCTAACCAAGCCTGCCAGGTGGGTATGACTTCGTGTACTCCGTTTTGCGTTTTTAATCTCCTTTTTGGCCCATACTTGTGTTTGTGGATCTCTTTTGCGATCTTCACTTTGGTCTTTATTTCTTTTAAGTCCTTTTTGACTAGCACAATACTCCTTTATGCCTGTGCATTGTATTTTCTTTCTCTGCACTTCTAACTTCCCTTCACAAAATTCAACAAAATTAAGGCAATTCATGTAATTTTAAATAGAAAGCTTAAAAACGTACATCACATGAAATCCTTCATGAGTGGTCTATTTTCTCACAAATTTCCTATGAGCTAATGCAAAAATCATGTAAATTTGCTTCATAAATCTACATAAATGTAGATTTATCAAAGACCTAAGGACAGAAAATGAAAAATTAGAGGTAGAAAAACCAAAAGACTTCTCTAAAGTGAAACCACCTAATGAGGCATTAGAGCTTCAAAAGGAAGTAACACACTTAAGAGAAAACTTATCCAAGTTCATTAGTGGATCTAAAAACTTAAATAAAATTCTTTCTTATAGACGAAGTCCACATGGCAAGTCTAGGCTTGGTTTTAAAGAAAAAGAAGGAGCCTTTGGTACAGCCAAAGCTACTACTTTTGTAAATATTGTGGTAAAAGTGGACATGAATCATCCAAATGTATTCATTGTCCAGTTGAGAAGGTGTCCATTGCCTTTAAAACTAACAAGAAAGGACCCAAGTCCATTTGGGTACCTAAGTCCATAATTATTCCTATTGCAAATTTGCTTGATAGTAGGAAAAAGACCCCAGTCATGGTACTTGAATAGTAGTTGATCATGACACATGATGGGAGAAAAGTCTATGTTTCAAAGCCTTCAACCAAAGAATGGTGGATGAGTCACTTTTGCAAGAAATTAGAAGGGCAAGATAGCAGGGATAGGTAAGGTTGGTAAGCTTCCTTTCTTTTCTATTGATGATGTTCTCTATGTTGAAGGACTTAAACACAATCTGCTAAGCATAAATCAATTATGTGACAGTGGACATGATGTCTCCTTTAACAAGGAAGAGTGTATAGTTAAGAACAAGGACGGGGTCTTTGTTGTTTTCTGCAAAAAGGCAAGGCAATCTTTATAAAATTAACTTAAGTGATCTAACAAATCAAAATATATCATGCTTGGTCTCCATCAAAGAGAATCAATGGATTTGGCATAAGAAATTTGGACAAGCAAGCTAGAGATAAATCTCAAAGCTAAACAAGCATAACCTCGTAAGAGGACTTCCAAATCTTGTCTTCAAATCCAATGTTCTTTGTGATGCATGTCAGAAAGGGAAACAAGTTAAAAACTCCTTTGATTTGAAAAATATTGTTTTCACTTCTAGACCTCTTGAGTTGTTACATATTGATTTGTTTAGACCCATTAGAACAACCTTACTCATTAGACAATGCTATAGACTAGTTGTTGTGGACGACTATACTTGATGGACATAGGTTATGTTCTTAAGTCACAAGGATAAGTCTTTTAAGGTCTTTTCTATTTTCTATAAGGAAGTTCAAAATGAAAAAGGTGTCTGCATAACTTCAATAAGAAGTGATCGTGGAGGAAAATTTGAAAACAAAAGTTTTCAAAGGTTCTGTGAGGAGAACGAAATTCTTCACAACTTTCCTACCTCATAGACCTCAGTAAAATGGTGTGGTGGAGAGAAAGAATAGGTCATTATAAGAGATGGCTAGAACCATGTTGAATGATAACTCAACTCCTAACCACTTTTGGTTTGAAGTTGTAAACACAGCTTGTTATTTGCAAAACAAAATATATATTAGACCTATCTTGAAAAAAACTACTTATGAATTGTGGAAAAGACAAAAACCCAACATATCATATTTTCACCCTTTTGGATTTCAAAGTTTCATTATGAACACTAAGGACAATCTTGATAAGTTTGATTCTAAGTGTGATAATGGAATATTGTCAGGCTACTTAAAAACGTTCAAGGCATATAGAGTCTATAATTCTAGAACCTTAATTGTTGAAGAAGCCGTTCATATAAGATTCAATGACAATAAGCTTGATAGAGAACTATTAGAGCTTGACAAATCTGTTGCAGATATAAAGCTCGATGATCGCAAAGAACCAGTGTCCAATGCACCTTTGGATGACTCATCAATGAATGAACCAAGGGAGCCAACTGGACAAAATTGGCAAATGAAGAGCTACCATCTAGAAAATCAAATCTTGGGAGAAATGCATGATCGTGTCAAAACGAGGTCAACCTTTAAGGAGTAAGCTCATACAACTTTGATTTCGCAAATGGAACTAAAGACAGTAGATAAAGCTCTACTAGACAAAGGATGGAATAAGGCCATGCAAGAAGAGCTGAATTCAAGAAAAGTGATGTGTGGAAGTTAGTCCCCTTACCCAAAGACAAGTCAGTCATAGGAACAAAATAGGTATTTAGAAACAAGTTGGATGAGGCAGGTAAAGTTGTGAGAAACAAAGCTAGACTTGTAGCTTAAGGTGACTCACAACAGGAAGGTATAAATTTTATTGAAACTTTTGTACTTGTTGCTGATTAGAAGCCATTCTCATTTTACTTTTATTTGCTGTTCATAGCAATATGAAGCTTTATCAAATGGACGTGAAAAGTGTCTTCTTCAATAGTATAATAAGTGAAGAAGTTTATGGGAAACAACCTCTTGGCTTTGAGAGTGATACTTTTCCTAAACATGTTTTTAAACTTAAAAATGCTTTATATAGGCTCAAACAAGCTCTTGGGGCTTAGTATGAGAAGCCAAGTTCTTTCCTATTGGAAAATGGTTTCACTAAAGGAAAAGTAGACACCACTTTGTTTTGCAAAAACTTAGACTCACAGTTCATTATAGTGCAAATATATATGGACAATATCATATTTGGTGCTACTAATGAAGCTTTATACAAAGATTTTTCTAAGCTTATGATGATAGAATTTGAGATGAGCATAATGGGAGAATTAAAGTTCTTCTTGGGATCACAAATAAAGTAAACAAGCAATGGTATGTGCATACATCAAACTAAGTACACTAAGCAATTACTCAAAAAGTTCAAGTTGGACAATGCCAAAGAAATGAGCACTCATGTGCATCCAACTTTAATACTTGGATTAGACGACACATCTAAAAAGGTAGATCAAACCATATACAGAGGTATGATTAGATCTCTCCTATATCTTAGTGCGTCCAAACCAGATATTATGTTCAGTGTATGTCTATATGCCCATTTTTAATTTGATCCAAGAGGAGTTCATCTTACTGATGTTAAAATGATATTCAGATATTTGAAAGGAACTACTAGTCTTGGTCTATGCTGTAAGCCTAATAAGGAATACAGGTTAGTTGGATATTGTGATGCTGATTATGCTGGAGACAAAATAGAACAAAAAAGCACCAATGGAGGATGTCACTTCATTGGTGGCAATCTTGTTTCCTAGACCAACAAAAGCTAAGGAACAATAACCTTATTTTCAGCAAAAGTAGAATACATATCAGCTGCAAGTTGTTGTTCACAACTTCTATGGATTAAGCATTAACTAGAGGACTACAATATTTACAAGAGTAGAATTCCTATTCTTTGTGATAATACTGCAGCCATCAATCTTTCTAAAAATCCCATACTACATTCTGGAGCTAAGCAAATAGAAATTAAACACTATTTTATTAGAGATTATGTTCAGAAAGGGATTGTTGATATTTAATTTATTAACACTGAAAATCAGTTAGCAGACATAATTGCAAAACTTCTTCCTAAATATATGCTCGTTCATATAAGAGAAAATCTTGGAATAGAATTTATGAAGGAGTGAGAAATTTTCGTATGATTGCGTCCAAAGGACACAGTGTCCAATGAAAAGTAGCATCCATTATCTTGGCAGTGTCCAAGTTGTGTGTGTCCATTATCATGTTTCATGTACATTCAGCCATCATAACTAGAGCATCGCATTTATTAAAAAGCATATAATCATGCATTTACCGATAATAATTTAAAATAAATGTTGTATTCCTTATCTAAGTCACTTCTACGCCACAATAGTCATCAAGAACCACTCACACATCAAATACCAAAAACCCACATTTATTGCGCATTCTCTCTCTCTTTGAAAATTCAAAATATCGCCAAGACATAAAAGAAACCTTTCGATTACTTCCTTGATACTCCAAACACTTAACCAAACTTCTTAGAAACCTAAACCCTAGTTTTCTTTGATCTCTCTCTTCCATCTACTCCCAAATCCTCAAACCTTAAACCTTCAAACTTCAACCAATTTTAGCAATCAGTATGAAGAAAGCAGACACATCCATGAAGGCAATTGCAAGAGTCAAAGGTTCTAAGCAAGATGATGCCATCGTCTTCATAGAGAACAGATTTGACATTGATGCCCTTGACGACGTAGGTGTAACGGTGAAGGATAATCTCATTGGATGAGGAATTCTAAACTACTTTCATTTGAACGAAATCATTTATCTAGAATTCATCAGAAGGTTCTAGAGTTCTGCTGAGTTCCTAAAAAGCAGTATGGTTGGTAGTGTTTTCGATGTGAAGGTCTTTGTTGATCTCAGGAGCATCGCACAAGCAATAAGGTGTGAACGTGCTAGTCCTTGTGTGAAAGACGACTGGGAGAACAATTTTGGTGGCCATGATATAGTAGATGTAACACCAGTGTTTTCTTAATGTGTGGTTTAGTGATTTAATAATAAAAAATGAAAATTAAATTTAGTTTTTGTAATTAAAAGGTGATAAATAAATAGTAGATATGTGTTTGTTGTTTTATGTTGTGTTGTCTTAGTAGCCCAAGTTGTATTTGTGGAAAGTAAGAAAATGTTGCTTGAGCCAAATGTCTCTATTATTTAGTGTCGAGTAGTGATATTGGGTCAGTTATGGGCAGATTGGTGGGGACTGAAAGTTAGGCCTTAGTGAGCCTAAAACCCCTCTTAGGCCTATAAACCCTTTTAAAACACAAAACACCTTTTCCATCCCTCATTTGTCATAAACACTTCTACAAGCATTCTCAAAATTCTCTCAATTCACTCCATTCAATTTCTCAAGAGTAAAGCAAGACCTTAAGACAACATTCCTTCCCCCTTTTCATGTGGGATCATTGTCTTCAAATTGGTGAGTTGCTCATCCCCACCCTTATGTGTTCTATAGAAAATCTATGTTAGGGCATAAGGAATTTTGTTGTTTTTTAAGTATTCATTGATGAAATTCATGGGTTTATGGTGTGGGTATTATTGTAGAGTTTTCCTAAATTTTGGCTCATGGGTTTCCATATTCTTATTCTTTTCTTTCCCAAATTCGAAAGCTTGGAGGCTCTGAGAGGTAAGGGAAGCTTACAAATTACTGTTTCTAGTTTAAGAGTTGTTATTGTACTGATATTGTGCCTTGGATTGCTTAAAATTAGGATGTATCTTGAGTTATGGTGAAAACTTTGATGAAAATGGGTTTGGTTGAAAGTTTTGTGATTTGATGATGAAATGTTGAAATTGTTGAACAAATTGATGCATATGAGCTTTGTTGAGGTTGGTTAATGATGTTAAAGCTCTCAATGAGTTAAAAATTTGGATCTAAGTTGTTGAAAAGATAGAGTTCTCTATTGAAAAATTGCATTTTCTACATTTTGTTATGAATAGTTGATTATATGAACCTTATAATCGATTATTATGAGCTCTAAAGGTTGTTTTCGTGATACTGGCTCTGAAATAATAGATTATGGAGGCTTATAATCAATTATTCGAGCTCTAGGGATTGTTTTCTTGATACTGGTTTTGAAATAATCCATTATAGAGGTTCATAGTCGATTATTTATATTAGTAAATGACTTTTGGTTATTTTTTGACTGGTTTAATCTATTATTGCAGGAATTAATCTATTATTATAATATTTAATCTATTATTTCACAATTTAATAAGCTATTTTAGACTTTAAATCTATCACTTCATATTTTAATCTATAAAAAGAAAAAAAATCATTTTTCATTTTCCAAAAGTTCTATTTAGGAATGATGGAATGATGTTCAATTTAAATATGATTTCCTTAAGCTAAGAAAGAGAATTATTTTGAAAGGTTTTGTGAATATCAAGACTAACGAGTCTTCTAAATGATTAAAGATCTACGAATTATTGACCCTTTAGGATTTCAAATGTATATTTCAAGATAAGTTGGATGTTTCAAATAGTTTCAAAGAGGGATTTCGGTTTTAAATTGTTGTTGATTGTTGGACATGTTGTTGGAGTGGAGGTTGCTTAAATAGGACCTCCACTTGTCGTCGATAGGATTCGTTGGCAAAATCCTAAAGGGGTGTAGGTTGCTTAGATAGGGCCTTATTGGTTGGTCGGCCATGTATAGTATTGAATTAAGCCTACATGGTGTTGTTGAGTTGTTGTGGCCATGTGTGATGCTGAATTAAGCCCACATGGAGTCACTGATGAAGATTTTGTTGATAATCGATCATGAATTATATTGATGATGGTATGATGATTATTGGTGTTGTACATGCATTGCATGCATATGTTGGTTGCTGAGGTAACTAGCAATGGACCTTGTGCTATGGTCTGGGCAGGCATGTAAGTTGGTTGGCTAACTAAAGTGGATGACTTAGACAAGGCCTTTAATCTAGTGTTGGATGAGACGTGGGGCAGCTGTCGATGGGCCTTTAGGGATAAGTGGATGGGCGATTCCACATAGGGACTAGGTAATGCAAACATTGAGTTGTGGTGAGCCACCACCTACATACACTTATCCTAACAAACCATATAATCTTATCTGTAGATTAAAGTTTGGCAATTCCTAAATGGCAAATGGCATGTGCCATGTTGTTATTGATGCCATGTCAGGGGATGAAACCTAGCTAATTGCTGGATTGTTGTGAATCTTCTGAAGTAATGTCTACATGCATAGGATGGTTGTCGGTGTAGTTGAGTTGCATTGTAGTCATGCATAATTAATTTGATTGTTGAACCTGAAGTATGTGAATGTTGATATTTATTTGTGGAGAACGATGTGTGCTTGTTCCTTGTTGATGGATGAGTATGAAATTATCTGTTGGTTATTTCCTTGATTATATGTTTTTTTTTTTTATGTAAGCTTATTCTTGCCTTATTGTTGTTGTTCTTGTTCTTGTTTGGCTGTGATGATCATGTCTTTGGGCGTGGGAGCAAATGGTGATGCTTCAGTGGATCCAGCTGCTCAGAGTTGATGATAGAGCTACCAGCTTCGTGGTGATAAGATGTGACAAGTCACATTCTCACTTTTAATGTTCTTTTTTATAGTTGTTTTATTTCTTTAGACTTGATGTATAGTGTGGCTAGCTATAGGGAGCGTGTTTTGTATCCCTTCCCCCTTATTGATGTATATCTTGGTCGCAGCATTAGCACACATGTTTTGTTGACCTTTAGTTTGTATATGTTGCACAGTTGATCTTGGTTGAGACGGATGGTCTCATGCATGACGTTTATATACGTGTACATATTGATAATGATTTTTAGTTGTATGTTAACCGAGATAATTTTCCTAAAAAAAAAAACAAATAAGTAGAATGGTAGCGTTGTCTAGTAGCGACAGTGGGTCGTTATAGTAAACATTGCACTTACGGAACTAGAAGCTGAAGGAAGTATGGAGTGTACAACAAACTAATAAAGGAAGGCAAGGTCTTCCAACAGTTTCTAAACAAGGGCATTTTACATAAAGTACCAAGGATAGTGTAACTTTTCTACATTGTTTTGCTCTCTTCCATATGATAACAGGGCAACAATTCAACCTTCTGCATCCCATTTTGTGCAACATTTTTAGAACCCTTAAAGGGAATGATGTGATTAACCACATCACATATTTTGCCTTGTTGAATCGTATCTTCTGGTTGCAACATGTGTATCATGAATTCTTTGCCTTGTCTAGTGCTTAGTAGATTAAGATTCGTAAGTTGGGTGGCGGCCTCAGATACACCTAATTGCCTTTGGAAGGAACAACATAAGTTAAATGAAGGCTAGGTTTGTGTTGAAACCCATTAAAAAGGCATCCAAGTCTCATGGAAACATGAAGGAGGAACCTATAGAACAATATGCTGAGGAGGAACATATGGAACAATAGGAGGAGCAATTGGATGATGAAGCTTTGTTCGTCCAACATGTATCCATATCCAAACCAGCATTGTTCAAAGCTTTTGCTACTTCCAGGCATCAACTTTCTAGAAGCAAATCATCCAGACAACCTGTTACATCTAGGATCACAAGATCCTAGGCACATCAAGTTCCTGCATCAAGAGTGGAGCCTCCCATTGCTATTCTTACTAATGCACAACCTACAAAAAAGAGACTCAAGCTACAAGCAAAGTCTGATGATGAGGATGAAGAAGTTATTGTTACCAGGCTAAAGAAGCAGAAAATAGAAGCTGTTGAACCCTCTACCACACAACATGATGAGCCTCCCATTGAAACTGCAACTTTAAGAAAAAGGACACCTAGAGTCAAGACTACATCTAATAGAAGTAAAAGAAGTAAGTTGTTTACACCAAACTCTAATGATGATGTTGTCATTGTTTCTGTAAATGATTTTGTTAAGTCTATGATTGTTAAGCCATCCTTTGACCAAACATTTTCCCCTATCCAAAAACAAGCCCAAACACAAAGCCAAAATAGCATTCATTCATCCTAAACCAAAAAACCATTCCCCGAAGAACCCTAGTATTAGATTCTGATAACAAATAGTTTTAGACATCCATGGACAACCCATAACTCATGAACCTTTACCATCTAATTATCCATCATGGTATACGCCAACATTTTTTGTACCTAAACCTTGCATGCTTTTGCCTGGTGAAGCTAGATATGTGTGTGACTTTCGCACACCTGGACTGGTTAAATTGCATCTGTTTGTCAAGCCTCCCAAGCAAGAAAAGATTCTATATGAAGAATGGTGCACTCCTATGCCCATTCCAATTTCTATTGCTAGACCAAAAATAGGAATCAACTTGAACGAATCTTCTGTCTATGTTTGACGAGCAAAAAAGTGACAAACTACAAAGAAGAAATGGTGAGTTTTGTTTGAGAAAAGGAATAAACAAAATCTAGTGAATGACAATGCCATTATTCTGCGTCTAGAACCTCATCCTTTACCTGAGTATGGTTTTGACTACTTTCTTGTTCCCCTCACTCCATTTTTGGATCACTACACACATCAACCATCCAAGGCTTTCCTAGCATTACCTAAAGATGCCATTGTCAATCTTCTCTTAAAGCATTTTATCAGAAGGAGATATAAGGTAATTATAGGTTCATGGCACTTTGACGCACATCATCCTAGAGTGATTCAACATAGAGTACCTCCATTGGATGACCTTTAGACTGCAAAGAAGAAGACGCATAAGGGAATGCCTGAGCAAACTGTGCATATTAGGCTTGTTGCATTGGGGTTTAGGTCTCTGGACCTAACTGAAGTTGGATTCTTTCCATCAGCTTTTGAACAGATATACTGCACAGGCATAAAGGGTTATGTTGAGCTAAAATGTCAATTATATATCCCTCGCACTCAACATGTTACACCACATACTACTATTTGTATCCAGTTAGATAGAATATGCCCAAGGATGCCTACTTTTTATATCTAGCTAGACAAAAGGTGAAACTGTTGACTAAACCCCCCTCTCTGCCTTAACCATCCAAAGTCAAGTTTTAGCAGCACGATTAACTAACTTTGGACTGGTATATGTCTCGAAGATTGATACAAGATATGAATGCTGATGATGTCAAATGCTTTTAGCATCAACATATGTGGACTTGTGAGTAAAAAGCATCCAATAGTGGACTACTAAGCAAGACAAGGTTGAAACTCCAACGTT
This sequence comes from Spatholobus suberectus, assembly GCA_004329165.1. Classification (NCBI taxonomy): domain Eukaryota; kingdom Viridiplantae; phylum Streptophyta; class Magnoliopsida; order Fabales; family Fabaceae; genus Spatholobus; species Spatholobus suberectus. The sequence continues at coordinate 47,049,465 of CM014732.1, forward strand.
AAGAAATAGTAAGTGCATGCAACGTCTAGCTCATGTATTTCACTTTTTTGACACATCTGCTGCTTTTGTTCGTCCAGCCAATACAGTCCACTTATTGGCATAGAAACATTTATCATATATGCAATAGTTGGTGCACTCACCAATACAAGTAAGCTGAAAGCTCCTTTCCCTTGGGAGTTCAGATTTTCCAACTACAAGCACCTTTGTCCATACCAAATTGATATTCCAGACCTTAAGTTTTTGGAAGCACCTCCACCCCTTACTAAAGGACAACCACATACTCCTACTTAACCATAATCACCAATTCCTCCACCTCCACCAACACTTGGTTCATAAGCCTCTGCCAATATTCCTACTACTATTGTAGTGCCTTCACTAGTTCCCAATGTTGACCCTCAGTTCAAACCTACATAACGATAGAGCTTTAACCAATCATGGCCCTGTTGCAATAAATTCTCCAAAACCAACAGGAACTGTTACATACTCTCAACCATCCCTTTTGCAACCTCCTCATGACCCGAGGGACTATGATGGTTAACCTTCACCTTTTTGCTGATGTCAAAAAGGGGAGTGTTAGAGAATTTTGATTTTGAGCCTTTATTTTCAATCTTGGAGCTTGTTAAACTTTGAGCTTTTATTTCAAACATTACACATACATATGATATACTGCTCTGTTTGCCTTAGCATGTCCTTGATATGTGTATATATATACATGCTCTGAAATATATGCTTTCTAAGGTTCTCGTATGTTTAATTCTCAGTTAGAGATATTAGACTCAAGGGGAGTATACTTAAGATCTTTCGCTGTGATATCATTCTAAACATGACCTAATTTTTGTATGACCTGATTTCTGTTTATATGATGAACTCAAAATTTAATAAGGTTTGTCATCATCATAAAAGGGGAGATTGTTGGAACCAAAGATGTATGAAGCATCAAACCCTCAAAGTTTTGATGATAACAAAGGTTATTAAATTTTAGCATATATATTTTAAATGGCCAAATATATTAGTCTCTTTATATAAAGGTAAGTTTTCCCTCAAGACGCATCCAAAATGTTTTATGAAAAACTGGCGTCCAACGCACCAATATATATAAAGCGTCCAAATTGCTTTAGAAAACATTGGGGTCCAAAGTGCTCCTTTGCAAAATCCGTCTAAGCCACGTTTTTCAATAAGCATCCAAAATTGAAATCATCCATATGCCTTAACTTAAAAGTTCTTAAATTTCGACTAAGTTTCAAATGTTCTATCTTGCTTACTCTATTGCACATTGAAACTAGTGTCTTGTTCTATGATATAATCTAATGTTTAAATATCTCAGTATTTAATGAAAAACAGGATATTTTCATGTATAAGCACAACAATGCAAAAAAACAAATCAACTTATCAAGCTATCAAACCGGAATAGGAATGTTCAGAAAAAGTAGCATTGAAACACAAAATTGCACCTCCCACTTTTGTGCTAAACAAAAAGTTGTTTCTTTTTCCTTCTTTTGTGAACTTGAAACATGCGCACCCATGCAGTATATGTACATCAGAACGAGTTTTTGAAGGATGTAGCCTTTAGTCTCAATGGTTATCTTCTCAGTGGCTATAAAAGCAAGACTTAGAGCAAAATGAAGTAGAGAACTCTTACAATCTTGAACAAACTCTTTTCTCTTGCTGAACTACCTTGTAATATTTTAAATTTTCATATTCTTGGCATTGCAAAGTGATTGTATTTGTGCTCTAACTTTCACATCCTCACTTTGTGAGTTGAATCCTTGTAACAACAACCTTGGTGTTGTGAAAGCTTGGAAAGGCTTGGTGACCAAAGAATACTTGTGTTTTCAATGATCTCGAGTTGATCACTATTGTAAGGCTTGAAGAGGCAGCTAGAATACTTGCTTGTAACCAAGTGGTTGGTTAGTGAAAATACTTCTGAAAAGAAGGTACTAGACATAGCTTAAGTTAAGTGAATCAGTATAAAACTCTCTGTGTACTTTTCCCTTCCTTATCCTTACATGCATTTTTTACTACACAATGTAAACATTTGCAAAAAGTTTTCTTTCAAAATTAACTTAAATAATGCAAATTATAATAATAAATAAATTAGAAGTAACTCCTTTAAGTATATAATGTTTTTATTGTAGCGTAAGGAAAAAATGAAACACAAAAAATGAAAGAAAAAAGACTACAAATAGGGGAACACAGTGCTTGATGTGTCTACAGCAAGATGAAGGCTTAACCCTGGAGGAGACTGATTCAACAAAAGGAAGCTATCATCTTGAGAGGAACTAATTTTTGCAAGGAAATCTGCGCAATAGCTACCCTCCCTAAGAGTATGCCTTAAGGTGATCATCTAGTGTTCTTGAATCAGCTTCTTAATAAATTGAATAATAGCAGCTTAAGTGTGAGTGAGGTTGATCATGCATAATCTAGTTCAGAGCTAAGAGGGAATCTGTATAGAAAATAACCTCACCAAAGCCCCTCTCTTAAGCCAAAACAAGGCCAAGGTAAAATAGCCATGAGTTTCGCATGAGTATTAGTGGCCGTACCAATATGTCCTGCAAAACCAATGATCCAAACACCAATAGCATTTGATGAGACCTCTAACTCCAGCTCTACTGGGATCTCCCAAACAGCTACCATCCACATTGAGAATCATGGAATTCTCTCTACTAAGGTGTCAGGATACTAGTCTTGTATATTATGATATATTATGATAACATGTCATTTTTTATTTAAAGTATAAGATAAAAATCACCTTTTCACATGGTATTAATTACATTAAATTAAAAGAGAAAATACTAATTAGTATGAAACATATTTCGTATATGTACACAGACCTTTTGTATCCCCGTTAAATCTTATTTTGTATTTTTAAAATTGGCTTAAATATGTTTTTAGCTCCTCAAATTTGGGTTAAGTTTGTTTTTAGTCCTCCAAATTTAAAATTGATCTTTATAGTTCTTTTAATTTGAAAAAAGTTTGTTTTAGTTTTTTTGCCTAATCACCTTATGCCCAAACATCGTCAGAATAAATATTTTGAAAGAAAAACACACACGTGGTAGGGTGTTTATGAAAGAACGAGGAACACATAAGAAGGGGGGATTGAATTGTGTGTTCAAAAAAAACTTTATAACCAATTTAAAAAAGGCAAGTTAATAAAAATGTTTAATATAGGCGTACAAATGGATAAAGGAAGGAAGGCATATAGAGGATTTTATACTGGTTCACTCAACTTGAGCTATGTCCAGTCCCTTTGTCTTGAAGGTTTTCTACTAACCAACCTTTGGTTACAAGCAAGTATTGTTCTTTGCCTTTTCAGGCTTTACAAAGCGACCTACCCAGATCACTTAACCACCCAAGTATTCTTTAATACCAAGCCTCTCCAGGCTTTCACAACATGAAACAGTTGTTAAAACAAATTAACTCACAATGTGAGGGTATGGAAGTTTAAGAGCAGTATAAGAACTTTTTTACAAAAAGTTGAAAGTTTTTCAGAGTTGTCTAGTAAACACAGGTTTCGTTATTGTTCTCTGTCTTTCTTCTCTTCTAAGCTGATATATATAGCCTTTAGAAGATAGCCGTTGAGATTTCTAGCTTCAATCTTTAAGAGAGAAATGTATGCGCATATATCAAGTTTGTGGGAGAGTCAGAAAAGTAACTTTTGTTTTGCACTAAAATGGAAGGTGCAGTACTGTGTTAGAGAGCTGCTTTTTTGAACATTCTTTATTCGGTTTGATAGCTTGATAGGTGAACTTCCTTTTTTTGCAATGCTGTGCTTATACACAAACATATATCTAATTTTTATTTAATGCTCAAACACTTGAATATTAGATCATTCTAAGAGGTAAAGTACTAGTCTCTATGTATTTATGAAAACACAAAGTTAAAGTAATTTTAACACTTAGTTGAGAAAAACTTACAATGGACGAACATCATTCACGAGCCTAATGGACGCTTGCTATAAACTAGCGTATTGGACGCTAGATATTATAGACATGTTGGACGCTTGAAAAAACCTTTTTTAACGGAATCTTAAAATTTAATAAGTTATTATTATCTTCCAAACTTGAGGGACTAAACGCTTCAAACGTCTTTGGTTCCAACAATCTCCCCCTTTTTGATGATGACAAACCTTATCAATTTCTATGTTTTACAAGCAAATATATATATTAAGAACGCATAAGAAGAGATTAGGTAGATTTATAGTCATACTCCCCCTGAGTCTAATATTTCAAGTAGACTAGCACATATTCGAAACACATAGAGTATGTATTTACAATATTCAGAGTATATCTAAAGTGTGCATGAATGTCATATGATAAGCATAAATTTAGAGTAAAAATAAGCTATTATACAAAATTCAGAGTAAAAATAAATGGAGAGGTAGTCATAAAAAAAAAACTTTATATCCTTCTAATTATCTCCCCCTGCAAAAAGTGAAAAAAAAAACATCACAATCACTGCAGCGCAACAAGGGGTGGAGGTGGAGGTAGAGAGGGAGATTGGGTGAGGCTTTCGGAGGATTTCTTGTTGGTTCTAAAGAATTTGGTGGAGGAGGGTCATAATAGGCTGAAGTTGAGCGGCTATGCAAGTTTGGATGGCGGGGTCAACAGGAAGGAGTGAAGGTGGGGCAAGGAGGGTAGTAGGGAGGCTGGTAGAGGCTTGGGAACTAGGGGTTGGAGGAGGTGGATGTGTTGGTGAGGGACTCCCAAGGGTAGGGCAGCTTGATAAAGCTTGGACAGGTCACGGTAGCCAAAATGGCATAGAGAATTGAGGTTTCAGGGCCAAGGAGTGGACGCACATTTGCTAGACGGACGAATGCAGCAGAAGTTGAAATAGAAAAAGCGCACAAGAAGGGAGGGTTGAATTGTGCGTTTAAAAACTTTTTCGAAACAAGTTGATCAGTATGAAAACGTTTTCAAATGTAGGGATAGAGAGAAGAAGAATGCATAAAGTTTTATACTGGTTCACTCAACCTGAGCTACGTCCAGTCCCTTCACCCAAAAGGTATCCACTAACCAACCTTAGGTTACAAGTATTGTTCACGGCCTTTTCAGGCTTTACAACGCAATAACCCTAGATTGCTTAACCCAAGTATTCTTTCACACTAAGCCTCTCCAGGATTTCACAATACAACAAGTGTTTATACAAACGATATCAACTCACGTAGTGAGGATTTGAAAGATAAAGCTCAAGCACACTCAAAAATCTTTACAAGATTTTTGCTATTGTCCACTAGACGCTTCTATCAATTGTTCAAAAGTGATTTGTTAACTAGGAATTTTTTCACCAGGTACGTATATGTCTCTCCTTTTTATGATGTTCTTCCTTGATACATATAGTCTTTAGAGAAAAGATCTATTGTGAAGACTTGACTTCTTTGTACAAAGAAGGGTGTGCAAACTATCCTTTCAAAGTGATCAAGCGCAACAGCTTTTAGACTTGCACTAAAACGGAAGGTGCATGATTGTGCTGGCGATTTTCTTTTTTGAGCATTCTTCAATCATCTCAGCAGCTTGATAAGTTGACTTACTTTATCTGATTTTGTTGCGCTTTTGCACTAGAATGATTCTGATGTTATTTAATGCTCCAAACAATTTGAACGTTAGATCACAGAAATAGTAATATGTTAGTTTCAAGAAAACTAGCATAAATAAATTGGACGTTCAAAATAGAACTTAGCCGTTTGAATATTTGTCGTTGGAAGCTTGCATCAGATATTTGAATATGTTCTTCAGACGATCATCTTCATTGTTCACTGGACGGTCTTCTTTAAGCACGTCTATTGGACGGTCTTCTTTGACACGTCTACTGGACGATCTTCCTTGACACGTCTACTGGACGGTCTTCGAAGTGAAGCTTGTATGCTGTAAAGAGTTCAGTTCTTTGGTAGAAACTTGAACATTAATAAGTTTGTTATCTTCAAAACTTTGAGGGTCTAGACATTTCTACGTCTTTGGTTCCAATAATCTCCCCATTTTTTATGATGACAAACCTTATTAATTTTTAAGCTTTTGCTAGAATATAAAGGAATGCATGAAAGAGTTTTCGAAAAACTTACTATGCTCCCCCTAAATATGATATTCCAAGATTTGTATACTTTTGAGATACATGAAATATTAGTTTAAACTCATGTTGAATAAAATACTAAGGGTCAGATCATATTATATCTAACAATTATAAGTTAAACATAAATAGAGCAACACTTGAATTATGTCAGAATAACGCATGAATTTTATTTTACTGGAAGATCATACAAAACAACAAAAATAGAGAAAACAAAAAAACAATAGATTTCCAGTTCTCCCCTTTTTGCCATTAGCAAAAAAAAAACAGATAGAGAGAGAAGGGAGATGTCATCATAGTCACTGTTGTGGTGGCGGAGGAAGAGGTGGAGAAGGTTGAAGGGGGTGTAGGAGAGCTTGTTGGTTCTAGAGAATTTGCTAAAGAAGGGTCAAAATAGGTTGCAGTTGGTTGGTAACGTATTGTTGAATGGCGGGGTCAACAGAGGGAAAGGGGAAAGGGGCAGAAGAAGAGATAAGGGGGCTTGCGGAGGTTTGAGAGCCAGGAGTAGGCGATGGTGGAGGTGTAGGTGACGGTGGTTGGGAAGGAGTGGGTGGAAGAGCTTGTGAGGGGGGAGGAGGTGCTTCGAGACGCTTCAAGTCTTGTACTTCTAGTTAGTATGGACGTGGAGTGGTCCAAGGGTAAGGTGGTTGAAAATTTGTGTGGTGAGTAAGAGCAGCAATCATAGTGTATAGGATAGAAGTTTCTGTACCAAGGAGTGAACGCTCGTTTGCTAGACAGACAAAAGCCGCAGAAGAGTCCGAAAAGTGAAATACACGAGCTAGAAGCTGTGTGACTGCACAGTTTGTTGCAGTTGGGATATTGGCTTTGTCGTCTGCTGAAACTCCACTACTGGACGCTTCTTGTTCGTATAGGAACATATGTTGATGCTAGAAGCGTTCAACATCGTCCTCAGTCGTAACCGAGCTAGGACATACGATGAGTTGAATGTTGTTGAAAATCAACTCTGGACGACAAAGGTAGGGATGGTGCCTTGGTCAGGATCTTCTTCTTCTTGCGGTTGTCATCTATGATTGGCAGTCTTGGGCAGACACGATCTGGTTGGATGCGAATGGATGTGGAAGGTTGGATGTGTTGTGATGGGGGAATGAAGAGTTGAAACTTCAAGGTGGCGGAACCTTTCAGAGTGTTGCAGAACATATGCTCAAAGGCAAATGGAAAGAATCCATCTTTTGCCAGGTCTAGAGGCCGAAACTTCAAATCTGCAGGCCTTATATGAACAATTTGCTCGCCCCCAGGTTTCCTTTGTTGCAGAGCTTTCTCGATGTGGTCTACTGGAGGTACTCTGTGTTGAAGTACTCTAGGAGGATGTGCATTGATGCGCCAAGCTCGTACAACTTAGGGTACCTCCGTCTGATAAACCGCTTGAGCGATAAGTGTTCAATGGCTCCAAGAGGCAATGCTAGATAAGCTTCAGAAGGTTTATGGACATAGTTGTCCATGTACTTGTCCAGATTTAGTGGAGAGTAATCAAAACCGAAAACAGGTTCAAGGGGCTTTGGACGCAAGATAATAACATCGTCGTCTATGCGATTTTGGGGGTTGCCTTCAATAAAGAGTAGAGGCCAAAGCTGTTTAGTTTTGGTCAAGGTTTCTGAGGGGATGGAAGATGTAGGAAAGGAAATGATGGTTGAAGAGGAAGGTGATTTAGTAGGCTTGATGGAGAGATGTGTTGTAGATATGCCGGGGGTGGGGATAGTGCAGGTATAGCCTTTGTCACCAGGCAGCAACAAATCTGGTTCAGGTGTGGCTTGTGTGTTGGCTTGTGTTTAGGTAAGAGGTTCAAAAGGTTCAATAATGATTAAATCAATAAAGTCGCTAACAGGTTCATCAGCAATAGAAGAGGAAAGTTTACTTCTCTTAGACTGTGCTTCCCTGGCAGTGCTTTTGTTGGTCGTTTGGATGAGGCAGATGGTTGTGGTTGTGGTTGAACAAGAACATCAACTATGGCAGCTTTCTGCTTCTTGACAAACTTACCAATTGGCTCATCGACTTCGTCGTCAAAAGCGACGATCAACTGTCTTTTAGCAGGAGCTTGTGCTGGAGCAGGTGAAGGAGCAGAGGCAGTGATAGGAGCTGATGCAAGAGTAGCAGATGGAGTTGAAGGTCGTTGAGTCCTCAATCTTGTAACTCTGGTTGCTTGTGTCTTGGATGACCTCCTCCTAGTGGACGGTTTGGTAGCAACTGGATTCACAAACAATGCCTCGTCGTCCATCGGCTTAGCAACCTGGACAATTGGCTCAATTGTTTGCAGAGGTGCCATCTCCACGACTTCTTTTCTATCGTCCATTAGTTTGGACGTGGTCTCCAGAGGCTTCAGCACGAACCCAACCTTTATTTGTGCAACATTGTTGCGTCCAAATGGCAGTTGAGTGAAACGACGGCCACCACTTAGAATCCTAATCTGACTTTACTCTCCAAGAGATAGAGCAAAGAAGGCATAATACACCTGCTGTTGCCAGAAAATTCTGTTAAGGAGAGCGGCGTAGGTGATCTGGTCGCGCTTTCCGCGTCCTATCATGGTCTTGAAGATGTTGCTCAGGATGAGGTGTGGCAGGTTGAACTGTTAGCTTGTGATCATATGGAACAACGCAAACCTGTGCAGAAAGGTAACACTGTCCTTCAATCTAGCCTTGTGAAGAATTCCCTTGTTCAAAAATTGTTGGAAAATGTTCCCCTCTTTTGTTAGCTTGCTGTATTCCACTGGCCCTTCGCCTTCTGGACCCATCAGTGCAACATCAACAGTATCATGTCCTCCAAAACTGCTTTCCCAGCCATTTTTGATGCAAGACCTAGCCCGCTCACAGCCAATGGCTTAGGCAATAGGGCCGAGGTCCAGTGTGACCTTGACGCCTAGAGCAGTTCCAGTGATGTCCGTATTTGAGAAAACGGAAGAGTTCTAGAATTGTCTGATGAGTTATGGGTATATGATCTCGTTCAAGTGGAAGTAGTTGAGAATTCCACATCTGAGCAAGTTGTCCATTACATTCACACCCATGTCCTCCAAAGCTTGGATATCGAAATGGCTTTCGATAAGAACAACAGCCTTGTCTAGGCTCTCCACACGAGCCATGGCCTTTGTAGCAGGACCAGCCTTGTCAGATGCCATTTCTGAGAGCTTGAAAGATTGTTAGGGTTTGAGAGGTTTCGAGAGACTGAGAGAGTTCAGGTGGATTTGAGAAGAGGTGAGTGTTTGGTTTAGGTTTGAGTGTATATGAAGAAACCGAAGAGTTTTGCTTTTGGTGGTTCTTTCACTTTCGAAAAGAGAGGTGATGTGCAATAAATGCTAGGTCAGGCGCTTACATTTCTCGAGGTTGGTTATACGGCGCATGAGTGACTCAGACCGAAATAAAGCATTTATATTCAAATCATTTTCAGAGAAAAACATGATTAAGTACGGATAAAGATCGTTATGCACACATAAATGTAAGTTGTTATGGAATGCGAAAAGCTATGCAAGTGGACGATGTAATATTGGACGCTACAACACATTAGATGCACACATCTTTGGACGGTCATGGCATGTTGAATAAACTATTTGATAGAGGTTTCGAAGGGGCTTAACTATCTTGTTATTTGTCTTTTAGGTTGTTTTTGTTTTGGACCTTGTTGGGCTTTTTGTAGACCTTTTTATGCACCAAAGTGTTGCTTAATTAGGTGCCAAGTGGACCTTAGTTAATTTTAGTTTCTAGCTTATGTTTTAGTTTTATTTGTATTGGGCCTTTTAGTTTGTTTGGGCCTTTATTAGTTTGATTGGGCCTTTTGTTAGTGATAGTATAAATAGGCCTTGTAAGAAACTTTTGGCATTATTGAATGTGATTAGCTTTTGCTATTTGAGAGAGTATTGCTCCTCTTGGTTCTTGCTTTGAACCTTTTGATTCTTTTCAAAGAATTCTATTATTTGTGGCGAATCCTCCTCAACTTATCAATCTTCGAATTGTGGCATCGTTCTTATCATTTCTCATCTATTCTTCTTTTATTTTCTTCACTTTTTGGCTCTGAATTATTACCCATTGGTGCTTAATTTTTAGATCCACACTTTGGGGCTACATCACTATTCATTTATAAATTCCATACCAAGAAGATCTCGAATATGGATGAGTTTATCTTCAGGAAGGGGTTTTGTAAATATGTCGGTCAATTGATTTTTAGTGTTAATAAACTGAATATCGACAATTCCCTTATGAACATAATCTCTTATAAAATGATGTTTTATTTCAATGTGCTTTGCCCGAGAATGTAAAATAGGATTTTTAGACAGATTTATAGCAACAGTGTTATCACAAAAGATAGGAATGTTACTCTCGTAGATACTGTAGTCTTCTAATTGATGCTTGATCCATAAAAGTTGTGAGCAACAAGACACAGCTAAGACATACTCTGCTTCTGCTGTAGACAGGGCAATCGTTCCTTGTCTTTTGCTTGTCCAGGAGACTAGATTCCCACCTATGAGGTGACATCCTCCACTAGTGCTTTTGCTTTCTATGCTATCTCTCGCATAGTCAGCATCACAGTAACCAACTAACCTATATTCTTTGTTTGACTTAAAACACAAACCAAGGTTAGTGGTCCTTTTTAAGTATCTAAAAACTCTTTTAACTGCTGTTAGATGAGTTTCTCTAGGGTCAGACTGAAAACGGGCACATAAGCATACACTGAACATAATGTCAAGTCTGGTTGCTGTGAGGTATAAAAGAAACCTAATCATACCTCGGTATGTAGTTTGGTCTACCTTTTTAGAAGAGTCGTCCAGGTTGAGTTTTGACGATGGATGCATAGGTGTACTCATTTCCTTGGCATCGTCCATCTTGTACTTCTTGAGAAGTTCGTTGACATATTTTGTTTGATGTATGAATATGCCATTTGCAGTTTGCTTTACTTGCAATCTCAGGAAGAATTTTAATTCTCCCATCATACTCATCTCGAATTCTGCTGTCATGATCTTAGAAAAATCCTTGCATAAAGCGTCATTAGTAGCACTGAATATAATATCGTCTACGTATATTTGCGCAATAATAAAGTGTGATTTAACGTCTTTGAGAAAGAGAGTGGTGTCCACTTTTCCTCTAGTAAAACCATTTTCTAAAAGAAATGAACTTAGCTTTTCATACCAAGCTCTTGGAGCTTGTTTAAGTCCATACAAAGCCTTTTTGAGTTTGAAAACATGTTTTGGAAAAGTATCACACTCAAAACCAGGAGGTTGTTTCACATAGACTTCCTTATTTATTATGCCATTTAAGAATGCACTTTTTATGTCCATTTGATAGAGCTTCATATTACTATGAGCAGCAAATGAAAGTAAGATTCGGATGGCTTCTAATCTAGCTACTGTTGCAAAGGTTTCGGTAAAGTCTATACCTTGTTGTTGAGAGTAGCCTTGAGCTACAAGTCTTGCTTTATTTCTTACCACTTTGCTAGCTTCATCTAGCTTGTTGCGGAACACCCACTTTGTTCCAATGATAGACTTGTCCTTGGGTGCCGGAACTAGCATCCAGATATCATTCTTTTCGAATTGACTAAGTTCGTCCTTCATGGCGCTGATCCAGCCATTGTCTAGAAGAACTTCATTCACTGTCTTTGGTTCCAGTTCAGAAATCAAAGCAGCTTGAGCTTGTTCCTTGAAGGTCAATCTTGTCCTGACATGATCTTGAACGTTTCCAAGAATTTGATTATCTGGATGATAGGTCTTCATTTTCCAAGAGCGTCCAGTTGATTCCTTTTCTTTTTATTTTGGATTGTCCATCTGATCTCTGGACGCTGAAGGATTGGCATCTTCTAGCTTCATATCTGCAAATGAATCGTCTAGCTTTGATTTTTGTTATCAGGCTTATTGTCATTGAATTTAACATGGATGGCTTCTTCAACTGTTAAGGTTCTAGAGTTGTAAGCTCTATAGGCCTTGGATGTTTCGGAATAGCCTAACAATATTCCATCATCACACTTAGAATCAAACTTTCCAAAATTGTCCTTAGTGTTTAAGATGAAACATTGACATCCAAAGGGATGAAGATATGATATGTTGGGCATTCGTCCTTTCCACAATTCATAGGGAGTCTTTTTTAAAAAAGGTCTTATATAAGAAGTGCTTAAGAGTGGAATTATCATTTAGCATGGTTCTAGCCATTTCTTGCAATGACCTGTTCTTTCTCTCTACCACACCATTTTGTTGTGGTGTTCGTGGTACAGAGAAGTTGTGGAGAATTCTGTTCTCCTCACAGAACCCTTGAAAACTTTCGTTTTCGAATCCCCCTCCGTGATCACTTCTAATTGAAGCTATGCAAACACGTTTTTCATTTTGAATTCTTTTGCAAAAGATTGAAAAGATCTTGTAAGACTCATCCTTGTGTTTTAAGAACATAACCCATGTCCATCTAGAGTAGTCGTCCACTACGACTAATCCATAACGTTTTCCACTAAGGAAGGCTGTTCTGGTTGGACTAAACAAATCAATATGTAGCAGTTCAAGAAGTCTAGTTGTGGAAACAATATTTTTTGATTCAAAAGAGCTTTTTACTTGTTTCCCTTTTTGACATGCATCATAGAGAACATCAGACTTGTAAGCAAGATTTGAAAGTCCTCTTACGAGGTTATGCTTATTTAGCTTTGAGATTAGTCTCAAGCTTGCATGTCCAAGTTTCTTGTGCCAAGTCCATTGATTCTCTTTGATGGATACTAGACATGATACATTTTGATTTGTGAGGTCATTGAGATCAATCTTATAAAGATTGCTTTACCTCTTAGCAGAGAATAGTATAGATCCATCTAGATTCCTGACAATACATTTTTCTTTGTTAAAGGAGATATTGTGTCCACTGTCACATAATTAACTTATGCTCAGTAGATTGTGCTTGAGTCCTTCAACATATAAAACATTTTCAATGGAAGGGAAGGAGTGCTTACCGATTATTCCTATACTTGTGATCTTTCCTTTCTGGTTTCCTCCGAAGGTGACCCATCCACCATTCTTAGGTTGTAGGCTTTGGAACATACACCTTTCTCCCGTCATGTGTCATGAACAACCACTGTCCAGGTACCATGACTGGGGTCTTCTTTCGGTTGTCAAGCAAATTTGCAACAAGTATTATCATAGACTTAGGTACCCAAATGGACTTGGGTCTTTTTCTGTTAGTTCTGAAGGCATTGGAAGCCTTCTTTGTTGGACGATATCTACATTTTGTTGATTCATGCCCATTCTTTCCACATATCTTACAAAAGGTTATGTTTTTACTAGGTTTGTAATTTTCTTTAACAAAACCAAATCCAGATTTGTCATGAGGACTTTTTCTATAAGATAGAATCTTATTTAGGTTCTTTGTTCTGCTGATAAATTTTGACAAGCTTTCTTTCAGATGAATGACTTCTTTTTGAAGTTCTAAAACTTCATGAGAAGATGTCTCCTGAAATGTTCTTTGTTTTTAAAAACTCATTTTCTTTTAAAACCTTGTTATACTCTTCATTGAGCAAATTGAATTCTTTCGTTATTTTTGAAAATTTCTTTTTCAGTTCTTTATATCCCATTAAGAGAGTTGAGGAGTTAACAAGCAAATCATTATAGGCTTCTTGTAGAGAGATTAAGTTATCGAAGTTTACCTCTTTGTCTTACTTATTATCTGAGCCGTCAGAGCCGGTCTCCACCATGAGACACAAGTTGGCTTCTTTTTCTCCTTCTTCATCTGATGAAGATAGGTCCATGTCTTCCCAAGCAGCCATAAGACCCTTTTTCTTGAAGAACATCTTCTTTTTGTCCTTCTGCAAATTGGGACATTCAGCTCTGAAATGTCTAGGCTTCTTGCATTCATAGCAGATTGAAGGACTCTTTTCTTTTGGTGCCTTGTTGAACTTCTTTGAGAAGTTTTTGGCTCTTGATCCTCCTTTCTTCTTCCACATAGCCTGTATTTTTTTGGAAATGAAGGATATTTCATCTTCATCAGAGTCATTTTCTTCGGACTTTTCCTTAGAGGATTCTTCTATGTTTAGTGCTTTGGACGATGATCCTCTGGGTGGACACTGGACGCTTAGAGCGATGGACTTCTTCTTCTGTCCTTCGTCTTGCTTTAGCTCCAGTTCGTGGACTTTAAGAGTTCTAAGTAACTCTTCTATTGAGAGTGTTGTTAGATCCTTGGAAGCTCTTAATGCTGTAACCTGCAGTCTCCATTGCCTAGGCAAACTTCTCAAGATTTTGTCAATGTGATCATAATTATCATAGGTTTTGCCTAAGAACCTCAGGTTGTTTATTATGGTTTGAAATCTATCAAACATAAGTTCAATAGTTTCATTTTCTTCCATAGTAAAGAGTTCATATTGTCTTACGAGTAAGCTCAACTTAGACCTCTTTACTTGTGAAGTGCCTTCGTAGGCAAAAGCGAGGGTATCCCACATTTTCTTAGCACTTCTTAAGCTATATACCTTTTCATATTCAGATTCAAATAAGGCACACATCATAGCATTTCTAGCTTTTGAGTTTAGAAGATACCTTTGTTTGTGAGATTTTGTCCATTGACTTCTTAGCAGCTCCACTCCATCATGGTCAAGGGGCAGGTAGTCGCCGGTTTCTACTACATCCCACATGTCTATGTGACATGCATCAAAGAATGCTATCATTCTTTGCTTCCAATAATCGTAGTTTTGTCCTTTAAAGAGAGGCAGTCTATTAACGACTTGTCCTTCGTTTTCTATGAGTGGTCAGGATCGTTTTAACCCCTGTAATGTTAGATGCTTAACCCCAAAAGGTTGAGCTCTGATACCAATTGAAATAGAAAAAGCATACAAGAAGGGGGGTTGAATTGTGCGTTTAAAAACTTTTCGAAACAAGTTAATCAATATGAAAACGTTTTCAAACGTAGGGATAGAGAGAAGAACAACACAAAAAGTTTTATACTAGTTCACTCAACCTGAGCTACGTCCAATCCCTTCACCTAGAAGGTATCCACTAACCAACCTTAGGTTACAAGTATTGTTTGTGGCCTCTTCAGCTTTACAAAGCAATCACCCTAGATTGCTTAACCTAAGTATTCTTTCACACTAAGCCTCTCCAGGCTTTCACAACCCAACAAGTGTTTATACAAACGATATTAGCTCATTTAGTGAGGATTTGAAAGATAAAGCTCAAGCACACTCAAAAATCTTTACAAGATTTTGGCTAACGTCCACTGGACGCTTCTATCAATTGTTCAAAAGTAATTTGTTAACTAGGAATTTTTTCACCAGGTACGTATATGTCTCTCCTTTTTATGACGTTCTTCTTGATACATATATAATCTTTAGAGAAAAGATCCATTGTGAAGACTTGACTTCGTTATGCAAAGAAGGGCGTGCAAACTATCCTTTTAGAGTGATCAGGCGCAACAGCTTTTAGACTTGCACTAAAACGGAAGGTGCAGGACTGTGCTGGCGGTCTGCTTTTTTGAGCATTCTTCAATCGTCTCAATAGCTTGATAAGTTGACTTGCTTTATCTGATTTTGCTGCACTCTTGCACTAGAATGATTTTGATGTTATTTAATGCTTCAAACAATTTGAACGTTAGATCACAGAAGTAGTAATATGTTAGTTTCAAAAAAACTAGCATAAATAAATTGGACGTTCAAAATAGAACTTAGCCATTTGAATATTTGTCGTTGGAAGCTTGCATCAGATATTTGAATATGTTCTTCAGACGATCATCTTCATTGTTTATTGGACGGTCTTCTTTAAGCATGTCTATTGGACGGTCTTCTTTGACACGTCTATTGGACGGTCTTCCTTGACATGTCTATTGGACGGTCTTCGAAGTGAAGCTTGTATGCTGTAAAGAGTTCGGTTCTTTGGCAGAAACTTGAACATTAATAAGTTTGTTATCTTCAAAACTTTGAGGGTCTAGACGCTTCTACGTCTTTAGTTCCAATAGAAGTGTCAGAAAAGTGAAAGACACAAGTAGGGCGTTGTGTGCATTTACTATTCTGCAAAGTTGGAGTGTCAACCTTGTCATCCGCAGACAATCCACTACTGAACGCTTGTTGTTCGCAAATCAACATGTACTGATGCCAGAAGTGTTCAGCATCATCTGTGTTCATGTCTTGTACCATTCTTTAAGACATATACCATTCCAAAGTATTTTGGTCGTGCTGTTGAAATTCAACTCTGGATGGCAGTGGTAGAGAGGGAGGCTTTGTCAACAACTTCTCCTTTTTCATGTTGATGTCCAAGGTAGGCAACCTTAGGCAAATCATGTCTGGTTGAATGCAAACAATTGTTTTGTGGGAAACATGTTGCCATGGCGGAATATACAGTTGACATTTCAGGTCCGCAGAGCTCTTGATGGATGCACAAAACATTTGCTCATACAGTGTTGGAAAGAATCCAACCTTGGTGGGGTCTAATGGCCTGAACTTCAAATTTGCTGGCCTTATATGAACAGTTCATTCTGCTATACCTTGTTGCTTTTTCTTCCGAACAATCTCAAGATCTTCCAATGGAGGTGCTCGATGTTGAAGTACTCTAGGAGGGTATGCATTGATTCACCATGCGCCAGAAATCCTAGAGTACCTTCTGCGGATGAAGCGTTTTAGAGGTAGGCTTCCTATGGTTCCTAGGGGCAATGCTAGAAATTCTTTGGACAATTGATGTGTGTAAGTGTCTCTGAAAGAATCAAGTGGAATGGGAGAATAGTCAAACTCGTATTCTAGCTCTAGGTAAGGCTCTGGACGCAAAATGATGGCGTTGTCATCCACAAGATTTTGCTTGTTTCTCTTCTCAAAAAGTAGTCTCCATTACTTCTTCCCATGAGCCCAATTTTTAGTGCGTCCATCAAATGTGGAAGATACATCTATATTGATACCGATCTTTGGACCTGCAATAGAAACCGGGATAGGCCTGGGCTTGCACCATTTTTTGAGAGAAAGCTTCTCATGCTTGGGTGGCTTAACAGATAGATACAGTTTTATTAGGCTAGGGGTTGGAATGGTGCACACATAACCTTCATCACCAAGTAACAGCATGTTTGGTTCAGGTGTGGTGTTGGTGGGTATGTACCATGATGGGTAATCTGATGGTAAAGGTTTGTGGGTAATGGGGTTGCCTGAACTATCCATCAGTTGGTTTCCGTTAGAGTCTAGAACTAGTGTACCTTGGATAATTATTTTGGATACAGGGTGAGGAACAATTTGGGTTTATGTTTGGTTAGATAGGGGGTCGACAAGTTCAACAATGATAGAATCAACAAACTCTTGTTCAGAGACAGTTTCAGTATCAAGCTCTGGAGCAAATAACTTACTTCTTTTGCTCTTGTCAGACACTGTCTCGATTTGTGATGTTTGTTTGCGCAGAGTAGCAACACTGATTGGAAGTGCTTCATCCTAAGGAGCAGAAACTACAACTATGGCAATTTTTTGTTTCTTTAACAGGATTACAACAGACTTGCCATCCTCATCATCAGAGTCTTGTTGCAACCTAAGTTTTCTTTTGGCAGGTGGGATAGGTAGAAGAGCAGCAACAGCAAGAGCAACCTTGGACATTGGTGCTTGTTGTGTCCTAAATCTTATCATTTCGGACGCTGAAGGTTGTTTGGACGATCTCCCCTTGAACGGTTGTCGCTTGGAGGTAGCTGGTCTTGATATAGAAACAGGATGGACAAATAGAGCTTCATCATCCACATGTTCCTCTTGTGGTGCAACTGGTTCTTCTGTAGGTTGTGGTAGTTCTTTTGCAGGTTCTTCCTTTATATCCTGGGACTTGGAGGCCTTTTCAATGGGTTTTAGAATGAACTCAGCCTTCATTTGGTTGATATTGTTTCGTTCGAATAGCAATTGGGTGAATCGCAGACCACCACCCAGCCTTCTAATTTCAGCTTGCTCACCACCAGACGGAATGAAGAACTCATGATATACATGTTATAGCTAAAAGATCCTGTTCAACAAGGTCAAATACGTGATTTGATCAAATTCATCTTTTCCTTTCATAGTTTTGAATATGTAGCTCAAAATAAGGTGGGGAAGATTGAACTATTGTCTAGTCACTATGTGGAAGAGGGCAAAGTGATGTAGGAAGGTTACACTATCCTTGGACCTAGCCTTGTGAAGGATGCCTTTGTTTAGAAACTACTAAAAAACTTTGCCTTCCTTCGTCAGTTTGCTATACTTTATACTACCTTTAGCCTCTGGTCCCATCAAAGCAGCATCTACGATCTCGTGGCCGCCATAGTTGTTTTTCCACCAATTTTTGATACAAAAGCCAGCACGATCACATCCAATAGCTTGCGCAATGCTTCAAAGGTCTATAGTGACCTTTACTCCCAAAACAGTGTTGACAACACTGTTGTTCACAAACTCTGCAGTCCTCTAGAAGCGTCTAATAAGTTCTAGGCAAATAATCTTATTTAGATGGAAGTAGTTTAGTATTCCACACCGAACAAGGTTATCCTTCACTTTTACTCCCTTTTCGTCAAGGGCATCAATATCAAATCTGCTTTTAATGAAAACGATTACTTCATTTTGGCTTTCCACTCTAGCAATTGTCTTTATAGTGTTGTCTGCCTTTTTGATCACCATTGTTGATAGAAAGAAAGTTAAGGTTTAAGAGGTTTTAAGAAGCTGGAGAGAGAGAGTGACATCTAAGTGAGAGTAAGAATGTTAGGGTTCAAATACGCTAAATGCTTGAGTGTATAGGAAGTAACTGAGCAGTTTTTGTGTTTTGGGCGGCATTTGAATTTTTGAAGAGAGAGAGAGAGATAGTACGCATTAAATGTTGGTTCAGGTGGGGGAATGTGCACATTTTTCAATGTCAACTACGGCGCAGTTATGACTCAAACAAGGAATAAAGCACTTATTTCAAGTCATTGTCAGTGAAAAACATAATGGTACACGGATGAAGATATTTATGTGTTTAAATATGAACTGTTACAATATATGGATGCAACAATAATGGACGCATGCACAATGGACGATGATATGACAATGGATGCTTTGTGGCATTGGATATTTAAGGCGAAAGAAATTATTCCTTTATAAATTCCATACCAAGATGATCTCGAATATGGATGAGTGTATTTTCAGGAAGTGGTTTTGTAAATATGTTTGCTAATTGATTTTCAGTCCTAATAAAGTGAATATCAATAACCCCTTTTTGAATATAATCTCTTATAAAGTGATATTTAATTTCAATATGCTTTACTCTAGAATATAATATAGGATTTTTAGAGAGATTTATGGCAGCAGTATTATCACAGAGGATAGGGATTTTACTCTCATAGATATTGTAGTCTTCTAATTGATGCTTGATCCACAGAAGTTGTGAGCAACATGACACTGCTGATATATATTATGCTTCTGTTGTGGATAACGCAATTGTTCCTTGCCTTTTGCTCATCTAGGAAACAAGACTACCACCAATGAAGTGACATCCTCCACTAGTGCTCTTTCGTTCTATTCTGTCTCCAGCATAGTTAGCATCGCAAAAACCAACTAACTTGTTCTCTTTCCTAGACTTAAAGCACAAACAGAGGTTAGTAGTTCCTTTTAAGTATCTAAATATTCTTTTAACAGTTGTAAGATGAATTTCTCTAGGATCAGATTGAAAACGAGCACAAAGACATACACTAAACATAATATTTGGTTTGAATACTGTAAGATATAGTAGAGATCCAATCATACCTCTGTATATGGTTTTGTCTACCTTTTTGGATGTGTCGTCCAATCCAATCACTAAAGATGGAAGCATGGGTGTGTTCATTTTTTTAGCATCATTGATCATGTACTTCTTGAGTAGCTCTTTTGCATACTTGGTCTCACGTATGTATATGACACTGTTTGTTTGTTTTATGTGTAATCCCAAAAAGAATTTTAATTCACCCATCATGCTCATTTCAAACTCTGTCATCATAAGGTTAGAAAAATCTTTGCATAAAGCTTCATTAGTAGTGCCAAAAATAATATCGTCCATATATATTTGTGCAATGATAAAATTTGAATTTATGTTTTTGCCAAACAGAGTCGTGTCTACTTTTCCTCTTGTAAAACCATTTTCCAAAAGAAAAGAATTTAGTTTCTCATACCAAGCTCTTGGAGCTTGCTTGAGTCCATACAAAGCCTTTTTGAGTTTAAAAACATGATCAGGAAATGTATCACTCTCAAAACCAGGAGGTTGTTTCACATAAACTTCTTCATTTACTATATCATTAAGGAATGCACTTTTTACATCCATTTGATAGAGCTTCATATCGCTATGAGCAACAAATGAAACTAAAATGCGAATGGCTTCCATTCTAGCTATAGGTGCAAAAGTTTCAATGAAATCTATACCTTCCTGTTGCGAGTAACCTTGAGCTACAAGTCTAGCTTTGTTTCTCATTACCGTACCTGTCTCGTCCAACTTATTTTTGAATAGCCATTTTGTTCCTATTACTGACTTGTCTTTAGGCAGAGGAACTAGCTTCCATATGTTGTTTCTTTCGAATTGATTTAGCTTTTCTTTCATGGCTTTAATCTACCCTTCGTTCAGTAAAGCTTTATCTACCGTCTTTGGTTCCATCTAAGAAATCGAGGCAGTTTGAGCTTGGTCTTTGAAAGTAGATCATGTTCTGATATGATCGTGTACTTTTCCTAGGATTTTATCTTCTAGATGATAGTTTTTCTTTTGCCAATTTCTTCCAGTTGGTTCTTTTTGTTCTTCTTTTGAATCGTCCAATGGAGTCTCAAACACTGGTTCTCTGGTATCGTCCAACTTCATATCTGTAAAAGATTCGTACAACTCTATCAGGTTTAGTGTCATTAAATTTAACATGAATAGCTTCTTCAACTGTTAAGGTTCTAGAGTTGTAGACTCTATATGCCTTAGATGTTTTAGGATAGCCTAACAATGTTCCATCGTCACAGAGTCAAACTTTCCAAGATTGTCCTTATTTTTCAGAATAAAACATCGACATCCAAAGGGATGGAAATATGATATGTTGGGTTTTCGTCCATTACACAATTCATAAGAAGTCTTTTTCAAAATAAGTCTAATATATATTCTATTTTGTAAATAACATACTATGTGGAAACAAATCAATATGTAAGACTTGGAGAGGTCTAGTAGTGGAAACAACATTTTTGAATCAAAAGAACTTTTCACTTGTTTTTCTTTTTGACACGCATCACAGAGAACTTTGGATTTGTATATAAGATTTGGAAGGCCCCTTACGAGATGATGCTTATTTAGCTTTGAGATTAATCTCAAGCTTGCATGTCCAAGTTTCTTATGCCAAGTCCATTGATTCTTGTTGATGGATACTAGACACGATACATTTTGATTTGTTAGATCATTTAAGTCAATCTTATATAGGTTGCTTTGCCTCTTTGTAGATAACAAAAGGGTTCCATCCATTTTTTTGACTATACATTCATCTTTGTTAAAGGAGACACAGTGTCCACTATCACATAATTGACTTATGCTCAATAGATTGTGTCGAAGTCCTTCAACATATAAAACATTATCAATGGAAGGTAAAGGATGCTTACTAATTTTACCTATTCCCGTTATCTTCCCCTTCTGATTTCCTCCAAAAGTGACCCACCCATCCACCACTCTTTTGTTGGAGGCTATAGAACATAAACTTTTTCCTGTCATGTGTCGTGAGCAACCACTGTCCAGGTACCATGACTAGGGTTTCTTTTCTGTTGTCAAGCAGATCTGCAACAGGAATAATCATAGATTTAGGTACCTAAATGGACTTGGGTCCTTTCTTGTTAGTTCTGAAGGCACTGGTGCCTTAGTAGTTGGACGATGAATGCATCAAGTTGATTCGTGACCACTTTTTCCACAATATTTACCAAAGGCAATAGCTTTAGCTGTTCTAGAGGATTCTTCCTTTTTAATAAAGCCAAATCCATATTTGTCATGCGGACTTCATTTATAAGATAGAATCTTGTTAAATTTTTAGTTCCACTGACGAATTTGGATAGACTTTCTTTTAAATGGTTTATTTCTTTATGAAGTTCTGATGCTTCATTAGGAGGTGTCACTTCTAGAACATCTTTTGATTTGTCTACTTTTAATTTTTCATTCTCCCTTATAATATCTTCATAGTTCTTTTTGAGCAAATTGAATTCTTTTGACATTTTTGAAAACTTTCTTTTTAATTCTTTATAACCAACTAAGAGAGTTGAAGAATTAGAAAGCAATTCATTATATGCCTCTTGAAGAGAAGATAAATCATTGAAGTTTATCTCTTTATCTTTCTGAGCTTTTTGAACTTGTTTCAGCCATAAGACATAGGTTTGCTTCTTCCTCTCCATCTTCTTTCGAGGAAGATAGATCCATATCTTCCCAAGTTGCCATGAGTCCTTTCTTTTTCTTTTTGAAAAAGGTCTTCTTTTTCTCCTTTTGCAAGCTTGGACAGTCAACTTTGAAATGTCTAGAGTTTTTGCATTCGAAACAGACAGGTGGACTCTTCTCCTTGGGTTCCTTATTAAGCTTTTTAGTAAAATTTCTGGCTCTGAATCCTCCTTTCTTCCTCCACATTGCTTGTATTTTTCTGGATATGAAAGATATCTCATCGTCATCAGAGTTATCTTCTTCAGACATTTCCTCAGAGGATTCTTCCACATTTAGGGCTTTAGACGATGATCCTTTCACTAGACACTGAGCGCTTAGAGCAATGGACTTTCCTCTTCTCAGTCCTTTGTCCTACTTCAGTTCCAACTCATGAACCTTGAGGGTTCTAAGTAGTTCTTCAATGGATAGAGTTGTTAAGTCCTTGGACGCTCTTAGAGCTATAACCTATGGTCTTTATTGTCTAGGCAAACTTCTCAAAAAATTTCAATATGATCATAATTGTCATAAGTTTTACCTAGAGATCTCAAGTTATTTATAATGGTTTGAAATATGCCAAACATAAGTTCAATAGTTTCATTGTCTTCCATAGTAAATAACTCATATTGTCTTACAAGTAAACTTAGCTTAGATCTTTTACTTGTGAAGTACCCTCATAAGCAAGAGCTAGAGTAACCCACATCTTTTTTGCAATTTTCAAGCTATGCACTTTCTCATACTCAGATTCAGATGAAGCACACATAATAACATTTCGAGCTTTAGAGTTTAGCAGATACCTTTGTTTATGTGCTTTTGTCCACTGACCTCTCGGCAGTTTTGTTCTATTTTGATTTACGGGTAGATAGTCACCTATCTCCTCAACATCCCACATATCGATGTGACATGCATCGAAAAAGCTATCATCCTTTGTTTCCAATAGTCATAATTTTGACCTTTGAAAAGAGGTGCTCTGTTGACTACTTGTCCTTCGTTATCCACATATACTCAAGATCTTTTTACCCCTGCACTGTTAGATGCTTAACCCTGAGAGGCCAAGCTCTGATACCAATTGAAAGAACGAGGAATACACAAGAAAGGGGGTTAAATTGTGTGTTCAAAAAAAACTTTATAACCAATTTAAAAAAGGCAAGTTAATAAAAACGTTTAATATAGGTGTATAAATGGATAAAGGAAGGAAGGCATATAGAGGATTTTATGTTGGTTCACTCAACTTGAGCTACGTCTAGTCCCTTCGTGCTGAAGGTTTTCTACTAACCAACCTTTGGTTACAAGCAAGTATTGTTTTCCGCTTCTTCAGGCTTTACAAAGCGAGCTACCCATATCACTTAACCACCCAAGTATTCTTTAATCACTAAGCCTCTCCAAACTTTCACAACATGAAACAATTGTTAAAACAAATTAACTCACAATGTGAGGGTATGAAAGTTTAAGAGCAGTATAAGAACTTTTTACAAAGAGTTGAAAGTTTTTCAGAGTCTTCTAGTAAACACAGGTTTCGTTATTGTTCTCTATCTTTCTTCTCTTCTGAGCTGATATATATAGCCTTTAGAAGATAGCCATTGAGATTTCCAGCTTCAATCTTTAAGATAGAAATGTATGCACGTATATCGAGTTTATGGTAGAATCAAAAAAGTAACTTTTGTTTTGCACTAAAATGGAAGGTATAGTACAGTGTTAGAGAGCTGCTTTTCTAAACATTCTTTATTCGGTTTAACAGCTTGATAAGTTGACTTCCTTTTTTTGCAATGCTGCGCTTATAGACAAACATATATCTGATTTTTATTTAATAGTCAGACACTTGAACGTTAGATCATTTTAAGAGGTAAAGCACTAGTCTCAATGTATTTGTGAAAACATAGAGTTAAAGCAATTTTAACACTTAGTCGAGAAAAAGTTACACTTGGATGAACATCATTCACGAGCCTAATGGACGCTTGCTATAAACTAGCGCATTGGACGCTAGATATTATAGACACGTTGGACGATTGAAAAAACCTTTTTTAACATAATCTTAAAATTTAATAAGTTATTGTTATCTTCAAAACTTCAGGGACTAGACGCTTTAAACGTCTTTGATTCCAACAGTTTAATAATAAGAATGCAAAATCAAGTGACTTGCCGTATAAGCGACTTGTAATTCGTTAGCTACGTACATAAAGTTTCTAATGACATTTGGGTAGAGAGACAAAAACAATTCTTTTTTTAATTGCAAGGACTAAAATGATCAATTTTAAATTTAGGAAACCAAAAATAAAGTTATCTCAAATTTGAAGGACTAAAAACATATTTAAGCCTTTAAAATTTTCTAATTAAGATTTATTTTTTAAAAAAGAACAATTATATACATTATTATTTCGTGCAATTTGTGTCATTTTTTGTAAAGTATAACACTGTTCAATATAAATTATATATACTCTCATATGATTTTGTACACAATATTTTCAAATTTATATCGAAAATCAAATTGATACATGTATAAAATATCACAATCAAACTATAATGCTTATGACAAAATGTAATTAATTATAAAATTAAGAAATATTTAAATTATATGTGAATGAACCATTATAATAATAATAATAAAGATTTTATATTTAAAGTATTAGTAGTAACAATAATAATTTATTATAAAATTTTTATTTTCTAGGTTTCATATTACATATCACTGTCATATCCATTCATTTTCTATAAAAATATTTTTTGTTGTATTATCTTTTCAATAATTAATAAAAGAATATTTTGATAAATTAATAATGTACATATCACTAAAGACACAATGGTAATACTAATACCAATACTAATACTAGCAACAACAATAGTAATAGTAACAACAACAATAATAACAAATTTTAATTTTTCGGTATCATATTATGTATCACCACCATGTTTAATCTTTTTTTCTCTTAAAACCATTTTATTTTATTATCTGATAATCAATTATATTTAATCATACTATTATAAAAGAAAAAGGTTTTACCACATAAGCAAATATCACGTGACAACATTACATCGATTCTTAATTTATAAAAGAATTATAGTAATTAAGGAGATTATAACGAGTATATATTTTGATTGAATCAATCAATTAAATCATTAAATCTTATATAGATTATTTTAAAGAATACGGTAATTAATTTATTAAATTTTATGAAATATTTTTCATAATTACGATAATCAATTGCCAAAATAAAATAATTTATTTAATTATGACATAGTTAATTACAATAATCAATCATAATTTGAACATTTCATAAATATATATTCAAATATTTTTATAGATTAATAATTATTTATAAATATATTTTTAAATATATATATACATATCTATCAACATATGGTTTTGTAAAAATAAAAAATTGAAAAGTATTTTAAAAAAATTTAATAATATTAAATATTATAAATTATAATCTTAATACCCATGTAAAGGCACGTGTTATTATATTGAGTGAATCTCACATTATTTATAATTAAAAATATAATTTAAATAATATATATAGGTATATTTCTTTTCTAATTAATATTTTCACTTTTACCTTTACGAGGTAAACATAATTTTTTAAAGGAAAAAACAATAATTATAAAATTAATTTAAAATATTTTCACTATTAATTTCTCTTATTAAAATTGTGTATATATCTAAATTATATACAAATTTAAATATATTTATAAAACTGATATTTTCAAAGTTGTATTTGAATAAATTAAAATGATATAATATATATATATATATATATATATATAATTTTTTGTAAATATTTATATAATATTTTCTAACAAACATTTTTAATTAAAAATAATGGAAAAATATATATTAAAAAATTATAAATATAAAAAATTGTAGATTATAAACTCACTACAATAGAATAGCATTTTAGAGTTGGCCAAAAGTCGACTCTAACACGCAAAAGCTGACTCTAACTCTGTCATAGTGTCGGAGAAATTGCTGACTCTAAAACACTCAACACTAACATCATTGCATCGGTTAATTAAGGCAACACTATTTTTATTTAGCTTAATCAACTCTTGAATTGTCACAATAAGAAGCCCCAGTTGACCATTTTATTTTTAATTAATTTCTATAAATTTAGTGTCTGGTAAGATGACTCTATGTTGTTTATTTTTTAAAATTCCTTTTTCACTTAGCGTAAGCTTAGTCGACTTTATCATTAGTATATTAATTTTTTTCTTTTAGAGTCAACTTAGTCAACTTTATGTTTAATTATTTTCCATTTAGAGTTGGCTTATCCAACTTTATCTTTAATTATTTTAATATTTTTTCTTGCAGAGTCAACTTATTTTATTTTTTTAATGTTTTTATTTTCTCTTACAGGCTGTTTAGCTTACTATATTTTTATTTTTAATATTTTTTCATTTAAAGTCGGCCTAACTAACTCTAGGTTTTTTTTTTTGTAAAAATCTGTTCTCACCTACATTTTGCTAGTAATTAACTATTCAAGTGAATAATGCAATTTTAATTAATGAAGATAAATCAATATAAGTACATCAACTATTCAACTACAGTCTTAATAAAGCATTTGATTTATAAACATAAGAGATCACAAATATCATTAATATCTGTACATATCCAAAAAGTCTAAGGGCATGATCAAAATATCATAATCTGATTAATAGAACTCTAGTATCAAAATGACTACTATCTAAATTTCTACTATCATACCCTTGTAATATAAGGACATTTAAAATACCACATATTTGAATTTAACATACATCAAACATTCAAATTAAATGATAAAAGGAGCTAATTCAATTCCCACTGCCTAAGCTCCTACAACTAAAAGCAATCTATCCTAAGCAAGTTTCACTGCCTACAGTCCTACAACAAAAAGCAATATGTCCTAAGCAAGTTCCATTGCCTAAGCTCTGCAACAAAAAGCAATTTGTCCCAAGCAAGTTCCATTGCCTAAGCAATTTGTGTCAAGCAAGTTCTATGGCCTAGCTAGGTTATACCTGCAAAAGAAAGCTGAATATTATCATAAGAAATGTCATGCTTCAGTATGCATAATATGTTACGAATAATGACAGTAATTAATCCATTTGTTGTTGACATTATAGGTTGTTAAGTTGAAGTGATCATGCACTTAAAATGAGTTCAACATTGTTGTATTTTGAAATTATTTACTTTAAATTCAAGAGAATTATAGTCCTTAATAGGGGGAAATATGAGGTAAATATTTAGATTGAAATTTGGAATAACATCCATCATAAATCCAAAATAGTTGATTACCTTCCTTTCCCAAAGGAATCAAGCAAATAAATGGACTAAATTCTAGAGATAGATTAGAAAAAGTCTTCGTGGTACACTGCAAGTTTAAACAGGTACACACAAGGGAAATCCAAGAAAAGCTTAGATTCTTAAGAACCACTCCCTAATAAATAATGGCGCTTATCAGCTCACCACTCACTATCTAATGTGTAGTTCATTTAAGTAGAATGATGCTAATTTACAAGCATAACAAGAAAACTACTTAGAAATAGTAACTATTAGTGGAAATAATGGCGCTTCAACCATTTGATGATATTGGTGAAAATTAATAAGAACTAAGTTACCAATAAAGAGTAGCCTCATGCAATCAGCTCGTAATCATGAGACATTGTAATGGTATCATGATTGGTTGATCAGTAGGATTCATAATATGTAATTAGAAATTTTCTATAAAATTATATTTGAAGCATTGGTGTAAATAACCACCATGCACTAGAAATATATTATATAAGTAGTATATGCCACATTCAACTAACTTAGAAATATTTTAATCTCGGCCTCAAGATAGAAAATATCAAAGAGAACCAGTATCCTTCATTGAAAAATGTCAGACATTCTAAAAAAAATTGCAGCCACAGAGTATGGGAAATTCGAAGTCAAGTTCAATAGTAAAAGTGTTGTAAAAGCACTCAATCCTTTACCATAACCATTTCAATCACTCTTTCAAATCTTAATATGCTTTTAGGTTGTTTTCCTATTACATACTTGTATTTCTATTGCATATCATAATTAGATAACTTCAAAGCTTTTGTTGATGCTCATAAAAGTTGTCTAGCAGAAATACTTAATCATTATTATCCTTTTGCTGGCTAAATTGTTCAAAATCCCAAAACTAGTGAGCCTGAAATCATTTATGACAAGTGACAACAATGGTGCTCTAATCATTGAAGCTCATGTACATACCAATGTGTCAACCAATAATACTTTAAAAACAAGGGGGACTTATTCTGTGAGTGTGATTTACGTACCAATAAATTAGTTGGTCACAAGAGGAACAACACTTCTACAAACAAGCTTAAGATACAATGCTTATCAAGAAGAAAAAGATCAATCAAATGGTTTCAATTATCCTTACACAGTACTTGTGTGAAAAACAATTGAAATAAACTTAGTACAGTTGGTGTACTGCTCTGGCTCATCAGAAAATTATAGCACAACTATAAAATTATAATTAAAATGACACTCTACTTAACTAATTGAATAAGAAATAAAAGGCTTCAAAGTGAACCTTACATATCTAAAGGGAGTTTTAAGCTCTAATATACTCAAAACTACATGCCTACACAAGTTGTAGTGCACATAAGACCCATAACCTCCTAGCAACACACAAGTGAAAATGGATAGCATTTGCAGCTAATGTTTGTTATTGACAGTGAGAAAACATGGATTTTTATGAAAGACCTTGTAATCATAGCATTGATCTAAATCGTAAACAAATGGATGCTAAATAGCTAATCAAAAGATAAAGAAAAAGATGAGACTTAGGATTATGCTTATGACCACAAACATCAACAAAGATTCCATGAGTATTGCATTATTATGAAAATTGTGAAGGCAGGCCCAATTTGGAGATAGGATTATGTGGAAGAAGACTTTTTTTATATTTTTTCAAAGATAAAAAAAGTACAGCAATGTGTATGGAAGCAAGATCATAACTTTTTTGTATCATAAATATATGGTTTTATACTTATTATTATGAAAGCAAGATCAATTTTTCTTTTGATAACTTCTTAATGACATGTTTGTGAATGGATAATTACAAAAGAGCGTTCATAAAAGGTCAAGAAAAACATATTATGGGTCTTTTTTTAATGTGATTGTGGGTGGAATGATAATTACAAAGAAGCTTTCTTTAGTGCTGAATAATTACATTTCTACAAATGTTAGCATTTTATAAATAACATCAATTGAGTTAACTCTAGTAGATGGGACTCAGCTATAGATTAGCATCCATTGTAGTAATATTCATTTAGCAATCTTTATAATATATAATTAGCCTAACAATCTTTATAATATATGATTCGCCTAGGTAGAGGACAATACATGAAGTAATAAAGTCATTGGGTGGTTAATGAAATAGTTGGATATGCATTTTAGTACAGTGTTAGATATGTTATAAAGTTAGTGCCCCCTTCCTTCCTGGTGAGAACATCCCTTTTTCTTTGACTTTTTGCAGCTACAGCTAGTTTAATAACTTTAATCATGTCCTAAACATGGAATATGTCTCTTTTTTAATAAGGGAGAAAGCCAAGTGGAACTATAAATATTATTAAGTGCTTATAGACCATCTGATTCCACCTTAAATAAATCATAGCGAATCCCCTTTGATTGAGAAGTTTGAGGTGCATCTACTACAATACCAAAAAGAATTTCTTTAATAACAAACATTGCATGAGAGACGACTTTCTCTAATCTAACTTTTCTTTTTTATCTTTTATTTTGTTGCCTCTAGGGTTCCTTTATGTTGTCCATGTATTATAAAAACTAGTTATTTTAATAGATACAATGCATGCTAGGACTTAAGAGCTTACTATAAAAGGAAGAGAAGCCTAACAAGTAATCGATGCATTCCCACCTCAAAATATTTATTTCCCATAAGAGAGATGGAAAAGGATATCTGTGATCTTTCTCCAACATTGGTGATAATGGTAACTCTATTGACCAAAGGCTTAGGTTATTTGGCTTTGAGTTAAACCCATCAAAAGAGGGTTGTGTCAAAGAGTCTAGTGAAGGAGATGAAAGTGTGAACTCATCGAACTCAGTCTTATCTAATATGTTACTCCAGAGAAAGATATTCTATACAAAACAGAAAACATCAATCCTCTTTTATACTAATACAATATTATTAGATCATAATCCTGACTAAGGAAACAAATCATGAAATATGAAACTAATCATAACATATTCTAAATTATTCTAAGATACAATCTAGATATTATTGGATATTCATATATTCTAACGATGTTATACTTTACACACACCTTAGCGGCTAGGAGTTTAATAACAAACACTAGTTAATAGCAACAAAAGTGAAGGAATCAAATAAGTTTAAGCCTCAAAGCTTAAAGTAAACTTGGAGTACACAAAGGGTGAGCTATAATGTAGTACGACAGAGGTAGACCAAAGGATAAACCTATGTTGTGTGAAACAACAAGGACTTGTATGAAAAGTGAGTTAAGTTGGAGAGGACATGTAGACAAAGAAGTGGGTTACCCAAAGCTACCCTGGTAAAAGGTAGGTCAAAAAAGGATTAAGTCAAAACAAAGAAAGCCTAGGGTGATTGCATGTAAGAGTTTTCATGGGTGGGTGATGCACTTTCCCTTCCCACCACTACTTAGAAAGCTCTATGCCATTCAAATATATAGATAATGTAACAGCCCAAATTTCAAGTACTAGAAATAAACCACGAGATAGCTTTTAGTAGAACCCTTCTCATATGTTATTAGACAAAAGATGTCTTAAGAATTATTATTATTATATTTCCTATTATTATTATTATTATTATTATTATTATTGTGTTGTGTTGTTGTTATTATATTTATTGTTATTATTATTATTGTTGTTGTTGTTGTTATTATTATTATTATTATTATTATTATTATTGTTATTAATACCTTAGTATTATAAATTAGTAGGAATATTATCATACAACCCAAAAGAGCATCTAGGGCCCAATAGGGGACTAAAGCCCACTAAGCCACATACCCACCCACATGTTATAAGAAGGGAATAGAGAAGGAGGATTAGGTTTAGCCGTCACAAATAGAAGAAGAAAGAAGTTAGAGAGAATGAGGAAAAGAAGGGAAGAAGAAGAGGAAGAGAAGGAGGAAGAATAGAAACCGGAGAATCCAAACCCTAGAACTTAACTTTGCGTGTCTACAAAGGTGAGTGCTCTCCCCCGTATCCTTCCTTGTTCTTGTTCATCTATTTATCTTTTCCCTCCTTATACCTAAATTTAGGGATTTGATGGGTTTTGAGGGGATTGTGAGGGAGTAAGAAAATTATAGATTAGATTGACCAATTATCGATGTAGAAGAGTGATTAAGAATCTAATTATTTATCTTGAAGCATTTAGAACCCAAAGACAATAGGAAAAATAAATTAAAATTAGTACCTCGGATCCGCCCGACGGGATTAGATAGCTGCTGGGCGACTTTTCTTCAAAACCTGGATTCTGTGTTTACGCTAGGCACGCGGAGCCGTTGCGCGGGGTGAAATACCCGCTGGGCGGGTTGGGTTCCGACGCGGACCTGCTGGCGGTTCGCTGGACCGCTGGGCGAATACGACTTGCTATTACGTTCTTATATTTGTGAACTCCTTTTGGCAGTGTTTAACTCACTGTTATTTGTTTTTCTTATGTCTTGTTGAGTTTATATTATATGGTTGTTATTTACCTTAAAAATATGAGTGTGATATGAAATTGTGCCTATGATTCATGATAAAAGTCTATGAAAGTTGTAAGCATTATTTGTGACCATGCATCATAACATTCGAGTTATGTGATGAGGAAAGTATGTAGGAATCTGGCTAGTGGAGGCCGTGATGGGTTGTTTAACCTTAGCCTTGGGGGTTATCCGGTTGGGAAAACTCCAATGGTCCATGCTGATCCCATGGAGCCAGGGCGTACTGGCAAAACTGGGTAACCCTGACTAGTCACCGGGGGATATCATGCTAGTTGAGGGTGCGAAAGCCGAAGGCATCGGTACCGATGACGCTTCTTATGGCCTGCATTTAGTCTTAGTCTACTTTCCGAAAAGTTTAAGTTGGTACCACATGTGCATGAGTAGTGGTTTAGGAACATAGCACGCATATGTATCTTGCTATAGTGTGATATGTTAGAGTGTGCTATGTTGTAATTATGTGAATTCTATGTGACCCTATTTATGTGAATTCTATGTAAGAATGCAATTGTGCCTTGTGATGAAATGTTAAAGTTGTGGACATGTGATCATATCTTGCACGAGTGTCGTTCCTGTTTGATAAAACAAAACGAGGTATATGTCTAGTTACTAGACAAAGAATGTGAAACAATTATATGCTTGTAATTGGAATTGTGTTTGCTACCTTAAGGATAAGTGAGAGGCTAGACCTTAGGATAGTGTTATGAGGGTTCTAGTTGGATAATAATAATTGTGA
Organism: Spatholobus suberectus; assembly: GCA_004329165.1. NCBI lineage: Eukaryota > Viridiplantae > Streptophyta > Magnoliopsida > Fabales > Fabaceae > Spatholobus > Spatholobus suberectus. The sequence continues at coordinate 47,082,245 of CM014732.1, forward strand.
ATAAGATAGAGGAAGGGTGAATTCCATCATGGCGTAATAGAAAGGTATAAGACAAGTAAGAGAGAGAATGAAATAAGAGTATTTTAGGATGTCTGTAACCTTAGACTTGACCCTAGAGGACAGCTTAGAATATTAAAAGGAAGAAGAGTAAATTCTAAAGAGGGTTTTGGGTAAGAAAGTATAAATAATGAGGATGAGTTCTTAAGTTAAGAATTAGATAGTAAACCAATATAATAGTTGTGAGAATGAGAGAGCAATTAACAGGGAGTATTGACTGTTGAAAGGTGTAGACTCAACCATAGGTATGGATAATTATGAGAAACCCAATGAGGCTAAAGTCATGAGAGATAAGTAATGAAGGTTGTCCGAATAGAAGAGTCTAACCCAGCCGTAGAGTCCTTAGAGCACTCACTGAGACATTATGTCTCATTCCTTTAAGTTTTCCTTTTTTCAGGATACAGGTGAAGACACGCGTAGATGGAGCTTGGAGTCACGTGCAAGAAAACGTAGTCTAGTTTATATTATGTTTTTGTATTCTTCTTTATATTTTGTATGATACCTTCAGGTGATAGATGAGTTATATTTGGCATGTATGTTTTTTTTTATTGTATTGTTCGTATATAATATTTAATTATATTTATGAGTAGTATTTGTATGTTGTTTTTACCTTTTGCAGTTTGTTTTTTTAAAATCTAGACCTACCTTTTGCAGTTTGTTTTTTTAAAATCTAGACCTAGTTACGGTAATGCCCCGTAATGCCCCTTAGGGTGTTACAGATAATATAAAGGTAAAGGTGGAAAGCTAATACAAAGATGAGGGCCTTAGGCTATTTGATAGAGGCCTCGGAAGGGCTTAACTATCTTATTAATTGTCATTTAACACTTTTGTTTTTTGGACCTCGTTGGGCTTTTTGTGGACCTTTTGATGCATCTAAGTGTTGCTCATGAGGTGCTATGTGGACTTTAGTTATTTTCAGTTGCTAGCTAATGTTTTAATTTGCTTTTGTTTGGGCCTACTATGAATTGTATTGGGCCTTTTTAGTTGTTTGGGCCTTTTTATTAATTGTAGTATAAATAGGCCTTTAGCACCACTTGTAGAAAAAAAACTTTTGGCATTATTGAATTGATTAGCTTTGTGCTAATTGAGTGAGCATTGCTTCTCTTGGTTCTTGCTTTGAACCTTTAGATTCTTATCAAAGAATTCTATTCTTTGTGTCGAATCCTCCTCGACTTATCAATCTTCGGATTGTGGCATCGTTCTTAACATTTCTCTAAATTGTAAGATCCACTTTGGGGTTTCATCACTATTGCACTAAAACGACAGTAGCTGTGACACCCATTCACATTGAACATAACCCATACTTATTTATTTATTTAAAATATGAGTAAAATTTTTCTCCGCTTTTAATAATAGAATATTTGTAAAATTAACAAAATTTGAAAGGGTAGTAAAAAAAAATAAAATTTGTATGTATTCATCGTAAAACTGTACATCGTGATTTCATAGTCAGAAACATTACTGAAATACAGAGAGATCAAAATATACATCAAAATTGTTACTACTTATTCCCAGTACATAAAAAAGATCCTAGTCAAAGCAATGTTCGTCTACCCTATCCCATAAAATAACAAACTATCAGACTAGCCCTATAGGTCCTCATCAATAGCCGAGTCTTTTTTAACCGTGATCAATCATGCATAAAATAAAAAATAATGGAGTAAGGTGATTTATTCTAATATCACTTTTACATGTATGGTAGGAATTCTACCACACAATACAGATAAAACACAATTGATAATAAAAGGGGAACCTAAAGTTTATTCTATGTTATATTATCCTTGACTTGGTATGGATCCTTACTTTCCATTAGTGGGTAATAGTTCTTAACAAAACCTAGGAAGTGACTTGGAGTACATATACCTCTCTCAACATCATCTCATGGTACAGTCCTCATCATCATTGAGGAACAAAATAACAATTTAGGATATCCATTTATAAAGGTATACTCTCACCAATCCTAGTGATGCTGAGCAGTTGTCAGGATTATCAAGTTGGTTAAGTAATTGCCCCGGCTTAAGAGCGCTACCTTGGCCATTAGGATGCTCACCACTTGATACCATACCCTTTAAACGTAACCATAGGTCCCTACCTTTCATCTCGCAGTGTACTAAACTGTAGCTTCCCTAGTAGGGTGCCATGCCACTACATGTCACTTGTTTTACATTACTCACTAATTTATCACTTCCGAACTTCTCAAACAAAGGTTTCTCTGGTCTTAATAAATTTGCATACTAGTACAATCAACATTTCTGCCTTATATTGCATAAATTGCACGATACCAAAAATTCAACAGAATAACGATATAGTAATTATAGTTTAATTACTAAAATTTTGGCAGATAACAACTAAATAAATACATTTTAATTTTCTAAATTTGAGCAGAGTAACAACTTAGCAAGTGGATTTTGATTTTCTAAAATTGAGCAGAGTAATAGCTTAGCAAGTATAATTTAATAATTTAAATTTGAGCAGAGTAACAACTTAATAAAAATTAAAGTTTAGCATCAAACATCATAATATAATGGTAATAGTAATCAAAATTATGCCTAAATGGGTTTAGGGGAAAACCTTTCCTACCAACATGCAAAGTGACAATAATTTAGAACCAACCCCACTCTCCCCATTACCTCTAAGGTGGTTGATGATGATGATGGATTTGTTGGTGCAAAGCCTCTAGGAGGAAAAATTCTACTAGTTGAAAACTAGTGAAATTTTAACACAAAAACTAAATAAGAAAAAATTTTAGAGAGAGAGGCCCTCTAGCTTATAGAGGAGAAGAATGGTGAAAATCTTGTCCATGAATGGAGGTATTTATAGAGGAAGAGGAGGCTTAGGTGTCCCACCATTTACATCATTCATTATGTCATTATTTGGTTTTTTATTTAATTTAAATTCAATTTAGGTGGACACATATGTAAAACTAGGGACACATATCAATTTTAGGTGGTAAATCACCCCCTTGTAGGTTGAAAACATGTTGGGTGAGCTGTCCTAAAGCTCTCCAGTATAAATTTTAACTGTAATTGATTAGCCAGTACCGATAAAATCACTTAAACTTGAAAAATTAGCTTTTAATATCAAAATAATGCAATTAAATGCAAAACTGGACAAATAAATTATTTTTCATCAAAAATAGATTTCTAATAATTAATTTTAATTTTTATTAATTTATTTCAAATTTTATCTATTTATTTTGTATTTTTAAGCTAAAAAAATCATAATAATCCATTTTAATTCAATAAATACCAAAATTTTTATGAAAATTCTAAAATTAAATATTTTACCCCTAAATAAACTAAAATTTTTGGATGTCAAACCAATATTGGCTAACTTATTAGACACTTAGGGACATTTTGGTCATTTTACATAGGAATTCCAGAAAATTTCAAAAAAAAAATTTAAAATTATATTTTAATATATGTGACATGATTCCAAGCTCAAATTGACATTTTAATGTCAATTGAATGTTTTTCTCATGTTAGCCCTTAATGTTGAGAAATAGGAACAAAATTGTCAATTTCTAATTTCTCCGGGCTCTGGCTCGAAAAAATTATTAAAAATTACTATTAAATAGATTTTGAAATTTTGAGTGTGATGGCAGGAATCATAATTTTGAAATTCCTTTCGATCTTTCAGAATTACATTGTCAAATATTAGCAAAACGATTGAAAAAATTAAAATAGGATTATTATATTTTTCACTATTTTTCTTTCAAAATAAAATTTTTATAACGAAAGATACTTAGTATAAAATTTTTAAAATATTTTGAAGTCAAAAAGTTTCTGGTCTGCTCCTGTAGTCAACTAGAAGTATTTTGGTCATTTCAAAAAACTGTTTTAATAAATTCTCGAAAAATTTCTAAAATTATTATTAATTATTCTAAGTATATTGATAACTTAAAAATAATTAGTAAACACTTCTAACTAATTTTTAATTATTATTTTGATATCTAACTTTTTAGGGGCAAAACAGTTATTTTATCCATTGTGAGCTCAGTTCCCTAAAAATTTATTAAAAAACTACACTAAGTATTACATAACTATAGTAATCAAATTTTTGAGATTTCCATCTAGTTCTCCAAAAATAAATACAAAATAATTAAGAAAATAATTTGATATGTAAAAATAAGGGTGTTACAATAGGGATGTAATTTTTCCATTTTTTATGATGATCCTTTAACTTTCTACTATTTGTTCGTGATACAATCAACTTCCCTTATGTTTTGTGTCTGCTTTTGCCCCCTCCCCTTTTTTACTTAAAGCAGAGACATAAAGAAAAATATTAGTTTATAGTCTACAAAGATAAAAGGAAACAACCTTCAGTAGGTTTAACTAGAAGCCATTGGATCAAAAACTATTTTGATGCATTCATGAATTTAACTTTAACCAACTGACAAGTAGATTAGCATTATATTACTCTCATAGTCTACACAAGAATGTCATAAATAAAAACAGATGTTTCAGTAATAACATGTTTGAAAGAAAGTTTATCCTCACAACTCTTAATTATTTTTTAAAAAAGAACATGTTACCCTTAAGTAGCGTGGAGAAGTTGGACATTTGTAAGAAAGGGCACTCTAGCTAGATGGTTCAAGTCAGGGAAGAAGATGATTGAAGGTAGAGGTGGGTATATGGGCTAGCCCGCTCGTTTAAGCCTAGCCAGCAAAGGCCCGCAACTTAAACGGTCTAGGCCAATGCAGATCCCAACAAAAATGGGCCAAGTTTTATAGGCCCGGGTTCGCACCACATAACCCGCCGGCTAACATGCCAATCCACAGCCCGCTAATAAAAAACTAAAAAATAAAAAAAAGTGAAAAAAATAGAAATAAATAACAAAAAATTTAAATCAAATATGATCATCAATGAAACCATTTAAGTATCAATCATTTTTTAGTTAATTAACTAAATACACCAACCAAATATGAAATTGAAAGTCTTACAAATTAAATATCTAAAGTGCAAAATTTCAAATATACACATCATACTAAATAGGAAGTACATTATCAAATATTTAAAATACACAATTATCTATTATCTTCAATAACTATGTTTGACTTCATCTTTAATGTAGTTGGCTCTTCAATTTTATTTTAAAAAAGATTGTTAGTAAAAGCCCGTAGGTAAAATCCGTTTAAACTGCGGCATAAGCAAACCGAGCTTAAAAGCCTGCATTCTAAAATGGGCCAAAAATCTACAGGCTTTGACCTATGTGCCCAGCTCTAATTGAAGAGATGGAAAACTAATCAATGTCGATTTGGAAATAGAGATGAACATGGGATATGCTTAGAGCCTTGCACCAAAATGGTTTTGCCTAATTGTTGCCATGCCACATGTATCAAATGCTACCGCAAGTGCTATTAACATTAAATATACACATTTAGTCATCTCACTACATCTGTTTAAATTGGTTTACAAATTTGAAACTTTAATAATTGACTCCAAAACATTCTGAGATTTTTTGAGTTGGCCAATAATGAATGAGGACTTCGATTTTGGAACCTGTGAAAGAGGCTTCTACTAAACGAAAGGTAAACACCAAATAATCTACACTATGTTAGTCCCTCAACAAGGTAAAAAAATGTAAGATATGATGATATTACGACTTACTATGAAAGTTGTAATCAATGTTTTAAAAACCGACTCGGACCGGCCGGTTCGACCAGAAACCGGTGGTTTAACCAGTTTGAGTCGCTAATTCGATTGGATGTGCTTGCGACTCAGTACAAACCGATATGAACTAATCGATTTCCCGGTCCAACTAGTGACTTGCGATTTTGTGACTCGGACCGGTCTAGTGTAAATCATTTTTTAATTTTTTTTTTAAATATGCAAAATAACGTCATTTTGCTTCCAGACCCCATTATTCAGTTTTAGTATCAGATTACACAAGTTCCATCTAAGCCTCCAAGGTCCAAAAACCTAACCCGTGACAGTAAGCCCGCAAGCCAATGAACATGACCCCATCTGCCACTGTCGTCGTGCAAATGTTGTTGTGCAAAGCCGTTGTCGACTCATCGGAGAAGACAACCTCATTAGAATCATTGTCCACTCGTCCCTACATTGTGTGAAAGTGGTTGTCTCTGTTTCTCATTTTCGTTCCTCCCTGCGCATCTCCGTGCTCTCTATTTCTATATGGGGAGGTTGATTCTCTCTATCCATACTTGCTTTTATTGTTCATTAGTTAAAAGTTTCTGGTTGTCCTGGATATAATCTAGAATTTCTATTTGCAGTCCCTTTGTTTGATATGCTTCGAATTGGGTTCATTTGATGATACAAATTTTGAATACTTTGTGTTTGGAGCTGTGATTCAGTGATTGTGTTGTGTGGAATATGTGCTATATTGTTAAACCAGAAACTAGCAATATGATAAAAATAATTTTGTTTCTATTTATTAGCAAATACCCCTTTTTCAATGTTGTTGCTTGCTGAGATTGTACATAAATTCTTTGTTGTTCAATTAACTTAGTGTCGAAACTTAGGCACCATGCTCTAGCATATTCTCTATATATTTAATTGCATCTTACTACGTTGTTGTCCAATGACTCCAATCCTTCAACTATGCCATTGCCTTTGTCATCATGCCTTGACATTATATTAGAACAAGCACACAATTGTGTGCAAGGTTAGGAAATAGTTTAAGATTGATAGAATGGAAGTAAAGTGGAAGATCAAAGTGGTGATGTAATTCTTTATTTATTTTTTTAAAATAAAATTCTATCTTTTTTAAGTGAGATGGCAAGTTCTTAATTATATTGTTGGTATGCATATTGCCTATAATTGTATAGAATGTGCAGGAGCCATTGATTTTGTTTGAGATGACAGGTTCTTAATATTATTGGTATGCTTATAATTGTATTAAAGTTATAGGTTCTTATTTCATTTTTTTTAATTGTAATAAAGATGGCATCTGGTGAAGCACCATCATCTCAAGAAGCTTCTACTCAAAATTCAATCCAGAGGCATATTAGAGGCAAAACTGATATTACTTGGGGACATTGTAAAATGCTTCAAGAGAATGGAAATTCTATTTTATTGTGTATTTACTATGATAAAGTTATTAGGGGAGGTGGAATTAATAGGTTCAAAAGTCATTTGGCTGGTGAAAAAGGTCAAGTTGAACAATGTAAGAAGGTGCCTACAGATATTCGTTTCCAAATGAAGCAAAATATTGATGAGTGCAGGAGTAAGAAAAGAAAAACTCAAGAAGAATATGATGATAGTTATCCACCTAGTGAAGAGGGTGGTAAAGTGCAAATGGAAGTGGAACAAGCAAGACTAGCAGCTTTTGTATCTCAAAAGGAGAAGAATAGAGGTCGCATTGGTAATTATTTCATGCCTAGAACAACTCCCGAAGCTCAACTTACCTTAAAAAATGTGTTGCAAAGTAAGGAAGTGGTAGAAAAATGTGACCTTGCTATTGCTAAATGGTTCATTGATGCATCTGTTCCATTTAATGCAGCTAATTTAGCATATTTTCAGCCAATGGTTGATGCTCTCTGTAACATGAGTCTAGGGTATAAGGTTCTCAGTATGCACACTCTTCGTGGTCATTTGGTAAATAGGTAGGTTGATGATACAAAGAAGCTTGTAGAGGATTATCATTCTATTTGGAAGAAAATTGGTTGTACACTTATGGCAGATGGGTGGACTGATCAGAGTAGGAGAACTCTTATCAACTTTTTAGTTTATTGTCCTAAGGGAACAATTTTTCTTAAATCTGTTGATGCCTCTCATGCTTCTAAAACTGTTAATATGTTGTATAAGCTTTTTAGGGAGGTGGTATTATATGTTGGCCCTGAAAATATTATTTACATAGTGACAAATAATGCTACAAATTATGTTAGTGCTGGCAGGTTATTGGAAGTAGAGTTTCCTAAATTGTTCTAGTCTCCTTATGCAGCACACTACATTAATTTGATATTGCAGGATATTGGAAAAATTAGAGGAAGTAAGTGAGCCGTGTCACATGCCTCAAAAGTTACCAAATATGTTTATGACCATTGCTATGCATTGTATTTGATGAGAAAGCATATTGGTGGTAGAGAAATACTTTGTCCTGCTCCAACTTGCTTTGCCACTAATTTTATTGCTTTGCAAAGCATTTTGGCTCAAAAAGATGCACTAAGAGCCATGGTAACATCTAAAGAATGGACAACCTCAGCTTATGCCAAAGAAGCCAAGGCAAAAAAATTTGTGGAGCAAGTTTTAGACTCTAGTTTTTAGAGTGGTTATGTTGATATAGTGAAACTTTGATCAGTGTTAGTCAATTTGCAAAAAATAACAATGTATATTTTGAATTTCACCCTTCCTTATGTTTTGTCAAATCTCAAGTTGATCGCTCTGTACTTCTTCAAGGGTTTCTTGGTTCGGATGGACTATATCAATTTCCTTCCCTGCTATCTGGCAATACTGTTGGAACCAAAGACGTAGAAGCGTGTAAACCCTCAAAGTTTTGAAGATAACAAACTTATTAATGTTCAAGTTTTTGCCTAAGGACTAACCTTGTCACAACAAACAAGCTACCTTTATGTGGATCATCTAGTAGACTTGTTAGAAAAGACCGTCTAGAAGACACGCTAAAGAAAACCGTCTAGAAGACATGTTAAAGAAGACCGTCTAGTAGACGTGTTAAAAAAGATTGTCCAGTGAACAAACTAAAGATGATTGTCCGAAGCAAAATCTTGTCTCGTAACAAGTTCAAACATCAAACGCAAGCTTCCAACGACAAATTTTCAAACGGCTAAGTTTTATTTGAACGTCCAATTTACTTATGATAGTTTTCCTCGAAAACTAACATATTACTACTCTTATGATCTAACGTTCAAATTATTTAAAGTATTAAATGTAATCACATTCTTTATAGTGCAAAGGCGCAGCAAAACATATAAAGCAAGTCAACTTATCAAGTTGCCATGCTGAATGAAGAATGTTCAGAAAAGCAAACCACCATTACAGTCCCGCGCTTTCCGTTTTAGTGCAAGTCTAAAAGCTGCCATGCCTGATCTTTCTGAAAGCATAGTTCACACACCCTTCCTTGCATAACGAACTCAAGTCTTCACAACGAATCTTTTTCCCTGAAGACTATATATATGCACCAAGGAAGAGACAAAAAGACTAGAGAATTGCAACACGTGCTACTTGTGAAAATCTTAGCGAGCATCAAAAATTTTGTACATTTTGTTAAAAGCATCCAGTGGATGATAGTGAAAAAGCTCTCTAAAAAATTCTGAGTGTTTAAGCTTAATCTTTCAAATCCTCACTGCGTGAGTTGATACCTTTGTATAAACACTTGTTTGTGTTGTGAAAGCCTAAAGAGGCTTAGTGTAAAAGAATACTTGGGTTGAGCAATCTAGGGTGATTGCCTTGTAAAGCCTGAAGAGGCCGCAAACAATACTTATAACCAAAGGTTGGTTAGTGGATACCTTCTGGGTGAAGGGACTGAACGTAGCTCAAGTTAAGTGAACTAGTAAAAAAATTCTGTGTTATCTTTCTCTTTATCCCTTAGCTTGAAAACGCTTTCGAACTTATTTGTATTAAAAGTTTTAAACACACAATTCAACCCCCCCTTCTTGTGCACTTTTTCTATTTCAATTGGTATCAAAGCTCGGCCTTTTGGGATTGAGCATCTAACACTGCAAGGGTAAAACAATCCTGATCACTCATGGAAAACAAGGGACAAGCCATTAACAGATCACCTCTCTTTAAAGGTTAGAACTACGATTATTAGAAGCAAAGAATGATAGCATTCTTTGATGCATGTCACATAGACATGTGGTACGTAGTAGAAACTGGCAATTATCTGCCCCTTGACCAAGATGGAATGGAGTTGCCAAGAAGTCAATGGATAGAAACTCACAAGCAGAGGTATCTTCTAAACTCAAAAGCTAGAAATGCTATGATGTACGCCTTATCTGAATCTGAATATGAAAAGGTGCATAGTTTAAAAAGTGCTAAGAAAATATGGGACACCCCCGCACTTGCATACGAGGGCACTTCATAGGTAAAGAGGTCCAAATTGAGCTTACTCGTAAGACAATATGAACTCTTTACTATGGAAGAAAGTGAAACTATCAAACTCATGTTTGGTAGATTTCAAACCATAATAAATAACCTGAGATCCTTAGGCAAAACCTATGATAATTATGATCGCATTGACAAAATCTTGAGAAGTTTGCCTAGGGAATGGAGACTGCAGGTTACAGCTTTAAGAGCATCCAAGGATCTAACAACATTCTCAATGGAAGAGTTACTTGGAACTCTTAAAGTCCATGAACTGGAGCTGAAGCAAGACGAAGGACAAAAGAAACAGTCCATCACCCTAAGCGTCCAGCGTCCACCCGGAGGACCATCATCCAAAGCTCTAAATGTGGAAGAATCCTCTCAGGAAGAATCTGAAAAGGACGACTCTGATGAGGATGAGATATCCTTCATTTCTAGAAAAATTCAGGCTATGTGGAGGAAGAAAGGAGGATCCAGAGGCAAAAACTTCATAAAGAAGTTTAACAAGGCACCAAAAGAAAAGAGTCCTTCAGTTTGTTATGAATGTAAGAAGCTTGGACATTTCGGGGCTGAATGTCCCAATCTACAGAAGGACAAAAAGAAGACGTTCTTCAAGAAAAAAGGGTCTCATGGCTACTTGGGAAGACATAGACCTATCTTCTTCAAAAGAAGAAGAAGAGGAAGAAGTCAACCTATGTCTCATGGCTGAGACCAGCTCTAATAGCTCAGACAATGAGCAAGACGAAGAGGTTAACTTCAATGATTTAATCTCTCTTCAAGAAGCCTACAATGAGTTGCTTGCTAACTCCTCAATTTTATCTTTGGGATATAAAGAACTGAAAAAGAAATTTTCTAAAATAACAAAAGAATTCAATTTGCTCAAAGAAGAGCACAAAGAAGTTTTAAAAGAAAATGAGTTTTTAAAAACAAAGAACAGTTCAGAAGAGATACCTTCTCATGAAGCCTTAGAACTTCAAAAAAAAGTTACTCATTTGAAAGAAAATTTGTCCAAATTTGTCAGCGGAACTGAAAACTTAAATAAAATTCTATCTTATAGAAGAAGTCCTTATGACAAATCTGGACTTGGTTTTGTTAAGAAAGAAAATTATAAAACTAGTAAAATCATGACCTTCTGTAAAATATGTGGAAAGAATGGGCATGAACCAACAAAGTGTAGATATCGTCCAATAAAGAAGGCGTCCAATGCCTTCAGAACTAACAGAAAAGGACCAAGTCCATTTGGGTACCTAAGTCTATGATAATACTTGTTGCAGATTTACTTGACAACCGAAAGAAGACCCTAGTCATGGTACCTAGACAGTGGTTGCTCACGACACATGACAAGAGAAAGGTGTATGTTCCAAAGCCTACAACCCAAGAATGGTGGATGGGTCACCTTTGGAGGAAACCAGAAGGGAAAGATCATAGGTATAGGAAAAATCAGTAAGCACTATTTCCCTTCCATTGAAAATGTTTTATATGTTGAAGGACTCAGACACAATCTATTGAGCATAAGTCAATTATGTGATAGTGGACACAATGTCTCTTTTAACAAAGACAAATGTACTATTAGGAATCTAGATGGATCCATATTATTCTCTGCTAAAAGGCAAAGCAATCTTTATAAGATTGATCTAAATGACCTCACAAATCAAAATGTATCGTGTCTAGTATCCATCAAAGAGAATCAATGGACATGGCACAAGAAGCTTGAGACTAATCTCAAAGCTAAATAAGCATAACCTTGTAAGAGGACTTCCAAATCTTGCTTACAAGTCTGATATTCTTTGTGATGCATGTCAAAAAGGGAAACAAGTAAAAAGCTCTTTTGAATCAAAAATATTGTTTCCACAACTAGACCTCTAGAGCTACTGCATATTGATTTGTTTGGTCCAACTAGAACAGCCTCCCTTAGCGAAAAATGATATGGACTAGTTGTAGTGGACAACTACTCTAGATGGACATGGGTTATGTTCTTAAAACACAAGGATGAGTCTTATAAAATCTTTTTTATCTTTTGCAAAAGAATCCAAAATGAAAAAGGTGTTTGTATAGCTTCAATCATAAGTAATCACGAAGGGGAGTTCGAAAATGAAAGTTTTTAAGGGTTTTGTGAAGAGAACAGAATTCTCCATAACTTCTCTATACCACAGACACCACAACAAAATGGTGTGGTAGAGAGAAAGAACAGGTCATTGCAAGAAATGGCTAGAACTATGCTCAATCATAACTCCACTCCTAAGCACTTCCAGGTTGAAGCTGTAAACACTACATGTTATTTACAAAATAGAATTTATATAAGACCTATTTTGAAAAAGACTCCATATGAATTGTGGAAAGGACGAACGCCCAACATATCATATCTTCATTCCTTTAGATGTCAATGTTTCATCTTAAACAGTAAGGACAATGTTGGAAAGTTTGATTCTAAGTGTGATGATGGAATACTGTTAGGCTACTCTAAACATTCAAGGCCTATAGAGTTTACAACTCTAGAACCTTAATAGTTGAAGAAGCCATCCATGTTAAGTTCAATGACAATAGCCTGATAAAGAAATATGAGAGCTAGATGATTCATTTGCAGATATGAAGCTGGAAGACGCCAAACCTTCAGTGTCCAAAAGTCAGTTGGACGATCCAAAAATAGAAGAAAAAGAACCAACTAGACGTTCTTGGCAAATGAAGACATATCATCCAGATAATCAAATTCTTGGAAGCGTACAAGATCATGTCAGGACAAGATCGACCTTCAAGGAGCAAGCTCAAACTGTTTTGATCTCCCAACTGGAACCAAAGACAGTGGACGAGGCTCTCCTGGACGATGGCTGGATCAGCGCCATAAAGGACGAACTTAGTCAATTCGAACGGAATGATGTCTGGATGCTAGTTCCTGCACCTAAAGACAAGTCTATCATTGGAACAAAGTGGGTGTTCCGCAACAAGCTAGACGAATCTGGCAAAGTGGTAAGAAATAAAGCGAGACTTGTAACTCAAGGCTACTCTCAACAAGAAGGTATAAACTTCACCAAAACCTTTGCACTAGTAGCTCGATTAGAAGCCATTCGCATCTTACTTTCATTTGCTACTTATAGTAATATGAAGCTCTAACAAATGGATGTAAACAATGCATTCTTAAATGGCATCATAAATGAGGAAATCTATGTGAAACGACCTCCTGGTTTTGAGTGTGATACTTTTCCAAAACATGTTTACAAACTCAAAAAGGCTTTATACGGACTCAAACAAGCTCCAAGAGCTTGGTATGAAAAGCTAAGTTCCTTCTTTTTGAAAAATGGTTTTACTAGAGGAAAAGTAGACACCACTCTCTTTCACAAAGACGTCAAATCACATTTTATTATTGCACAAATATACGTAGACAATATTATATTTAGTGCTACTAATGATGCTTTATGCAAGGATTTTTCTAAGATTATGATAGCAGAATTTGAGATGAGTATGATGGGAGAACTAAAATTCTTCCTAGGATTGCAAGTTAAGCAAACTGCAAATGGCGTATTCATACATCAAACAAAATATATCAACAAACTTCTCAAGAAGTACAAGATGGATGATGCCAAGGAAATGAGTACACCTATGCATCCATCATCAGTACTTAGCTTGGACGAAGCATCTAAAAAGGTAGACCAAACTGCATACCGAGATATGATTGGGTCTCTCTTATATCTCACAGCATCCAAACCTAACATTATGTTCAGTGTATGCTTATGTGCCCATTTTCAGTCTGACCCTAGAGAAACTCATCTAACAGCAATAAAAAGAATCTTTAGATACTTAAAAGGAACCACTAATCTTGGTTTATGTTTTAAGTCAAACAAAGATTACAGGTTAGTTGGATTCTGCGATGCTGACTATGCTGGAGACAGAATAGAACGCAAAAGCACTAGTGGAGGATGTCACCTCATTGGTGGGAATTTAGTCTCCTGGACGAGCAAAAGACAAGGGACGATTGCCCTATCCACAGCGAAAGCAGAGTATATCTCAGCCGCGTCTTGTTGCTCACAAATTTATAGATCAAGCATCAGTTAGAAGACTATAGTATCTACGAGAGTAACATCCCTATCTTTTGTGATAATATTGTTGCTATAAATCTGACTAAGAATCCTATTTTGCATTCTCGAGCAAAGCACATTGAAATAAAACATCATTTTATAAGAGATTATGTTCAGAAGGGAGTTGTTAATATTCAATTTATCAATACTAAAAATCAATTAGCTGATATATTTACAAAATCCCTTCCTGAAGATAAACTCATCCATATTCAAGATCATCTTGGTATGGAGTTTATAAATGAATAGTTTATTCAACATGCCTTGACCGTCTAAGGATGAGAGCGTCCAATGTTTTGTAGCATCCAATATTTCATCGTCCACTTGCATAGCTTTTCGCATTCCATAACAACTTACATTTATGTGTGCATAAAATCCTTATTCGTACTTAATTATGTTTTCTTTGATAATGATTTGAAATAAATGCTTTATTCCTGTCTGAGTCACTCCTGCGCCGAATAACCAACCTTGAGAAATGTAAGTGCCTAACCAAGCATTTATTGCACATCACCTCTCTCTTCGAAATTCAAAGAACTACCAAAAGCAAAACCCTTCGGTTTCTTCATATACACTCAAACCTAAACCAAACACTCACCTCTTCTCAAATCTACCTAAACTCTCTCTCTCTCTCTCGAAACCTCTCAAACCCTAACAATCCTTCAAGCTCTCAGATATGGCAATCGAAAAGGTTGGTCCTGCTACAAAGGCCGTGGCTCGTGTGGAGAGCCTAGACAAGGCTATTGTTCTTATCGAAAGCCGTTTCGATATCCAAGCACTGGAAGACATGGGTGTGAATGTAAAGGACAACTTGCTCAGATGTGGAATTCTCAACTACTTCCACCCAGAACTCATTAGACAGTTTTGGAACTCTGTTGTTTTCTCAAGGATGGACATCATTGGAACTGTTCTAGGAGTTAAGGTCACACTGGACCTTGGCTCTATTGCCTAAGCCATTGGCTATGAGTGGGCTGGGTCCTGCATCAAGAATGGCTGGGAGGACAATTTTGGAGGACATGACATAGTTGACGCTGCTCTGATGGGTCCAGAAGGCGAAGGGCCATTAGAATACAACAAGCTGACAAAAGAGAGGAAGATATTCCAGCAGTTTCTGAACAAGGCAATTCTTCACAAGGCTGGATCGAAGGACAGCGTTTCCTTCCTGCATAGGTTCGCACTGTTTCACATGAGCACAGGTCAACAGTTCAACCTACCGCACCTCATCCTGAGTAACATCTTCAGGACCATGAGAGGACGCGAAAAGCACGACCATATCGCCTATGCCGCTCTCCTTAACAGACTTTTTCTGGCAACAGCAGGTGTATCATGCTTTCTTTGCTCTATCTCTTAGAAAGCAAAACCAGATTCGGATTTTGGGTGGTGGCCATAGATTCACTCAACTGCCGTGTGGACACAACAATGTTGCACAGATGAAGGCTGGGTTCGTGTTGAAGCCTTTGGAGACCACGTCCAAATTAGTGGACGTTAAAGAAAAAGTTGTTGAGATGGCACCTTTGCAGACAGTAAAGCCAATCGTCCAGCATGCTGAGCCGATGGACGATGAGGCACTGTTTGTGAATCTAGTTGCTGCCAGACCATCCACCAAGAGGAGGTCGTCCAAGACGCAAGCGACCAGAGTTACAAGGTCCAATACCCAACGACCTTCAGCTCCACCTGCTCCTCTTGCACTCCTATCGCTGCCTCTGCTCCTTCTCTTGCTCCAACAATAGTCCCTACGAAGAGATAGTTGGTCGTCGTTTTGACAATGAAGACGATGAGCCAATTGGTAAGCTTGTCAAGAAGTAGAAAGTTGACATGGTTGATGTTCCTACTCAACCACAACCTCTAGCTCAACCACAACCGCAACCATCTGTCTCATTCAAACAACCAATAGAAGCGCTACCAGGGGAAGCACAGTCCAAGAAAAGTAAGTGTTCCTCTCCTGCTGTTGATGAACCTGTTAATGACTTTGGTGAATTAATTCTTGATGAACCATCTGAAACACACAAGCCACACCTGAACCAGACATGCTGTTGCCTAGTGATAAAGGTTATACCTGCGCCATCCCCACCCCTAGCATCTCTAAGCCACATCTCTCCATAAAACCCCCTAAATCACCTTCCTCCTCAGCCATCATTCCCATCCCTACCTTTTCCACCTTAGAAACCTTGGAAAATATAAAACAGAAATGGCCTATACTTTTTGTTGAAGGAAACCCCCAAAACCTCATGGACGACAATGCTATTATTTTGCGTCCAAAGCTTCCTGAGCCAGACTTCGACTTTGATTACTCCCTTCTTAATATGGACAAGTACATGGACGATTATGTCCATCAACTGTCGAAAGCTTATTTAGCACTGCCTCCTAGAGCTATTGAACACTTGCCGCTCAAGTGGTTTATCAAACGGAGGTACCTTAGAGTTGTACAAGCTTGGCGCCTCAATGCTCATCCTCCTGGAGTACTTCTACACAGAGTACCTCTAGTAGAAGACACTGAGCCAGCTCTGCATCAAAGGAAACCAAGGGACAAGCAGACCGTCCATATAAGGCTTGCAGCTTTGAAGTTTTGGCCTATAGACCCAAAAGAAGATGGATTCTTTCCATCTGCCTTTGAGCATATGTTTTGCAACACTTTCAAAGGTTCCGCAACTTTGAAGTATTAACTCTTCATTCCTCCATCCCAACACATCCAACCTTCTACATCCATCCGCATCCAACCAGATCACGTCTGCCCAAGGCTGCCAATCATAGATGTCAACCATAAAAGACAAAGATTTTGACCAAGGCATCATCCTTGCCTTTTTCATCCAGAGTTGAATTTCAACAATATCCAACCCATTCCCGTGAATGGTTCCTAGCTCAACGCCTTTATACAGACTTGGACGAGGCTGATGCTGCATGCTTCTGGCATCAACATATGTTCCTATGCAAACAAGAAGCGTCCAGTAGTAGAGTTTCACCATACGACAAGGCCGATATCCTAACTGCAACGAATTGTGAATTCACGCAGCGTCCAGCTCGTGTCTTTGACTTTTCGGACACTTCAGCTGCCTTTGTCCGACCCCCGAACGAGCATCCACTCCTTGGTACAGAAACTTCCATTCTATACACTATGATTGCTGCTCTCACTCACCCCAACAATTTCCAACCGCTCTACCCTTAGACCACTCCCCGTCCTTACCAACTCGAAACACCAGACTTAAAACTTCTCGAAGCACCTCCTCCACCCACTGAAGTTCTTCCACCAACTCCTTCCCAACCACCGTCACCAACGCCTCCACCGCCGTCTACTCGTGGCTCCCAAGCCTCCGCAAGCCTTCCTATCTCTACTTCTGCCCCCTTACCCTTTCCCCCTGTTGACCCCACTGTTCAACAATACGTTGCCAACCAACTTCAACCCATCTTCACCAAATTCTCCACAACCAGCAAGCACTCTTACAACCTTCTCAACCTTCCCCACCTCCTCCTCCACCGCCGCCGCCATAGTGACAGTGATGACGCCTCCCTTTTCTTTTTGTCTGCTTTTTGCTAATGACAAAAAGGGAGAATTAAAGCATTATGCTGTTTTTGTTTCTTAATATTTTAGCTATGTATGATCTTCCAGTACAATAAAATACATGATTTGTTCTGACATGTTTCAAGAGTTGCTTTACTTATGTTTAAACTTATAAATGTTATATGCTTTGATACTTGGTATGATATTTGATATGGATTTAAACTAATATATCTTGTGTCTCAAAGTATACAAAACTTGGAATATCAGACTCAGGGGGAGCATAGTAAGTCTTTCAAAAATCCTTTATGCGTCTCTTTACTTTCAAGCAAAAACTTAAAAATTAATAAGGTTTGTCATCATCAAAAAGGGGGAGATTGTTGGAACCAAAGACGTAGAAGCATCTAAACCCTCAAAGTTTTGAAGATAACAAACTTATTAATGTTCAAGTTTCTGCCTAAGGACTAACCCTGTCACAGCAAACAAGCTACCTTTATGTGGACCATCCAGTAGACGTGTTAGAAAAGACTGTCTAGAAGACGTGCTAAAGAAGACTGTTCAAAAGACATGTTAAAGAAGACCGTCCAGTAGACGTGTTAAAGAAGACCGTCCAATGAACAAACTGAAGATGACTGTCCGAAGCAAAATCTTGTCTCATGAACAAGTTCAAACATCAAACGCAAGCTTTCAACGACAAATTTTCAAATAGCTAAGTTTTATTTGAACATCCAATTTACTTATGATAGTTTTCCTCGAAAACTAACATATTACCACACTTATGATCTAACGTTCAAATTATTTAAAGCATTAAATGTAATTAGATTCTTTCTAGTGTAAAGGTGCAGCAAAACAGATAAAGCAAGTCAACTTATCAAGCTGCCATGCTGAATGAAGAATGTTCAGAAAAGTAGACCACCAGCACAGTCATGCGCTTTCCGTTTTAGTGCAAGTCTAAAAACTGCTACGCCTGATCTTTCTGAAAGCATAGTTCACACGCCCCTCCTTGCATAACGGAGTCAAGTCTTCACAACGGATCTTTTTCCTTGAAGACTATATATATGCACCAAGGAAGAGACGAAAAGACTAGAGAACTGCACCACGTGCTACTTGTGAAAATCTTAGCGAGCATCAAAAATATTTTGTACATTTTGTTAGAAGCGTCCAGTGGACGATAGTGAAAAAGCTCTGTAAAATATTTTGAGTGTTTGAGCTTAATCTTTCAAATCCTCACTACGTGAGTTGATACCTTTGTATAAACACTTGTTTGTGTTGTGAAAGCCTAGAGAGGCTTAATGTAAAAGAATACTTGGGTTGAGCAATCTAGGGTGATTGCCTTGTAAAGCTTGAAGAGGTTGCGAACAATACTTGTAACCAAAGGTTGGTTAGTGGATACCTTCTGGGTGAAGGGATTGGATGTAGCTCAAGTTGAGTGAACCAATATAAAAATTCTCTGTGTTATCTTTCTCTTTATCCCTTAGCTTGAAAACGCTTTCGAACTTATTTATTTGTATTAAAAGTTTTAAATGCACAATTCAACCCCCCCTCTTGTGCACTTTTTCTATTTCAAATACTCTCACACATCAGTCTTTGTCCAAACGAATTTCTCCTTCTGTAAATAGTTTAGATACTTTAGTCATTGTATCTGCATCCACTTCCACCTCACTTTCCTTATGGCACAATAGGCTTGGCCATCCAAATTCAGTTGTGCTCTCTCACATACTAAAGCAATGTAATATTCCAATTTCTAATAAAATTGATGTGGATTTCTGTGTAGCATGTTGTATGGGAAGGTCTCATAGACTACCTTGTCACTCTTCCTTATCTACTTATACTGAACCTTTGCAACTTATCTTTTGCGATTTATGGGGGCCTGCTCCTATGCATTCATCAATGGGTTATTACTATTATGTCTCATTTATAGATGCCTACAGCCACTACACTTGGATTTACTTCTTAAATCAAAAATCTGACACTCTCACAACCTTTAAACAATTTCAAACTCTTGTTGAATGTCAACTCAATAAATAGATAAAAGAAGTCCAAACTGATTTAGGTGGGGAGTTTAGACCGTCTACCCAATATCTAACATCTCTTGGAATTCATCATCGCCTCATATGTCCTCACACACATCATCAAAATGGAGTTATTGAGTGTAAACATCATCATATAGTAGAAATAGGGTTAACTTTGCTCTCCCAAGCCTCCCTCCCCTTCACTTATTGGAATCATGCTTTTCACACTGTCGTTTATCTTATAAACAAATTACCCTCATCTAATATTAGTTGCTTAATCCCTCTTCTCAATCTTTTCAATAAACAACTTGATTATACATTCCTTAAAGTATTTAGGTGTGCTTGTTATCCTCATACATGTCCCTACAGCACCAACAAACTCCAATTTCGCTCTCTTAAATGCACCTTTCTTGGTTACTCTCCATGTCATAAGGGATATAAATGTTTAGGTGGGGACAATTGTATTATAATCTCAAAAGATGTAATTTTCAATGAATCTAGATTTATCTTTGCAACTAAGACCTCTTCCTCTCCACCACCCTTTACCACTTCTCGCGTTTTCCTCTAAGTGTCATTCCAACACACTTATCTCAACCTACATCTTTCCCGGTGCAGCATGCTTCACACCAGTCCTCTCCCACAAATAATGCTAATTCCTCTCCTAGTTTGCCCGGTATTCCCTCTCTCGCTATAAATATTGATTCTTCCTCTCCTAGTTTGCCCAGTATTCCCTCACCGTCTCCTATTAGACCTTCCCATCCTATGCAAACACGTTCAAAGTTTGGCATTTTCAAACCTCGTGTCTTATACCTTACTACAAAACCATCCACTATTAAACAGGCCTTGGCATCCCCTCCCTGGTGGCAAGCTATGCAAGCTGAGTATGATGCTCTCCTTGCCAATCACACTTGGTCCTTAGTCCCTCTTCCACCTGGCAGGACTGCCATTAGTTGTAAGTGGGTCTTTCGTATAAAGGAGAATCCAAATGGATCCATCAATAAATATAAGGCCAGACTTGTGGCCAAGGGATTTCATCAAAAGTTTGGTAGTGACAACTCTAAAACCTTCTCTCTAGTGGTGAAACCTGTCACCATCAGACTGGTACTTACTTTAGCACTCACTAATCACTGGCCTGTCCAACAGATTGACATCAATAATGCCCTCTTGAATGGCTTTGTAAATGAAGACGTTTACATGGTTCAACCGCCAGGTTTTGAATCTACCAATTCAACTCTTGTTTGCAAACTACAGAGGGCTATCTATGGCCTTAAGCAGGGGCCCCGTGCGTGGTATGAACATCTAACTCAAACTCTCATAAGCTTTAGCTTTGTTCGGAGCAAATGTGATCCATCTTTGTTGGTGCTTAAGACTCAAAGCTGTTGTCTTTATGTTCTCATCTATGTGGATGATATCATCCTTACTGGAAATTCTACAAGATTGATCCAGACTATCATTGCTCGACTTAACACTATTTTTGCCCTCAAGCAACTGGGTGAGCTTGACTACTTCCTTGGCATAGAAGTTAAACACCTTCGTGATGGCTCTCTTGTATTGTCACAAATCAAATACATTTGTGACCTATTGGATAAGGCTAGCATGACTGAAGCTAAAGGAATTTCTACCCCTCTACCTGGTGGCATCAAATTGTCCAAATATGGTTTTGAGTCTATGAATGACCCCTTTCTCTATCAATCTATAGTAGGTGCTTATCAGTACATTACAATTACCAGACTTGAAATTGCATTCAGTGTGAACAAGGTTTGCTAATTCATGGCACAACCTAGTCTGGATCATTGGAAGACTGTCAAACAAATATTGCGCTACCTGAACAGAACTTTGACATATGGTCTTCATTTGCAACCTGCAGCATCTACTAATTACAGTCTCTATGCCTATTGTGATGCAGACTGGGCTTCTGATATTGATGATAGAAGATCCACTTCTGGTGCATGTCTATTTCTTGGTCCCAATCTGATTTCCTGGTGGTCTAAAAAGCAAACGTTGGTTGCTCGGTCTAGTGTAGAGGCCGAATATCGTAGTCTAGCCACCACTACTTCTAAAATCTTATGGCTTCAGTCTCTCCTACAAGAACTCCATATTCAGTGCACTATTCCAGTAATCTATTATGACAACCAAAGCACAATAGCTTTGAGCCACAACCTAGTTCTTCACAACAGAACGAAGCACATGGATATATTTTTTGTTTGCGAAAAGGTTCTTGCTGGCTCACTTCTGGTCTCTCATGTTCCTGCTCATGAACAATTGGCTGATATCCTCACCAAATCATTGTCCAAAGCCAGCTTCTATCCTTTGAGAGACAAACTCAAGATTATTGATCACTCTCACTTATCCTAAGTTTGTGGGGGGAGTGTTAGAGATATAATATCTGTCTTTGTAGCTATCCACTTATAGTGGTTGTATGATACTACTGTAGTTCTTGTAACAGAGAATCTGTTCCCTGGTAGTTAGTTAGAGCTGTTATATGTTCTGTTATTAGTTTGCTGAGTCAGCATCTTAGTTAGCTTGTTGAAGACTCTTTACAGATATATATATATATATATATATATATATATATATATATATATATATATATATATATATATATATACTCCTTTCACAATGATTCTTTTGGTAATAATATTTTGGTCCTTCAGTTTCACATTGAGTTCATTCTCTAGTTTTATCTTCCGGTAAGATTCTCTAGCACAGTCCTTGAACTTGTGTGTCTGAATTATTTTATTTAGTTTATGCAATATGAAAAATAATTTAATTGGTTGAATTATACATGTGGGTGTGGGTGTGTGATTTTCATTTTCAAATAATCAGTTGTTCCACTATTGTAGGGGCTGCATGCGGAGGGAAAGACCAACCTTGCTCGTCAGTTTTTCTTCAAAGAGAGACTCGAGGGATGGAATATTGAGCGCAGGCAGCGTGAAAATGGAACATAGGATGTGGTAAATTTAATTTTTGATTACTTCTCATAATACTTCCAAAAAATAAAAATAAAAATAAAAATAAATCCTTCAGGTTGATGTGATAAAATAATAAATAGTAGGCTTTCGCTACATGTCTGGTGTCTACGACATAATTAGTCATGCGGAAATTTTTTTGGTTACAAATAGAGATATTCCTACTAATACAAATTAATATGAAATTAAAATTAGTAAAATTTACATAAATAATATACATACAAATAGTATCATGCTAAGAAAAAAAAATATAATTAAAATTAATAAAATCTACATAAATTATAACAAGTCTGACTATAATATATTTATTTTTGTTTATCTAGTTTATAACTTGACACTGTCATATTAATAAATCATATCAGAGGATATATATCCATGAAACATTTATTTATTTATAACTATTATAGTGGAATTGGAAATAACAAATCTTTCTTATTTATTACGATAAATAATTTCTTATTTCTTGACACGGACCGAAACATGTCTTACCTAAACATTGATCTAAAATTAACTTTTGTATTTGGAACCATATGTTATTTAATCTGATATGCCAATCAGATTAAATTTTCATAATTTCACCTTTTACGGTAAATCACTTTTCTCACTTGAGAGCTAGACAAACAAAATAGCATTGCTTTCACTTCAGATTACCTGTCCCTTCCCACGTTAAGTTTTAGATTTTCTTTATAATCACCGGAACATGAAAAGGTAGAAAACTACACTCATTTGGGAAAACATTATCTTTATGTAGCAGGGCCGGCCTTGGGCCTCAGGCCCAGAGCTGAGAGAGGGCCAAATAAAAAATTATAAAGTTGTCTGGAAAATTTTTTCTATATTATTTTATGTTATTTTTATAAATAAATTGATATCACTAGCTTCTATCATGTCTTTTATATATATATATATATATATATATATATATATAAATTAAAATGTGACTAGCTTATACACATTATCATATTATATAAATAAATTGATATCACTAGCTTCTATCATGTCTTTTGGTTATTAGTTTTTTTTTTCTTGATGTTTTACATTCATAAATCAATTTCAACTAAATTTCTAACTTACTATGACCTATCAACATGTAGTAAACATATGATAATGTGTAGACTTAAAGTGTTTGTTTGTTCAAAAAGATAAGAAACACAAAGTAAAACTCAAATTATAAAGAAATATACTCCTATATTATAAATTAAAACCCCTAACTTGTATAGTGAAGCTCTCACTCTCCTCACTATCAATTAAAGATTTTCAACACTCTCTCTTCTCTCTATGGGAGATGCATTTCACATACTTTCTCCATAACTAGGCAAAAAATATATCTCTCAATCATCTCAAACAATCTTCCATTTATCTTTATTTATGCACTTGATTTTCTTAATTGCTTATTTGTTTCATTTTAAAAATAATCTTATATCAAAATTTAAAATATTAATCATAAATCTAGAATATAATTTACATATTTAAAAATATTTATTTATTATGAATTTTAATAATAATATTATAACGACCCTCTATCATTACAATACTACAAATACTACCTACATCTTCATCACTCTATTAAGATATTTACTCATTTATATTAAATATCATCACATCACCATTCTATATGTAAATCATACATATATGATATAGAATAATGCAACATATAAGTCTGTTTATATATAGTACCACGGGAGATACATAACCAAAATTTCCTACAGTTGGTCAACTATATAACATATACATCAAATCCAAAAAGAAACCAAAAGAGCTTCCAGAAAAGCTCCACCCAAAAAAGGCCTCCAAAAGTTTCCATCTAAGACCTCCTCCATCAACTCTAAGAAGCTGGATCTGCGGATGCCTTTCCCTCTGCTCCCACATCAAATGACGTGATCATCACAGTCATAGCATCACACAACAACAACAGTAACCACAGCAATCATACCAAAACAAAACAAGGCAATGGTAAGCTTACATAAAGAAAACCAATGTATAGTATGAAATCCAACATAATCAAAATCATCAATCACACCAACATAGAAACCAAATCTACCCAAAAATGGTTTTACATACATTACAGTATAGCACACACAACATCACACACCATACTGTCAACCCCATATGTCAATGTATGAATGACACGACTCTCTAGAGATTTTCAACATTTTAGGCGATCAGTCAGGTCTTATGCCCTACCATGGCCATCTAGCACCATACAGGGATTGTCAAAACTTTGATCCATTAGATAAGCTTATGTTGTCAGGATAAGTGTATGTGGGTGGTGGTATATCGTGACACAAGGCCTGCACTGCTGTGGCCCCTTACGAGATTACCTATCCACTTATCCCTAAGGTCCAGCTTTAAAACCACATTTCTTATCCAGGAACTAGATTGGAGGCCTATCTGAGTATCAACTCTAGTCACCATCCACCTTACATGCCTACCCACACATGGCTTGAGGCCCACACAACCTCGGCCAACAACATATGCATGCCAATGCATGTATTACCACAATAGTCAACTTAACCACAACAATCATCATATCATATATATATGTATCTACATATCACCACAACCATCAACTCAACCATAAAAATCATCATATCATATATATATGTGTCAACATATCACCACGTGGCCTACTCAGCACCACCTGTGGTCCAAAAATCATCATCAACCCTAATCACCCATGCACGCCCAAATCGACCTCTTGCATGGTCAACAAATAAGACAGTGTCCAAGCAACATAACTTTTTTAAAATTCTCACACAACAAAACAAAATTACAAGCTCACTCAACGATCCATATGCTCGCTCAGCGAGTACCTTTCATATAGGGAGCACACTCTCCCTTTCGAAGATTCTCACTTAATGAGTATAAGTCTCGCTTAGCGAACTCAATTCCAGAGAGCAACCAAGTCTCAGGTAGAATTCTCGCTCAGTGAACATATGTTTTGCTCAATGAGACACTTACAACTTATCACATAATTCCTCAACAATAATAATAAAGAAAACCCAAAAACTAGTTTAGAAAGCCATTTGAACATCCAATTAACTTAAAATATACATTTGACATTCATAGGAATCAATAAAGTCATCAACAACCAACAAAAATAATGACAAACAAGAGAAAACTCTATTTTTCTCTCGCTTAGCGAGCATTTCTGTCACTGAGCAAATAGTGACTGAAAAATCCGTTGCTGAGTAAACATTTCCGTCGCTAAGTGAATGATTTAATAGAGAGCATCAGCTTCCGTTGTTGAGTGGCGACCGTTGCTGAGCGAGTGGACTTCTAGCGACCTCAAAATCCGTCGTTGAGCGAACATTTCCGTTGTTGAACAAGAGCTTAATCGCTGGGTTGTGATTTTCGATCTTTTTCTTCTTAAATCACTCAGCAACACTCATTTTTGACCAAATCAATGAACAACAAACATCACAAAACAATTTCAATCACTTCTAACACCTTTCTAACTGATTACACAACAATTTTATCCACAAATCATCAACAAATCTCAATAAGAGTAAGTTGAGTATTCATCCAGGTTCTACCAACATATACCAAAACTTGAAGAAGATGTTCTGGTGGCCTGGAATGAAGAAAGCTGTAGTAGAGTTTGTGGTGTCTTGTTTAGTTTGTCAAAAGGCTAAGATAGAGCATCAAAAACCCTCTAGAGAATCACAACCCTTAAACATTTCTAATCAAAAATGGGATAGTATAGTAATGGATTTTGTGACTAGTTTCCCTAGGGCATTTTCCAGTCATGATGCTACATGGGTAATTATGGATAAACTAACAAAGTCTACTTATTTCTTGCCTATCAACATTAGGTTTTCCCTAGAAAAGTTGACCCAATTGTATATCAGAGAAATCATTAGGTTATATGGAGTGCCTTCTCGTATAATCTCTTATAGGGACCCTTGTTTCACTTCTAGGTTTTGGGAGAGTTTGCAACAAGCCCTAGGGACTAAGTTAAGATTTAGCTCAGCATACCATCTTTAAATTGATGGACAATCTGAAAGGACTATCCAATCCTTAGAAGATTTACTTAGACCTTATGTTTTAGAATAGAAAGGTAACTAGGATCAGTTCTTACCACTATCGAGTTTACCTATAACAATAGCTTTTATTTCAGCATTGGAATGGCTCCCTATAAGTCCTTGCATGGGAGAAAATGTAAGACTCCACTTTGTTGGAATGAGACTGGGGAATCTTTGATAATCGGACTTGAGATATTACAAGAAACTACGAAGAAAGTTAAACTAATTCGAGAAAAGATAAAAGTATTGCAAGATAGGCAAAAAAGTTATTTTGATAAAAGGAGAAAACCCCTTGAAAAATCTCGAAAACTTTTTCCTAAATTTATTGGCCCTTACTAAATTCTTAGAAGGATTGGTCTGTCGTATATCAAATAGCCTTACTACCCAATTTTTCTAATCTTCATAATGTCTTTCATGTTTCCCAACTTCGTAAATATATCTATGACCTTTCACATATCATTGAGCCTAATATAGTACAAATAAAAGAAAATCTTACTTATGATGTATCCCCAATCAGAATAGAGGATCGGAGGATAAAATAGCTTCAAGATAAAGAAATACTTCCAGTGAAGGTTGTGTGGAGTCAAACTGATGATGGGAATGCTATATGGGAATTAGAAAGCAAGATGCAAGAACAACAACCTCACCTTTTTATTGCTAAGCGAATTTCAGGGACGAAATTCCTAGAAAGGAGGGGAGTCATGTTTGTAGTAGTAAGTAGTATTTAGTTTAGATTTTTAATAATTTTCAAGGCATGGAACCTGAAAATTAGTAAAATGACAATTTCGTCCATAAAAAGTCATATAACATAATAAATAGACAAAAATAGTTAGAAGTGTTTAAAAAATTATTTTTAAGTCATCAATATACTTAGAATAATTAATAATAATTTTAGAAATTTTTTGGAAATTTATTCAAATAGTTTTTGTGAAATGACAAAAAGACCCTTATTTTAATTTTCAACTATTTTTCTAATATTTGGCAATTTAATTTTAAAAAATTGGAAAAGAATCTCAAAATTTTGTTTTTGGTGGTTAAACTCAAAATGTCAAGAGCTATCTAATCATTATTTTTAATAATTTTTCTAAGCGGAAGCCTAGAAAAATTAGAAAATGATGATTTTGTCCTTATTTCTCAACATTAAGGACTGACACGAGAAAAAGTTTCAATTGACCTTAAAATGTCAATTTGAGCTTAGAATCATATTCTATGCATTAAAATATAATTTTGAAAGTTTTCTAGAATTTTGGTGTAAAATGACCAAAATGTCCTTGGGTGTTTGTTAAACCTAGCAAGCATTGATTTGACACCCAAAAATGGTGAAAATGGTAATTTCAATTTGTTTAATTTTGGAATTTTCATAAAAATTTTGATATTTATTGAATTAAAATATATTTATTATGAATTTTCTAGCTTAAAAATACAAAATAAATAGATAAAATTTGAAATAAATTAATAAAAATAAAAATTAATTATTAGAAACTTATTTTTGATGAAAAATAATATATTTGTCCAGACTAAGCTAATACATTATTTTGATATTAAAAGCTAATTTTTCAAGTTTAGGCATTTTTATCAGTACTGACTAAGCTAATAACAGATAAAATTTACATTGGAGAGCTTAGGACAGCTCATGGAGCACGTCCACAAGCCTAGGAGGGCTAATTCATCACCTATGTTAGATATGTGTCCTTGAAACCTAATAAAAAAGAAATAAAAAATAGGTTTTATGACATACGTGATGATGTCACCTTGTGGAGACATAACCCCCCTCATTTCTGTATAAATAGGCACCACTTTGGACAGATTTTCACCATCCCCTTCCCCCTCTTGGCTGACCAAAACTTGTATCAGAGTTTCTCTCTCTAGAATTTTTTTTTTACTTTCTTTTTTGTTAAAATTTTGCTAGTTTTCAACTAGTAAAATTTCTCCTCCTAGAAGCTTTGCATCAACAGTTCCATCATCTTCATTAACCACCTTAGAGGCAATGGGGGGAGTGGAATTGGTTCTAAATTATTGTCACTTTGCATGTTGGTAGGAAAGGTTTTCCTCTAAACTTTTCAATGTATAAATTTACTATGTTATAATGTTTTAATGCTAGAATTTAATTTTTATTAAGTTGTTATATTGCTCAAATTTTTATAATTAAAATGCTCTTATTAAGTTATTATTCTGCTTAAATTTAGAAAATTAAAAGACATTTTATTAAATAGTTATTCTGTTCAAATTTAGTTATTATTATTTTTATTAAAATGTTATTTTGTCAAATTTTAGTAATAAATGTTTAATTATTAAATTGTTATTCTGATAAAATTTTGGTAATTAAATTCTGATTACCAAATTGTTATTCTGCTAAATTTTTGTTAAGTAGTTATATTGCCAAAATTTTGATGATTGTTAAATTATTATTATGTAATTTCTAGAATATAAGGTAGAAATGTTAATTGTACTAGTGCTCAAATTAAATGAGACCAAGGAAACCTCTATTTGAGAAGTAAGAATTTGATAGATTAGTGAGTAATGTAAAGCAAGTGACATGTAGTGGCATGACACCCTACTAAGGAAGCTATAGTTTGGTATGCTGAAGAATGAAAGGCAGAGACCCACTTGCGGAGTTCTTGGGGGTACGCATCGAGTAGTGAAGGTCCCAATGGCCAGGGTAGCACCCATGAGCCAGGATATTCACCTAACCAAGCTCGTTAACCTCAACAACTGCTTAGCATTCCAAGATTGGTTTGAGAGTATACCTCTATAAATGGATATCTTGACTGTTGTTTTCCTCAATAATGATAACGAATGTACCATGTAATGATGTTAATGAGGTATATGTACTCCTTGTCACTTTCTAGTTCTGTTAAGAACTTGATGAAACCCCAAAGTGGATCTAAAAATTAAACATCAAGGAGTAACAAATCAAAACCAATAAGTGAAGAAAATAAAAAGAAGATTAGACAAGAAATGGAAGAACAACGCCACAATCTGAAGATTGATAAGTCGAGAAGGATTCGCCACAGAGAATAGAATTCTTTGATAAAAATCTAATGGTTTTAAGCAAGAACCAAAAGGAGCAATGTTCTCCTAATTAGCAAAAGCTAATCACATTTAAAATTCATCAAAAGTTTCTTTTACAAGATTTTCTATAGACCTATTTATACCTCAACTAATAAAAGGCCCAATCAAACTAATAAAGGCTGTAACAACCCTCTGTCGTCACAGTACTACAAACACGCCCCTATATATATATATATAAACTTAATAATAAACAAACCACATGATACTCTAACATATACAAGATAGGAAATAATACTGTATACAGGCCTATTTACATAAACAACATAAAGGGAGAAACAAAAACAACAAACTCCCTATAGCTGGTCAGCTATACAACATGTACATCAAAACCTAAAGAAACAAAAAGAGCTTCTAGAAAAGTTCTATCCACAAGGGCCTCCATAAGTCTCCATCTAAGACTTCCTCCATCCGCTTTAAGAAGTTGGATTTGCGGATGCCTCTCCCTCTGCTCCCACACCAAAATGACGTGATCATCATAGTCACAGCGACACAACAACAGCAACCAGACATCCAACCAACAACAAAACAAGGCAAGGGTAAGCTTACGAAATAAAAACCAACATAAAATGTTTAATCCAACAATATATATATATAATTCATATTCTCACACCATCAACATACCAAGATAGAATCCAAATCATTAAGAAATGGGTCTACATACCATACCAGAACAACACATCATGCTGTCAACCTCAGATGTCAATGTATGAATGATACGACTATCGAGAGATTTTCTACATTTCGGGTGATCAGCCAGGTCTTATCCCCTACTATGGCCATCTAGCACTATTCAGGGATTGCCAAAACTCTGATCAGTTGGATATGCTTATAGTTGTTAGGATAAGTGAATGTGGGTGGTGGTATACCGTGACACAAGGCCTGCACTACCTTGGCCCCTTTGGGATTTACCCATCCACTCATCCCCTAGACCCAACTTTCCGACCTTACTTCTCATCCAGGCACTAGATTGGAGGCGCGTCTGAGTCGCAGCTCTGTTTACCCCCAACTTCTATGCCTACCCACATACGGCATGAAGCCCATACAACCTCAACCAACAACATATGCATGTATACATACAATATATCACAACATCAGCCTAACAACAAGTCAACATATGCATATATATATATATACTACAAGCCACATCAGCTCAACAACAACTCAACATATGCATATGTATATAAAACACCATACGTACACCACGTTGTAACACCCTAAAGGGCATCACCGTAACTAGGTCTAGATTTAAAAAAAAAAACTTAAAAAGGTAGAAACAACATACAAATGCTACTCATAAATATAATTAAATATTATATACGAATAATACAATAAAAAAACATACATGCCAAATATAACTCATCTATCACCCGAAGGTATCGTACAAAATATAAAGAAGAATACAAAAACATAATATAAACTAGACTACATTTTCTTGCACGTGACTCCAAGCTCCATTTACGCATGTCTTCACCTGTATCCTGAAAAAGGGGAAACTTAAAGGAATGAGACATAATGTCTCAGTGAGTGCTTTAAGGACTCTACGGCTGGATTAAATTCTTCTATTCGGATAACTCATCATTTATCTTTTATGGCTTTAAATTCACTAGGTCTCTCATAATTCGCCATACCTACGGTTTAATCTACACCGTTTAATCCTCAATACTTTTTGTGTTAACTACTCTCTCATTCTCCTGACTGTTATATTAGTTTACTATCTCATTCTCAACCTAAGAACTTTTTCTTACCCAAAATACTCTCTAGTATTTAAACCCTTCATGTTTAGATTTTACTTTTCTTTCTTTTAATATTTAAGGTTGTTCTCTATGGGTCAAGTCTAAGGTCACAGACATTCTAAAATACTTTTGACCTTTCCTTAACACTCACCTTAATACCGTCATTTTGTTCTCTCTTATTTGTCTTATACCTTTCTATTACGCTGTGTGGGGATTCACTCTTTCTCTACCTCATTCATAACTATTATTATCCAACCAAGACCCTCAGAACACTATCCTAGGGCCTAGCCTCTCACTTATCCTTGAGGTAGCAAACACAATTTTAATTACAAGCATATATTTATTTCACATCTTTTGCCTAGTAACTAGACCTACACATCGTTTTGTTTCATCAAGCAAGCATGACATACATGCATAACATGAGCACATGTACATAATCTTGACAATTTATCATAATACACAATCACATTTTTACACGTGTACACATTACATCATTCGCTTATGAACAAGGTCACATAGAATTCACATAATTACAACATAGCACACTTCAACATATCACACTACAACAAGATACATATGCATACTATGTTCCTAAACCACTACTCATGCACATGTGGTACCAACCTAAACTTTTCAGAAAGTAGACTAGGAGTAAATGCAAGCCATAAGAAGCGTCATCGGTACCGATGCCTTCGGCTTTCACACCCTCAACTAGCATGATATCCCACGATGACTAGTCAGAGTTACCCAGTTTTGCCAGTACGCCCCGGCTCCATGGAATCAGCATGGACCATTGGAGTTTTCCCAACTGGATAACCCCCAAGGCTAAGGTTAAACAACCCATCACGGCCTCCACAAGCCAGATTCCTACATACTTTCCTCATCACATAACTCAAATGTTATGATGCATGGTCACATATAATGCTTACAAGTTTCATAGACTTTTATCATGAATCATAGGCACAATTTCATATCACACTCATTTTTTTCAAGGTAAATAACAACCATACAATATAAACTCAACAAGACATAAAAAAACAAATAACAATGAGTTAAACACTGCCAAAAGGAGTTCATAAACACAAGGAACGTAATAGCAAAACTCGTATCCGCCCAGCAGTCCAGCGAACCCGCCCAGTGGGTATTGCACCTCGCCCAACGGATCCACGTCAGGACCCAACCCGCCCAGCGGGTCTGCGCGCCTAGCGCCAACACGCAATCCAATTTTTGAAGAAAAGCTGCCAAAAGACTATCTAATCTATGAACTCCTTACTTCCTCATAATTCCTTCAAAACCCATCAAATCCCTAATCTTAGGCATAAGGAGGGGAAAAAGGTAAATAGATGAAAAATAACAACATAAAAGACAAGGAAGAATACGGGGGAGAGCATTCACCTTTGTGGACATGCAAAGTTGAGTTCTAGGGTTTGGATTCTCCAGTTTCTATTCTTCCTCCTTCTCTTCCTCTTCTTCTTCCCTTCTTTTCCTCATTCTCTCTAACTTTTTTTCTTCTTCTATTTTGTGACGGCTAAACCTAACCCTCCTTCTCTATTCTCTTCTTATAACATGTAGGTGAGTATGTAGTTTAGTGGGCTTTAGTCCCCCTATTGGGCCCTAGATGCTCTTTTGAGTTCTATGATAATATTCCTACTAATTTATAATACTAAGGTATTAATAACAATAATAATAATAATAAATATAATAACATCAACACAACACAATAATAGTAATAATAATAATAATAATAACAACAACAACTTATACAACAACAATAATAAATATAATATTAATAAGAATAGAAACAGTAATAATAAGAATAACTTTTAAGGCATCTTTTGTCTAATAACACAAGGGAAGGGTCCTATTAAGAGTTACCTCGTAGTTTATTTCTACTACTTGAAATTTGGGGTGTTACAACATCAGCCTAACAACAAGTCAACATATGCATATATATATATATATATACTAAAATCCACATCAACTCAACGACAAGTCAACATATGCATATGTATATAAAACAACATACGTACACCACGTGGCCTACTCATCACCACCTGTGGTCCAACAATCACCATCAACCACGAATCAACCCCATGGATGCCCAAACCGGCTTCTTGCACAATCTCTCTTTGAAGGTTCTCGCTCAGCGAGATCAGTTTTAGAGAGCAAACAAGTATCAGGTACAATTCTCGCTCATCGACAACAAGGGTCGCTCAGGGAGTCTAGCTCACTTCCTCACCCCTCACTCAGCGAACATGGATGTCGCTTAATAAATCCAACTCTAGAGAATAGCCAAGTCTCTAGGATTATTCTTGCTCAGCAAGCCATATGCAAACAATCTAGACATCCACCATTCGCTCAGCGAACCACATTCTGGAAAATTTCTAGAATTTAGATGATCACTCACTCAACGAACATATGTTTTGTTCAGCGAGACACTTACAACTTATCACACAATTCCTTAACAATCATAAGTAAAAATCCCTAAAACTAGTTTAGAAAACCATTTAAACATCCCATTAACTTAAACTATACATTAGACATTCATAGGAATCAATAAAATCATCAACAACCAACAAGAATAATAAGAAAGAAGAGAAAACTTTGTTTTCCTCTTGCTCAGCGAGCATTTCCGTCACTGAGCAAGTACAGCAACTGAAAAAAATTCATCGCTGAGCGAACATTTTAGTCGCTAAGTGAAAGCTCAAATTCCAGTGACCTCAAAATCAGTTGCTAAGCAAACTTTTCCCTCGCTGAGCAAGAGCTCATATCGCTGGGAGCGATTTTCATTCGTTTTCTTTGTAAATCCAACACTAAAACCAAATTTTGATCAAATCAATCAACAAAAACCATTACAAAAAATCTTAAACATTTCTAATACCTTTCTAACCGATTATATATCAATTTAATCCACAAATCATCAACAAATCCCAATTTCCTTTTTCAAAACCCATTTTTCCAAAAACCAATTACATAACCAATTTTTATCCAAATTCAACCAATTCCAAAGCATTTAATCAACATATCAACAACTACAAACACGAAAACAAGCAAAAGTAAGCTTCCCTTACCTTTAAAAGTTTCTGACTCCAAATTTAGGTTCCTTGAGAATCCGTTGTTCTTGAGCCAAATCTCCCCAAAACCATTCCTTTTCTTACCATAACCACTCAACTAAGTTCAAACCTCATTTATACCCCCACAAACTCGATAATTTCTAGAAAGATAGAGAGAGAAAGAAATGGGAGAATGGGGAACTCTCCACCCCTTCTCCTCCTTTTATACTTGAGTTCCTGGAGCTCTCATACGAACTTTTGGCCAACTGAGGCCCATGACTCCCCAAACCATTTCTCTTATCTCAAAACTAATTTAACTTAACTGTTTTTCTCTTAAAACTCATAATCACTCCAACAACACACCCAAATTGGCTCAAGTACACGTCTCAAGTTTCTTAAATTCAAATTCAAATTTTAAACAAATGACATACAAGCAACATCACATGCAACATACCACATACCATATACCAACAATTTATTTCTTTCTTTCTTTTAATCACCTAAATTACATTTCCAGTTTCCACTTTTTAGTTATTAAAACACTTAACCACGCATTAGGAAAAATAAGACGTTACAAAGGCCCAAAACACGAATAGGCCCAAACACTAAAACCAAATAATACTAAAGTTGCCTCCACACACTTAGGCACATACTGTAACACCCATTTATATTAAATATAATTCATATTAATTTAATTATTAAGTCAAGTTGATGACAATGGGAGTAATTTTTTTTTAATTTTATAAAAAAAATTCTAAATTTAATAGAATTTGAAAATAGAAGTGAAATGATAAAAACTGCATATACATACATATACATATGATGTACAATTTGATATATATATATATATATATATATATATATATATATATATATATATATAGTTTGGGCAATACATAATAGTCATAAAAAAAAAGTACGTTAAAAAACATATACTATCTAGCCCAATATATACATCAAAAGATCCTATAGAAAACAGTACTGTTTACCTATCCCTCAAGGAAATTATTACAAATTAGATCTACAAATCTGGAGGAGTATCCTCTGACTTGTCCTCAGCATCATTAGGTATTACCGTCATTTTCAATAATCACAAATCAATCATACAAGGAAGAAAAATCACTTTTACATGTATGGTAGGAAATCTACCATAAAATACAAATCAAACAAATTTAACGAAGGGACCCTAGGGTTTATTCTATGTTATACTATCTACCCTTAAGTTGGTATGGATCCATATTTCCTATTAGTGAGTAATAGTTCTTAACAGAACCTAGGAAGTAACTAGGAGTACATATAACTCTCTTAACATCACCACATGATATAGTCTTCATCATCAATGAGAAACAAATATCAGTCAGGATGTCCATTTACAAAGGTATAGTTTCACACCAATCCTGGAATATTGAGCAGTTGTCGAGGTTATCGAACTTGGTCAGGTGAATATCCCAGCTCATGGGCACTACCCTAGCCATTGGGAATTTTATCACTCGATGCTTACTCCCAAGACCTTCTCAAATGGGCCCTTGCCTTTCATTCCTTAGCGTACCAAACTATAGCTTCCCTAACAGGATGTCATGTCACTGCATGTCCTTTACTTTATCTATTATTTTCTAAAGGTTCACTCTGGGCTCAAAAATTTGAGCACCAGTGCAATTTCTACTAATATCTATACTTTATATTACAGAGATTTGACCCATACATATCATTCACATAATTCATAATTCCTATTAAAACACATAATCAATAATCCAATAAAAATAAAGATAAAAAAATTAAAATAAAGACTGATAATTAAGAAATAAATCATATAATGGTAAAAAAAATTCATAAAAATAATTTTTAAGCTTAGAAAAATAATTAGAATTTTATCATGAATTTTTAGAAAATTTTCAAAAATTATTGAAATTTAGTATTTTTAAGAAAAATGTGTCCACAGGCACTTATAAAGCACAATTAGAAGTACTAAATAAGTTTTAAAAATTATGAAATTTTTATAAATAGCCACTTAATGTGTCTAGACCTTACCTAAACAATGAGAACTTAAACTGAAATTTCTACAATAGTTTCCTAAAAATAAATTCATAAATAGCTCATTAAATAAAAATTTTATCTAGTCTTATGTTATGAACTTACTATCTTATTTCTTTTACAATTTTTGCTAGATTATTTAAGTTTTACTAAAATTTGGTAGTATGACAATTTAATTATCTAGTATAGTAGTTAAATTTTTTTATCTAAATTTGAGCAGTATAACAACTTAATAATTCTATTATAATTGTTTGAATTTAAGTAGTATAACAACTTAATAATTCTACTATAATTGTTTGAATTTGAGTAGTATGACAACTTAATAATTATACTATGGTTATCTAAATTTGAGCAACATAACTACTTAATAAGTGTATTTGAACTATATAAAATTAAGCAATATAACAACTTAGTAAAAGTTTAAATCTAATACTAAACATTATAACATTATTATAAAACTTAATAAACTTTAACATTGAAAGGTTTAGGGGAAAACCTTTCCTACCAATATGCAAAGTAATTGAAATTTAGAATCAACCCCATTCCCCTCATTACCTCTAGGGTAGTGTTGTTGAATTGGTGCACAACTCCTATAATGGAAACTTGATGAAAACTAGTAGAATTTTGGTGTAAGGAAAAAAAAAATTATGGAGAAAGGTGGCTATGGAGAAGTGGCCATCTAGCTTAGAGAGGAAGGGGATGAAGATTTCAGCTCCAAGTGATGGCTATTTATAGGAGAAAAGATGAGACTAGGAGTCCATGTGTGAGGTCATGCATGTTTAGGTGGTGAATCACCTATTTATAAAGTTGAACATAGGATACCAGCTGTCCCAAAGCTCTGCTAGTGTAAATTTTACCTATAATAGGATTAATCGGTGCCGATAAAATCATCTAAATTTGATTAAATTAACTTTTAATATCAAAATAATTAATTTAAATATAAATCTGAAAAAATGTATTATTTTTCATCAATAATAAATTTCTAAAAATAAATTTTAATTTTTTATTAATTATTTCGAATTATATACATATATTTTGTATTTTTAAGCTTAAAAAAATTTATATTAAATCCATTTTAATTCAATAAATGCTCAAATTTTTATGAAAATTCTAAAATTACATATTCACCTAGAAATGTACTAAAAACATTATTTTTACCATTTTTTGATGTCAAGCCAATGCTGGTTTGATTTATTTGACACCTAGGGTATTTTGGTCATTTTACACCAAAATTTCAGAAAATTTCCAAAATTATATTTTAATACATATGACATGATTTTAAGCTCAAATTGACATTTTAATGTCAATTGAATCTTTTTATCATGTCAACCCTTAATATTGAGAAATAAGGACAATCATTATTTTCTAATTTCTCTAAGCTCTAGTTCAGAAAAATTATTAAAAATCACGATTAGATAGCTTTCGATATTCTAAGTTTAACCATGGGAATCAAAATTTTGAGATTTCTTCCTGATTTTTCAGAGTTAAATATAGAAGAAATAGAAAAACATTAATTAAGTAAAAGTGAGGGTATTACACATACAGAAAGGTCCACAAAAGCCTAACAAGGCCCAGTACAAAAATTTAAAAAAAATAAAAAGTCATAATCTTTAGCTCCTCTTAGGCCTTTTATGATGCAAGTGCTTAGATATCCATCCTCCCAAATTAAATACAAATATAAAGAAACCATCAATCAACACTAAAATGAAATCTATCCAAGAAGAATAAAGAATATGCACAATCTATCTATCATTCAACTTGAGTGTATTATACTTCATGTAATTTTCAAAGGAATTCCCATGCAACATTACACTCTCATCATGAATTCCTGCAATCAATTAATCATGTAAGAAAGATTTAGGAACACAAAATATAATATCTTTAAACATATGCTCTCCATGCCTATAAAACTCATCATTCTCAATCTTTCCACAAACAACAACACATATAGAAGAAGTTTCATTATAACCATGCAATTTCAAATGATGTGTATCAAGTAAATCACAAACATTATGCAAATTGAAACCATCTTGAATTAACATATCAAGGAAAACACAAGGTTTAGAAACATTTTGGATCCAATTTCTCTTCTCCCAAGGATTTGCTTGTTCATCATGTACATCCACCTCCTCTCCAAATTGCCTTACCCATTGATCTTTTATGTACAATTCTTCCTTGGGCATCAAAACAAAAGAATTAATATGGTTAGATGCATAATCAAATTTACAAAAAGAATTAAGCCCAACACCCAAGTTAGAGGAAAGAATAAGATTTTTGCACTCCTCCTTTAAGGACTTCTCTTCAATTTCTTGAACAAGAGAAACATCACTTCCAAACAAGAGATTAGAGTATAAATCTTTGCATTCTTCCTTGGGAAGCTCTTCTTTAAGTCCTTTCACAAGAGACTCTTCATAAACAAACAAAGGGTTAAAGTAAAAACAAGAACAATCATATTTTTCTTTAACTTTTGCTTTCATCTTTTCACTAATTCTTTTTCCGTATTTGTTTGATGAGAAATGCAAGACGAAAAAGGAACCCATCTTTTCAATTGGGAAATGCGAGTCTGTTTTGTCCACTTTCTCCATCCCTCTCTATCAAAATGATCCAACAAAAAGGAAGGCAAGCTTGTTATTCTTGTGTTCGATCTCTGCCCCATTTGTTTTCACCTATGTTGAAGAAAGGTTTAGAACCCTCCTTTTCAATCATTTCCCTTTCTTCCATCTATTTTTCTTTCAACTCATTTTCTTTTTCTCTCATCTCTTTTTCTTTTACATCTTTTCTTTCTTGTTCTATCTTTTCTCTCAACTTAATTTGATCCTCACTTGCTTCCTTAGTTGAAAGTGATGCAAGTTTGATCTTATGACCGTTATCTATAAAAGAGATCTTATTAGTCTTCCCATGGTGAGTTACATTTCTTTCAACTTGCTAAGGTCTACCTAACAAGATA
Organism: Spatholobus suberectus; assembly: GCA_004329165.1. Lineage (NCBI taxonomy): Eukaryota > Viridiplantae > Streptophyta > Magnoliopsida > Fabales > Fabaceae > Spatholobus > Spatholobus suberectus. Next base: position 47,121,699 of record CM014732.1, read on the forward strand.
TGGCCAACTTCCATGCAAACTACATCACATAACACATCATTTTTATATTTTCCAATTGTAAAACTCACCAACACTTGTTGGTCAATAACCAACTCTCCATCACTTAGCCATTTCAAACAATAAGGTTTTGGGTGTGGGGTGGTTTTAATTTTTAGTTTGCTAACCAACCTAGTGCTAGCCACATTAATACAACTACCCCCATCAATAATCAAAGAACACAATTTTCCTAGAACCATGCATCTAGTTTGAAATATGTTCTCCCCATGAACCCCATCGCTATCCTTACATTGAATACCCAACAACCTCCTACACATCATCAATTTCCCATCTAGAGGTTTGGTACCACATCCACTATAATTATCACTAGAGGTATTAGATAAGCTAGTGGAAGATAACTCACTATTGACAACCCCTTTGTCCCTTAAGACCATGGTTGTCTTGTTTGGACAATGTAATGCAATATGTCCTTTACCCAAGCATTTAAAACATTTATTTGAACTACTTTTAGAAGTAAAAGGAGTACTAAGGTTAGGAGCATGTTTACCACTTGGAGACTTTGAACCTTGTTACATAGGTGAGGAAGATCCCTCTTTCTTGGACTTGTCTTTACCACTAGAAGAATCATAGTGATAAGTTTTCTTGTAGGAATGCTTCCTCTCAAGTTGTCTCTCCACCTTGTTGGCATGGTGCACTAGGTCCTCCAAGCACTCATAGTGTTGCAACTTCACTTGCATGTCTCCATTAAGCCCATATAAGAATCTTGCCATGGTGGTTTAACCCTTCTCTTGCACATTGGCTCTCATCATAGCCATTTTCATCTCTTTGTAATACTCATCAACACTCTGGCTTCCTTGAGTAAGTCTTTGTAACTTGTCTTGAAGGTCTCTCTCATGAGGAGATGGCACAAATCTACTTCTTAACAACCTTTTCATGTCTTGCCAAGTATAGATCATTGCTCTTCTTCTCCAATCAATGTCTTCCTTCATTGAATTCCATCATACCAATGCATATCCTTCAAATTTCAATAAAACCAATTGAATCTTCTTTTCATCACTATAATCATACCATGCAAAGACTTGCTCCACTTTCATCTCCCATTCAAGATACACCTCCGGATCACAACAACCTAGAAATCTAGGAATTTTCTCCTTCACACCCTCCATACCTACAAGAAAAGGTTAGTGTAAATAATATAAAATTGGACCTCACCACTCACTAAGTGTTTACACTCAAATTAACTCATGTTTCACTCTTTAGAGGTTTTTTCTATAATGTGCACACTTGCCTTTTTCCACTCTTATTCCTCTTTAGCTCTTACAAAGAATCTCTAAGTTCAAATGAAGAAAGTATTCAATGTGAAATATGTCATGAATTTCAAGCTCAACTTAAGAGGCTAAAAATAGAAATACTCTAGACAAAACTAAGGAAATTTAAAAGACAAGCAATAAAAACTAAAAAGAAATGAAAGTTTACTCAAAAGAATGCCAAGGAAGACAAGAAGAAGATTGAAGGACAAGGAGTTAACAAACAACTAAGGATAGATAAAGAACAAGTGTATTCTCACCACCCAAATTAAGTCAAAAGTATAAGAAAAAAAATTGCTATCACAATGAGAGTTGGCTCACTAAAGAAGGCAAGTTTTTTTTTTTGGCCCCCAAACTTTTTATAATTGTACTTGGGCCCCTAAACTTATTTTATTTTCACTTTTGCCCCTATATAATTGCTAATTGGTTCTTGAATAATTTCTTTTTGTACCTTCAATTTTTATTTTCAAAAATGTCCCAACTCTCTCTAAACAATTTTTACAAAATCAAATAAGTGTTTTACTACCAAAAATATTAAGAACACCCCAAGAACACTGTAAGTGTTCTTTCCCAATTTCAAAATTCAACTCTCTTAAACAAATGAGTTTAATGCAATTCAACTCAATCATCTACTTAGCACACACTATCAATTGAACACTCAATTTACTTCAAAACACAAAAATTAATGAATCAATTGGATCAAAGAGGAAAAAATTACAGATCTGGAAAATTATAAACATATGACATAAATTGAATGAATAACTAAAAGATTGACTCAAGCAAGTTGGATGAACACAAACTAACACAAAGAATCACATGAATTAAAGACAAGAAACTAATGAATTAAACAAATCAAATCTATTTTTATGACGCGCAGATCTGATCCAGAGAAAATGCACTAAATCGTTGCAGGTGTTTCAATTTTTGATGCGAAATATTGGTGCAAGGGTTGCTCTATTCAAGAAACACAAATCAGAATCGCTCCAACAAGCATGATTTGTAATTTTGTCTGCAAGCTGTAGGAATTAATGCACTTGACGTAAGCATGATGTCCTGCTCCAAAAGTGATGCATAATTAGATCTAAATCTATTTCACATAGTGACGCAATTCTACTGTAACTGTCAATCATGCGCAATGAACATCCAATTAAACTCAGATTTAGTGCTCCAATTGACGTCACTAAAAATTATTACTGGATCTGGACAGATTAGGAACGAATCAAAATGCTGTTGGAATCACCTAATTACTGACACCTATTTGCAGATCAACCAGGCTGGACACGTAGATCTGATATAGATTTAAACGCAATTGAATCACATTCAAAATTCATCAGAAGTTTTTTTTACAAGATTTTTTATAGGTCTATTTATACCTCAACTAATAAAAGGTCTAATCAAACTAATAAAGGCCCAAAACACAAATAGGCCCAAACACTAAAAACAAATAATACTAGAGTTGTCTCTACACACTTAGACACATACAAAAAGGTCCACAAAAGCCCAACAAGACCTAATATAAAAATCTAAAAAAAATAAAAAGTCATAATCTTTAGCTCTTCCTAGACTTCTGTCAAAACTATTACTCACTATGGGGAGTATGGATACATAGCTAATCAAGGGTAGTCTAATACAACTCAAAATGAACCCTAAGTTTCCTTCTATTATCAACTGTATTTTATCTTTCTTTTATGATAGACTGCCTACCATACATGTAAAAGTGATTTTAGAACAAAACACCCCACTCATTATTTTTTCTTCTTTGTATGATTGATAATGATTCTTAAAGATGACAATAATGATGCTAAGGATGAGTCAAGGGATACTTCGATGGGCGAGGATCTGTAGACTTAGTTATAGTAATATTTTTTGGGATAGGGTAGATTGACATTGCTCTATATAAAACCTTTTTGATGTATATATTGAGTTAGATAGTGTCTATCTTTTGAAGTATTTTTAGTTTTTATGTATTTTATGACTATCATATATTATCAAACCATGATGTACAGTTTTACGACATATACGTATACACAATTTTTCTATTTCGTCTTTTACTACCATTTCCAAATTCTATTTGGAATTTTTCTATTATAAAAGTGAAAAAATTTTACACAAATTTTCATTTACTTAGACTTAATAATTAAATTAATATAAATTGTATTTAATATGAATAGGTGTTACATACTCCAACCAAAATAAAATGTGTGTATGTTAGTGAATTCCATATATATATATATATATATATATATATATTCTACTTGGGTTTTGCATTACCCAATTGGATTATTATGTTTAGTTGAAAAGGTGCTTCTTTTGAAAAGTTGTATTATATTGGCAAAGCTTAGATTTACAAGAATAAAGAAGTGGCCTTGGTATTTTAAAGAGATGATATTTTAATTATGGGTGTTTTATCAAATTAAAAATATTACTACGGTGAATCATATTTATTATAACAATTATATTATGACATATAAGCTAAGATTATGATATATATATATATATATATAACATCCTCATTTTAGTACCATATTTAATTTCTTAATATCTGTGAAATTGTCTTTGATAAACCGGGAAATTAAGGAACTGATAGTTAACCTCAATTCCTCTACATCAAGGGCTGACATGTGGAAAGGATCTAAATGATTGAGAATTGTTATTTTTAGCTTAGAAACATGTTACATATTTTAAAATATAATTTTGGAAATTTTCTAGAAATTTTTTGAGATTCATGTGGAAAATGACTAAATTATCCTCCATTATCTGCTAAAACTATAGCCAGTATAGGCTTAACATATTGGAAAGACAAAATGAATATCCTCAATTCATTTTTTGGTTAAATATTTAATTTTATAATTTTCATAAAAAATTTGGAATTTTCTGAGTTAAAATGAAATTTCTATGAATTTTTAACTTAAAAATACCAAAAAATACTTAAAAATTTGAAATAAACTATTCAAAATTAATTTTAAATTCTGAAAATTATTTTTAATCAATATGCTCACCAAATTTCAATGAAAAATTCATTCATTTACTATAAAAATCAAAATATCAAAGTTTAAGATGTTTTTACCGATACCAGTTGATTCATCTGTAGAGAAAATGAAATGCAAAGACTTGGGAGAGTTGAAACTTGGCATGTCTAGCCCTTGCTCTGCAGACCCATTCTCTTGATTTTATCACATGATTAAAAAGAAAATACGAAAATAAAATAGGCTTACTTTGTGTGTCTCCTTTTTATGACAACTCTTACTACTACTTTTTTTATAAAAAGGCTAGTTGTGGATAGATTTTGCTTCACTCTCCCTTCTCCCTAGTCTGGCCAAACTACTCCCCTTTCTCTCTAAAGTTCATTTAAAATTTTTTCAAACCCCTAAATCAACCATTCTCCTCCTTCTTCAACCTCCCTTCAAGACCACCACCATACACCACCTTGTTGGAAGGCTTTAAGAGTTCATTTCTCCTCTTCTCCTTTGACAAACTCGTGAGGTATAAGGGGGAAGTTGTAACACCCTGATAGTAATACCTTGAATTATACATTTTAAAAATCAAAGTACGGATAATATCAATAATTGAGTATAAGAATATAACATTAGGTGATATTATTACTTATTACAGTCGCTATATAAAGTCCATCAAAGACCTTAAGTAACATAATTGCATGCGTCTTAAAGAGGAAATCCTCATACTCAAAAGATAATTACACAAAAGATTCCATTCCTACATCACTATTTTTCAAAATAACTAAACTATATCCTCTCAGTACATCAATATCAAAACATGATGTCTTCAAGGTCAAGCTTTAATTGTCCTCACTTGTCAATCTGGAACATAAACACTAAACTAATGAGACGATGTCTCAGTGAGTACTAAAATACATGCAATACAATTAATGGAACTCATGAATATATAAATCAGGAAAAAAACATTAATTACTTATCTTCAAACATACACTTTTCATTACATTTTTTTACATGCTTAGCTTTTATATTACTATTTTTCGTCCAATGGCAAAGCATTAAGCTCAAACTTTCAAGAAGCATCCCCCTTGTTCTTATGCCACAACCTCTTACTTATATACCTCTCCGGTTCGAGGGGTTTAGCCACTAACCTTTGGGGAATAGGAAGTGACGGAACCCGCCCATTCACCTAAAGAGGGCACCTCAGTCTTATGCATGCTTTTCTTTTATTAAAACTTAGATATATCACGACCTCATATATATATCCCCCTCCGATTCGAGGGGCTTATTCAATTTAAAACTTTTGGCCCACCTTTGGTATCTAAAGAGTCCCTTACTCTTTTAAACCCAAAGGAGACTCTTCATACAAGGCATTACGTAAAACATCTTCTCATGTAGTCATTTATTATATTGAAAACAATGAATATATGTTAAAAAAATGCAATAAAACTAACATATTGTTCCAAGGGTCTCATGCTCAACGCCAACCCTAGTGCTTAGCGCCATGCTACTGGTGCTCAGCGCCAAACTACCAAAGTCCCAAAATGGGTTTTGGTTGGTTGGCGCTTAGCCTGAAAATGTCCATGCTCAACACTATCCTCGATGTGAACTAGGTACAGGGGTTGTGATTTTGCAAGTCCTTGGCCATTAATGACTATACAACCATCCCAAAGCAACATTATGGACTCATAAATGCTTTTACACCTTATATAATCATCAAATCTGTCATAATAACTCATAAATCATGCAAATCACCCAAAACCCCCCAAATTTCTATTATAGGGTTCAAGAACCCGAAACCCATTAATCCATCAACCATAACTCCAAATCAAGTGAGGTAAAGGAAGGAAGATGGATAAGAAGCACTCACAACTAGCTTCCAAAAACCATTATGCTTGAATTCTTGTGTAAATGTTGTTATTAACATTAAAATGTTGGTCTGTGTTAATAACTTACATTGTAAAGGCTTGATCACAAACCCTAAAATCGATGGCTAAGGTTAAAAACTAGCAACTTTTTACTTAACAAAATAAGAGACTGAAAAGGAGAGACCTTTTAAACTATGGACCCTCTTTGAACCCATGACCAAGTCCTTCCAAAAGGGACCTTAAAGATAGTCACTTTCTTAGGACAAATTTGAACCTTTACCTATCAACAACGGACCCCCAGAGTGACAAGGAATTTGAAGGGAATTCTAAAAAGAACCTAAACCCAACTAAACAACTAAGTGTTAGTAGTTATTTCTCCTCAATAAGTCACGGTTTTAGTGAAGTTCAATGATGAGTGTTTTAATGATGTACCTAAGAACCCCTAATTTTGTTTTGACCATTTAAAGCTCATAACTTGGTGAAAAGAAAGGTTTTTATGTAGAAGTACTTAAGTTCCAATAAGTTGTTTTTATTTTCTGCCTGAGCACTACTCACTGTTTTTGCAATATCTTGAGTCACACTTAATATTTTTGAGTGTTTTTTTTTTGGTTGAAAACTAGACAAAATTATCTTCAAAATAGGCATAAGAAAAGTTTGAAAAAGTTTAGAAAAAATGAAGTTACACTTTTTAAAAATTAGAGTTACTTTTCTAAAAATGGTAACTGGTAGTATGCACAAAAAAGCAATTTTTGAAAGTTCTGTTGTGTGTTTACCAAGACTCCTACAACGACTAGGAAGTAGACTCATTCAGATTTCCAAGGACATATAATTTGCCTATGTTCATATTCGTTTACTATTTTTAACCAATTTTAGAATTTGGAAGTGATGCACTTTTTTTACTGGAATGCCTTTTGACAACTGTGAACTTGGAAAAACCACCATAAATTGGATAGACCTTGGTTTTGGAGTTCTTGGACTTTTTGGAAAGGATTTTCTATGTACCTTGTGAAAATAATTAACTTGGTTAATGAAAAATTAAAATAGGATGCAAAAATGGCAAAAGAGTGTTACTGGTTCTCCATTAGGGTCTCCTAATCCTTCTATTCTTTTATTTTCATTTCTATTTTTGTAGATTATTATTTGAGATGATACTTGATGATTTAGAAACTAGAAAAAAAATAACTTTTCAACAAACTATGGATCATGCAAACAAAAATTGTTTACCCATCCAAATTGAAATTCAAAATCGGGGCACAAAACAGCTTTCTTTGGAGTCTGTTTTTGGATTAAAGTAAATGACACTTTTTTAGTTTGTGAAATCCCATTTTCTTTAGTGCTTAGAACTTAATGGTGAACCCTGTTAATAAAAATTAAACATATTTTCCTTAAAGAAATATGACATTCTATTTTTATCTAATTAAAAAGAGTCCTTATAAATTATTCTTTTTAAAGGGCTTATTTTCTTGGTTCAAACATAGTCTAACTAAATTCTTTTTGAATCATGACTAACTGCCAAAGTTTAACTTGATAAAATGAATTAATGATGACATTTAGAACCTTAGGCAATTTAGTCCCTAGGATGTAAGGTTAATTACACACTAAATCTTAATGAACTAGTTGAACTCTTTTTTAAGTACCTAAGTCTCTACTTAAGTTAAAGATTAAAATAATCAAATATAAATTATTAGTAGCAAATTTAGGATTTTCCTAAGTAAGTTTAATACTTAAAATTAGGTACTTAAAGTGATCTAGATAAATCAAAAATTGACAAATAGATTGCTAAATTCTCTTTCATTGTCTTAATTTCTTAAATATATACTTAGCTTTTTATAAATCCATATGTATTATATTGTGATAAGACTCGATGTTTACACTAAGAGGCAGAGATATTAAAGAGAGACTATGCTAATGCTCAGGTGTACTGAGACCAGGAAAACCTTTGCCAAATTATGAATGTTAGGACAGTGATTAGTAAATAGAGTAAAAGTGATGCGAGGGACATGCAGAGGCATGATACTTTGCATGAGAAGTTATAGTTGGTATGCTAAGGAATGAAAGACAAGGACCCACTTGTAAAGGTCTTAGGGGTAAGGTGTCGAGCGGTGAAGGTCCCAATGACCAAGGTGGCGCTCTTGAGTCAGGATATTCGCTTGACCAAACTTGATAACCCTGAAAATTACTCAGCATTCCAGGATTTGTGCGGGAGCATACCTCTGTGTGAATGGTAAATGTCTTGAGCCGTTGCTTTATTCCTTGATGATAATGGGAATTGTACCATGTTGATGATAGTGAAAGAGGTATATGTACTTCTAGTCGCTTCCTAGTTCTGTTAAGAAATATTACTTATTGAAGGGAAATATGGATCCATACCGTATCAAGGGTAGTTACTATAACTTAAACAAACCCTAGGTTCCCTTTTTCTTTATTGTCAACCGTGTTTTTTCAGTGAATGATAGTAGGATGCCCTACCATCTACGTGAAAGTGATTTTAAGAATAAAATTGCCTCACTCCTCTATTTATTTCCTTGATGCATGACTATTTGTGATTAATAATTGAAGATGGTTGCATTCCTGTTCTTGCTCAACATGCATGTTGACTATGCTAACACGAGGATATGGTATTACGACGAGGCAACAGACTATCTAACTTTTCGACGCCTCATCACTATCACTTTTCTATTCCTCATCCCGAGAGTACATGTGCCTCCCATGTCATGGACCTTTCCCATCTCCATTTCTTCTTCATTGTTACTTGATTTTGAGTACGTTCCTCCCATGCCGCTAACGCCACCCAAGGACCTTGTAGTGTTGTTCATGGCCCTTATTTGGATTTTGCTCCAACCATCGAGTAGCCGTATCTAGATTTGTCGCCTGCTTCATAGATGATATTCTTGTGTATTCACATACTCGTGAAGAACATAAGGAACATTTTAGAGAAGCTTTAGAACTTTTGAAGGAGAAGAAGTTGTACTCAAAATTCTCCAAATGTGAATTTTCGTTAGACGAAGTAAAGTTTCTCAAGCATGTGATTTTTGCAAGTGAGATTGTTATCGATCTAATTAAGGTAGAATCTGTGTTGCAATGGGAAAGACCAAAGTCGGTGACGGAGATAAGAAGTTTTGTAGGTTTGGTTGGATATTATAGAATGTTCATCGAAGGTTTCTTGAGGATAATTGCACCTTTGACATGACTTACCTGTAAGGATCAACCTTTCATTTGGAGTGAGGAATGTGAGAAGAGTTTCTAAGGGTCGAAGCAGAAGTTGACTACTTTACCAGTGTTAGTTTTACCTAATTCGAGTGAGCCTTTCGAGGTTTACTATGATGCTTCTCATCAAGGATTGGGGTGTGTGTCGATGCAACATAGGAAAGTAGTTGCATATGCCTCGAGGCAGCTAAAGACTCATGAGAAGAACTACCTTACTCATGATTTAGAACTAGCAACTGTAGTTTTTGCCTTAAAGATATGGAGGCATTATCTATATGGAGCGAGGTTTGATGTGTTTAGTGACCATAAGAGTCTTAAGTATCTGTTTGATCAGAAAGACATGAATATGAGACAAAGGCATTGGATGGAATTTTTGAAGGACTATGACTTTCAGTTGATGTATCACCCAGGTAGAGCTAATGTAATGGCATATACTCGTACTAGGAAAGTGATCCATATGTTTGGGACGATGGTTAAAGAATTGGAGCTAGTTGAGTTGTTTAGGAATTTGAATCTGTTTGTGGTATTAGGATCTGTTCATATTAGGTGCGGAATGCTTAAAGTGACTAACAGCTTTCTAGAGATGGTTAAAGAGAGGCAAGCAATAGACCCATAATTGTGTAAGGCTAGAGGATTGGTAGGAACGGATAAAGCAATTGGGTTTAGTGTAGGCGAAGATGATATCTTAAGGTTTAAAGGTCGTGTTTGTATACCACGGGACCTAGAGATAAAGAAGCTTGGGTTGGAAGAAGGGCACAAGAGTAAGCTTAGTTTACATCCTGGTATGACGAAGATGTACCAAGATCTAAAGAGGATGTTTTGGTGGTCTGGTATGAAGAGGGATGTAGCTAAGTATGTTGCAGCTTGTCTGACTTGCTAAAAAGCTAAAGTGGAACATCTAAAGCCTAGTGGCATGTTGCAGACTATGGAAGTCCCTACATGGAAATGGGATAGCATAGCTATTGATTTCGTCGTGGGTTTGCCTAGGACGGTAAAAGGCGTTGATGCTATTTGGGTTATTGTTGATAGGTTGACAAAGTGTGCTCACTTTATTCCTATTAACATTAAGTATTCATCGGAAAAGTTGACCCAATTGTATGTAAAATAAGTTGTGAGGTTACACAGAATACCTTCAAGTATTATATCAGATAGAGATCCAAGGTTTACATCAAGGTTTTGGCAGAGTTTGTATAAAGCTTTGGGTGCAAAGTTAAGGCTATGTTCGGCATATCACCCTCAGATGGATGGGTAATCTAAGCGAACGATACAAAGTTTGGAAGACCTTCTGAGAACAAGTGTGTTAGATCATCTTGGAAGTTGGGATAAGTGTTGTTGTTAGTAGAGTTTACATACAACAATAGTTTCTATGTGGGTATAAGGATGGCACCTTTTGAGGCTTTGTATGGTAGACGATGTAGAACACCTCTTTGTTGGTACCAAGATGGCAAAAGTTTGGTTGTGGGCCAAAGGTGGTACAAAAAACTACAGAGAAAGTTAGGAAGATTCAGGAGAACATAAGGACAACTCAAAGTTGTCAAAAGTCATATGCTGATCAACATAGGAGACCGCTAGAATTTGAGGAAGGTGATCACATGTTTTTGAGAGTCACTCCAACGACTGGGGTAGGTAAGGCTATAAAATCTAGAAAACTTACTCCTAAATTTATCGGACCCTATCAAATTCTTCGTCGTATAGGTCCAGTTGCATATCAGATAGCTTTACCCCCTTTCTTGTCAAATATCCATGATGTTATCCATGTTTCTTAGTTGAGAAAATATACACATGATCCCTCACATATCTTAGAGCTCGATTCAGTACAAATACGTGAGAACTTGACTCATGATGCTAAACCTTTGAAGGTTGAGGACTAACAGATAAAGCAGTTCAAGGGAAAGGACATTCAACTAGTCAAAGTGGTTTGGAGTGATGCAGTAGGCGATGTTACCTAGGAGTTAGAGGATAAGTTGAGAGAAGTATACCTACATCTCTTCCCAGGTAAGCGAAATTTCGAGGATGAAAATTTTCTTATTGGAGAGAATTGTAATGCCTGTTTCTTGGTGATCTATAAATAAGTGTTTGAATAATTTAAAAGAGAAAATTTAATTTAATTTCCCTTGCAAAGAATTAATTAAGATTTATGTGTGGTGTTTGTGTAAGCTTTTGCAAAAGAATTCTGTAGGAATTGGATCTGCATTGCTGTTAGATAAGCCAAGAGATATTTGCAAAGTCCTGATGAATAGTGTAGGATTGTGAAATTTAATTATAATTAATTGGATTTAATTATGATTGAACTCTAGTTAAGTTGGTCGTTTTCCTTACATTCAAGTTAATCCTTTTCTTGATATATTTATTTGTTGAAAAACCTGTCTAGAATCTTGTTAGATAAAGCAAATTCAATTGTTTGATTGGACGTCAGTTCAATCATAATTAGAGAAATTCTAAAGAGTTATAAACTCATTTAGATTCCAATATCAATTAAATTGTTCTAATTGATTCAAGTATTAAAAACCCTAAACCTAATTTTACAAAACTCAATATTTGACCGCATTTTCACTGTTAGTGAGAAATTTAGAATTTCTACTGTCTAGACCCATACCACACGTCGCCCAAGCCCAACTTAACTAATTTAACTATTAGTTCCTAAGCAAGCTAGTTTATTTACAAGCTAACTAGAAACTTTTTCCAAATTCCTGCAACTAGTCATGTCATGGTGTCCTTATGTACCAAAAAACCACTAACCCATCCATGGTTTTCCCCTTGGCCATCTACCTCCCTTCCTTGGAGAAGGTGAAATTTTGTTTTCCATTTTATTTCAAACACACCTCTTATTTTGCTAGTTACCAAAATACCCTTCTTAAATGTCTTAAAACAAGCTTTAAAACACAAACTCTCCTTATTTCCCCTTCTTAAAACTGTGAGCTAGAGAGAAGAGAGAGCCTTGTTCAAAAAATTTCTCTAAGTGTTGGAAGAGAAGATAGAAGCTAGAGAATCCAAGAAGTGGTGCTAGGTAAAGGTTCATCCTTTTCATCTTTTTCTTCCTTCATCTTCTCTTTTCTATCAAGACCTAAGTGGTCTAAGTCTTTTCTTTACCTCCTTGGTTCTAAACTTTGTTCTTTCTTGCGTTTATGACATATATCAACCATTCTTGGTGTTGGTCGGTGGTTCACCTTGCCAAAGTTTGAAGGAGATTCTCCCTTTGTTCCAAAAACCCTCTTGCCAGCTTGAAGGATCTTAACATATTATAAGGAATGCTAACTGTAACATCGTGATTTTCTCAATGTATGATTTAGTGATTCAATAACAAAAAGTGAAAATATAATATATGCTATTGGAGATTTAAAATGAATAAATAAGTTGTTGTGGTATGAGTACTGTTATGTGTTGGTTGTTTTGGAATTCCTGTCTAATTTTAGGGACTTGAGGAAAATGTTGTTCTTGAGCAAAAGTGAGTATGTTATCGGTACACATATATGGGTTGTGGAGAGATATACAGTTGAGTTGAGACAGTTGTGAGTAATAGAGAGTGAGTGGATGAGCTATAGGTTTTAGTGGGCCCGAAGCTTTTGTGAGGCCCATGGAAGGTTTTAAGTCACAAAGCCCCTTTCCATCCCATATTTTCCCTTCCTTTCTCTCTCAAACTCTCTCTTCTCTCTAAACTCTCTCAAACTTGCTGAGTTGGAGTCAAGATTTATGGCTATTCCTTTTCTTTTGGTGACGAGTAGTGATTGCTTTGGATATTTGGTTCAAGAGTTCATTATCTCTCATTCTCCTCCTTCCTCAAAATTTCAAATTTAGGACTCCTAAGAAGTAAGGGAAGCTTACTCTAGTTGAATACTTGTTGTATGAACGTTATAATATGTATATGTTGTTGTGGATAGAACTAAAACGTGTGATTTGGCTGAGCTTTTGGTTGAAATGTGTTGGAAATGGGTTTCCTTCGATTTTGGATGATTTGCTGTTGAAATGTTGCATGGATTGTTGTTGGTGCGAGTATCTGGTTGTAGGCTGTTGTGTGGTCGTATTAGACCTTTGAGGGGTTGATTTGGGGTA